>OX438675.1:15431048-16115334 GCA_949316385.1 Globia sparganii
GACAGTGATGGAGTCGCTACCGGAGATATTCCCTACGCCTTCTCTGCGACTCGTCCTGTCTGATAAAGCTAGGGCTATTGAGAAACAGAACAGGTAATAAGCTATGTTACTAGCTCAATATCAGTTATTCATTATCATCATATCAGCCGAAAGACGTCCACTGCTGGACATAGGCCTCACCTCCACTCCAACCGGTGCTGTGCTTCCCGCATCCAGCGGATTCCTGCGGCCTTCACGAGGTCGTCGGTCCACCTTGTAAAGGAGGCCTTCCAACGCTACGTCTTCCGGTACGCGGTCGCCACTCCAGACCTTTCGGCTCCATCGGCCATCTGTTCTGCGAGCAATGTGCTCTGCCCCTAGGCCTAGCTTTTTCCCAAATATGTTAGGGTCAGCTTCCAGTCCATATATACCTACAGTATTTTACACCACGAAGCGACGCGCGCTTTAGTTGTGGTAATCAAGTTACAAAACCGTTGTGAATGTACATCTGACCTTCACAACCCGATTGCTAGGTAACACGATACCCCTTGCTAAGACTGGTTGTCACTCTTGGGCTTCTGACTGCCCGATACAACTTACTGTCAAAGATCTACACCGACCGATAAAATAATAGTTCCTTACGGGATTTGAACCCCGTTACGTAGCGCAGAAGCGACAAATTCGAATAGCTCTCTTGTACCGCTTATAGCAGCTTTTAACACAATTCCTCATTATAGGATCCACGTCCTCCCAGAAGATTTCAAAACCAATATCGACCCTCAAGCCATCCCAAAAATCCTGTCCACGCCGCAACAGAAGTACATAGAGATTCTGGCAGATCTGGTCGGATGTACCAGATACAAGAGCAGTTTAGCTGAATTCTGGTTTCTAGATACCCTGGCCAATCTCTTGAGGAGGGCACAAGAGGATGAACTGGATAGACGTAAGTTCTAAATGAATCACCAAGCATTTTACCAACTATTAGTCAATCTCATCGGAGACCAGCCTTTGGTGCGGGAGATATTATAGTGTACAAGTTTATGCGCAGACACAGGTGCACTCTCTCCTCCCTCTCGATGGAACGCCACGCAATCCAACATGACCGGAGAGAGATCAGTCGCAGGACCAACAGCTTAACGTGCTGGGGTATCACCCCGCCAACTTTCAAATTGCGGTCTGTTACTAAGAAATTCCTGCCACGAGAAAACGGGGCAGTCACTTCACCAAATAGGTTGGGACCGGCTTCTTCCAGCCAAACCGGATCCAGCTGAATACCAGTACTTTTGCAAGGCTGTCGCTGCCTATCTGACCTCCACAACCCAGTTAATGGAAAAGACTATAGGTACCTAATCCCTTGGTAAGACTGGGTATGAAATGGATGGTCACCCCCATCTGCGAACCAACCACGCATGCGGCTCTTACAACCACAGCATAATTAGCCTATAATATTCCCAGTGCCCAGTATAATATACACAGGCCTCCTCTCGGTGAGAGAGAGTGGGCCGTAAATGCCATAATCCACCACGCGGGCACAATGGGGGCAGGTAGATGTCACATATCTTCGAATTTTTGGTTCTAGGCCGGCTTACTTAATAGGTATGTTCCTTTACCGTTTTGAGATCAGTGGTGATCTAATTAACATAAACTGAAGTGCCTGTTTGGGTTCGAACCTACGACCTACAACTCGTAATTCGCCACGTTCCCTCGTAATCCTACTTCCTACTAATATTATAAATGTGAAAGTTTGTGAGGATGGATGGATGGATGTTTACTCTTTCACGCAAAAACTACTGAACGGATTTGGATGAAACTTTACAGTAATATAGCTTATACATCAGAATAACACATAGGATACTTTTTATACCGATATTCCCACGCGATCGACACTTATGCGGGTGAAACCGCGGGGCGCTGCTAGTATAAAATAAGTTTGTTAAGTAGGTAGGCAATCCCTAGAATCCGAGTGCAACCGTAAGCATAAGTTGAGGTGATATGATTTCATTACAGCCACACAAGCAATTCTGATAACATGGTTCTGCGAGTGGATGAAGGAAATGCAGTACTTCGATGCCGCGGACAGAAAACGGATGATCAGGAGGTTCCAGGTGTGTTACTTAATCTAAGAAGTAAGTTACGAATTTCTACTGGCAATCTTGTCTACTTATGTCGTTTTAGAACACAAAGCCAGGAAGACTTTTCAGTAGAATAAGCTTAAACAGCCTATACTTAATATGCCCAATGCTGGGAAACAGGCCTCCTCTCGGTGAGAGGGAGTGGGCCGTAATCCAACACGGGCCCAGTGCGGGTTGGCTGATGTCACATGTCTTCGAATTTTTGGCTCTAGGACATGCCGGTTTCCTCACGATGTTTTCCTTCAGTCTTGAGAGCAGTGGTGATGAAATAACATAATAACTTCTGATTGGTGATAGCATAAGAAACTATGACCTAGGTACTTCTAGGAAACTATAAACTTGAGTACCTATCTGTCTTACAATATTACATAACTGAAAACTTATTCATTACCAAGGCTACGATGACCCAACTAATAGGGTTCCACTTATTACAGACACAAAAACCTTGACAGAAAATAAATCAGGAGAGAGGAGATTCTTTCCTCAAGGTAACCATAAGAACTCCCTATTTTGATATAAGTACCTACAGTTATTTACAACTTAATAAATCCTGTACATAGTCTAGAAATAAATGCCCATGACTTAAACAAGAAATAAATGCCCATGACTAAGGCAAGAAATAAATGCCCATGACTTAGGCAAGAAATAAATGCCCATGACTTAGGCAAGAAATAAATGCCCATGAATAAGGCAAAAAATAAATGCGCATGACTTAGGCAAGAAATAAATGCCCATGACTTAGGTAAGAAATAAATGCCCATGACTTAGGCAAGAAATAAATGCCCATGACTTAGGCAAGAAATAAATGCCCTTGAATAAGGCAAAAAATAAATGCCCATGACTTAGGCAAGAAATAAATGACCATGACTTAGGTAAGAAATAAATGCCCATGACTTAGGCAAGAAATAAATGCCCATGACTTAGGCAAGAAATAAATGCACATGACTTAGGCACCAACTTCTATCTTCACAGGACAACATGCTAGCAGCTACCAGATACATAGTCGAAATGGACAAGCTGCCCACTCCTGCGCAGGCTGGCGTATTCTACAAGCCACTGGAAACTCGTGAGTCGGCCATGATGCCAGTCTCCCGAATAGCAGCGCCTCAACCTTCAGACTCTAAGAATAAAGCACACTTCGGACCATCCTTCGAATGCTGTATCAGAGATCTCGCGAAGATTATTCACTATATTTTTGATCTGTTAGTTTGTTTACTTTCACAATTTAAACACATAAAAAGAATAATTTATTCGTCATCTGTCTAACCTTTTCCCAAAAACATTCGGCGACCCCAAATGTTTTTGGGGTCGCCAAATGTTTTTGGGAAAACACTTCCAGTCTAACTAGATGCAGTTGAATACCTACCAGTATTTTACTGCCTATCTGAACTCCACAACCCAATTACTGGGTAATAATATACCCCTTGGTAAGACAGCTTGTAAGACTTTCGGGCTTCTGACGACCTGTCCGACTGCCACGAATGAAAGCCGGGAACAACAACTTGACGTGCTTGCCGAAGCACTGAGGGGTAAAGATGGTCACCCAACCACGCACTGACCGCGGCAAGCGTAGCTTAACCTGATCGATCGACCCATGTAGCTGTTATTACTTACCCATGAGCCCCTGCTTGCTTCTTAGTCTATCAATAAAATAATAATAAGTAAATACTTAAGTACCTATTTAAAATGAACCAAATTTAATTTTACGAAAAGTTAAAATTCCCCAATACCTGTATTGTTAGAAGATATTATTTGAAACATTTTTGTGAATTTTATAGTGATTCCAAAAACTTTTATTCACCCTTGTAAATATTTCAACTTCTTTGGCCTCGTCTTTCTCGTTCCGCGGGGTCGGCTTTCCCAATCATGCGACACCACTTATTTTGGTCTTGTGCGTCATCTTCAGTAAGTCCCATCTCCATCATGTCGTTTTGAACCTTCGTCATGCAATTGGTTTAAGGTCTTCTGCTTCCCCTCTTCTTTATAGACATGGAAAGGCACTTTTCACGAAGTATATGACCCTACCATCTCAGTCTCTTATTTTGCTTAATATCCGCTATTGAAGCTCCCTCTAATATGTTCGTTGCGCACCTTGTCTCTGAGTGTGATAACTTCATAAATTTTCTTTATTAACTGCATTATTTATCCTCAGTTTCAGCACAGACTACCAGTACAACCTAGTCCGTTCAGTGTTTACATTCACCCCGGAGTACTCGCTGATAGACGCACCATACCAGCTTCAGAACCCCAAGAAACTGTATGCTCCTATCAAGTTTAAAGCTAAAAGAGCTGAGAAGTCTCCTAAGAAAGAGGTCAAGGACTCAAAACATGGAAAAGGGAAAAAGAAGGAGGTTGATTATGAGGAATATTTGGCCTTCTTGGAGGTGAACATCAGCCAGTTTTTTAATTTAACTTTAGTCCAAGCTTTCGAGGCAGTTATTGTATTTGGAACTTTATTCTGATAAACATAAAGTTCTTATTACAAAATTTACAATTTAGGACTCTGTTCTAAAGTTTTCGTTACTAAGAACTTTACGGTCGTCGGAATAAAGTTCAAAATACAATAACCTGCTCGAAGATTTGAGCTTAGACAACTTGTTAGTAGCAAGCAACACGCTTGACCTTTCTAAATCTTCATGTTTTTATCCTACAGAAAAAAGAAGCACAAGAACGCATACTGGAAGACCAAGCAGAACTCGATATGGAGCAATGGAACAAGAAAAGTCATATCCTACCGCTGACTTTTGCTGTCAATGACGAGTTCTTCAACAAATACTGGCCCCCGCCTCCCCCTCCGCCCATCGTTGAAGCCCCTCCTGATACCCCAAAGGTAACAGGGAAAAAGGGTAAGAAGTAATGGTAATGGGGAGGGTAGAACAGTCCTTTTAGTTATTTTACCTTCAATTTTGCATCACAGATTATTCTCACTTTATTCTCTTTGCTAATTATAAACTTTATTCTCTTTGCTATAAAAGTCTGGAAGTGACAACGGGGACTGAAAATTTGTGTGGAAATCAGTTGTCACGGTACGGGCATGTTATGGAGTGACGAAAATGTCGTCAGGAAAGTTTTGAGTATGAATGTGGATGGCTGGAAAAGCAGGGGTGGCCAGTGGTAACGGCCGCGACCCCGCGACATACGAGTTTGTAGGTCGTAGTGTCGAACCCAGTCAGGCAGTCTTTACTTTGTGTAAATTATTTCATCACTACTGCCCCTTAGAGCGATGGTAACGCCGCCGCGCCGCAAGGTTGCCTGCTTGTCTATCTTCTACAGATTGTACTTCGGTGAGTGTACCCAAGAACTCCACGACCTCATCCCACCGGCCCCCTTCTACCTTCGGACATCTAGACGCACTGCAAGTTACCATCCCTGCCTAGTTGCTATTCCACCAATTCGCACTAAGCATTTTCACATATCCTTTATAATGCGCACGGTAAAAGAGTGGAACTCTCTACCTGCGTTTGTGTTTCCGAGCGCATACAACCCGAATCTCTTCACCGAGCGCATACAACCCGAATCTCTTCAAAGTGAGAGTGACCAAGCTTCTTATATGTAAGCTCACTCCATCGTCGACTTTGTCACCTCTGACCAAAACTATAGTTAAGAGCAAACACATTTCAAATAAAAAAAAAGGATAACATCATGAGGAAACTGGCATGACCTAGAACCAAAAATTCGAAGACATTTTACATCTACCAACCCGCACTGGGCTCGCGTGGTGGACTGCAGCCCACTCCCTCTCACTGGGTGAAGGCCTACCTATGTCCCAGCAGTGGGAACATTATACGCTAACTACCTATACTATACGAGTAGAAGACCAAAGAAACGATGAATGGATTGTGTGAAAGATGTTAGGACATGAAAGGGAGTAATCATCGAGATAACGATTAATAGAGAAGTATGGAATAAAAAGACATGTCGCGCCGACGCCCAATAAATTGGGATATGGGCAGGAGAATGATGATTCTCCTTGCTATAAGGTTATGATTCTCGTTGCTATAAGGTTATGATTCTCGTTGCTATAAGGTTATGATTCTCGTTGCTATAAGGTTATAATTCTCATTGCTATAGGTTATGATTCTCGTTGCTAAGTATAAGGTTATGATTCTCGTTGCTATGGTTATGATTCTCGTTGCTATGGTTATGATTCTCGTTGCTATGGTTATGATTCTCGTTGCTATAAGGTTAGTGGCGCTGTGTTAAAATAACTGAATGGTCTTGTTGTAGAGACTATGGGGTTGTAAGGTAATTTTAAAATATATTTTTAGAAAACGAGTAATACTGTTGATTAATTATGTATTGTTAATTTAGAAATAAAGATATCTTTAATTTACTAATGAAGTGTTATTAATTACTACGATCACAAGAAAGACTGAAGTTATGGCGAGACAGTGCTTCCTTACTCAAACAATTCGTTCCACCCGCTGAAGACCTCCCACCTGGACATGAGTTACTTTAGGTAACCAGGAAGTCTTCAGACTCCGGACCCAGGTCGGCCGAAGCAAGGAAAACCTGTTCAGGTGGAGATTCATAGACGACTGCGCCTTGGAGTATAAATGTGGTGCTGTTCCACAAACGATGGGACACTTAATATCGTGTTCTGTCAGTGCAACTGACGTTACAGGAACTGATGGACGCTGGTGATGGCGCCAAACAAGTAGGCGAATTCTGGGCCGAGTCCATTTAGATTGCTATCGACTCGCTAAGAAGATTAATTACGACTTTCGTATAGATGAACGCTGACCCCAGGGGAATAAACGCGACAGCAATAATTGAGTCTTCATGAGACTTGACTATTAAATAGATTTGAAAGGTTTTCTTTTATATATAAGTAGGTCTATTTTATAGTACATAACACGTACAATTATTTCAGACACGAATCATCTATTAAAGTTATGGATTTCAGCTGATCTAAGCGTGGCCGTGCTAGGACGGATACGTTGTAGCCCGGCCACTGAAAATGGTGTATAAGTCATGAAATAATGTGGTACTATTATTTCTCTTTCTAGTACCAAAAGGTACATATCCGTACAGTCTACTGCCATAACCCTGGCCTTGTTTGGCATCGTGGCCGGGCCAGAACGGAACACGCGAATATGATGTGTGAGAACACAATAATTGAAAAACAAATTTAAAAAAAAAACTAAACTATACAGGTTACAGTTCATTTAATTTCCTATATATTACATCACTGACCAAGTGGTATTCAATGTACAAGAATAATGTCATTTATCAGTTCCCACTGTTTAATACGCAAAATATTATCTTCATTTTTATATGAATTGTGATTCATACTAACTGATATTATTAGCTGGACGAAATGCTTGAGATTTTGAGCTTATTGTTACTTTGAATTTTACCCTACTAGGGGTAAAACCTAGAAGTGGTAAGGGTATGTAACCAATGGGTAAAATGCAAATTGAAGATGTCAATGAATTTTTTTTTGCGTGAAATATGAAATAAAATGTCGACCAATGTTTTTACAACGTTATTTTTTTAACAAGCTTTAAGTATATTTTTTGATAAGCACCTCAAGCATTTCGTTTACCAAAATTTGAATAAAATAAATGACTTTAATACATACATTAGAATTTCTAATACATATTTACATCGATAATTTTATAATCTTATGTACTAAGATTAGACATGTAGATTATATTTGGTTAAAAACGAGTAATATTTAACTTGTTTAACTATAATAACATATATTATATACTGCAGTCGATAACAAGACACCAAACCTCTTTTCTTGAAGTCGGTTAACGTCAAAGTTGGCAATTAGAATAATAATACCTGTTGTAATTAAAATTCGACGCGGTAAATTGACATAACTAAATCAAAAGCTCTGGCAACACTGAGGCAGATTTTAGGAACAGACTATTCGCACCAGTTTAAGGCGGGTATCACACCTCCGCCGCGAAACCATAACAGAGGAACCGCACGAATTATCCATTGTACGGCATACAAAACAAAAGTGAAACTGCCTGTTTTAATGCACAGATCTGCCGATCGATTCTGGAAAAATCTCACCGTGAAAAGTTAGGTGAAGTGAGCTTAGAGTGAGCTGTCAAGAGTATCAATCCCTAGTATCAGGATGACACTGACAGCTCACTCCACGCTCACTTCACCTAAGTTTTCATGGTGAGATGGTTACAGAATCGCACTGCTGATTATGAGTGAGTGTGAGTGTGTTTGTGTGAGTTTGTCTCTTTCCCACGTGATTTCGCTGATCGCCTCGGAAGCCAGTTACATCACCGCGCTCAGCTGGTTATTTTGTTGCGGTGCCGCTTTTGTTTCGCACGTGTCTGTGGCAGTCTACAAGTTTATAGAGCGAAACTCTATGAGCTCCGAAGTAGACCTATAGTGTATTTACTAAGTCGAAAGCTACGACATTTTGCTCCGATTGCTATAATTCAACCGACTTTCAATGATGTTCCGCTACTCGAATCGCGACATAATGTTAGCGGAATTCGTAAAGCAGTTTCCCATAACTATGTATTTTCACGGTGGAGGTGTGTTAGCGGCCTAAACAGCTCCATACAAATAAGTTGACACATTGGCGCGAATGCCGCGCGGGATTCGTTACAGTTTGGCCAGCGCTTAACATTTGAAAATTACTACTTAAATATAATTTAACACAAAAAAAATCACATACTCATGGAATTCTTAGTCTTACAGTATAAACTGAGTACAATGAACTACAGTCCGTTCACAGTTATGTTACCTGATTTTGCAACCCTGTCCAAATCACAGTGATCTTTATTCTCATTCTAATAAGGTTGCTATTGGGTAGCTGCCACTGACAGGTCTGTCAAAACCATTGTGATCTTTATCCTCGTCACAATAAAGTTGCTGTTAGATTGCTGCTGTCACAGGTAAAATAATTGTGAACGGATTGAACTTTCTATGACTTATATTGAGCAGTGAAACTATTTCGGCTGATATGAAGATAATGATGATTTTTTGTAATATTTTAACCTTTTAACCGCTTACGTCGGATTAATCCGACAAATATTTTCGTGTCCATTTTGCCAGGGTCGTATATTTACGACCAAATACCACAGCTATTACGCTTTATCCTATCAAGTTATTCGAAAAATAAATATTGCACTGTTTCGGCCGCTGGGGGCACGACAATTGATATGAATTCGGGCTGTTGAAAGGTTAAATGAATTTATTTTTTCTGACAAGGAAAATCTTGTGTTCGTCGATAGAAATACAGATTTTATAAAATGAAAGATATTAATTTTACTATTCAGTGGAAACGTCTGGAATATTTTCTAAACTGGCACTAAAAAGAACTTATATTTATTATAAAATGTTGCACTATAATATTATGTGTGGGTATTGAACTATTTTAAATATTATTGCGATTTGCAGTGACTGAATTATGTTGTATAAATGCGTAAACTATTGATTGAACAGTGAGTTTACATTGGGAGATTATTAATCAACAGTTAATGGCAGTTTTAGAGTTTCTATAATATTGCTTAATTATCAATTAGGGAATTAATATTTATTGTACTAATAATACGTGTTTTTTAAAATGACTATAAGCTTATTACAGTAGGAAATCGAAAAAAATAATCCCTTTTGAAAGCCTGATATTTAAATCTGTAGTTATTATACATAACTTTGTGGTTTCAATATTCAAAACTTACATTATTTAATTAGCAAATGGCTAGTCATCGAAATAAAATAAAATTACTGAGTGACGAAAATGTTTTAAAATACCGCACTTTTAAGGACCCCTGCATAGCTATTCACAACCATACGACAGGCTATCGTATCGAAAATGACACTTCGATAACCTGATTTGCCTTGCCTCCGACTGCAAATAGCAAACAGCTGTCGGAAGAATAGCGGTCGTCTATTCAAATAGACAATCGCTATTCTACCCGAAAATTAAAAAAAAAACTCGAAAATTTTGTCAGTTTCAATCAATTTTAACTGACAAAATTCGGGTTTTTGGGTTTTTTGGCTTGTGAACAGCGTTTAGAGGACTCCTACGATAACATTGATTGATTTTCGATACGGTGTGGAAGCGCTATCGAGTGGTTGAGAATAGCTATGCTGGCCCTATGTCAGTTTAGAGTAATTTAAATCTCAAATTGAACTCTCATTTAAATTTGACTGATATATATTTAAAAGACCCAATTTTTAACGGAAAAAATCTTTGACACAGTCGAATTTTTATTAAAGCTGCCAAATTAACAACTTTTATAAATAAACTACAGAAAATTGAGCTTCAAACCAAAAATTGAGCACATGAGTGCAATGGGACGATTTAGATAGAATTTTATTTTTATAATAAACTTTTTTACCAGTGATATGAATTGAACAACAATTGTTTAACACTGTATTTACATTACTTTGTCAATTTATTTTTTTATAACAATATTTTAGGGTAATCCTGAAAATATATTGATGCATTATATTTTATCCCGGTAATACCGGGTATAGACTCTGTCCAAAATTACCGACTGCCTTCATATTTACACTGTTATATGAGCTCAAATGTCCCTAATTATGAGACACAATTACTTTTTCTATTGTTACCAAACTTATATGCTTACCTAACAGACGAGATCATTTGGCGCTCGAATGACGTTGACAAGGGGGCGCTGTTGATAAACATTTGTGCAACTGTGAAAATATGTCACTTGAAATGTATTTAAAAAAACAAGATGGCAGACCGCGGAGTAAGTTCCGTTTTTGGCCGCGCGTCAAGACAACCTAGCGCTCTAACTGATAATTGACGGTACCAATAATTTACTAAAAAAAATGCCAAAATAAGGTAACGCTAAGAAATTCCAACTATACTCTTCTATTTAGCATCGTTATAATCCGTTAATAACGTTGTTGCTAAATTGAAAAGTGCAACTGTGACGTAGCATGACAACTGAATAGACTGGTATTACATTTAGTCGGTTAACCATGTCACGTGGTTTTTTGTTTACATTTATTTTATTACCTAAACAAAATGGAGTATAATAAATATTATTTGCACCTAATGAGAAAAATCTATTTTATCTTTCAACGAATTTCCTAAAAACAATGTAATATTTTTTCTAATAAAAATTAAATCAGTCTACATTTTTACAATGGGAAAAACAACACCTTTTTGTTTTTAGTCTTTCAATTTTAATATTGGGAAAAATTGAGCATACGGCCTTTTTTTAGGTACCGACCCATTTTAGACGGATTAGTGCAAGCAACTACCTACTTTATATAGCTTGCTTTTAAGAACCTATTCGCTTGCACTAATCCGCAAACGGTTTTTAGAAAAAGTGGAATCATAAAACTATCTCAATTTAGATATTTTCCTACTTAAACATTACAAAAGGAAGATTTTTGTTTGCCAAGACATGATAATCATTTCACTATTTTCAATTAATTATTTAAACGTAACATTCATAATTATAACATAATTGCACCGATACCGACATTACATTTTCGACATGAAATTATTTCAATGAAGATGTACAGACGCCAGCACATCAAGCTACCCGAAACTGTCAAATTTTTCCAATCAACTTTGAACCTTATGCTTTAGCAATAAAGTTGAAAATCTATTAAGAAATTTGACAGATTGTAGTAGCTTGATGTGCTGGCGTCTGTACAATACTATAATTATGTTAGTGCAGTGGTGGCGACCGCGACTTACGAGTTGTAGGTCGTAGGTTCGAACCCAGACAAGCGCTTTACTTCGTGTAAATTATTCATCACCACTGCTCTCAAAACGAGGTAGAGAAACATCGTGAGGAAACCGGCATGTCCTAGAACCAAAAATTCGACAGCATGTGACATCTACCAACCCGCACTGGGCCCGCGTGGTAGATTACAGCCCACTCCCTCTCGAAGAGAGGAGGCGTGTGTTTCAGCAGTGGGAACATTATAGGCTGATTATGTACAATACGGGCCATGAATCGTGGCTGGTCTGAACGTAGGCTCTCCAAACTTTCGCGCATGTTCTCTCACTCACACTCGCTTCATGTCACTATAGAGGAGTGGCGAAGGATGAATTTATGACAGAGGTAAGCCGGAGCAAAAAAAAGTCAATAAAAGGTTTCATTATATTTCAATGATGAATTGACTATAGAGTGGTTGTGTTCTGAATTTTCGAAGGGAAGCCGCCGGGAATCGTGTTGTATGGTACCTTCGCCACTGCTATAGAGGTATGAGGAACAGGGTGTGAAGTTCACTCATCCTCCATAGAAAAGGGAGGATACTCAGTCCAGACGCTATGGGTGACGCATTTGGTTTCTTAAAAATGTTATTGCGCAGCCTTCCGCGCAAAGTTCAGACCAGTTATGATTTATGGACCGTTTTGTACTGTTTTAAACACAATATTTTTTAAATACAGGGTGTAAAAGACCCATCAGAAAGCCGTCAACTACGCATTCCGTACATTGAACTAAGTAACAATGCATAAAAATAATATCTAGGAATGAAATATCGCTAGTAACGCACGCAAAACATCGTGCTCATGTGTGCAAGCAACGGTAGATAGGTCGTTGGGGTATTTAAAGTTATTAAGTTATAAGTCATTAAAAACTTATTTAAGTTGAAATTTTGACCTGCAATATCTCCGTAATCAGAAGGTATGGTCCATTACAAAAAATAAATCACAATGACGGAGAATAAGGTGACTCGGCTTCGGTTAAGTGTCTTTCTACAATCCGTTAGATGCTGTTCTAAATCTGACAACTTTATCAAACTAACATATTTTCTTCATTATCAATCTGTGCCTATATTGAAACTATAAAGCAAATCCGGTACCGGTACTAAAGCGATACTGACACTAAAGATATTGAGAATTAAATTCATAGTATACTTAGGATTTATTATACCCTACGGTTATATTATTAATGACGCTTATATACAGTCTGTTATAAATGCAAGATTAACTAAGATATGATGAAATACATGTTTTTTATACTGTTATTTAGGGATTAAGTAGAACTTCTGTCATTCTAGATGAGTTACATTTAGCTGTAGGTAACCCTTATTAACCTTTTGACCGCCACGGTCGTGTATAGACGACAAATGAAAACGTGCCCAAAACACCACCGTCGCCTAATGCCGACAAGAAAACACAATGTTTTAAGTACAAAATAAATAAACTAAGTTCGGTTTTCTGTGTTTATACTTAAAATATGGTGTTTTCTGGTCGGCATTAGCCGACGGTGGCGTTTTGGGCACGTTTTCATTTGTCGTCTTTACACGACCGTGGCGGTCAAAGGGTTAATAAACGTTGTATAGCGTCTGTATAGTTACACAACGCTTTGTCTACTTCTTTCGAAAGTCAAATTACTGACGACTTTTTCTGCCTAGCCTTTTCCCAGTTCTCAGTTCTGACTTCTAAGATACAGGTACATAAACCTAGTTTAGAAGTCAGGGTTTTCACTCTGGAACACTAACTTAACCTTTCGTATGCCGGGAACGTACATCTACGCTCAAAATAAGTTGGTGTTAGTCTGCCGGAGCGTACATCTACGCGTAATTACGTGACATCGAAAAATTAATTTTGTGTGTGTAACCGAGAGTCATCCGGCATACGAGAGGTTAAGCCATTTTTATACCTAAACAATGTGTATGTTTTTATTGAGAAATAAAGATTTATTATTATTATTAGTTATGTTAGGGTCGGCTTCCAGTCTAACCGGATGCAGCTGAATACCAGTAGGTACTTAAATTAATACGTAATTATTTTAAATTACCGACGACTGAAAGAGAGAAATCGGTGTGTAACTATTCTTCTGATTTAATACGTTTATTAGTAAGGGTGATAGTGGCCCCGATTCTGTTGTTCACAAACTAAACTAAATTTAAGTTCAGTGCATCTTTTTCTTTCTATTTCATTAAGAAAAGGACAGAAGATAAATATTAGTTTAGTCATGTCAAATTAGTCAGCGCCTGACGTAAATTGACGTATTTTTAGTAGCTGATTTTTTAATCTCGTCTAAACTTGTCTATGGATTATCTAATTTGACAGAACTAAACTAATATTTATCTTATGTCCTTTTCATAATGAAATAGAAAGAAAAAGATGCACTGAACTTAAATTTAATTTAGTTTGTGAACAACAGAATCGGGGCCAATGTTTAAAAAAGAGGATAAATAATTTATCCTCTTTTTTAAACATTGGCCCCTTATTGTAACTTTCGGCGTGTATGACCAGTTGTATGAACGTCAACGGAGCAAAAGGAGTGTAGCAGTTGGCGTTCTGTAGTTTCTGCTTACCCCCATGGAAAGTAGGCGTGAGTTTTATTTTTACAATTTGCGATAAACTAAAATTTACTAAAGGCTGATTTTTCCAACGCCAGACAATTTTATCCGAGGTATAATTTTGAATTTTTGACAGTCTTTCCATACAAAAACTGTCAGACGTAATTATTTTATTCCACGAATAAAAATTATCTGTCGATTGAAAAATCAGCCTTTAATCTTATAGCCATTATAAGAAAAGAATTTATGGATAGATTTAAGTCGTTAGATTTGCTCTCACTGTACTTAGGTCGCGCGAAAAAGTAGCCATATTGAGAAGAATGCGACTTTGCGCATGAAACAATACATATATTTTTTAGTTCGAGTGAGCGAGACATTAGTATATTTTGTACTTCAAGTGTCATTGTCAACGAAACTGAAATGTGACCATTTTTTGACGCGGTAGGGCGAATCTAACGATTTAAATCTTTGGTTTTATGATTAAACACATTTATTCGCCGCTTGTATTGCTCCTTTTTTACCGTTTGTTTCCTGTTCGTGTCCCAAATAACATATTTTTCTCTCTATCTTTACAAAATCAACCAAATCTGTCCACCATTTTGTCAAGTTCTACTTATTCCAAAATTAAAAAATATGATACTACATCTTAAAAACTACAGATATTAACACCATGAATTGGCAATTACATAATATATATAAATTACACCTAATAATAATATGCACAATAATGCCGCTTACACAAGAAAGCTCGCAGAGATCTGCCGACTCCCTATGGGGCCGGCGCGATGTTATGAAATGCAATTCCGAACTGTCCTGAGATTCTTTTGTAAATGCTGTTTTTTTTTTGTTGGACAATTTTACTTATTTTTTAGACTTGGCAGCACTGGTTGAGTGAAAAATGTTGTTATTTTTTATTATCAGGCAATACAAGAAAAGAGACAGGAATTCAGATATTAAAATTCTTTGTTTTCAATGACAAATTGACGCTCTTGTTCATTACCAGAATACAAGATCCAAAAATTAAATTAGCTAGCGAACCTCCACAGACATATTTTTTTTATCTGCGTAGTTTCGCTAAGTAATTTAATTTGAACTTGAATATTCTTGAAGTTGGTATGCCTCTTGCATGCAAGCTAATCATCGTATTACTCAGCATTTGTAAGCCATAAAAAATAAGTAAAATTCCCCATAGTAAAAAGTCGATGGCACTTCCAAGACATTTTTCAGACCGCGACTTCAGTTCCCAATGGCACGTAACAGTAAAAATCGCGATCTTGAAGTCCAGTTTGTTATACAATTTAGTACCTATCCAAATAAAGATCACTTCGTCCGAATTAGGGTTGAGAAACATCCATAAAAATGGCACATCATAAGTGTCAAAAAATCACTATCGGAATCTTTCAAGTCGATGGCACATTAGACGCAGAATCGATTCCAGTTTTTTTTTTTTGCTATTTGTCAAAACACTTCACATGTTGCCGTGTGTAGTTCCGATGGTGTGGTGATCACATGTGGAGTGCTTGGGGCGCGGGTTCGAGTCCCGGGCGAGGTTCTGCGTGCTACAGAAGCGCTCGACGGCACTCGTCGCGGTATGCGCCCAATGTGCCCCTGTTTCAGGTTTGCCATCTGTAATGTGGTTGGAAATTGGTTAGTTTATAAGTAAGATACAGCAGTGCTATTCTGTAAAAATCTCACCGTGATAACTTAGGTGAAGTGAGCGTGAAGTGAGCTATTATATCAGGTGGATTGACAGCTCACTTCACCTAAGTTATCACGGTGAGATTTTTACAGAATAGCACAACGTTATAGGTGAGATAAGACGAGGTTGAATAAGACGGGGTGATTATGAGTAATGATGGGCGTTGAATCAACCGTCGATCTCCTGTCAACGTATACGTTAACTGTTTATGAATCAAATAGTTGAATTCGTCAACGACGAAATAGCTCATTTGATATAATCAACAACTAAAATCGAGAACGCAAACGTTACGAACTAAGCAAATTAAAAATACTTACTTTGAAAATAACATAATAGATTGTGAGCGACGGTCAATAATACATACATTGGTTTGGTTGGTAGATATAGAGACTCGTTGAATGTCGCAGCCTTGAATAAAACCGTTCAATGAATGAACGGTTTTGACGAATTTGACTAGTTGACGAACGTAAATCAACGTTGACGTTACGATAACGGAAAAACCATCAACGACCTATCACTAGCTGGGACATCGATGCGCAATTTGTTCCCATGGCTTCAGTACATGATTCTCGGGGTCTACTCTCAAAGTCCGTCAACGAAGAAACAGCACCTCCGGAAGTAGTCTATTCAAACTTATGTTTCAAATAAACAAATATCAACTTTATTTTAATGGCAAATAAGTTGATTTCAGAGTGACTAGTGCTATTGAAACAGTTATAAAAATGTTTAAGTTGTAGAGTAAACTGAACTTATTGAGTAGGTTTTAAAGTTATTTTTCCATAAGTACCTACCTGCACAGAGGGTATGTCTGAGTTCTAGCAATGGAAATATAGTCTGATTGTGTTATCCCACTGACAATGTAATCTTCCTCTTACCATACTGGGTTTCTTACAGTAAACGTCCATTTAACCTATCCACATTACCTCATCCTCAAGACAATCCTAAGTCCAGCTGAGGGCCGCAACCGGCAATGTGACTCCTACCTGGCTTTTTGCAACTCAATCTGTCCCTCCAAGGTCTTGGCTAGGTAGATGACGAACAGTTGGGATAGGGCGACCCCTAATGCCACGGACGCGATGGTGTATAGGTTACGCTCCGCCCAGGACCGGACGATTTCGATACAGCCGCTCGTCCATACGCGTTTGCTTGCTTCGGCCACCTGGAATTAGATTAAAGTAATGTTATTGAGGGAAAAATACGTTTTTTTATTGAAGTAAGGTCTTAGCTTAACCAAAGCAAACGAACATAATCTGCATTCGCGATTTATTTGCCAAAAATTTAAACAAATATGAGTTTATGGACAAATAACTTTAATTCCTACATAATAAAGTTCAGTTTACACTACAACTTCAAACATTTTTATAAGTTTTTCAATAGTGCTGGTCACTCTGAAATTACCTTAATCACACTAATATTATAAAGGCGAAAGTTTGTGCGTGTGTGTGTTTATGTTTGTTACTTCTTCACGCTCAAACGGCTGTACCAATTTTGGTAAAATTTTGTATGGTAGCTGACACCCTGGATTAACATATAGGCTACGATTTACCATTAAGAGTCCGTGCATAAAATTCCCTCGCTAGAGTTTAGGTAAATTCATTGCGATGCTATGTTTGTGTGCACCGTTCACACACACACGCCTAAAGATCGAGCGTAGTGATCGCTTATACAGTTTTGATCCTATAAATGATATTTTTTTTTTTAATATAATTATGTACGGTTAAGAAATAAAAGTTGGAATGTTTGTCTAGTATAGTATTCGTTTAGTATAATTACCACCATCAACATAAAAATGGTACAATTTGGTGTTATATGCATTTGGGTACCTACCTACGCATTTTAGACATTCAATAACATTGAGGCACGGTAATATTATTACAGTATTGTGACTCGGCCCCGTTCTAGAAATAATTACCTATAGCCGCGTGGTACCGAAACACGCGATAGGGCTGCCCGCCTACAGTATTTTAATTTCATCAACCTACTTGAGTTATTTTCTAGTCTTGTGATTGTATTGTGGTGACCTAAAATGTCTGAAAACTTGAGGATACGTACCTGATTGCTTCTGATAGATTCTGGTTTCCACAGCAGTCACATTTTAAAAACATACATACGACTGGCCAAAAAGGAACATAATTATGGAACAACCGAGAACCGTTTTTTCCTCGTTAAAGACACCTTTTTTTTGTGGTTGGGTAGTCATCAAATGAATCCTCCCGCTCAGGGTGGAGCAAGAGGGAGTTTCAGACTCTTACTGACTAAAACCCACCCGTGTTCCTTCCTTAACCCTTTCGGACAATCCCGCTGCCCGTTAAAATCACCTGGGACCAGCTTTTCCATCCCAGATATTATTTTTCGTCTCACCGGGTAATTCTGCACGCCATATCCACACATGATGTTGACGAGGCCCGAGGAGATGTCTGTCGCGTTGATGCAGCATGAGAACGGAACCCCGCAGCGCTCCACGGAAGGAGACGAGCAGTTGAAGTACTCGTTCTTCGACCAATCCATGTAGCCGTCTGAGGTTAATCCGCAGCAGTGGAACTGGAAGACGAAAGAAAATTATAGATAGATTTTAAGAAGTAAAGCCATCCGCGACGGATGGTCCGCGACGGATGATCCGCGTATAAGTCTATTTCTAGAAAATCAGAGAGCACCGTTTTGTGGTGTGAATTGTCGACCGAAGAAAAAAACCGACTTCCAAAAAAACACTACAAAGTAAAAAATAATTAATTTCGGAAGTCGGTGTCGTTGGTTCCGCATTTTCGTTTTTGACACCGAATTCCGAAATTAGTTTTTTTTTTACTTTGTAGTGTTTTTTGGAAGTCGGTTGTTTTTTTTTTTTGTAAAAAAGTTTTTATTTTTTACTTTTTAGTTGTAGGTACCTACCCAACACAAATTCATACAACACTACTTGCTACGTAAATATCAGTGACAGGAGGAAGCTATTAAAACATCATCAATATAAATTAAGTGGTAAAAAATCCTACTATTGAATACATCTGCGTATCCCTTTAGAGGGTACAGGCGTGATGTTATGTTGTGTGATTGCGTAAACAATGCATAGCAACAATCGCGGTTGATTTACTGGCATTTATTGAAGAGTTCCATTGTCTGTCTCCGAAACTCATCATCAGATCTTTACAAAATTTAAATGGAACCATTTGGAATACACATCTTTCGAACAAAAAAATAATTCGGTAAATAGAAGTCGGTTAAAAACAATTAAGGTGGATGCGCAATTAATTAAATCTATTGATTTCAGACTAATTATGTATTTGTCCATATATGTTAGTAAACGGTCTTAAAACTATGTTAGTAAATACTAAAATCAAAACAAATCATAACTCATTCATATTCAACATTTAAATAAAAAAATCACTCATGTCAAACAAAAAAAAAAACAGAGTACTACTAGTGTCATCTCGTCACATGAAGCTGGATGAATCTTCTCCAGCACTGCAGAGTCTGGCCTCTCAGAGATCATCCTTAGGATTCCGTTGGCACTCCCCCGAATCCGGCGCATCAGAGAAGCTGTTTTCTTACGCATAATGGCATTAATCGACTCTTGCGTCAGCAAACATGACCGATGCGCTGCAGAATCGAGGGAGCCTCACCAGAATCCTAAAAGCGTTATTGTATTGTATGCAAAGAGCCAACAATAAGCAATGAGCTGTGGTCGCCCGCGAAATTCAAGTTTTTTTGTTGATCAAAACATGATTCGCGACCGTAAAAAATATGTTATATACATATATAGAATTATAATCATTCAAATCATCCATACAACTATCTAAGTTCAAATTGCCATAAGGTATTTCATAAAATCAAGACATTTGAGAACAATTCTAAATCAGTCAGACAAAAAACTCATAGGATTCTAATTTTTCTCACACGTTACGTAAAGAAGAAAAAACTAAGAAAGAAGTAGAAGTACAATTAATACTCTGGTAATTTGGTCTTCCAAATTGCTGGCCGACTCTGGATTTCGATGATAAATTTTTCGGTATCGAATTCCATTTTACCAGACGTAGCACGTGCACACACTCACTCAATGGCGGGCAGCCGCAGACTGAGCCGCAGACTGAGCCGCACAGTGCGTATAGCAACTGTCCAGCTGGCCATCCGGCTGGCCGTCACTTGGCCTTGGGCCGCAGCCCTTCGAGCTACCGGAGCGGTCTGCGGGTAGCCGCATCGCAGTGCGCATAGAAATGAATATTACGTACATAATTGTGCTTGCGGTCAGCCGCACGGCTAGCCGCATTGCGGCTACCCGCATAGTGCGTATGCACCCTAATCGCATTTTAGAACACTGCTACAAAGCATAGCAGACATTTATTATCTGCGAATTACCAAATCAACTATAAAATACAAAACAGAAAAATACAATCACAAGCGGAAAAAACAGCCAAGCAATAATCGATTTAAAAAAAACTCACATCACTCTGTGCGAAATCTATGAAGTTCTGTAGATCAGGGTCATCTCTATACGCGTGGACGACTCGTTCGGTAAAGCTTAACTCAAGTAGTCCGTGAAGGGAGCGAGGGAAGACGAACCCGCAGACAGCGCCGCCCATCTCAACCAGGAAGAGAATAAGCAGGCAGAGGGAATACTGTGGAGGGAAATGAAAATAGTTATTAGTTCCTAGCCAGTCGTCCTAGATTCGCACGAGTATATCTAAGTTATTTTTTTTAAAGAAAAAGAAAAGAAAGAAAGAAAGAAAATACATTTATTTAGCACAGACTAAAAGACACACAATAAAACAGCTAGGTACATACAGATAAAAACAAAACAAATAATAATGATAATGTAAAGTCCGATGTAGGAAATTAGCAGGAGAGTGTGCTTCACGGCTGCGCCAAAAAAGCCCAGTTCAGCAAAAATGCCAAAACAAACAAAACAGTATCATCTGCCTGCCTTTTCCCAACTATGTTGGGGTCGGCTTCCAGTCTTACCGGACGCAGCTGAGTACCAGTATTTTACATGGAGCGACTGCCTATCTGACCTCCACAACCCAGTTACTGGGTAATGCGATACCCCTTGGTAAGACTGGTTGTCACAGACTTTACGGCTACTGACTACCCGTAACGACTGTCAAAGATTCACGAATGACAGCCGGGACCAACTGCATAACGTGCTTTCCGAGGCACGGAGGGGTCTCGGTATGTAAAGATGGTCACCCATCCACAGACCAACCGCGGCAAGCGCAGCTTAACCTGATCGATCGACCTGTGCGGCTGTTATCATTTAGCCACGGCCCCCTCAATTTAATTTTTTTTTTTTGGGAATGGCATCATGCATCAACCTATCAGGTTGCCGTCAGCTTAACCGGGCTCGCCTGTGGATACCTCAATAAATTAAGGCCAGCACCCTAATTGTGTAACATAAAATTGGGCATCAATAGGAATCTGAATCATTTTAAAGCAAATTGCTAATCCATTGCTTCCTAATTTCGAAAAAATTGTCTGCTCAACACGTAAATAACGCAATGAATGTTGTTGAATTGTCAAAATTAAACCGATTCCGATTAATAATGTGTTACCCAATTGCCCCGCAGAGCTTAAAAAACTTAAAAACTAAGCGAATACACGCTAAGGGCGCCCCCTGTGAGGTTCGGACCTCGGCTTAGGGCGTCGCTGGGAGGGGGCAGCAAGGGACAGGCTGTATCGGAATTATATTAAAACAAGAAGATAAAGATTCTTAAAATTATACACTTTTCAGTTCGCAGCCCCGGTGACGGACGTCACACGGCTCATATCAAACTAGGTCAACGGGAAGTACCCTATACATTTTGATTCCCTTGAGTGTCGAAATATACGTTTTTTGCGGCATAAACAGCCGTATAATTTTTTTACGTTAACTTAGAAGTTTGATTTTTTCACAGCTTCAAGGGACCGCAGACCTGAGTATGTGGTTTTAATTTCAACTCGATACCTCCACGCGTTCCCGAGATAAAGGGTCTTGAGTGACAGACGGACGGACGGACAACAGTGACCCTATAAGGGTTCCGTTTTTTCCTTTTGAGGTACGGATTACGGAACCCTAAAAAGGTGTGCTTCTAAACTAGTATTTAAAGCTGAAGAGTTTGTTTGAACGCGCTAATCTCTGGAACTAACATTTGAATTTGATTTTTTTTTTGCATTTGATAACCCAATTCTTGGAGGAGGCTAGATATATATATTAATATCACGCTACGACCCTTAGGAGCAGAACGAGGCGGGTGAAACCACGGGACACTGCTAGTGTAATATAAAATTAAAGAATTTTATTTTCCTCAACCTAAATAATTGATTAATTTAACAGGTAAATAGACGGCCGCAAATTTAATTAATTCTAACAATTACGTGATTATTTACTGTAACATACTTGAACTGAAAATGAATCAGCGTGTTTAACATGACATTTTTATGACTAAACTGGTGAACCAATTTAGACCAGATAGGGGGAAAATGTATAACTATTATAAATATGAAAATGAGGTAATTTTAACGTTAAAAGAACATAGGTGCGCACGGCTACACATCAAGCTATACATAACCAGTATAAGCTGACTTCTGACTGTACGAAAAACCTATACAATGCGAGGTCAGCTAAAACTGGAAATGTATAGCTTGATGTGTAGCCGTGTGTACACAAACTCTAAGCATTATTTCAATTGGATCATTTACTGTTACTTTTGAATTGTCAAGAAGTCTGCCAGTCAGAAAAATGTTCCAAATCGTTTCTATGGAAAAGAAAGTCCTAAATTACACTCTTTTAAATATTGACCACATAAAGCATAACTACTAGTAGTCACAGTATTATTTTCATGTCGGCATCAAATACTTTTGAATGGAAGCTGTTACAGCGCCACATCCACATGACCGTGTATGGAACTTAACATAAATCATCATCTGCCTAGCCTTTTCCCAACTATGTTGGGGTCGGCTTCCAGTCTAAACGGATGCAGATGAATGCCAGTATTTTTCATGGAGCGACTGCCTATCTGACGTCCACAACCAAGTAACTGGGTAAGACTGATTGTCAGACTTTCGGGCTTCTGACTACCCGTAACGACTGCCAAAGATCCAGAAATGAGAACCGGGACCAACGGCTTAACGTGCTTTCCGAGGCACGGAGAGGTCTCGGTATGTAAAGATGGTCACCCATCCACAGACCAACCGCGGCAAGCGTAGCTTAACCTGATCGATCGACCTGTGTGGCTGTTATTATTTAGCCACGGGCCCCTCTACTAACTTAATTCACACAACAATAAAGTTGATATTTGTTTAACCAGAAATAACATCAAATGGAAATATGAATTTAAATAAATACCTTAGAGACGTGCAGATAACGGAATAAGTATCAACTGTACTGATAAGAGACAGCTGATAAAACAAGACTATTTTTATGTAAATATACAATAATATCGTCTTTATGGGTTTGTTGAAATATTTTGTTTATATTATCGGTACTGGTACGTTAAACCGTTGGTCCCGGATGTCATTTGTAGAATGTATGTACGTAGTCAGAAAACCGAAAATTTACCACCAGTCTTACTATAATAGGCAGTCGCTCCATGTAAAATACTGGTATTCAGCTGCATACGGTTAGACTGGAAGCCGACCCTAACATATGTAGTAGGGAAAAATGATTGATGATTTTCGGTACTGGACTGGTATTTTCCTTAAAAAAACCGATACCATACTATTAGAAGGCGAACAAACTTATTATTTTGAAATCCAATTTTTTATCCTTTACTAACATTATATTATGCAGAAGTACCTTTTCACACCATAACGGCTGACTGGCACACAGGTAGATTATGACTTGTATTAGGACATTATACTTTTTATCCCGGTAATATGCTCCCGTGGGATAATTTCCGAGCTCTAAGCCGCGGGCAAAAGCTAGTGTTATAATATGAAGAGCCAATCTATGAGGGTCGCCGAATACGTCCCAGTGCGGTTCTTACTATATCAAGAAAAAGATTGTACAGTGGCTCTTGAGAAGCTCACACTACGAACACTACGCCACCGAGCAGAGCAATCAGAACATCAGTCAATCTCAACATGTTGGTATTTACTTAACAACTTGAGCAGGCTTGTATTTTGTCTGAGAGCGCCGAAGCAGCCTGCGAAGCTGACAACGAAGACTACGCCGCCGAGCAAAGCGATCAGGGCCTCAAGTCTGCTATTAAATAGTGTCAGAATGGTCTATCATTGATTTCATAATTGTTGATTTTGACAAGTTTGGTAATCTACTAATATAATGGCGTCGTTATGACTTTCCAATGGTCAACCACTGACACTCCATTGAAAGAAATGGCATAAAATGGTAATCTCGTACATAATGACAAATTAATAAATATAATGTTTATTGCTATTTACGTACTTCTTACTACTTCAGATTGCAAACACTAATACGTAATATGTAAAAATATATTATTAAATGAAATCTAGAATGAAATTCAGTAGTTTTTCTCAGACCGTTGACCGACCAATGATCGACCATTATGAATTTAGCAGATTACGAACTTTTAGCAAAATGACAATGGGATCGTGTTGGAATGACGAATTTATAAAAATAGCCGACTTGGGCCCCAGCAGCCAGGACATCAGTCAATCTCACCATGTTGGTAGTTTACTTACAAACTTCAACAGGCACGTCGTTTATTCTTTCTAAGAGCACCGACGCAGCCCGCGAAGCTGACTACGAAGACTACGCCGCCGAGCAGAGCGAGCAAAAGACGAATCAACATGTTGTTATGTCACTTACAATGTTAAGCAGGCACGTATTCTCTCTGAGAGCGCCGACGCAATCCGCGAAGCTGACTACGAAGACTACGCCGCCGAGCAGAGCGATCAGAAGATGAATCAACATGTTATGTTACTTACAAACTTAAGCAGGCACGTATTCTCTCTGAGAGCGCCGACGCAACCCGCGAAGCTGACTACGAAGACTACGCCGCCGAGCAGAGCGATCAGAAGACTTATGTTCAGCATTACATCGTATACGGTATCCAGCTGAAAAAGAAACATAACATTTAGAATTGTCTGTAGGTAGAATGATATAGGTATGTTTGGGAAAGGCATTACCAGAAATGGTGACGCTTAACAGATGCGATTGGTCGACGTCAAAATCAGGCTATAATGTTCCCAGTGCTAGGACACAGGCCTCCTCACTGAGAGATGAAGTGGGCCGTAACGTAATCCACCACGCGGACCCAGTGCGAGTTGGTGGATGTCACAATTCTGATGGGTTTTGTTGGTTTTTAGGACATGCCGGTTTCTTCGTGATGTTTTCTTTCATAGATTTCAGAACAGTGTTGATGAAATAATGTACACAGAGTAAAGTGGCCTGCCTTTTTTTTTGTGGATGGGAAATCATCATACCTATGACCCCTCCCGCTCTGGGTGGAGCAGAAGGGAGTGTCAGACTCTTACTGACTAAAACCCACCCGTGTTCCTTCCTTAGCCCTTTATGTTCCGGGGCAGCGGTAACTCTGTCAGACAATCCCGCTCCAAAGTGGCCTGCCTGGGTTCGAATTTAGGTACGACCGTAAGTCTCATTAAATCGTAAGTTGGGGAAGATACCCCAGAGTCACCGCTGCTCTTACAAATCGTTTTTTATCCCAATCTCGCTTGATGGAAAACTATGGATGGCGTCTACAACTAATGGAAAGAGCGTACCTATATAAAGAGAAAAATATTTTCTCTTTCGTTTGATACCAAAAAGTCAGTATAGCCAAACATGGAGTTAGCAACTTAGAATACTTAGCCGACGATATGTAAACGCAACAAAAACATAAAAAAACTTGTCTGTAAAGTTTCGCTTATTAATCCAAAAAGACCCTGCGTGGCCCAGTCTTGATACTTATAGTTTAAAACGTAGTTTTACTAAGTATTGGGAACACTGGATCGCCAAATATGCAGCATGTTTGCGGTAGAGAAGTGAGTGGTGGAAGCACAATATGCAATAACACAAATTAGGGCCAGTTGCATTTACGTTAAAGGATGTTACGCAATAAACGTGTCGCTGCTTATTTAATTAATAAACGACAAAATATAATGTAAGATGAGCGATTACTCATATCTCCGTTCCACAGATATAGATAGACCTAGATAACGCATGTATCTGTATGAGAACCAAGCGTGGTATTTTTTTGACTACCTACTATGACGTCACAGGCGCTCTTCTTCACTCACGCTCAGCCAGCCAGCAGTATACAGGACTGAGCGCGACAGTGGCGGCTTACGATTTTTGAACGTAAGCTGGTGCGATTTTTGGCACGCGAAGTAGTTGCTCTTGCGTTATCTAGGTATATCTATATCTGTGCTCCGTTCTTTGTCCGCGTAAGTATCCTATTTATTGTAACATTTCAGCAAGGAGGTTAAAGGGGATTGAAGATTTTTATATGGCCTGGCATACCTACAGTCGCAGCATATTGACTTTTTTCAAAATGGCGGCCACGCATGTAATCACTACATAGTATAAAACAAAGTCGCTTTCTCTGTCCCTATATCCCTATGTATGCTTAAATCTTTGAAACTACGCAACGGATTTTGATGCGGTTTTTTTAAATAGATAAAGTGATTCAAGAGGAAGGTTTATATGTATAATACATGTATAATATAGTAGAGAAACACTGATAATTTTAGAGGTTTCTAATGTGATGTCGTAAATAAACCCTTTTTTTTTTGCGCTTACATTGCAAACGCTGGCTGCACCCTATTAGATACATCAAAATAATGTATTGTACACCTTAAAATAAATTAAGTAAACATCTGCCTAGCCTTTTCCAACTACGTTGGGATTGGCTTCCAGTCTAAACGGATGCAGCTGAATAGGTACCAGTATTTTACATGGAGCAACTGCCTATCTGACCTCCACAACCCACTTATTGGGTAAGTAATACGATACCCCTTGGTAAGACTGTGGTGGTCAGACTTTCGGGCTTCTGACGACCCGTAACGACGGTTGTCCACATATGACAGCCGGGACCAACGGCTTAACATGCTTTCCGAGGCACGGAGGGGTCTTGATAATATATGTAAAGATGGTCATCCATCCAAGGACCAACCACGACAAGCGTAGCTTAACCTGATCGATCGACCCGTGCGGCTTTTATTTCTTGCCACAGATCCCTCTCGCCTTCTATACAGGGTGAAATTTTAATTACCGTTTTCCTCTTAAGGGGTCATTGTAAATTTCAACCTGTATAAAGGTATTATGGTCATTTAAAAAACCGTGAAATTAACAATTCGTAGGTAGGTATCAACGAATAATAAATATGAAGCCCGCATCCTAATTGCGTGACAGTTGTAATCACAATATACCTAAATAATTTTAAAGAATATTACTAATCCATTGCGTCATATGTTCGAAAAATTTGTCAGTTCAACAACGTAAATAGCGCAATGAATATCTTTGAACTGTCAAAATTAAAGTAATTGTTACGGTTAGTGTCTTGTTACACAAATACCCCGCAGAAACTTGCTTAAGACTGCGCCGACCCTACAGTGGCGCCCTCATCGTTTGTTTGGTTATTTCATACAATTTAGAATGAAAATGCAGAAAACAAGCACGTTAAGTTGTACTTCACAAGATTATACGTTAATATTATTAGAAGCGGTAGTTTTATATTGTTTAGTTTTATCATAATCCTTAAAACGGAATATAGTGGTCACTTTTATCCGTTTTAAGGATTATAATGAAACTAAATAATATAAAACTACCTTTTATAATAACATTAACGTATAATCTTGTGAAGCACAACTTATCGTGCTTATTTTCTGTATTTTCATTCTAAATTGTATGAAATAACCAAACAAACGATGAGGGCGCCACTGTAGGGTCGGCACAGTCTTAAACAACACAACATTTTCCTCATGCACCAAAAAACCCAGAGAGATCAGTAGATCAAACAATAATTTGACCTTTGTCACCTTTGTTGAGTAATTAGACCTTTCTTGAGTCTTATCTAACTAAGCGATACGGGAGTGACGCCTTCGGATCAGGGAAAAATCTGTTCTTATAACCATTATAGCTTTTTGAATTGTGATGTTTTTTTTCTGACGTTTGGTATGTGCAAGCATTAGTGTTTTTTTTATACCGTTATATATATAATTCAAAGGCGGGGCCCGTGGCTAAATAATAACAGCCGCACAGGTCGATCGATCAGGTTAAGCTACGCTTGCCTTGGTTGTTCTGTGGATGTGTGACCATCTTTACATACCGATAGCCCTCCGTGCCTCGGAAGGCACGTTAAGCCGTTGGTCCGGGCTGTCATTCGTGGATCTTTGACAGTCGTTCCAGGTAGTCAGAAGCCCGAAAGTCTGACAACCAGTCTTACCAAAGGGTATTACCCAGTAACTGGGTTGTGGTTCTAGCTTTAGTTTATGCATACAAAATTGAGTCTTAAAATAAGACTTAATTTTCTTTGGCTCAATCGACGGATAGTAAGGCAAAGTTCATAATTTTTGAAAAAAAAACCTATACTTATTAAAAATTACTGAAATCGATTCAGTAGTAATTTATGAACAAACTATTTTCAGGTTTTGCGCATTTAACGTTACACGTTGTATAATTCAATATTTTCGTAATTTTTTGTGATAATTATTTCTAGTATTATTATGAGCGGTTCGCGGATGGTTGACCGACCATTCATTACATATCGAGAACTCTCCGTGCCTCGGAAAGTACATTAAGTCATTCGTCACGGCTGACATTCGCAGGCCTTTGACAGTCGTTACGGGTAGTCAGAACAGCCAGCTTCGCACGATTCCCCTTGGTAGCCTTACTAAGAGATATCGTGTTACTCAGTAACTGGGTTGTGGAAGATAGATAAGCAGTGGCTCCATGAAAAATACTGGTATTCAGCTGCATCCGGTTATACTGGAAGCTGATTAGCTGACCCCATCATAGTTAGTAGAGAGTTGTATTGATGACTTTAATGATTATATTTCTGTAAATAAATATTTGTTACGGTCGCGAATCACATTTTAATCAACGTACAACTTAATACTGACCAGCAAATTGCAAAAAACGTAAGAAAATTTGAATTCCGCGGGCTACCCTGGCGCTTTCGCGTTAAGTAGTGTTTAACCATACATTTAAACGTCACGTAATTTTAATCATCGTTATACAAACCCCATAAGTGCTAATCTGGGTGAGACTATGAATTAATTTACTTACTTTTATGAGTCCTGTTGCTTGCCATTTATCGATGAATGCGTAAAGGCCCACTGCGATCAGCAGACCTCCGAATAACTGAAATGAAAATAAATTTATTTTTACACTAACAGTAGCATCTGCCCCAGACTTCCGGCCGTATGGAAGTCAACTAGTAAAACATTAATTATTATGGCACTCGGTTATCTTTAGTGCAGCTTTATAAATAGCAATGAAATAATTTTTGTAATCAGATCAGTACATCCAGAGTTAAATTGATTGTTTAACTGTATAATCATTGTTTTTTGCAGCGCTGTTTGTTTAATTGTTAACTTTCCGCTTTTATGTTTATTTTTATTTTAGTCTTGCATGTCTACTTTGTGTACATTTCAATTGCATAGTAATTACTGATAAGTGGTAGTGCGGAGACCCCTAATACAAGCAATTCGTTGCTTAAAAAGTGATCTCCAAAAAATATGTATCTAAACGCCTATTGTAATTGAAATAAACATTTTTATTTTTTTACGTCAGTTTAAATAATTACATTTTTTTTTCTCATTAATGTTAATGATGGTCTGGCAGATTGAGAACTTTATGCGTTCTACCTAAATGTCCTTTCTTATTTTGTCGAGTCATTGAGCTCCGATAGTTCTGAGTTTGAGCTACATAACTACTGACAAATGCGTGCACCAACTGCTTAAGTCCACTCAAATCTGTGTGGTTCTTCAAGACCATTTCAGACATTAGACCCGTCAAAAGCTTGCCTACTAGAAGCCATTTGCATATGTAAGGCTTACATGCAAACGCACTTTTCACGATTATATTTATTTATTATATTATTGTTTCGAGTGTATTTTTCTTATGAACCGGTGGGGTACATACGACATTTAAAAGGCTAAAGGAGATGTTCCAAAATGTATGGAGCCTGGGCCAGGTCCTTGTACACTATACTTAAAAATAGGGAAATTCATTTAAAACACTTCTCAACTGTCCAATTGCTTTAAAATAGCTTGATTTTCTGGTAAACAGAAGAAATTAGACTTGAAATTGCAACACCCAAAAAACATCCTGTCATGGCGGTAAGCTGTCATTTTGATTGATTAATGACGTTTGACATGTTTTTGTTTATTTCGACGCTAGACGAAAGTGACTGAAGTGACACTGTTGTGACAACTGACAGTTCTCTTTTTACGATCAATGGTCAATTTATGGTTTACTGTCATTGTTTTTAAGCACAGAGTAACTAAATCTGTGAGACGCCATGTTGAAAGTCGATAAAATTAATTGATAAACATCAGTTCACTACCACAACAGTACACATTTAATTGAATTATCTGTATTTTTCCCGAATTCTACGGATTTTTCTCTTTTTTTTTGAGATACTGTACATAGACCTGGCCCATTTTGAAACATCTCCTTTTTAAACAATAATGTCATGGTTTCATAAGTTCCAACCCACATCCAACTTTCAGTATTTATCAATAAAACAATCAACTATGGCCCATGACAGCCACTTGTTAAATCAGCTCTCTCCCAAGTTGCAAAAGTAGAGAACAATTTTTTTTTCTTCTTATTTCTATTATGGGTCCCTGTAAATGGCAAGCGAAATCGCGGCAGGCCCAGACGGAGATGGTGGGATGAGCTGGACTCCTTCAACAAGAACTGGTCCTTAGGAGCGTTATACAGAAGTTGAAGTGTAGGGAGGCCTTTGAAATTTTTATCCCAAGAAAAATACATTTAATGATGCATGTTTACAAGGAAATAATAAATTAATACCTATTACAAATTCCATTCAATCAATATGTGAGGGAAAAAGAATCATTTACCGTTATCCTTCCAATTAGTATTTAAAAAAAAATGGAAAGTTAGAGATTGGGTTTATTTATGATTTGCAATAAGCAATAATGTTAAACAGGTGTTTACTTGTATAATCAACTGAAGAAAATGACTCATCATTCTCCTGCCCTTATCCCAATTTATTTTGGGTTTTTTTTTTGTGGATGGGAAATCATCCAATGACCCCTCCCGCTCTGGGTGGAGCAGAGGGGAGTGTCAGACTCTTACTGACTAAAACCCACCCGTGTTCCTTCCTTAGCCCTTTGTGTTCCGGGGTAGCGGTAACCCTTTCGGACAATCCCGCTGCATTTATTTAGGGTTGGCACATTTTTTTTTCTTCCATACTTCTCTATTAATCATCATCTCAGTAGTCGCCCTCTTTCTAACCATAATCATCATTCACACAGTCCATCCATTGATTCTTTGATCTTCCCCTATTTTTATAGCCATCAACATTCATACTCATAACTTTTTTCACAACATTTTCCTCGTTCCTCTGAATCACATGATTTATGAATTAAAGTAGTAAAAGAAGATATTTTTTTATACAGATACATACAATCTTATTACAAATCAAGGTGAGTCAGACTTAGTAAATTAATCCATGGAGTCATTTTTGAGCTTTTAACTTTATTCTGACTACGGTAACTAAAGTTCTTAATACTAAACTAACAAATTAGTACACAACCAAATTGTCAGTTTTGTAGCTATTAAGAACTGTATTTAGTTCTTATTACAGAGGCTTGACGGTTTGAAGCTTGTCAAAATAAAAACCTCACTAGCACCCGGAGGCTGGATTTGTGCCTGGCTGATAGTAATATACTCAAAGTAAGCAAGTAAAGTATGGGACTCAAATATAATTGGCGAAATGTAAGTTAGTGTACTATAGGTACACCTCGCCTAAACATTCTTGGATCATAGGCATGAAGCTATGTTGTTATTTCCCGTAGGATCTGAGCGAACTCCAGGAAATGTTTGTTTTCACACTAAAGAATAAATATTTTACCAAACCAGGAAAATTTTGGCATAATAAATATGTAATAACAATGTGTATAATTAGGTGACCCGTGATTAATTGCAGGAACAATTAAGTTTTTAAATTTAATTAAACGCAACATTGAAAAATATTCTCCTGGAATGTTATAATATCATGCCTAAGAGCTTAACAATCACTAATGAGACACAATTACTTTTTGTATTGTTACCGAACTTAATAAGCTTGCATAAATATTTGTATGGCCAAAACATGGTTCCATGTGAGACACAATGGCTCTTTCATTATTTGGTCTTCTACACATTCGTTGGCTAAGTAGGGATTATTCCGTTTATCCATCCTAAGCCAGGCACCCTAAGGAAGATACTCGGAAACGAATGTCTGAGAATCCACCCTAAGCCTATAAATTTTGTTTATCCAGCTAGGCCTAATGCGGGTTGCAGACCAAGAGCTAAGCTAAGTTAGTTTAGCTTAGCTCGCCTATCTGATGTAGTTTTTTGGCCTTTTATATTTGGTTTATCATATTAATCTTCTTGTAAGATGATAATTATCACGTGATAAGAAGATGAATATGATAAGCCAAATAGAAAAGGCCGAAAAACTACATCAGATATGCGAACTAAGCTAAACTAACTTAGCTTAGCTCTTGGTCTGCAACCCGCATTAGGTGGATACTCAGACATGCGTTTCTAAGTATCCTTAGGGTGGATAAATGGAATAAGCCCTAATTAGTAGCATTTCAGAGAGCAGACACACAGACCTACGTAGCTGTCATTTTGTGAACTAAACTTTTTACTGTAGTTGTCATTATTACTATTGTTGTTGCATGTTGTGTGATTATGCTTTGGGTGATAATCAGGTTGAAACCTATAATGTGAACCTAATGATATACTGTGATTGTTGCATGTTGTAGATGCCTTGTGAATAAATAAATACATGGAGGAGGGGGTTAAGGTATGTAATATAAATACAGGTTTACATCAGAAAATTCTACAATATTGGCAACCATTTTTTTTTTTTTTTACCTTTGAAAATAATCTGTTGAGGTGCGGAATATTGTCTTGTGTGAATATATTCTATTCTCAAACTAGTTGCAACAGTAACACCGCAAGGTTATAGTCAGTAGAAATCCAACAAAGGGTGCCCAAAAGAATATGACCGCAATAAAAAATTACATTAAAGTTTTCATTAATACACTGACATCACAGTAGGTATCTCTTCTGAGAATTCAAAAGTGATACACATTTAAAGATTAACGATGACCATATATTCTACAATAACTGTTATTGTTACAAGACAGTTTATTTTCTGGTATTTCTGTTATTAAATATATTCTATGTATTGATTTTACGATTATACTGACAACTCCCGTATTATGAGAATCTTTTGTTTCCTACTGATACCCATCACAGAGAGTACTAAAAAAATTGCTATTTGGATGTTCAAATAACCAACAAAAGCCTGTATTTATCACGATATATCACATTATCGCCACAAAGGCCGGAACAATAGAGGACGGATGCGGTCGAGAAACAAAACGAGACTGTATGCCAAATTTCCCATGCCTATATGGTTCATCGAAAACAATGATTCACACACAAACAAAGATGAATGAAATCTCGCAATTTTAAGTCTCTAACATAGAAATTAAGCCGAATTTCCTTGAAATTATCGTTCTAAAATATTTTTGCTTTAATTAATCTCTTTTGAAACAAGAAATAACTTACCCAGAATATAAAATTCAATACAAAAATCATGTATTTCACACATCCGCTCACATAAGTGAAGTTAGGTCCTCGGCGACGATGCATTTTGATCTAATTTTCCATAAAACAGTCACAACTTAATATATTACACGATCCACTGTTTATTTTTGTTGTTAATAATAATTATCTTTTAAAAACTAAACATTATTGGCGAATGAGTAATCAACGTCCACCTCTGATTGTTCTACTGTCACATCTGACCATAGACTAACAAGAGACGACCGCCGGACATTGACATTTCCAACAGATTATAATAAAAGGAAACAAAACAAAAATTGGAATTATTGGAAATTATTAGGTGAATGCTTCAGGTAGCCCGCGAAATTCGAATTTTGTTATGTTTTTCGCAATTCGCAATTATGTAATAGGTTGAATTTTTATCAAAATTTGATTAACGGTCGTAACAAATATGTGTTTACATAATTATAATCATCAAAGTCATCAATACGACTATAAAAGACCATGTAATCCTAACTACGACAATTCCATGATGTTAGGATTACCAAAAGTTGAGTGCACCTGTATCTACGCGCACACTTGTGCTCTATAATATCTCCTGCGTTGAGATTAACCACCGTGACCGAAATCGGTTCGGGAGGCATTAACACAATTAACGCAAAACTCATACACCCCAATGAGAGTATTGAGTTAAAAGCATAATACAATGGCTAAAACTATTTTTTTAAAGCTAACTATTAATAATAAGAAAATAGTGTTGATCCTAGCATTGCTTTATGCATTCAAAATTGAGTCTTATGACCTTACATTAAGACTTAATTTTCTTTGGCTCAATCGGAGGATAGTACCTATGGAATGACCTATGGCAAAATACATCATTTTTGGAAAAAAAAACCTATAAGAAAAGTAACTGAAATCTATTCAGTAGTCAATTATGAACAAACTATTTTCAGGTTTTGCGCACTTAACGTTCTCCATTTCTCTTTATTTATATTAATTTATTATTCATTTATATCTCCCTTCACAGAGAAGGACGCCAGTGTCTCAACAGTGGGAACATTATGCTTCCCGCATCTAGAGGGTTCCTGCGGCCTTCACAAGGTCGTCGGTACATCTTGGGAGGCTTTCCAACGCTACGTTTCCGATACGCGGTCGCCACTCCAGAACCTTTTAGCCCTATCGGCCATCTGTTCTGCGAACAATGTGCCCTGCCCACTGCCACTTAAGTTTGGCAATTCTTCGAGCTATGTCGGTTACCTTGGTTCTCCTGCGGATCTCTTCATTTCTGATTCGATCACATAAGGGAACTCCAAGCATAGCACTCTCCATTGCCCTTAAGCTACTTATTTATTGCACAACTCATAATACGAAGCATTAGGATTAAATTTATAAAAGATAAAAATAGATAGGTATCTAATTTTAGTAGATAACTCCAAAACTGACGGTATTTTTTAAAACTCTTAATAAAAGAATCAACAAACGGAGTATTGCGGAGTCTGTTTTCAAACAGACTCCGCAATACTCCGCATCCTATAAAAGGGCGAGTATTTACATAAATATATGTCTAAGTACCTAGACCTACTACCAAACTGCACGTAATTGCAGACAGAGATAATATTACAAACATATTTAATTGTAATCTTAGCAAAATCCAACAAGACAACAGATCTGAGATAGTTGAAGTGGGTCAGCTTCGAGATAAAGGAAAGATGTGCACTGTTCTCAATCACACGGTGCACAAACCACTGAGTGGTGCAACAGTATCGTCGATATGAAGTTACTGGTCCTAAGGTACGTAGAGCCGTCGTTTTAAATATTTAAGTTATTTTTTTATTATGACTAACTGACACGACATACCATGTCCTGTCCAAAGGACTTTAGTCCATACATAAATCCTGTAGAAAAAAAGGACGTGCAGCTTTTCCCGAAATTGAAAATTTTCCGGGAAACTTTTCAATTTTTTTTCTATAAAAACCTAATTCAAAAAATAATAAACATTTAAAAAAATATTTTCCGGATTGGTCCAGTCGTTCTCTTGTGATGCGCTTATCAAAGAACAGCATTTAATTTTCATTTATATACACACATCAAAAGTATCTAGGGATCAACATATATTTTTGCAATAACTTTTCTCCTGATTGATATTAATTAAAATTTTCTTTAAGGATTCATCAAATAAAGTGTTTTCGTTTGTCACAGTAACGATAAACCAAGTCACCTTTGCATTAATAAAGAAATTTGCCATTTTCCTAATAAAGGGATTTTTGACATTTGAACCACTAACACAAAAGTTCGAAAAAAAGACTGAAATAACAGTTTTCTCTAAAATTTTATTGGGTAACTTAAACAATTAATAATCCGTGTTTCTACCGCGAACACTAACAACACAAGAACATCGGTTTGGCATACTCAAAATGAGTTCATCCAAATCACGCTGTGGAATGGCCGCCCATGTTCGTTGCAACAACAAAAAAAGGTCTTCTTGCGACTGGATACCCTCCATATTCGGCAGAGCTCTTCTCTGTAGCATATCCCATGCATGCTCAATCGGGTTCAAGTCTGGCGACTGAGCAGGCCAGGGCAGGACATTGATGTTAGCTGCGGCGAGAGTCTGTCTTACAACTCTTGCGGTGTGCGGTCGTGCATTATCATGCATTAACTGAAATAAGGGACCGATTTGCACTTGTAGAGGAACGATGACGTCTGATACAATCGTCTCAGCATAAATTTGAGCGTTGAGGTTGCCTCTGATCCAAATCAACTCAGTTCTTCCGCCGATCCAAATACCCGCCCATACCATGATGGTTCCACCACTATAAGGATGGACTTCCTGGCAGGATTTTAATCGCTGTTGGCGTCCAGGGGTTCTCCAGTGTCGTATACGTCTTGTATCCGGTCTCATACCAAAACGAGACTCATCAGAAAAGCACACGAAACGCCATTGTTCTTCTGCCCAATTTCTGTGTTCAAGAGCCCATTGATATCGAATCCTACGATTGTGCATTGCTATAGGTGGTACCCGTAGCGGTCTTCGGGAATGAAGGTTCACTTCATGCAAGCGGTTTCTGACTGTTTGGTCGCTAATTAAGTTCCCTGAAGAGTGATGAAGCCTCACGGCTAACATCATGGCGGTTATTGTTGGAGCTCTTCGAGTTAAGATTTGAATGTATCGGTCTTGTCTCCGTGTGGTGCAGCGATACCGTCCTCCATGGCGCTCAGCCACGGTACCAGTGCTTCGGTAACGTGTCCAAAGTCGACTGATAACACTCTGACTTGTATTCAGAGCTAAAGCCACAGTACGTTGCCGGGAACCAGCTTCTATCATTCCCACGGCTCTGAGCATTTCTTCCCTGCTTAAATGACGTCGCCGCTCCATAATAACGTTGGTTTTAATCAGTAGTAGGGAAACAGTAGCACTAATAATGTCTTCAATGCGTTGTATGTTTTTATAGGGAAAATATTGACAGCTGATTTTCATCTTTTACTCGAATTTGATTCACAGTTCCTGATTCAAATTATGAAATGCACCAAAAAGGATCCATATAAATTTATAAAATCATAAATTTATTACAAAGCCACATCTCAATCTCAAGAAATCCGCATAAAAATGCTTGATCCCTAGACACTTTTGATGTGTGTACTTACAAAGTTAAAGAAAAAGGGATGATCACATTGAGCATCAAAAAATTCGTCCGCATCGCTGTCAATGGGTTATGTGCCCAACAGGCTGGCAGCATTACCACGTTGGATGGGCCAGTCCTCTGGTCGCGTGAAGAGTCAATAGTTACATAGATACTCGTAGATATAGATTTAGGTAAGTATGTTATTTTTTTTTCGTCTCAGTCCTCTTAGTCATTAATTATTTTGTGGCGCGCAGTCCCACGGTTCCCTAAAGGATCAGATAATCAGATGATAGATCCTTCTAGACTAGATCATATATCAACCTTATTTTGCCCACCGCCCACGTTTAGTTTTGTTTTTTTTTTGTTTTACTTATCATCTGTCGAGAATCTGAAACAGCTATTTGCCATGATTATATTTAAACGTGTACATAATATTATATAGTCGTCAGATAGGATATATAAGTTTCTCTGGATCTTCTACAGCCCCCCTGAAAGTCTCAAACGCCCACGAGGGGGCTTTATCTTCCACGTTGAGAACCTATGTTCTAGATCTAATTCTACAAAAAAAGTCATATTGACGGTTTTTTTACTAGCCTGCACTTTCCTACTCCTGGGCAAATGCCTGTCTCCACTGCTTCCATCTTTCGGGTACCCGCGCGTCCTCCTTCCAGTAATAACAGAACCTATCCAGCTCGTCCTGCCATTTCCTATGTGGTAACCACGACCCTGCCCCATTCTCAGGGCACCAGTTCTGTGCTGTGTTCTTGAACGTTGTTAACACAAAAACATAATTATTTTGGATCCGTTGCAACTGTAACAATTACCGTTGCTAATAATGTATCAATGACTCCGCTTTGGTAATAACTGTGACTAAGACACCTTGAAACAACTTATAGTAGCCTCTTACGTCACTCAGAGAAACTCTTTGGCAAATATAATTGTGATCGGGAGCATTTTCTTTGATTATAATTGTTTTATCAGTTTATTGATGGCAGCCTGCCATGGCTCGACCGTGGGACTGCAGCGAAGGTTCCCGAATGACTTCCTCTTCGGAGCAGCCACATCTGCTTATCAGATCGAGGGAGGATGGAATGAAGATGGTGAGCTGACTGTTTAAAAAAAAACTACCTAAAGCATATTTTTATTAATAAAATATTGTTTCTGTTTACTAGTGTAGAAAGTTATTATTTTACAATCAAGTAAGTACTCTATTTACTACTAAGGTCATACTAGTAATTATTCTGCATAATTAAGTTATCTAGCACAGCAATTATGTAAAATATAAAAACTAATAATCCATTGTTAAACGAGAACAACTGCCAACAAACTGTTACGCAGTTTGGCAGACTTTATGTATGTTATTTTAATTGCTTACAGACATTTTGAATAATAAAAAATACGATATAAATGTGTAGTGACACTTAATTATTAGGTACCTATATCACTCCACTTAAAGAAATGTAAACACATAAAATAAATCAATAATTAAGTAATAATTCTTATATGTACAACATGCAGGACAAACATATTTTATTATTAGTAGATAAGTAATTAGCTGTCCGGCAGCTCGGCTATTTTATTTTATTTTATTTTATTAGTTTTAGGAAAACTTACAGCTAATACATTTTAATATCAAGTACAATGCGTAAGCGATGGCCAATTACAAGCTTCCACTAACGATTAGTGTGGGTAACATAAACAAATACGCGAAGACAGCGACGTAAGAGATACGCAATATCTCACGCTCAAAAAATACAATAATAAACATAAGAAAAAAAATAAAAAATTAAATGGTTATACATCGAAAAAACAATTGTTCAAACTTTGCTTTACTTCCTTAACACTACTAGTAAATAAATCTAACTCAACATCCTGACACACCATATTAAAAGTACGACAAGCTCTTATCACGTACGAGTTCTGTCTGTAGATAGTTCCGACTTGAGGCACATGGAGAAGACGTGGTCTCCGAAGAAATGCTCCCGGTACACGAAGCCCGATCTTGCCCACCAACTCAGGGACATCAGTAGATCCGTTCATAAGACTAAATAAGAAAGCAAGATCGGCAATTTTCCTTCGCTCGTGTAGAGGCAAAATATGAAATTTTTGACACCGACTTATATAATTCGGAAGATAGGTACTAGAACGGTATTGAATGTACCTCAAAAATCGCCTTTGTATACCTTCAAGCCGATTAATGTATACATTATAATTTGGATTCCAAACCTGGGAAGCATATTCTAGGTGGCTACGGACAAAAGCACAATAAAGAATTTTCATTGTTTTAACATTCTTAAAATCCGAAGAGATCCTAAAAATAAAACCCAAGGCTTTAGAAGCCTTGTTGACTATGTTATCAATATGTGCATCGAACAGTAGCTTAGAGTCAAAAGTAACTCCAAGATCCCTGATGACACTTACTCTGGCTACCAAGGCATTCGAAAGCATATAATCGAATTTAATAGGGTTTGGCTTACGCGTAAATGTACATACATAGCATTTAGATACATTTAAATCCAACCTGTTTTTAACGCAGTATTCGTGGAACCGGTCCAGATCATCCTGTAGTAATCGTGCATCCTCAACAGTAGACACTTGACCCAAAATCTTCATATCGTCCGCATACAGTAAGACTTTAGAATTAAGGAAACAAGAGGCAACGTCATTTATAAAAATATTAAATAAAAGAGGTCCCAACAAGGATCCTTGGGGAACTCCCGACGGAATGTACATAGCTCTCGACATATACCCATTGAGAACCACCGTCTGGCACCTATTTTCCACGTATGACGAAAACCACCTAAACAAATTACCCCTCACACCAACCAACAAGAGTTTACGCATAAGAAGCACATGATCTATTCGATCAAAACACTTGCTGTAATCAGTGTATATAACGTCAACCTGAGACCGTCTGGACATGTGCTCTGTGAGATAGTCACTACAGACCACGAGATTGGATGTGGTCGAGCGACCTTTCAGAAACCCATGTTGATGTTCACAGAAACTTAATTTGAGTGAAGAAGACAGTTGTCTGTGCACAATTTTCTCCATAATTTTAGCAAACACACAAAGTTTGGAAATTGGTCTGTAGTTGCCTATATTGGCTTTAGCTCCTTTTTTATGAATCGGCGTTATATACGCTGACTTCCAGATGATAGGCACTATCCCTAATTCAAATGATCGCACCTGCAGGCACCTGGCACATTTAGATATAAAAATCGGCGAAATGTTATCTGGGCCCGCAGTTTTGTTTAGGTCCACTTGTTTAAGCAACCGAAACACTTCCTCTTCCCGTACCTCAATAGAGCTTATGTCTGAAATGCAACCAGCAGTCTGACTATCAGGTTCGTCCATTACCACAGTGTACAGATCTTCGTCACTTCGTTCTTGAAAATTAGAAAAGAAATAGTTTCCGAACATGTCACAAATTTCCTCCCCAATGCTAGATGAGATTTGACCAAAGTTAAAAACAGATGGGTAACAGTTGGTTTGTTGCTTAGATTTTACATATCTCCAGAAAGCCCTAGGATTTTTAACAATGGCTGATTCAATATTTGCTATATAATTATCGAACATTTCCTTCTCCAGATCTTTAGCCCGCTGACGTAAAGTTACAAAAGAATGATGATCAGATAGATTTCCATATTTTTTAAATTTAGAGTGAAATTTAGCCTTTTCTCTAACTATTTTAATAAGAGGGCTTTTATACCAAGGAGGATACTTGCTCCGAGGTACAATAATTTTAGTAGGTATATACTTGTTGTGAAGCAAGTTAATAGTGTCATAAAAGAACTTGACAGCTTCTTCAAGAGTCCTATAGTTTAGCTCAGTTGACCAGTCTCTAGCCACCATTTCTTCAACTATGGCGTCATAATTTGCAAGAGCATACAAGAACTTGACTCGAGGCCGAGAATGCAGCTGATGCAGTTGAACGAAGTCAGCAGTGATACAAAGTGCCTTATGGTGTAAGTCCTCCTCCACTAAAGGATCCAGGCAGCAAGTGACAGTAACTTCATTATTCGATAATACGAGGTCAAGAATCCTGTCATTTACATTACGTCACACCCCGGACACTCCGTACAACGCGCGCAAAATAATTACCTACTACTACTACATAGCCAAATGACGTTGGTACACGTGCAAATGTGTGCGTAAACTCTAGTAGGGTTGGTTGTCGTGCGGAGCGTAAAAAAAATGGCGGGAACGACGACGACGCGACTAGAAAGGACTAGTTTGATTGTTTATCTAATTAGTCGGGTTCGTAATGAAATAAAAATAATATTATAATAGTTAAGTAATAAATGTAAAACTTATTAATATTAACTTTAATTTCGGAAGTCGGTGTCTTTGGATCCGCATTTTAGTTTATTGCCACCGACTTACGAAATTAAAGTTATTTTTCACTTTGTACTTAGTGTTTTTTTGGAAGTCGGTTTTTTTATGCTAAAAAGTTTTTATTTCTCGCTTTTTAGTGGGTCTGTTTATAAAGTATCTAAGTTACAATAGCCTAATGTCAACTTGCTCATCGCATTGTATGATTGTACAAAATATTGCTTTTCCCGATGCAGGGACGTTAATTGTTGAGGAGTTCTCTTGGTACTCCATCATCAGCTCCATTTCACCATTCGCATTGTGACGAGCATAAATTGTGCTTAGCAAGCATATTAAAGTAATCGAATCGCAACCTGTGAAATACTTATTATTGAGTAGACCCGGTGGCCATCTGTGGTCTTCATCATCAGTTACACTTCACTAAATGTTGCTATCCCAGAGCAAATACCTATGCAAATAAGGTACTTAGCTAAATATTGCTTACACTAAAATATTTTCGTTTAAATGACCTACTTAACTATAAATAATCGGTTATTTTATCGCATGGTATTAAAATGCGATATCTTACAAACATTTATGTAAATACAAATTCGGAAAAGCATCACAATATCGAACCATCGTGATTAAAACTCAGATAAAACTTTTAAATCGCAAAATTGTGTGTTCGTGTCAGCAGTACAGTGCTGCGGTTCTTTGTGAGCGCCCCTAGCTAATGAACCGCCGATAATGTCGCGGGTGTGCGGGGTGAGGTGCGGTATCTGATGTCAGCGCGGGGTAGGGAGTGGCCATTCTGTACGAAGTACTATTAGGTATTCTGTGATTACGTTGAGAATTGTACTGACTGACTATGACGCGCCCTATTGTTCTCGCGACGCGTCAGTCGGCATACGTCACGCGCCGTGAGGGCGAACGAGACGGCACCATCACATGTTGCACTCGCGCGCCCGCGCCGGCAGTCCGCTGACCGCTACGTATGCTATCGCACGCTAACTATTTTTCTAGCTTCGCCGCGCTTATGTAGATACACGAACCTTGTAGTTGTAAGCTTTCGTAATTTCTGTTCTTCGCTATCAATATCATTCTATCACTCCTTCTTCTTCTATAGAACTCTTGTGTGTGGTGTAACTGACTGTGAACTGTACTGTGCAATAAACTATTCATCTTTTCCTGTGTACCTTCATTCTATCAGTTAACACTGCACCAACGAACCTACATTGGTGACCCCGAGTCTGAACACGAAGATGGCGCAGAGCAAACCAACCCCTGGACAAAATGACGGCGAGAAAACAGCGGAAACATTTCGTGTGGGTGTGCGAATTCCACCATTCTACCCAGAGAAACCGGCACTGTTGTTCGCCCAAATGGAAGCTCAATTTATCCTGTCAAGCATAAAATCGGATGAAACCAAGTTCTTCTACATCATAGGCAACTTAGACCCGCAGTACGCGGCAGAGGTCGAAGATATTATCAGCTACCCTCCGGCCACTGAAAAGTACGAGAAGCTTAAAGGTGAGCTTATTAAGAGGCTGTCGGCGTCGCGTGAGAAAAAGGTCAAGCAGCTTCTCATGCATGAAGAGCTAGGGGATCAGAAGCCGTCGCAATTTTATCGCCACCTACTGAACCTAGCTGGTCCAGGCGTCCCAGAGGAGTTCCTGCGGACAATATGGACGAGCCGCCTTCCCAACAGCACGCAGGCTATCGTGGCATCACAGTGCAAAACGGACCTATCAGAGTTGGCCGAGCTGGCTGACAGGATTCATGACGTAGTCGGCCCACAGCTGTTGGCATCAACTTCGGCAATTACGACTGCTACATCGGCGAGTACACCGGGTAACGGCGTCAGCTCAGAAATCGCAGCACTTACCAGGCAGATGGAGAAACTAGCAGACAGGGTAGACAGACTGTCTCGAGGTAAAGAACGATCCAGAAGTCATACGCGTCGTCACTCGACCTCAACCAGATCGAATTCCAGTTATAAACAGTTATAACATGATTTTGTGTCAACGAACCTACAAATGAATCAGTAAGAGCAGACTTTTCTTCATCTTTTCAGGCAAGGGCAAAAGCATCTGGGACCACCTGGTCCATAACAAACCGAACGTCATCCATGACTTAAGTACCGGCAACATCGCTGCCGATTCCTATCACAATTACAAGCGTGATGTCGAGATGATGAGGGAGTTAGGCCTCGACTCTTACAGGTTCTCTTTCGCCTGGACTCGGATCCTTCCCACAGGCATGGCTAACGAGGTCAACCCAGCCGGAATCGCCTATTACAACAACTTAATCGATGAAATGTTGAAATATAACATCACTCCAATGCCTACTCTATACCATTGGGATCTCCCCCAAAGTCTGCAAGAACTAGGAGGCCTCATGAACCCCCTGTTCAGCAATTGGTTCGAAGACTACGCAAGGGTTGTGTTCGAGAATTTCGGAGACAGAGTCAAGATGTTCATTACTTTTAACGAGCCTAGAGAGATCTGTGTTGATGGTCTTGATAATTTGAGCAAGGCTCCTTACTTGAACACCTCTGGTGTGGGTGTTTACTTATGTGCCAAGAACTTGGTCATGGCCCACGCTAAGGCTTACCACTTGTATGACAAAGAGTTCAGGCCGAAGCAGAAGGGGCAGTGCGGTATCACGATTAGTGTGAACTGGTGTGGGCCGGACACTGATTCTCCTGAAGATTTACTAGCTGCTGAAATCATGAGACAAACCTTTGTGAGAGATTTTTGAAGTTACTTTGGATTATGTAGGGGTTGAAGTAACCAATGAAAAGAACCTTATTATAATTCTACTGGAATCTTTGATGAAATGATAGACGTGTAGATTGTTATATAATTTATCATTGATTTAATGTTGTATGCCTTATTAACACTAGGTACTCTCTTGTACTGTCAGTAGGGTCTCTACGCCGAACCCATCTTCTCTGCTGAAGGTGGTTGGCCAAAGGAACTATCAGAGAGAATCGCAGCAAAGAGCGCCGAGCAAGGGTTCTCTCGCTCCCGCCTGCCTGAGTTCACTGAAGAAGAGAGGGCTTTCGTCAGAGGAGCATACGATTTCTTCGGCGTGAACCACTACACAGCTGTTTTCGTGTCGGCAACAGAGCATAAAGAAGTATATATGCTGCACCATCTATGATGAATGATACTGATGTTGGCTACTATTGGCAAGACGACTGGCCTAAATCTGCGTCCTCTTGGCTTGCAGTAAGTAATTTTCAATACTCCATCATTATGGCTACTATCTTTTAATGACTGACTAGAATCTGCTTCAAAGTAAGTCAATCTGCCTAGCCTTTTCCTATCTATGTCGGGATCTATATATGGAATCCAATCTAGCCGAATGCAGCACAACACCAGTATTTTACATGGAGTAACTGCTTATCTGACCTCCACAACCCAGTTACTGGAAAGCAAGTCATCTTTCTTATTCTGGACTGTCACTAACAAATTCCTAATGAAAAACCCAATATTACTTTGTCCGCTCAACAGTTGCGACGAGACCAACGAGGCAGTCACTTAGAAAGCAGCAGTGCTATTTTGTAAACATCTCACCATGAAAACTAAGGTGAAGTGTGCTGTCATTCCGTCTGATGTTAGGGATTGCCCCTATTGATAGCTCACTTCACCTAAGTTATCACGGTGAGATTTTTACAGAATCGATCGGCAGGATCCAAAGTATATTATTTTTTTAACTAATCTAAGGACTATAAATAATCTAGTTAGTAAGTTTGACTGTCACACATGGTGTCGGTGTCGCCAACGTACTTGTTTCCATCGAATCCTTATCGTCCTATCATAGCCTAGACAAAATGTTGTCGATGAGATCTTGGGACCAAAATGTGATACCGAAATGTCTCGAGTAAGTAGTCGTTATAATTATCTGACTACGTGCCAGCAAAGACATTTCATTTATCATTTTAGTAGAATGACGACGATCGCTGGATATTGGTCCCTCCCAATCACCGCCACTTCAACCGATTTTGTGCATCCAGCGGATTCCTGCGGTTTTCAAAAGGTCATCGGTCCACCGGTACGCGGTCGCCACTCCAGAACCTTTCGGCCACAACGGCCATCAACCTCAAACTCAAAGCATTTATTTCAAATAAACCAATTATAGGCACTTTTGAATTGTCAAGGGTCGGTCAGTCAGAAAGATGAAGCTAGTTGCCCATTCCAAAGCGTAGATCCCTGTGGAGAAGAACGGGCAAGAAACTCCACGGACACTCTTTTAAATCATAAAATTGTTACAAAAATCTTGATTACATCATTCATGTTGAAATTATACATGTGAGAACGATGCAGAAAGACGTGCACGTTAAAGGCGACCGTACTAAAAAGAACAATTCATAAATTAAAATAAGCCGTGGCGGCTAAGAGATGACCAGTCCCTACTGACGGCGCCCGTTCACGAACATGACGTATGGATCAGCACCATTCAGCTCAACCATTTTGAAGGGAACCCAATGATCCAACACACACACCACCATCAGCGAGACATTTGAGTGAGCATGACATACTCTCAGCTGCCAGGGCACATTCAAGTCAATGAAAGACGTACCCAGTAAATGGTAGCTTTATAGTTTAGGTACATAGTGCTCACACGTGTGCTATGCAATTATACAATACTAAGAGATTGAATTTATACAATTCAAAGATAGTTTTTCAATCTTCAGCAGCTCCAACTATATTTTCGAATGCTAATTAATTAGTTTATGCGCCCTTGTGGAGCAGGACCAGCGTTCAGCCAAGCATTTTTGTCAGCGATGTAATCCCCCAACTTATAATATGCTTGGCTGCATAGTGTGCGTTTTAGGCAAGATTTGAATTTCGTTTCATTGAGTTGGAGTATGTGGGGGGGTATTTTATTGTAACATTTTAAACAGTACCCCATGAAGGAGCCAATCTGAAACCTGGTTGAACTAATTGGTCCCTATTTCTAGTCCCATTAGGTGTGTCTTTCACCTCTTTTACTGAAAAGATTTAAATTTTTCCTTACGTACATGATGTTTTCATAGATGTATTGACAAGGTACTGTCATGATATTAATATCTTTAAACAGTTCCCTTAGAGAATCGCGCCTGCGGAGGCCATATATTGCTCTGATGGCTCTTTTCTGCAGAATAAAAATAGACTCGATATCTGCAGCCCGTCCCCATAATAAAATACCTCTGTTCTGCGAGCAATGTGTCCTGCCCACTGCTACTTAGTTTTGGCTATTCTTCGGGTTATGTCGGTTACCTTGGTTCTTCTGTGGATCTCATTATTTTTGATTCGGTCACGTAGGGAAATTCCAAGCATTTACTTCTCCATTGCCCTTTGGGTGACTTTTAGCCTTTTAATTAAAAGCCCACTTTTTTTTCATGTGTATCTTTCTATTTATATCCTCTTTTTGTATGTATTCCACAAACCGTCGATATATGAGGTGTCGACTCGTCTGGTTTGCGCAATAGTTAAGGTCAGGTTTTGTTTTTATAAAATCAAAATGGCGGATTTTAGACGGCAGTCACAGTCAGGTTACCTATTAATTTAAAAATGTTTTTTTTTTTTTAAATAAGTAGTTCATGTTCTTGCTGATTTCTTTGCATGAAGACTACTAGTATAGTCTATCAAGTTAAGTCTCAAGACTCTCGCGATTGTTGTTTGCTACACAAACCTGCCATTCCTGCCAATATCACACAAATAACTCCTATTTCTTTTACAGTTGGCCCCAGACAGCATCTACCACGCTCTAACCCACCTGAAGGAAAAATACAACAACCCAGTGATCTACATCACTGAGAACGGCTGGGCCACGTTATCTGACAGTGGACTGATCGATGATGACAGGATCACGTACTACAGAGCTTCGATGGAGAGCATGCTGAACGCCTTGGATGCTGGAGTGCAGCTCAAGGGGTACATGGCGTGGAGTCTGTTGGATAACATGGAGTGGTTGGAGGGCTACATGTAGGTTTGACTTTAGTTTCTTTTTTAGCACCTGGAACCGCCAAGGACTGCCAAATATTGGCCTCTTTAAAATATACCTTGCCCATACATTAACCTGCCGTGAGCCCGCATGATGGGTTACGGCTCACCCCTTCTCAGAGAGGCAAGGGCTGTATCCAAGCAGTGGGAAAATTATTATTGGGAATATATAATTATTATAATTGTATTTTTTTAATTGGGAATTTATACTAATTCTGCATAACATATGAGGAGTTATGTGAGGACCGATGTCCGGTAGGTAGGTACTATTTAGTGCGTGCAAAGCGAAATTTCTTCGCTTACCACCTCCATCCAACATAGGTATACCTATACCTAACTGCCAGGAATTGAAAATGAAATCAATTACCCTGGGTGATTATCAGTTATAGTATTATATTATCTGTGGTTATATTCTATTTTTTTCCAGAGCTTGTTTCGGCTTGTACCACGTTGACTTCGAAGACCCTGCGCGCACGCGCACTCCTAGAAAGTCCGCGTTTGTTTACAAGCACATCATCAAGAACCGCTACGTTGATCACGAATATGAACCTGAATCTATGACCATGACCATCGATGAAGGACACTGAAGTTTGGTCGATTTTTTAAAGATACCTAATTAAATTATATTAAAAGTATTTTGCTGTAAATAGTGAAACTTTGTTTTTCTTTCTCAAATCTGTAGATGCAGATTTAAAATAAACGGAAACTGCTATAGACAACAGCTTTATTCAAATAAAACAGAGATTGCTCGCTTCAAGACGTTGAAGATACCCATTTGATTACGTAACAGTACAGCGTTGATAGGTGCTTGTCCGTTTCATCTCCGATTTGTTGATGAACTTTAGTTGTATCAAATTGCGGTGTTCCAAGAGTTTCTAATATTTTCGGTTTTGATATCCCCGAAAATCCAGGTTCATTTATCAACTTGTTTCATAATTGATTCATAGATTACATTTTTTCGTCAAACATGCTTCTTGTTATGATGAAAATGAGTAGACATGTTCTCTTTGTTTCGACTCATATTTCTAAAAGACTTAGTGATTCGATCGAAATTCATCCCAAGGATTGTACAGCTTCGATGCGCTTGTTAAAGTAGCCTACGGTTTTCTACCCACAGCATCATTTTTGTAATTAGTTTGAAGTCGATATCTCTGGCTTGAAGAGTTTTGATTCTCCCGTAGCTGCTTTGCTGCTTAGCTATAAGTTACACAAATTCAGGATAGTCTTTTGTCGACATTAATTTTATGCCTAACTAGCGTCTGCCCGCGACTTCGTCCGCGTAAAATTGCAACCTTCCCACCGCGTGGGATCCGATACCAGCCCGAGCTACTACTTTTTTGGCGGTTATTATCGTTGTTTCTGACTTTTTCATTTTGTTCGGCTCCTAAGGGTAATTGCGTGATATTAAATAGAATAATGTACCCAAGATTTTCTAATATCTTTTTAAAAGAAGTGTCCTTGGAGTTTCAGTTTTTTTTTTCAGATTTTTTTTTCTTTATATTTTTTTCCGTAAGAACCTTGTACAGAGTATTAGAAAACTACAAAAAAAAAATCAGCCAAATCGGTCAAGCCGTTTTCATGTTATGTCGTGACAACGGAAAACGGGTTTCATTTTTATATATACAACGTGGCGCTACAATGGCGACATTAATTTAACACACGGGTAGAGCTAGTGCCTATTAATCATATAAATTTTGATAGGTTAAAATAATTCGTAAATTGAAAAAAAAATGTTTTCAAACAAACTAAATAATAAAAAAGTAACTAAAATTGGGATCACCCTTGCAAAAATTCATTCATGAAATCACTTACCTATACTCCATTTACAATAAGATTAGAAATTTAAACAAACCTTTTTTACCGTCGGTTCAATCGATTTTGACTTCTATTTCGTAGGCATAAGGATAGCATTAAAAGCAGCAAACAGTTGTTATTGTAAGCACTTTTTTTGCTTTTAATGCCATCCTTATTCCTACGGAATAGAAGTCAAAATCGGTTGAATAAGCTGTAAAAAAGGTGTATAGCTGCTGGCTTACGTTAACTCGGAGCGGCAACGCGTCGTTTCGCGCGCTAACAATCGCGCAACGCGTCTTGTATGTACCTACTCGTGATCGGTCCGATTCTTTGACGGCTTATCAAAGAAACCGAGCGACGCAAGTGGTACCTACAGCGGAGGTGCTTAGTGTCTAACGGAGTATGCACTTTTCTAAATTTGAATGGGTGCCACTTTTCGCGCTTTAATATCCTATGGACGGCTCTGTGATGGACTTGAAAATTAGGATCATGTCCGCATATTCAGCTGCTGTGTAGTTCGGATGTGTATTTGCCATCACGATCACAAGTTTACACAAGCATTAATAAAATAACACAAATAAAAGCGTCCGTATCGCAAGAGATGTAAACGTACCTACTAGATTACAAAACGAAAACAAAGCAAATCGTCTTTATCGCAGTATCTAATTACACAAAAATAAATAAATAAAGCAAAAAATATTAGACACCGTAGTGTGAAGAAGTGTATCAAGGACACGGGTTCGGCTATCACTAGAAATGCAAAAAAAGAATTCGAGTTCGGTGCGGCGGCGGGTGGAAGGGAGGGCGCGCGTCGCCTGCGCCGCTCGCCGACAAAGGGCTATCTCTTTCCTTCAATTCGGTACTCTTTGCATTTGTTTCATCCTAATAGTATTGCTTATTCGTTCTAATTTCATTGATGCGATGTTATGATCCGTGACCCCGGCAAATGACCGCTGCGCGACAGTTCTTTAAATACAGGTTGCTCTAAGATGCCATTTTCTAAAATTTAAAATAAATCCGTAAATAATAACGTTTAATAGAAATATAATTTCTAAATGAAACGAAAATGTGAAAACGTATATGTTTGGTAAATTAATGTCACCATTGTGGCGCCACGTTGTATAGATGGCTGCTAGTGGTTGGCGTGTAAGTAGTGTATACTCACGAAGATTTCGGAGCTGAAATAATCGCAGTGGACGTTGTCCCCGCTGATTATTTCTTGTTTGTAGACGTGATTTCTGCTCGTTCGCTAGTGGCAGGCACTCAGTGTAGCTCGCCCTCTTTTACGTCTATTTAAGTTACACCAAACCACTGTTAAGTTCAATAGTTTATTTATGGAAACAGTTTGAAGTTATTTTTTGTTCAGTTATCTGAGCCGCACTTAATGTTATGTTATTACTGATCGACCCGCATATTAGCACTTGACCGAGTATTAGTTACGACTGCATTGAGTGATTATTTATTAATTAGGTACGCGTAAACGTACTTTTGCTGTATGAGCATTATTGGCTTGTATATGTTATATTTACTATGCAAGTCAGATAAAAAAAAATTAAATAAGAAAACTAAAAGAAAGAAAATACATTTACACACTCACTTTTTTTTTTTGTTGTTTGCTATGGAACCCTAAAATATACCTAGGTATGTTATGCAGTATTAGTATAAATACCTAGGTATGTTATGCAGTATTAGTATAAATATACCTAGGTATGTTATGCAGTATTAGTATAAATATACCTAGGTATGTTATGCAGTATTAGTATAAATTCATAATTAAAAAAAAAACTAATCATAATGTTCTCACTGCTATGACAAGGCCCTTCTCTCTGTGAGGAGTGAGCCAATGGCCCCGATTCTGTTGTTCACAATCTAAACTAAATTTAAGTTCAGTGCATCTTTTTCTTTCTATTTCATTAGGACAGAAGATAAAATATTAGTTTAGTACTGTCAAATTAGATAATCCATAGACAAGTTAGACGAGATTAAAAAAATGGCTACTAAAAATACGTCTGTTTACGTCAGTCGCGGACTAATTTGACAGGACTTAACTAATATTTATCTTCTGTCCTTTTCCAAATGAAATAGAAAGAAAAAGATGCACTGAACTTAAATTTAATTTAGTTTGTGAACAACAGAATCGAGGCCATAATTTGACAGACCTTTTTATTTGTAATAATAACGTTGCCCCACACTAGGAATTTCTCCTGTATTGTGGGTGCCTTTACAAACATTTAAACTCACATACACAAATAGCCAGACCCGGAACAACTAGGTACTTGTAGGTCATACAAATATTTGTTCCGTGCGGGAATCGAATCCGCGACACACAGCGCAGCAGTCAAGCTGAACTACTGCGCCAACCGTGCCGTCCAAAAAAACCTTGGCAATTCCAAGTGTCCCTTTAAATTCCCTTAACCCAAAAGTCTGACATCCAGTCTTACCAAGGGGTATCGTGTTACAGGATCTGGGTTGTGGAGGACAGATAAGTAGGCAATCGCTCCATGTAAAATACTGGTATTCGGCTGCATCCGGTTAGACTGGAATCCGACGCCAAGTTAGTTGGGAGAAGAGGCAGATTGGCGTACTTTGAACCAAGACGAAGCAGATTTAGGGCATTCATCGGCCCAATAGTAGCCAACATCAGTATTATCCATCATAGATGGCGCAGCAAAGACTTGTTTGCGCTCTGTTGCCGACACCAAGACAGATGTGCAGTGGTTCGCGCCGAAACAATCGTAGGTTCCTCTGACGAAAGCCCTTTTTTCTTCTGTGAGCTCAGGCAGGCGGGAGCGAAGGAACCCTTGCTCGGCGCTCTTTGCTGGGATTCCCTCCGACAGTTCCTTTGGTGGTAGGTGCTTGGCACCTTCGGAAAAGAAGATGAGTTCGGCATAGATACTCCAGTGGAATGGCAAAAGAATCATCAGAGTTGATAAAACGAGAACGATCAATCGGAGACAAAGATTTGACGTCTAATCTATAATGCTGCCCGTAGATAGTCACCCAGGAACGTTCGGAGTTGCCTCACGGTCAAGCAGTGGCAGGGCTTTTTTTTCTTGTGGATGGGAAATCATCAAATGACCCCTGCTACTCTGGGTGGAGCAGAAGGGAGTGTCAGACTCTTACTGACTAAAACCCACCCGTGTTCCTTCCTTAGCCCTTTATGTTCCGGGGCAGCGGTAACCCTTACGGACAACCCCGCTGCCCCGGCAGGCAAGCAGTGGCAGGCTGCCACCAACAAACTAGCATCATGATAATACAACAATAATTAAAGCAAACGGTCCCCATCACAATATTGGCAAGGAGTTTCTCTGGGTGAAGTAAGAAGTGACTATCAGTTTTTTCAAGGTGTCTTAGGTGTTTCCTGTCCGCAAACGTCATTTTGCTAAAAAAAAAATAGTAGCGGATTCTCAGACCTACTGAATATGCATTTAAAATTTCATAAAAATCGGTCAAGCCGTTTCGGAGGAGTATGGTAACTGATACTGTGACACGGGAATTTTATATATTACCTAGACTAGCTGTGACCCCGACCGACGATTATCCCTGTACGAACTATGCAAAAGCACCCAAGCACAAACCGCGGCTGGTGAAGGACTATTGCAGAATATGGAAGCAAAGTTATTGGATTATGGATTTGGGTGGCTAAAGTGGACTGATTACCTAAAACTTTGAAGGACTACCTGCCTGACTATTGTTTTAAACATTCAATACACGGATAAAATAGCAGGGGGTGACTTGCACACTCAATTACGAGCCCCCGGAAACTGTCGCTAGCACTTAGTGACGTAGCGACAAGGCAGCAATATATCCTGAGGTGCTTTAGTGGAGAGGTATTCCACCACGATCAGGACAATCCCAGAGCCCGGAAGACGGTCAATATCTCTACCAGCGGTTATTGGAATACTTCCTTCCTCCATGCACGTTTGTTTTAGCAAATCTCGACTCAAGGCGGCCAATAAAGGCAAGAAAGAGATGGGAGCTCTGTTCCTCGTCAGTGTTCATTCCAGCCGGTCAATAAAGGCAAGCTTGCGAGATGAGGATTTTCTGCCGGGAGATAGGGTCCGTGGGGAAACGACTGCCCAACAGCCTACCACATGCTGCTCTGAGAGTTTCTGTATCTCTCTTGGTCTGGGTCCTCACCGCAGACATGTCCCGGCAAAGTAAACTCTATTGGCACAGATCTAGAAGTCTGAGCGCGCGAGCCCCACCACGACTTCAACGTAGATATTAATTATTATTATGCACTATTAGGCGATTACACTAAATGTATGTAAGTAATATATTTTTGTGCGAAGAATTCATCACAACCACTTAGCACGTACACGACTACCACCAACTTCATCTCGAGACACAGTTGTAAGTTTAAAAACTGGAGCTGAGAACACTGCCTAAACACACAAGTTCTCGAAGTAGGTAGGTATTAATATCATAGACGTTATCAATCTCAGGGCCGACGGGTAAACTTGAACTATGAATGATTCAATAACTAGTTTCATTCTGCAAGAATATGATAGTAAGTCGAACTGCACTTAGAGGTAATTTTCACAAAATCATTTTCTCTTGTGTATAAACCTTTCAAGATTGCTGGAATTTATCATTGCTGAGACATACACAAGGTGTAACAGAATAAACGCAACTCCTGTAAGTAGTTAGTATTCGTAGGTATTTTTTTTTTGTATTATCCGTAATGTATGCCGACTGAGCCAAAAAAAAAATTAAATCTTATTTCAAGGTAATAAGATTCAATTTTAAAAGTCGTTTTTACGATTAAAGTCATCTGTATGCGCTGCTGCAAACATTCCTGACGCGATACAGAATCGTGGCAGCGACACCAGTATCCTAAAAGCATTGTTGTACCGCACACGCAGGGTATTAAACGTTATCTGCGTGTATCTGGTCCACAGACTGCAGGTATAAAAACCCTAGTAATATGCCCTAAACAGAGTTTGCAAATCTGCGCGCCAGAATGTTGCAACGTACGCTCAAAGTTGTGTCTGCCGAACAGGATGACATGCCCCATGAAGTCATATTTGTTCTCCTAGCGGGATCGGCTAATAGGTTTGTCAACTAAAAAAATCTAATTGGTCGGTCAGTTAGATTATCAAAAAATATTTGACCCGTACTTTTTCTTTTGTTACGTAAACCAAAATCGACAAAGACACGACGCTTTTAAAATTCTCAATACGGTCACACTTTGGTATATTTTTAGTGCGTTCTGACGTCACGAGCCCCACTCCCAAATTTTGATGCGTTTTATCTTTGTCAATATTCATTGATTTACAAAAACAAAAAATACGTGTCCATTTTTTTACAATACTCTAACTGACGGACTAAATAGGTTTTCAATTTATTGATGGTGGAAACTAGCCTATTGGCTTCTAGTAATATTGTTTCAATAAGTACTCATACAGGATAACCCTTGTTTATCTATAATTATTATAAAACGCGACCATACCTACATATAACATAACTTATTTAATACTTATACACCCACCGCACTAGTGATGTGCCGCTGGAAATATTGAAAATTTACGGGAACTTTCCCATTATAAATTTACGCAATATTCCCAATATTCCCGTAAGTATTCCCAAAGTTTCCAAATATGTATTTAATACATTTTTCGTATATACTGTATAATTACACGTGTGCAACTAACATTACGCGATATTTATACTCCTATTACCACAGTTAAACATGTCGTTACATGTTTGTACCTGCACTAGCTTGCGCCACGGCATAGCGATCGCCCCCACCCCTTGTAAAACAAGCTTCAGTTAGTATACAAAGTTTCATGATCTAATTTAAAGTATTTTTTGAATATCAGCGGTTTATTGTTCGGTTTGGAGGTAACTTTGGATTTTTTTTTCTATCGAAAAAATTTTATGGAATCGTGTTTTCGTCAAACATAAGACCTAACATTAATCCTCAACTTTACCAAATATTTGTTTCAAAATTAATGCTGCAGTATTTTCGACATAACGGAGGATCATGCTAAGCCATTTGAGTTAGTATTGGCCCTTAAGGTGCCACTTTTCGATATTTTTTCTATACAAATTTCGGGAGAATATTACTCCACTGTTTGACATTGTGCATCCAAAGTTAAACATGATATCGTTTTGACTTATTAATAATTGTGTCTGTACGGAAACAGAATAGTAAAATGAAAAGCCATTAAAAAGTCAGTTGCGCGCGGGCGCTTGTCAACGTTAGACGCGCGCATTGTGTGATTTCGAACCGGTTTCGACTCACATCGTTCGACCGTGCGTATGATTGATATGAATTGAAAATGCTAATCACTAATGGATAGCAGCGAACTAGAATACGAACAATCAATTGAGTTAGATAATGTGAATAATGGCATAGAATATTGTGGTGAGATCATTAGTAACAGTAATAGTGAGAATATGGAGTTAACAGAAGAAGTTATAAAAAATAGTGGGGAAAGCGACGTAATGAGATCGAGTAAAAGAAATAGACAGATAGATCAAGATGAATTGTGGACAAACATTACGAGACGGGGTAAACGTTTTGCCAGAAGTAGTCATGTTCATGATGAGATAATAATACCTGAAGACAAAATAGAAATTAGCATAACGTCTAAAGAAAAGTTACCAAAACAGTTTGGACTAGCAAAATTATTAAAAACAGAAAATATTCCGGACATAACAAGTATAAAATATATTAATGCGTTTAAGGTTTTTATCCAATTTAGTAACGAAGAGAGTGCGAATAAATTAATTGAGTCAAAATGTTTAAAAGAAAAAGGACTTAGATGTCATAAAACACTGGAGATAAGAGAAACTTACGGTGTTATTAAAGATATAGATTTAGAATCATCTGAGGAAGAAATACTGGAGGGTTTGACCTGTGACACAGAGATCATAGGTATTAAAAGATTAAAACGTCGCAACACAAATAGTGGACAATGGGAAGCTGGAGAAACAGTCAGAGTGACCTTTAAAGGATCTTCCTTACCTGCCTACGTATACATCTTTGATACCAGGGTGAAAGTGAATTCCTACCAATTCCCCGTCACGCAATGCTCACGCTGTTGGAGATATGGGCATACAATTAGAGTATGTTCATCAATCAAGGACATATGCCCAAAATGTAGTAAGCCTCACCCTAATTGTGAGACTACGGTCTATAAATGTAATAACTGCTCCGGAAAACATATGGCGTTATCTCGCACATGCCCAATGTATTTAAAAGAAAGAAGGCTAAGAGAATTGATGGCAGAGTTTAACTGCACATACAAAAGAGCTTTAACACTGTACGTACCGCCAGAACCAAATTATGAGGAGAATCCCGAAGAAAAAGAACAGGAAAATGAAAAAGAACAGGAAACGGAAAAAGAATATCACCAAGTGTTAAGTCAAGAAACAAATACAGAAATGGGACCTATAACACAACCCCAAGATACATATGCTAACATACTAAAGAAGGCGGAAAAATCTAAAGCAAAGAAAAAGTCTACAATAACACAACAAGACAGTAATAAAAAGGATGGGGTCAACCCGAAGAATAAACAAAAAACAGATACCGTGATTGATTGGGCAGCATTTTCTGAAAGTGACCCTGAAATACATCATGTGGAAACAGGAAAAACTGATAATTCAAATAAAAAGAAGAAAAGTAGTTGGAAATGGTTATGGAATAAATTAAAAGAAAAATTTTGGGATAGCGGGACCAGTCTGGAAAATAAAGTGTTAGATTGCGCAAGAGTGATCTTTGACTGGTTCACGTCTTTCATGATGGATTACATAACGGAGGTGCCTTTCTTATCTAACATAAAACAATGGATGACAACAACAAACACAGACATTTAAAAATCAATATTCTACAATGGAATGCCCAGAGTTTACGACCGAAAATTACGGAATTTGAAGCTTTACTAAATCAGGAGAAAATTCACATAGCTATACTCAGTGAAACTTGGTTTGACCCAGAGAGTATACTCAGACTCAGCGGATACAATATATTCAGGGCAGATCGTGACGATGGGTATGGAGGTACAGCTGTTTTTACCCACCATTCTATCAAGGCTTTTCAATGTAACGTAAATATTTCAAATACACAAATTCAAATCCTACACATAAAACTACTCAACTGCGCTCATCTAGAGAATATCATTTCCATCTATTGCCCCTCGTCAGTGCACACGTGCAGAAGTGATTGGGATGAAGTTTTTTCAATAACAGAACACAAAGCTCTCGTTGCAGGTGATTTGAACGGTCACCATTCAAACTGGTCTTCCAGAACTGATACAAGAGGTAATCAAATTTTTGATTCTCTCATGGACAATAACCTGTGTACACTTAACGACAACACACATACACGTTTGAAATTGGTCAATGGGGCTATACAAAAATCTTCCCCAGATGTAACTATTGTTTCAACAGACTTGGCTTTAAAATATAATTGGTGGGTCATGAATGAAAACCTGGGAAGCGACCATATGATAATTAAGATTTGCTTAGAAAATAATAAATCAGATAAGTATAAAAAACGGAGAAACTTTAAGAAAGCAGATTGGCAAGGTTACACTCAGAAAATAGAATCGGAATTAACAAACTTGGAGCTACCTTTAGATCATCAATCTGCATATAATACATTTATAGATATTGTAAACTCTGCAGCTGATCAATATATACCTATGATTAGAGTGAGCGAGAATCCTCTTCAGTCAGACAAATTCATACCAAAACCATATTGGAATCAAAAGTTATCACATATTGTTGCACAGAGACGCCTTGCACTGGCAACTTTTAGAGGCAATCCGAACCCACAAAATCTTGAAGCTTTACAAAAGAAAGTGAGTGAGGCGCAAAGATTAATACGACAAGCCAGGAACAAATCCTTTCAGGGATTTTGCAATGACATAGATAGTGTAACTTCTTCAAGAGAAATGTGGAAGCGCATGAGATGGATCAAAGGGTACAAATCAGCTACATCTTGTGTTGACCAAGGTAAAGCCGAAGGATTGTTGCGAAGTCTGGCTCCAGATTACGTATCTCCACCAACTCCTACATTTACCTCTTGTAACACGCAATTGGCCAACCCGATTTCGGTACAGGAAGTAATTAACTCAATAAAAAAAACAGATTCAGCCCCAGGTCATGATAATATTTCATATTCTATGATAAAACATTTACCCCATATTGCTAAAATTATGTTGACTTCCATTTACAATAAGTTTATGTTATCCGGATTCGTACCAGAACAGTGGAAAAGAGTTAAAATTATTCCTATACCGAAACCGGGAGGTGATCCAGGCTCAAGTGCGGCAGTTAGACCTATTGCACTTATATCTTGCTTTTGTAAAATACTTCACACCATAATAACACGCAGGCTTGAATGGTTTTTAGAGAAAAATAATGTATTATCCCAAGACACCACGGGCTTCCGAAGATTTAAGTCATGTTATGATGGTCTATCTAGGTTGGTCACACGGGTTGAAAATGGTTTTTCTAAAAATGTACCAGCTGTTGGCTGTTTTATAGACATTGAAAGTGCCTACAATAACATAAATTTGACATCTCTTTTAGGTATTTTGGATAACTTAGGAGTGGGATCTGTTCTATGTAATTATCTTTGGCAGTATCTTCATCAGAGACATTTATTCATTGAACTCCGGGATAACAGCCTAATATGTCGAATTACTGGTATAGGCATTGCTCAAGGAGACCCTTTATCCCCTTTACTATTTAATGCGGCCACAATTAACGTTTGTAGAAGTATAACCAATGTTTACATTTCGCAATATGCTGATGACTTCATTTTGTATGACATACAGAAGAGGTTATCCGATTCAGTATCCCATATACAAAACGCATTACATATTTTTCAAAGTTTGATGACAGATTTAGGGCTAAATATTTCCCATAAGAAAACAAAGGTGTGCCTTTTTAGCAGAGGGAGAAGAAGGAATAATATCCATCTAACTGTTAATAACAGCCTTATTGAACAAGTAAATTATGTCAAATACCTTGGAATGTGGTTGGACAGTTCTTTAAGGTGGGGTAAACATGTAAACGAAATCCGGGAAAAAATTTGTCGATATTTAAATATTTTTAAAATATTAGCTGGTACTAAATGGGGTGTACATCCCTTACATCTTAAAAAGTTATATATAGCTATAATTCGAAGTAGGGCGGATTGTGGTTGCTTTTTGTACGGAAACTGTGCCAACTGCCACCTTCTTAAGCTTGACAAAGTGCAAAATCAAGCATTGAGAATCATAGGAGGTTTTATTAAAAGCACGCCTATCCATGTGATGGAAAGTGAGCTGTGCCTCCAACCGTTATTTGTTCGAAGATTGTATCTAACAGGTAAATTTTATTTAAGATCAAAATCGGTTCGTAATAATATTCTGATGAGCACCTTGGAGGAGCTGTCTGACCAATGCCAAGGTTTGTACTGGAGAAACAAAAAACTGCCATTATTAGTAGATGTTCACAGAATTTATTCAGAAATGCCTTTGTACTCTAGCCCGATACTAGATATTTATTCCTTGGACACTTGGGTAACGAATATAGATTTATCTAATGTAATTAGTGATACAATTAAGGGTATAAGTTCGGCAAAAAGACTGATTAATGTAACGGATCTTAACAATACGTGTGTAAAAATGATAGATGATAAGTTTAGTCGACACTATAAAATATTTACAGACGGTTCCAAGGATGGTGCAGAATTAGGAGCTGCTTTTTTCGATCCTCAACTTAATACTAAAGCTCAATTCAAAATTAATGCCAAGATTTCTATTATGCATTGTGAACTCATAGCTATCTCTGAAGCCCTGTTGTATTTACTGAGTATAGATCAAGATAACTTTGTCATATTTTCGGATTCAAAAAGCAGCCTCCAACATTTGGCTCGAGTACCCTCGAGTCTTCGAGGAATCCCGATAGCCATAATTATTTTGGACTCGATTTGTAAGATGCAGTCTATGAATAAAACCATCACCATTCAATGGATTCCCTCGCACATTGGAATCATGGGTAACGAAGAAGCAGACTTAGCAGCCCAACAAGCATCGTATGAGGGTATTAATTACACATGCACACCGTTACACTCAGATTGGCTTGGTCATGTCAAAGATCTATGCAGACAAAGATGGCACGAGTATTTTGATGAGCGATCAAAGTTAAAGGGAATCTGGTATAAAACCATCCAGTCTGAACCGCGTCGTTACCCATGGTTTGAAGGAAGGGAGTTAGATAGGAAATATGTTGTAGCTCTGTTGAGGATGCGTTCGGGTCACATCCCATCGAATAACTTTAAATATTTAATGGGTAAAAGTACCTCACCAAACTGCGAAGTTTGTGGGGTGATTGAGGATATTTACCACGTGCTGATGGAATGTGACCGGAACATACACGATAGACAATATTTGCTTGGTGTGGGATTTGAGGTAGGGGTATGTAACAGCATCCTAGCGTCCCCTTTGTCGGAGGAGGCTAAGATGTTATGTCGACTGTTGTTCGTTATATACCAAAACGAATAGGGACAATGCTATTAAGTAGGTCATAATAAATTATAATAATAACTGGTCATTACCCATTGTTTAGTTTTAAGTTGTTGAATGTCTTGTTACGAGGGTGACATTATCACTAAGTGATAAAACCCTTTCAAATAAATAAAGATTAAAAAAAAAAAAAACATTAAAAAGTTATTCGTTTTTCTTGCTATTTTTAACGTAACTTTGGGTGTCAATAAGTAATAAAAGAACTGTAAAATCTTCAAAACCAAGTCCGTACCGACAAAGCTCAGTTATCGAAGAGATCAATAAACTTTATTTGTAATTGATTTATGCAGTGGTTTTTTCATAAAACTCGATTTTCCGAAGCACTTTTCAAATCTTTTTACGCGTCTATCAGTTCGGCACGGTGTTTCTGTGCGTGAAAACTAGACGTTGTTCATGTAGGCTAGCGTCTAACTGCTCATCACTGATATTAGCGCTGTCGGGGACGAAGCCAGGCGAGACAGCGTGCTTTTTGACCATGACCACCAGCGAGTTCGAGCTCGCGACTAGTTTACTCTTAAGTCATAAAAATGAAAACGTAGCAAACGCTTTTTTATTAGAAACAAGCCCTGTCGTGATGAAAAGGGAGGATAGTTAATTTGAAACATCAGTAGTGTAACTAAAAAAATGGTCCGAATACTTATTTCTCTAAATATAAGTAGTATAAAGATCGTAAGCAATAATTTTAGTAATAGGGAAGGTGGAGAGAGTGTTAAATTTATTTGAGGAAAGTACGAAACCCACGCGGACAAAGTCGCAGGCAAAAGCTAGTACGAGTTTAGTTTTTAGAGACAGATACTTGTTAATTTTAAACAAATATAAAAGTGTGTTGTTTCCGTGGTTTATTAAAATTGTTAACTTTATTAAAAAGTTTACAACTCTCAGAATCTGATTGTAAAATTGTGTTAAAAAACCAATGTGATTAAAAATGTTTTAATCCTATCCTACTATATAACATTATAAATGCGAAAGTTTGTGAGGATGGATGGATGGATGTTTGTTACTCTTTCACGCAAAAACTACTGAACAGATTTGGATGAAATTTGGCACACAGATACTTTATAACCAAGATTAACACATAGAATGCTTTTTATCCCGATATTCCCACGGGATCGAAACTTACGCGGGTGAAACCGCGGAGCGCAGCTAGTAAAACATAATTTCTGATGCTTTGTGATTTTTTTACTACGGGAATATTTACGGGAAAATTGTAAATTTACAGGGAATATTCCCGTAAATATTGTAAACTTTGGAAATTTTCAACTTATATGTATAATCAACTATCGACGTAACCACGATAGTACGCAAATTTACCTAATTAATTGGCTAGTATATAATAAAAAAACACTAAAGTACATTATCATCAATATTCCCCTAAATTTCCAGTTTTGGGAATATTGCCGGGCACGTTTACGGGAATATTCCCAAAGTTTCCAAAATTCCCGGGAACGGCACATCACTACACCGCACCGTTATGTTACCAGTGTTAAAGTAGTCTAATATAACAGTAATTATGAATTAAGAAATGTTATGGGAAATAGCACTAATATACACGAAGACCAAACAAACGAGGAGGATAAAAATATATAATATACACTGGATACCTAAACTTTTACCTTACCAGTCGACAGCGATGCGGAGGATTTTTTGGCGCCTTATTTTAGTTTGTTAATAGGTAGTTTTAGTATGGTGATAGTATAATATTTTTATTTTAACAGGTTGTTAGTTTATTTAGTATAGCGACGCTCGCTTTATTTGTGTTACCCAAGTGTATAAACACGCTGTGAATGTGTGCGTGAATACGAATAGCGTCAGCATATAACACATATACGCTCACATATTTTTTTCCGACTTCGCTATTTTCTCGGACGGTACCGAGAGCTCATGCGCTTATACACAAATTCACAGCGTGTTTTTACACTTGGTAACCACAAGTAAAGCGCGCGTCGCTTCGTGAGATAAGAATACAAGATGAGACGTTATACGTGATGTATCAAGCTTCGAGATAACTGTGATAAGATAGTTTCTCAGCTGTCAACATTTTACCTATCTATTTTTAGGTATTATTGTTAGGTAATTACTGAAGAATAAACAATGCGCGTTCTATTTTACAGATTTCCATGATAAATTGAGGGCAAAGAACCATAGTTAATATTTTACTATTGAGAGAAAACATGTGAAGCTTCGTCTAGTTTGTGGAAATCTATCTAATATATAAAATTCTAGTGTCGCGGTGTTTGTGGTTAAACTCCTCCGAAACGGCTGGACCGATTTGTATGAAATTTTGTGTGCATATCGGGTAGGTCTAAGAATCGGCCAACATCTATTTTTCATACACCTTTTTTTTTTTTTGCAAAACGACGTTTGCGGGGTCAGCTAGTCTTATATATAAAATTCTCGTGTCACAATGTTCGTTCCCGTACTCCTCCGAAACGGCTTGACCGATTCTCATGAAATTTTGTGAGCATATTGAGTAGGTCTGAGAATTGGCCAACATCTATTTTTCATATCCCTATTTTTTTTTTTTGCACAACGACGTTTGCGGGGTCAGCTAGTAATTTTATATTTCCTTCGTGTCGCTGGCACGACTGTATTAAAAATCTTGTTTTACCAAATCTTTGCCACTTCCACGGTGTCATCGGTGGCAGCGCAGAGGTCACTTTGACTGCATTTTTTGGGTCACAGACGGCAGGATAGGAATTGGAGCATGGTTTGTGACATAGCTCCACAATCACACTCTGCTGCCGTTCCATCAAGGTAGCCCCCCCACTTTACCAGGTTGGACTTACATCTTCCCACTCGCAGGCTTAGAAATTGTCGCAAAGTATTACATAGATAATGCTCTCAGACCGAACCCCACAAAAACCCAGGCATGCGCTTTTCACCTCCGCAACCATTCGGCAAGACGCACCCTGCAGTGCTATTCTGTAAAAATCTCAGCGTGAAAACTAAGGTGAAGTGAGCTGTCATTCCACCTGATGTTCGGGATTGCATCCATTGCTAGTTCACTTCACGCTCACTTCACCTATGTTATCACGGTGAGATTTTTACAGAATCGATAGGCTGTACTTACATCAATTATTTCACTAAGGCCTGATTTTTCCAATGCTAGATAATTTTAACCGTGGAATAATTTTGAATTGTTGACAGTTCTTCCATACAAAATCTGTCAAACGTCAATTTTATTCCACGAATAAAAATTATCTGTCGATTGAAACATCAGCCTTAAAGTGGCAAATAATACTTTCAACTTATTTTTTCACTTATTTGATTACATTTTTTTAAACCTTTATTAAAAAGACCCAGATTCTTGATAATTAATTGCAATACAGTATTTAATACTAATAAGCAATTTTAATCTAATTATTTTTTCACGTGATAGTTATAATAAAACATAGAATCTTCTAATCTTCTTCTTTCATTCTCGTGTCACAGTGTTACTTACCATACTCCTCCGAAACGGCTGGACCGATTTGTATGAAATTTTGTGTGCATATCGTGTAGGTCTGAGACTCGGCTACTATCTATTTTTTTTTTTTGCAAAACGATGTTTGCGGGGTCAGCTAGTCTAATATATATTAAATTCTCGTGTCACAGTGTTAGTTAGCATACTCCTCCGAAACGGCTTGACTGATTTTTATCAATTTTCTTATGCATATTCAGTAGGTCTGAGAATCGGCTACTATCTAATTTTTTTTTGCAACGTTTGCGGGGTACGCAATCAACACTTGTACTTTACACACAAAATGACAATAGAGATCGCATTTTCTTTCATTTTGACAGTTCTGCCACGTTCATTGCGTTATTTACATTGCTGAGCAGACGAATAAAATTAAACCTATGAAGGCTATGAAGCAATGGATTAGAAATATTCTTAAAAACTCTCGGATTGTTACTTACAATGTGTTACAGAATCTAATGAAAATTCAAACACGCATTCTGATACCTCTTTATGTAATGGGTTTGGATTCCGCACTTCATCCTTCAAGTGGACCATTGTGCGTGGACCATGGCGGCCGTCGGTGGTTATTCCGACCAGCCCACCTTCCTCCAGAAGTTAATTACGTCTCCTGCCCTGTTGAAAACATCTGTGTAAGATCTGGGCGTCCCGAAGATTTCTGACCTAATCTGGATGACACCTGTGCACTCAAAGATATATGATATAATAATATGGTTACATAATATTTATTATGTTATCTTCACAGTGTCCTTGTAGACAAGATCTTGCATTAAGTGGCCCAGACTAGAGATAAGGGGAGGATATAAAACTGCAGTACAAAAACAACTGAGTGGTTTGATAGTACCGTCGATATGAAGTTATTGTTTGTAAGGTACGTAAATCCGTTGATTTTTGTTTGTTTGTTTGGAAACTTGCGGAGGAATGACCGGCAAGTAAAAAAAACTTTATTCAGTTCGGAAAAAAACACGGAATGATATTAAAAAAAAAACTAGTAGCAGATTATAAGGAGCCTTCGGTGCTAAGTTTTTACAAATGCCCTAGACCCCACACTAGGATTCCCTGTGTCGTGGGGTCCAGTCTCTTCCCAAGTAAGGTAAACATTTTCATTTATGTAAGTGAAGTAATTAATTCGAAATAAACATTAAAAAACTTATCATTTATCATAAAAGCAAGGAAGTCCAAAATCAAAAGTAATTTATTCAAACTAGGCTGAGAATCAGCACTTTTCGAACGTCAAAATTACAAAAGACAGTCCCCCAAAACGCCCGCCCTTCACCACTTCCTAGTGCTTTCGCTCGGGAGAAGAAGTGGCGCAACAAACTCCCCAGCAGCATAACTGTCTGTACAGTTAAAAAAAACTTGATTAGATATTATGAAAAGTAATAGACATGACACAAAGAAGCCATGGATGGCTTGTAAACTTTGTTCATAATGATGAGTACAATGACCCCTTAAGAGAAAAAAGGTGATTAAAATTTCACCCTGTATATGCTAGTTGCACGGCAGTTAAACTCTGCTAGCGCGATGTAGGATATTTTGTGACGTCAGTGTGATGTGTAGTTTGCATGTGGCAATGTAGATGCCGCCACAGCATGATGCACCGACCCCAAATAAATTGGAAAAGGAATCATGATGAAGCATTGCTTATTCTTAGTGTTTCAATCATATAAGTAGAATAATTGTTTTAAAAGTTATTTATGCACGTACCTGTATTTTAAATGCAAAATTAGTAAAACAAACAAAACTTCATCTTGAAGTAAACAGACCAAAACTGCCTTTGCGATTGTTACAATGGCCGTTGCTAATAATGCAACTAACAATAATAATCTGTGAACCTTGGAAATAATACTCTAAAAATCGGCTATTAGTTCCCCTAGAGAGAAAACGAGTGGGTTGATCAGTACTAATTTCTTCATCGACAAAGGTATGGGCAAGCCTGTTATGTTTATTTGTTTGTTCTGTAACTGCAGTTTGCTGGTGGCAGCCTGCCACGGCTCGACCGTGAGGCAGCAGCGAAACTTCCCAGATGGCTTCCTCTTCGGAGCTGCCACTGCTGCTTACCAGATCGAGGGGGGTTGGGATGAAGATGGTAAACAGACTATTTATCAAGCATCAGCTTTATTAAAATACTAGGTTTAGGTATTTTTAGACCATAGGTTCTCAATCTTATTTTGCCCACCGCACACTTTGATCATTTATTTTTTTCTCTAGAAAATTGGGGGAACATTGGGGGGCTCTAGCCCCCCAATGTTTTTACTTAACATCTGTCGCGAATCTGACACAGCTTTTGCCAGGATTATATTTAAACGTGTAATATTGTATAGTTTTAAGATAGGATATATAATTTTCTCTAGATCTTCTACTGCTCCCCTGAAAGTCTAAAACGTCCACGAGTGGGCGTTATCGCTAACGATGAGAACCTAAACCATTCGAGGATTTTTTCAATTTTAAACTTTATTCCGACAAAACAAAAATCTTCTTCTACTTCTTCCATTCATCATTTCATTTTTCATTTCTTTCTTTTTTCTTTCACTTCTTTTTTTTTTTTTTTTCTTTAAATGTTCTTCTGATTACAAAAATTGGCGTCAACCCGAGGGCCATGTTGCCCCAGAAATCACTAAAATGCGTTAAGCACTCACCTTAAAACATCATTCTTTCTCTTTCATCTTCAAATGATTGACAGAAACAGAACGATGTTTTAATTCGAATAACGTGCAAAGTGATTTTTGGTGCAAGCAAGCCAAATAAAGTTGAAATACAATAACTGGCTCGAAGATTTTAATGGGACTTAAAGGGATTATTTGATTTTTGAAATCCAAGTGTGTCAATCGAAATAAATCGTTTTGTTGTGTTTTAAATTACTACAGCAACTCCATGCAATTTTAGTGGAAAATCCAATTTAACGAAAAATGTGTTCATAATTTTAGGTAAGGGTGAAAGCATCTGGGATTACCTAGTCCATACAAACCCCTCCGTCGTACAAGACTTAAGTACCGGCGACATCGCTGCCGACTCTTATCACAAATACAAGCGTGACGTCGAGATTATGAGAGAGTTAGGCCTGGATGCTTACCGGTTCTCTATCTCCTGGCCACGCATCTTACCTACAGGCATGACCAACGACGTCAACCCAGCCGGCATCGCCTATTACAACAACTTAATCGACGAAATGTTGAAATACAACATCACTCCAATGCTTACGTTATACCATTGGGACCTCCCCCAAAAACTGCAGGAATTAGGAGGCTTTATGAACCCCCTCTTTAGTGAATGGTTTGAAGATTACGCTAGAGTTGTGTTCGAGAATTTCGGAGACAGAGTCAAGATGTTCATCACTTTCAACGAGCCAAGCCAGATCTGTTTTGAAGGTCTAGAGTTTATGAACAAGGCTCCTTACTTGAATATCTCTGGTGTGGGTGTTTACCTTTGCGCAAAGAACTTGGTTGTGGCCCACGCTAAGGCTTACCACTTGTATGACGAAAAGTTCAGGCCGACGCAGAAGGGGCAGTGCGGGATCACCATTAATGTGAACTGGTATGCTCCAGACACGGATTCTGCTGAAGATGAGCTAGCTGCTGAACTTATGCGGCAATTCCAGGTGAGATGACAATGTTTTTCATGTTCTTCTTATTTAGTTGATTTATAGAGGTATGAGGATCAGGGTCTGAAGTTCACTCATCCATAGAAAAGGGAAAATCCTACGACCAGACGGGTGTTGTTCCTGGCGGGCAACTGCCCAATGATTTATGTCGGGCCGTTGTATATATGCTAGTTGCGCGGTAAACTTTGGTTGCGAGATGCAGGATTTTGTGTGACGTCAGTATGACGCGTAGTTCGCATGTAGCGTTTGTAGATACCGCTACTGACTGTTATCTTTAATCATACTCTACACACTGCTAAGGCCTGTTTATGGTATTCCGCCATTGTTTCAATGCGATACGCTTCCGAATCGACGTCATAAGAGATCCTGAGAGAATGGTGCGGTAAATATTCACGTGTTACAAAAAGCACTTATCATCTGCCTAGCGTTTACCCAACTATGCTGGGGTTGGCTTTCACTCTGACCGGATGCAGCTGAATACCATTATTTTACATGGAGTGACTGCCTATCGGACCTCCACAACCCAGTTATTGGGTATTACGATACCTACTCTTTGGTAAGACTGGTTTTCAGATTTTCGGGCTTCTGACGACCCGTAACGACTATCAAAGATCCACGAATGACTGCCGGAACCAATGGCTTAATTTTCTCTCTGAGGCACGTGTCTTCGTGTGTAAAGATGGTCACCCATCCACGGACCAACCGCGGCAAGCGTAGCTTAACCTGATCGATTGAACCGTGCGGCTGTTATTTCTTAGCCACAAGCCCCTCATTATATTATTTATATCGTTTGAACTAATCATATTTATTAATAAAAAGAAGAATGGCAGGACTGAATTCGTACAAATACTCTGACAAGATATATCTCGGTCAAATTAGGCTAACAGCTAATTACAGCAATTTTTTTTATTGGATCGCCAGAAAAACACATTGTTTAAGGTGAACACACATATTATCAACTCGGAAAGGGATCGTCACCGTATCGCCTTTCGCCTCACCGGTAAACAGGCGTCAACGTAACGCAAGCACGTAACCAAAGCGGATCAGCAGCTTCGATACGTCGACTCGGCTACGGCTAGGCGACGCCGCGCTTACGGCTCGCCGACTGCTGGTTGATGGTGCTGCAGACAGGCCGCGGGAGGGGTGAGAGGGGCAAGGGTGGACGAAGAGGCGTAAGCTCCGGTACAGAGACGTAACCGCGAGAACGACGAGCCATAAACGCGGGAACTGCAAGTTGACTACGCATCGCACCGCCGTGGTTCGTGAGCTTGTCCCCAGGCGAAGCGATTACGTTACGATTCCGATTAGTGTGCATTGCAGTAGGAAGTTTCATACAAAAAATACTGAATGGTTCGAGTTGATACGATTGCGATCCCTTTCCGAGTTGATATGCATGCTGTGACCTTTAAAGACCAATGGTGGCTTGGTTTAAAACGGCCATGCTTTTTTTGAGGTCAGTCGACACCATGCAACTGATGATAATTTCGAATGTTTTTCCAGTGGGGCTTATACGCCGAACCCATCTTTTCAGCTGAAGGAGGTTGGCCAAAGGAACTATCAGTGAGAATCGCTACGAAGAGCGCTGAGCGAGGGTTCTCTCGCTCCCGCCTGCCTGAGTTCACTGAAGAAGAGAAGGCTTTCGTCAGAGGAACATACGATTTCTTTGGCGTAAACCATTACACCACGGTGTTGGTGTCAGCGACGGAGCACAAAGAAGTATATGTTGTGCCCTCTTTACTGGATGACACAGATGTTGGCTACTACTGGCATGAGGACTGGCCTAAATCTGCGTCACCTTGGCTTGCAGTAAGTGAATCAAATTCCATTATTAGAAACATTTAAAGAATGCACCTGAACTTTGTTCAGACATCTATAACGCTAAATATACAGGGTTATTGGAAAAACATTAACAACCTCTTAAGAGGTCATTGACATACTCATCATTATGAACAACTTTTACTATGGGACCAAACCTGTAGGCCAATTCTGCTAATTTAAAACGTTCAAAATCTATTCTCAGTCTCATCTCGGCGACAAACAAATGTCAAAAACTTGTCAAAATGTAGGGAAATTTGAAGTATTTTTGACAGATTGAGACTGAGATCAGACTGTGAACGTTCTTAAAAAATACGGGAATTGCCCCTCTGAAATCGCGAAAAAAAATGTGTTTTTCCCTGCATTTTGACGAGTTATTATGTGAACATAAATGTAGGGAACAGCTGATTTTTTTCCGCGATTTCAGGTTTGGTCCCATAGTAAAACTTGTTCGTAATGATGAGTACAATGACCACTTAAGAGGTTGTTAATGTTTTTCCAATAACCCTGTATACGCTATAAGAATATATACATAAATTGTCAATAGATGGCGACACAGAATTCCTGTTCACGCAAGCAGTTTTTTCAGAAAGTAATTCTAACTTATTTTAATGCTTAGGTTCACAAAAAAAAACGAAAATATCTACAAATAATCATCGATCGAAATAATATAAAAAATAAACTTAAAGGTGACTTTCTGTAAGAGCAGAGATTATCATTGAATTCGTAGCGACATTCAATACTTTGATTTAAGCCAGCGGCCTGCTTCAATCAAAATATTGATTGTAAAAAAAGAGATACTTCATTTTAATTTTTGGAAATAAAAAGAAATTTAAAATGAAATTTCTGTGCTGGCTTTTACTCCATTTACTTTACTTAAACCCTGTTTTGGTCCAGACGGTAAAAAATCAGTTGGTATAATAAAACCAATAAGTAGAGCTGGGAAAATAATTATCTGTTGATTGATTTAACATTCAGTCATAATAATTACTGACTACGATTTTATATCTATGAGGGCTGGCTCGAGGTGGTGCGAGAAAAGAGTTCGTGGAAAGATTTGGCATTTGCCCAGCCATAGGACAGCATAGGCTAAATAAAATATATGATTATTTCGCCCATCCGAGCGGTGTAAAGCACTGAAGTAAAGCAACGAAATACTGTCAAAATGTTGCCAACTCAATCATTAATATTTCCATTTCTTCTGCAGTTGGCTCCAGATAGTCTATACAACACTTTAATGCACCTGAAGGAAAAATACAACAACCCAGTGATCTACATCACTGAGAACGGCTGGGCCACGTTACCTGACAGCGGACTGATCGATGATGACAGGATCACGTACTACAGAGCTTCGATGGAGAGCATGCTGGACGCCTTGGATGCTGGAGTGAACCTCAAGGGGTACATGGCGTGGAGTCTGTTGGATAACATGGAGTGGTTGGAGGGTTACCTGTAAGTTTGACTTTGATATAAGTTAACACGCATGTATTCCACAAGGGGTTAGGCAGAGGAGTACCTCTTAGTACAGACGCCAGCACATCAAGCTACCCCCTTTTTTATAATGACTGCTCCCACTTTGGGTGGAGCAGAAGGGAGTGTCAGACTCTTACTGACTAAAACCCACCCGTGTTCCTTCCTTAGCCCTTTATGTTTCTGGGCAGCGTTAACCCTTTCGGACAATCCCACTGCCCCGGCAGGCTTCGGCCCTTCCCTAAAGCTGACATCTCTTTGAGACGCGCGTGGAACACGTACGCGCCGTCCGGCACGGGCCTGGACCTGATCGGACGGAGAGTTACCCATTACTGTCCGCCCGCAGGCCCGCGCCTACGGTGGCCGGGAGTCGTCACTCGGCTCCCGACGCCCGAAGCGAAGCTACCCTAAACTGTCAGTAGCTTGAAGTGCTGGCGGCGAAAAAAAAATAGTCAAACATCAATTTTATTCCTCGAATAATCAGCCATAAGTAGGTATAAGAAGTTACCCAGTGTATATAATATATTAAATTTTAATGTCAAATGTCTTCGTAAGTGAAGACCGGCTTTTTTATTTGTCTAGCATTTGGCCGTTGAGTTGCTGATCACAGGATCAATATTTTTAATTTTATTGCTTTGACTACCAAACATATTCCTAGGCCGACTCTCGCGCCAACAAACTTACATTAATGGACTTATTAACTTTTTTATTTTTCGCAGAGCTCGTTTCGGCCTGTACCACGTTGACTATAAAGACTCGGCGCGCACGCGCACTCCTAGAAAGTCCGCGTTTGTTTACAAGCACATCATCAAGAACCGCTACGTTGACTACGAATATGAACCTGAATCTATGACCATGACCATCGATGAAGGACACTGAATTTTTATTTATTTAAGGACACTCTATTTATTGTGAATTAATAAAACAAAATTAAAAGAGTTATCGAAGTTATCTTCTTTGTGTTTTTAATCCGCATGCAATAATATAATGTTGTACAGACGCCAGCAGGTCAACCTACCCCAATCTGTCAAATTTCTTTGATAGATTTTCAACTTTAGCACAAAAGAATAAGGTTCATATTCAATTGGAAAAATCTGACAGATTGAGGTAGCTTGATGTGCTGGCCTCTGTACATACAGTCAGCTGACTTTGACAGCTAACTTTCGGTAGCGACATCTATTGAACGTAACGGTCAAACTATAAGCTCTTATTCTATGACATGACAAAGAATGAATGCTTCGTTGGTCGAGTGGTCGCAAGCGTAACTCCTGAGGATGAGGTCTTGGGTTCGATTTTCAGGTAGGCTTTTTCCATTCAAGAGCACTATGTATCTGTCGCAGCCAACTAGTTTAATCAGCCTTTCAGTTAACTGCCTTTTAACTAAACGCCGCCGTTCAACTAGCAGCGTGAATGATATTCAGCCAATGCATTAATGATCTGGCTGGTGTTGGAGGATTGCAGCAGGGCTGGTTCTTGAGCTATATGATGGTGTGGATCTGTGGAAGCAGTAATATAAAAGCAGGTTTTTTGGCGTTACGTGAATGGAGCGGAATTTATTGCCGACTGAACTGAATGAGGTGACGTGAAGAAACCGGCATGTCCTAGAACCAAAAATTCCAAGACATGTGACATCTACCAACACGCACTGGGCCCGCGTGGTGGATTACGGCCCACTCCCTCTCATAGAGAGGAGGCCTGTGTCCCAGCAGTGGGAACATTATAGGCTGATTATGTTATGTTATGTTATGTTATGTTATGTCATGCAAAAATATTTTTTCAAATCCGAATGGTACCTATATCCAGAGATTAGCGCGTTCAAACAAACAAACTCTTCAGCTTTATTATTAGTATTAGTATAGGTATAGATAGTTATAAAATAACCATGAACTTACAGAATCGAACAAGATAATACAGCTGATAATGACACCTGAAGTGGTCCCATTCTAAAGATTTTAGATAAAAATGTGTCAAGATTCCCCTAACACACAGCTTGGTATAAATATGGGTAGATTTGGTTGACTGGTTAGTGCTTCAAAAATATCGCTGATATGAAGCTACTAGTGGTGCTCAGGTACGAATATTTTGATACTATATTTTTAAATATTTAATTACTTACACAAATGGGTAAGCTTCATAAGTGAAATGAAAAGGGACCTCTTGTTATTTCAGTTAGGTATGTTACTAACTCATTTAAGTAAGTGTATCAATTCCATCACGTATTCGATTTTGATTTAGTTAACCTTCTATTCTATAAGTGTTTACGTAATTCAAATTAAAATGTGCTTAAGTAAACGAAAAGATTTCATTTGGGTAGGTTCAGATTTACTTATACCTACTATATCCATTTTTCCATCTTATAGAAAGTTATAAAGGCTGCGATTTACGAGTTGTAGGCCATGGGTTCGAATCTAAGCAGACACTTCACTTTGTGTAAATTATTTCATCACCCTTGCTCTCGAAAACAATGAAACCGACACCTCTTGGTACCAAAAATTCGAAGACATGTGAGATCTACCAACCCGTACTGGACCCGTGTGGTGGATTACGGCCTATTCCCTCTCACAGCGAGGAGGTACAGCTGTGTCCTAGCAGCGGGAACATTATAGGCTGATGATGTCCTATCCATTTCTCCAAAATCTGATTAGTCCGTCAATTAGATTATCAAAAAATATTTGACCCGTATTTTTTCTTTTCTTACGTAAACCAAAGTTGACGAAGACACGACGCTTTTAAAATTCTCAATACGTCACACCTTGGTATAATTTTTAGTGCGTTCTGACGTCACGAGCCCCCACTCCCGAGTTTTGATGCGTTTTATCTTTGTCAATATTCATTGATTTACAAAAACAAAAAATACGTGTCCATTATTTTCCAATACTCTGACTGACGGAATAAATAGATTTTCAATTTATTGATGATGGAAACTAGCCTATACTAGTGATAACTTAAAAAATTAGAACTATTATATCCTATCCTGCGATTTCGATATCTGCAGTTACAAGGGCTGGTTGGACAACATTTTAAGACTATTTCCTATAATTTTATCTTTTTTATGCAGTTTGCTATAATTTTATCTTGTTTAAGCAGTTTGGTGGTGGTAGCCTGCCATGGCTCGGCCATGATGAAACATCGCATGTTCCCAGATGACTTCCTCTTCGGGACAGCCACAGCTTCCTACCAAATTGAGGGAGGATGGGACGCAGATGGTGAGCAGATAATTATATTGAACTAGCTGACCCGACAGACGTCCTGACCAAATTTTAATAATTCATACAAAATTCCCAGGGAAAATGCGCTTTCAGTTTTCCCGATTTTTCTAACTTTCTCTGCAACTTTTTAATTTTTTCTTTCTCTTAGAACCTTATTCGGACTAACGTGAACATTTTAAAACAAAAAAAATCCAAATCGGTTCAGAAGTTCTGAAGTTATGCGCTCCAACGAACAGCATTATACATAATATAGATGAAGAGGTAGTTAGCTAGATAAGTACATCTAGGCATACGTATATAAACTAGCTATATCTTACTAGGTACTAACTAAATAAAGAAACAGAGGAGCTGCTTGTGCCCCGTGCTTATATTTGGTACTTATTTCTTCGACAAAAACGGTTTTAACTGAGTTTTTACGTAATAGATATTTCCACGGGTACACGACGCAGAAGTCACAAAATGAATCTATAATATACTATCTAATAAATCTAAAGAGCTTGTTTAATTGTTTGAACGCGCTAATATATCGGAGTGCCAGTCGGATAAAAAAATCATTTTGCATTAGATAGCATAGCATTTCTTGAGAAAGCCTAATGTTAAGTAAGTAGAATTTCTCAAGAAATGCTATACTGCATGCTAGAAGTCGACCAAAACGAAAAAAAGGCGGAAACAAAACAACGAAGTAATAGCACGGAAAGGCGATGCAATGCGACGGGATGAGACGGGGAAACAAGAAATTTCACGTAGACGAAGTCGTAAGCAAAAACCTAGTTACCAAATAAGAAACAAAAAAAGAAAACACGTTTATTTGCAGTAAACATGACGAATAAAAAGAACGCGAACACAAAAAAAAACAAGTAGTATGTAAGTCGTGGTGGTTGTGAAAGACTCCAATATGTAGCACAAAGTAGGCAACAGCACATACATTAGTATGTGCTATTTTCATACTTGTATAAATAAATAGAGAAATATTCAGTTTGAAGGCCAATGATATACAAGAAACATAAAATAAAACTTTGAACTATATCTCTGGGTGGCGGTATCATCGCGTGACATAAGAATGATTGCAGAGTTGCAATCGGCAAAGATAACGCCATAATTACAGGTAAGATCTGCAATTCACTCAAATATATTTTCCAGGCAAGGGAGAAAACATCTGGGACCACATGGTCCACAACAACCCAACTGTCATCCGAGGCGAGACAAACGGCGACATCGCTGGCGACTCCTATAACAATTACAAGCGTGATGTCGAGATGATGAGGGAGTTAGGTCTGGACGCTTACCGGTTCTCTCTCTCCTGGTCTCGAATCCTGCCTACAGGTATGGCCAATGAGATCAACCCAGCTGGCATTGAGTTCTACAATAACTACATCAATGAAATGCTGAAGTATAACATCACTCCAATGATTACTCTGTACCATTGGGATCTCCCTCAAAAACTGCAAGAATTGGGTGGTTTTGCGAACCCTCTGTTCAGCGATTGGTTTGAAGACTACGCAAGGGTTGTCTTCGAGAATTTCGGGGACAGAGTCAAGCTGTTCATTACTTTCAACGAGCCTAGAGAAATCTGCTTCGAAGGTTATGGTTCCACTACCAAGGCTCCTATTCTAAACTCAACAGCTGTGGGAACTTACTTGTGTGCCAAGCACTTGACAGTTGCTCATGCTAAGGCTTACTATGTGTACGACAAAGAGTTCAGGGAGAAGCAGGGAGGACAGTGCGGTATCACAATCAGTGTGAACTGGTTGCCTCCGGCCACTGATAGTCCTGAGGACGAATTCGCTGCTGAAATTAGGAGACAAGGCGAGGTATGATATACATTTCTTAATGTTCTTGATCATTTGTATTTAAATAACATTTTAAAATTCAAGGTCCTAACCACATTTTTGAATTACAGTGGGGACTCTACGCCCATCCAATTTTCTCAGCCGAAGGAGGTTTCCCGAAGGAGTTAGCACAGAGAATTGCCGAGAAGAGCGCCGAGCAAGGCTACGCCCGATCCCGCTTGCCAGAATTTACTGAAGAAGAGAAGGCTTTCGTCAGAGGAACTTCAGATTTCTTTGGCGTGAACCATTATACTGGGTTCATAGTGTCGGCGACTGAGCGCAAAGGTGTTAACCCTGTGCCTTCTCTGCAGGATGATATGGATAATGGCGCTTATGCTGATGATGATTGGCTTAAATCTGCATCTGCCTGGCTGACGGTGACTGTTTTTGAACTTTATTCTAGAGCCTAGATTCTCAACAAGGGCGATGATACCAACGCGCAATAAATCAAATCTTAATAAATATTAACGATATGTAATGCCAAACTTAAGAAAAAAAAAACAAGTAGCCCAAAATATTTACATTTTAGATTTCTTTGTAGCTCGATAGATGGCGTTGGCGTCGAAATAAATCACGCTTTGGTTTGTTCAAGGCACTATGCACCGCTATTATAGAATATAATTTCCTGTTTACTTGCTATTAGTCTATAATATTTTAAATTTTAAATAGAAGCTCTCTTTTCCCAGTTGGCACCAAACAGCATCTTCAACACCCTTACCCATTTGAGAACAATTTACAACGACCCAGTCTTCTACATCACCGAGAACGGCTGGTCTACCTATGAGGGCCGAGACCTGATCGATGATGACAGGGTAACGTACTACAGGGCTTCGATGGAGAGTCTCCTGAATTGCTTGGATGCTGGCATCAAGCTGAAGGGGTACATGGCGTGGAGCTTGCTGGATAACTTCGAATGGATGGAGGGTTACATGTAAGTTTGCGTTGCAGATATAAAAACTAGCAGCGCCCCGCAGTTTCACCCGCATATGTGTCGATGATAAGTGTTGAGAGCAGTGGTGGCCCAGTGGTAACGGCCGCGACTTACGAGTTGTAGGTCGTAGGTTCGAACCCCATCAGGAGCTTTACTTTGTGTAAATTATTTCATCACCATTGCTCTTAAAAACGGTGAAGGAAAACATCGTGAGGAAACCGGCATGTTCTAGAACCAAAAATTCGGAGACATGTGACATCTACCAACCCGCACTGGGCCCGCGTGGTGGATTACGGCCCACTCCCTCTCATAGAGAGGAGGGCTTTGTCCCAGCAGTGGGAACATTATAGACTGATTATGTTAAGTGTCGATCCCGTGGGAATGTTGGGATAAAAACTATCCTATGTTTTTTACCGGGACTCAAACTATTTCTATACTAAATTTAATCTAAATCGGTTCAGCGGTTTAAGCGTGAAGAGGTAACAGACAGACAGACAGACACACTTTCGCATTTATAATTATTATTAGTATGGATTAGGCAGTCTGCAAGTTAGTAGCGCAGCTATTGCCATGGGTTCGTCTGATGGACGCTAAGGTCGAGATTAACAGTACTTTGACTAAACATTATTCTTGTCACTGTCGCACAACTGTATAACTACAAGTGCAAGATAGACCCGGTACATTTTGTCATGCAAATGATAAATTATTTATTTTCTGTAAGTAGGTTTGCACAAACACTTTTACACGTCAATCATATTTTTTCAAACTACACTGGCCTACAAAACTAAGTCCCGTATTACAGAACGCCACTCAATACTTAAGCATGACTTAAAACTAGTTTCAACCAATCAAATGGCTTGAATCTAGTTTTAAGTAATGCTTGAGTATTGAGCGATGTTCTGTAATACGGGACTAAGTATCGTACTTTTGAAATTTGAATAACTTTTGTAATACACAATACATACGTTCGAAATAAAAAGGACTCGAAGAATAGTTTAATTTTGTATATAAAAACGTCATAGTCGAGAACCTTCTTTTAAGAAATGATTGAAAAGAGCTTTAAAAACAAAAATAATCCTTTTCGAATTACAATTTTCCATTCATTTTTTTGTTCCTGTTATTGTTTTCAAATTTTTTCTTGATCGATGAGTCTTGTTACAAAGGCTAAGTTAAGCAAGCCAAGCCAAGCTAAGTTAGAAGTTAAATAATAACAGCCGCACAGGTCGATCGATCAGGTTAAGCTACGCTTGCCACGGTTGGTCTGTGAATGGGTGACTATCTTGACATACCGAGACCCCTCCGTGCCTCGGAAAGTACGTTAAGCCGCTGGTCGCGGCTGTCATTCGTGGCTCTTTGACAGTCGTTACAGGTAGTCAGAAGCCCGAAAGTCTGACAACCAGTCTTACCAAGGGGTATCGTATTACCCAGTAACCAGGTTGTGGAGGTCAGATAGGCACTCGTTAAATGTAAAATAATGATATTCAGCTACATCAGGCAGACTACAGCTAGATTGGAAGCCGACCCCAATATAGTTGGGAAAAGGCTAGGCAGATGTTAGGGAACGCTAGGGATTGTCAGCTCACTTGAAGTTCACTTCCCCAAAGGCTTCCCGATGAGATTTTTACAGAATAGTAATGTAGGTAAACCATGGCCTTTTATTTTGTTCCGGTATGGAAAATCCTCATGGATGTACGCCACCCTGGGGTGGGCGGCGGGGTCTTTCAGACTCTTACTGACTAAAAACCACCCCGGTGTTCCCTTCCTACACTAAGGCCGGGGATCATGGGAACTTGTGCGCCTTCCACGATCCCCGGCTGGTGCCGGCCCGCTTTTACGGGCCACCTCAAGTCCGCGGAGGTAGTGAGGTGTGAAACTCCCCCCGTGACGTCCTATAGGGGTGTGCGTGGAACTCTACGCGCCGCCAACTCGTGTCCTAGGTAGACCATGGCCTGGTTTTAAAAATTCAAGATGGCGGTTGTGAAAATTTTAAAATATTCTAAGCCGCCATCTTGGATTTTCATTTTGAATTTACTATCGAAACTTTTATCTCGGTAGTAAGAAGAAGAAGTTGGCCGTAACATCCCAGCGCTAATTCGCTGGATTCGTTTTGTCCTCTACCGATCATTTTTCTCCTGACAGATCTTTTTGTTTATATATTTATATGCATGTATGTATCTATCTATGTATTAGTATTTATTCTTGTATTTTATAGTCATTTTCTATCCATTATACTGTATATTGCACCTGCCATGTTTTGTCTCTACATCACCCTAAGGTTGACTGGTAGAAAATGCTTCAGGCACTAAGTCCGCCTTTGTACAGCATTTTTTTTACTTGTGCCTAAAGTTTTTATAAATAATAATAAATAAATCCCCGTGGGATCATTTCCGACCTCCACTCGAGCAATTCCGTGGGCAAAAGCTAGTTTACCATGACAGTCGTTTACCAGATTGAAAATGACTAAGAAACTTATATTTCATTCTTTCCACAGAGAGCGTTTCGGCCTATACGAGGTTGACTTCGAAGACCCCGCGCGCACGCGCACTCCTAGAAAGTCCGCGTTTGTTTACAAGCACATTATCAAGAACCGCTACGTTGACCACGAATATGAACCTGAATCTATGACCATGACCATCGATGAAGGACACTGAAGTCTCATCGAATTCTGACATTGAATTGTCCTTTGACTGATATGAATTAAAAGAATTTTGCTGTGAAGTGTAAAGTTTGATTTTATTTCCTTATAATAATTTAGAGCTGCAGTTGAAAAAAAAACCTGTTTTGAAGTTTAATAATGTATTTCTTGGGTTTATGCTTATCAAAAAGTTGGTCTGTACAATGCATATCCCATAACGTAACTTACTAATAAACGTATTATATCAGATGAATAGTTACACACCGATGTATCTCTTTCAGTAGTCAGTAATTTGGCTTTCGAAAGAAGACAAAGCGTTTTGTGACTATACAGCCGATCGATTCTGTAAAAATCTCACCGTGATAACTTAGGTGAAGTGAGCGTGAAGTGAACTATCAATGGAGGCAATCCCTAACATCAGGTAGAATGACAGCTCACTTCACCTTAGTTTTCACGGTGAGATTTTTACAGAATAGCACTGCAGGTGCGTCAATAGTGCCACGAAGCGTCTTATCGGTTATGGTGAGCAGAAGGCAAATTCTCGTACTTCAAAAGAAAAAAACGTAAAAGGTCAGGAGTCCCCGGTAGGAACAAAGTTCAAAATGAAAATTCAAGATGGCGGTTGCGAAAATTTTAAAATATTTTCAGCCGCCATTTTGAATTTACTATAGCTTTCGGTACCCTCGAAAACCATAAAACAGACAACCATGACGAAAAAATTAAAAATTCATGCAGTCGCTAAGTTTGATTTTATTTTGACCTCACTATCGGCTTTAGCAACCTCAAAAACCATGAAAACTATCTCTCTTTTTCTCTCTATTTTAAGTAATAAAAAGTCGCATGGAGCCCCCATAATACTTTTTCATTATGTGACGATTTCTCCAAGTTTACTCCTACTGTAAGCTCGTTCAAAAAACGTTAAATTTCAAGTCGCAATCTCATCTCAGCGACAATCAAATTAATTATTTTTTGAGATTTCAAAAACTTGTCAAAAATGTGTCTAAGTTGATTGTATTTTGGACAGATTGAGATTAGATTTCGAACGTTCTTAAAAATAGGGGAATTGCCTCTCCGTTCTCGTGCTCGCCTTATCAAGCAAGTTATATCAGAGACATTCCAAGACGTCCGTGATCATGCTATCAATGAATTACTAAAGTTAGTAATAACCTTAGTAGGGCTTTGCTAAAATGTTCATGCACTTAATTACCCCTTTACTAATAAACGTAACTGCTCCGTTGGTCTCGTGGTCGCAAACGCGACTGCTGAGCATGGGGTCCTGAGTTCGATTCCCGGGTCGGGCAGTGTTATTGAGTTTTTCCATTATTTTCTGCGTTGCGAATTCGCATCGCGTCGCATCGCAGTTTTGTGTTCAAACCCTAAGGGCAGGTGGGGCAGAGGAGCAGTCGTAGTTTATTTTCTACCAAAAGTATGGAGAAAGTTTTTTCGGAATTTTGATTTTTCTAGTACCTACTTAAACATCAGTTCGTCCAATAGAGTTTTTTGATTATTATCAGAAACAGGATTGAATTGGCATGGACTTAAATTGAGATGAACGATAACAAACCTTTTCTAACAGTTTTTTTCTCTTAGACTTACTGACGAAATGCACCTCCTTCGGTTAACACGAACGTGGACTGATGGATGTTTATTTTTTTCTGTACTACCGTGACCATACTCCTATATGTATAGTGAGCTTATAAACTAATATGACGATATATCGTGGACGTCCACATACATAACATTTATAAAATACATGCACGTTATATCGTTAATAGTGGATGGTTTAAAAGCATCTTCATATATTGAAGCATATTCTTTGTTAGTTATAAATGCTCCTTTTTTACTATTTCTATTTCCTGTGTGTTCCAAATAAAATACAGGGTGTCTCAGAACGATCTAACTCTTTCAAACGATAATAAGAAAAAAATGTTAATTGTAATTATTTGTTTATTGATACCAAAATGTACACAAAAAACGAAATTTTACTTTCTGAATATTACATTAGATAAATGACGACCGTTTCTTTGGCGACACTCTTCAAACTTTTTGCGGACATTATCGAAGACTTTTCGAAGAAGTTGCTGAGGAATCAGTTTGATCTTCTTCTGCTCAATATTTCTCCTTAAATTTACCAAACTTTGTGGATTGTTCTCGTAGAAAACACTTGTAAGATAACCCCAGAAGAAAAAATCAAGTGGCGTTAAATCAGGGCCCCGTGGTGGCCACTCAATGTTACCCCTTTGAGAAATCACTTCTTCGGGAAACAACTCTTGCAGTGTTGCTCGCGAGTTGTTAGTTGTATCCGCAGTGGCTCCATCTTGCTGAAACCACAATTGATAACTATAGTGCTCACTTTCTCTAAGTTTCGGACCAAAAAAATTGCGTATCATCTCAACTTAGCGCGCCGAATCCACCGTCTCCGGAATTTGCAACCAACTCGATGTTTCCGGGGGTTCTTGCTGTTCTTGGACGACCATGATGAATATCGCCTAGTGTGTTTTCAGTAACGTGAAATGCCTGGATCCACGCGAGAATAGTGACATTATTAGGTTTCTCCAATATTGCGCAATCCGTAGTGAAGTCGAAATAACCGACGAACACGAATAAGCGATCAATTGTTCACGAAATATGCGCACACGCAAAAAGAGCGTTTCTTTTCCGTGTAAGGCATGGCGGCAACTAAAAATGTAAGAACAGACTGATCTTTCAAACACTACCCCTCCCTCACCTTCACCCCGCTTTGTTTGCGTCTCGTTCACTCTCAAAATAGTTGGACCGTTCTGAGACACCCTGTATTTTTCTTTCTTTTTTTATTTCCATATATTTTAATTCCCTGTGTTATCGTTATGCCGTGGACGGCCCAGAATTTTTTGTCACGTTAGAAAATTATAAAAGGACTTATTTGAACTTCACGAAACTAAAAAAATGAAATTGCTTTTGCACTGTGCGTGTGCTTTGCAATGAGAATTCGATTGGGAACCCTAATTTATGTTCCTACCTGTCACATCTAGCAAAAGAGTTAATTAAAGAATAGTCTATGATGCTTAACAAATATTTTTAAGTTTTATTTACATGCTTATTACGAAACCTTAAATACAATATACTAAAAATATATCTATACATTATGTACAAATTATAAAGGAAATTAAAAAAGGAAGAGTTCATTGGGCATAAAAAATTTCGTCCGCATCGCTGTCAGTGGGAAAAGTGCCCAAAAGGCTGACAGCGTTGCCACGTTGGATGGCAATACTGATTCTTTAGCCTAAAAATAGGCCAGGGGAGCTATTCTCTAAGGATACAGCCTTGCGGACAGCGTTGTCGCAACTGTCAAACACACCGCGACAGCGCTGCGACAGCGCTGCCCGCAAGGCTGTATCCTTATGCTACGGTCACACGCGCGCCGTGCAGCCTGGCGGACTGCGCGGCATGCAGCCCGTCCCGGGCCGGTGGACATTCAAGCTGTTCACACGCACGCCGTCGTGTCAGTCAGTGCCAGAATGGCGAGCAGCGAGGATCTCGGTGTTGTTGCTGCCATATCCTTTGTGTTAACGCGCACACTGTGCGTGTCGCTGCGGCGAGCCCACTATGCAGCTACGACGACGAGTGCCCGCGGGGCACGGGGGACGGGGGCCCGCGCGGCCGCATCGCTTCGCCGCCAGCCAACCGCCGACAGTCTTCTCGGGTCACTTAACAAGCGCGTGCGTACACGCTGTCATGCATTGCGTCTATTGTAATTTGTTGAGAAATTTAATATAATTCCAAGAGTTGACTCGCCTATTATTGAAGTGACCCTTATTATTCTCAAACAATTGGCGACCGTCTAAGATAATAATTGTCGAACCTACAACTACAAACAAACCAATACCTACCCATTTACGACCGAAGCTGCGAGAACGTTCGAGAAAAAAAACACCGAGACCGGATCATCGGACACAGCGGGTGCCTATCAAGAACAAGATTGGCGCGTATGCTGTTCTTCAATCACCACGGGGCCTTCGGACTACGCAAGCTGGCAGCAACAGCATCGCCTGCACGTGCACCAGAGGTCTAGCCCGAGGGAAGTAAGCCGTATTCCTACCTATTCCACTACTTATGCCTATCTAGGTACTTGTTTCTATTTGTGTGAATAGCCTAGTTGGTTTTGCTCGAACATTTTGATCAGCTTGCCTAATATTCAAAATAGGTACGATACCTACCTAATTTTCTTGCCGCACGTGGTGGGCGAGTCCATTTTTTTGCGTTTGTGTGTGCGATTGGCGCCTGCTGCGCGCTTACCTATTTGCTTGGTGCACATCTAAATAGCTTAGAGGGGCCTAAAAGTTTGCCTAAAGCTTCAATTTATGGAACCTAATTTCCTTGCCGCACGTGGTGGGCGAGTCTATTTTTGCGTTTATGTGTGCGATTGGCGCCTGTTGCGCGCCTACCTACCTATTTGTTTGGTGGATGTTAATAGCATCTCTATGGGCCTAAAAGTTTGCCTAACTAAAGCTTCAATCTAAGCACTAAAACCTAATTATTGCACTCGGTAACTAGGTAGGTACTTAAACTATTGTACACCCTATAACACGTGTACGTGTAAGCCTATATATTTCGCAGACGATTGTGTTCTGTACTAATATCTAACTTGGAGTTTACACCTATTGCCCATACCTAGGTAACCTAACTAAATTCTAGTTTTTTATATAGTGCAACCTAATACTAACAGTTATTTCACCAAAGCTTGCCGACTATTTCAGGTGCGGTGAGTGTGCATGGCATGAGTGATACTGAGCTTCGCTAATTGATCAGCTAGCTTCCTGCCTGTCTACGCGTTGCAGTGCGGGCGCCTGGTGAGTGCTGCATACTTCATGCTGTCACAACTTCAGTACCTACCGTAAGTTAGCGGTTTTGAGTTAATTTCACATAATAGACAGTGACTGTTGTACCCAATTCATTGTTGCTTAGGTAACTAGAGATTAGAATATAGACTAAACTACTTACAAATAAATATAAGTAATAAGATGGATAGTGAGATAAATAAAGAAGAAATGAGTGAAGTTGAACAACAAGAATTTAAAGGTCTAATAAGAAAACGTAGTGCTATGAAAGGCCAACTTACTAAATTTAAAGACTATTTACAACAAATGTCAAAGTGTAGTCCACTCAGTAGCTTGCAAGCTAAAGAAATTACAATGAAAATAGATAAATTTCAAGCTTTACTGAGTACGTTTGATAAGTTACAAAATAATATTGAATTGAATTGTCTAGATTTGGATGAGCAATTAAGAGAAAGAGAGTTAATTGAGAATCAGTTCTTTTCATGTATATCATTGGCTCAAGAGTTAAACGAATCTGCCAATGTGTCTAAAACTGATCAACAAAGGTCTGATGGCTCGGACTGTAGTTCAAATAATAATAGTCAATGTACTCATAATAAGTATAATTCAGTGAAGTTGCCTACTATTAAATTGCCTTCATTTGATGGCAACTATATTAAATGGTTAGAGTATCGGGATACTTTTGATTCCTTGATAAATTCTAACGATACAATCCCTAATATGAACAAGTTTCACTATCTAAGGTCATCCTTAGAAGGAGGAGCCTTAGTAGTAATAAAGTCTATAGAGTTTACATCGAACAATTACAAAGTAGCATGGGATTTAATTTGTCAACGATATAATAATAAAAATCTACTTATGAATAATCATTTGAAAGCGCTTTTCAGTATTGAATCACTAACAAGAGAATCTCATAAGGCTTTAAGATATGTTATTGATTTAGTTTCAAAAAATCTAAGAGCGTTGAATACTTTAGGGCAGCCTACAGATAAATGGGATGCTTTAATAATATATATGGTGTCAATAAAGCTTGATGGCACCACTAGTAGAAAATGGGAAGAATATAAGAATGGATTACCAGAATTGCCTACATTAGATCAATTTACTGATTTCTTGCGTAACAGGGCAGATGTTCTAGAAACCACACAAAGTCAAAATGAGCATGGTAAGTCACATGGTGTTTCCAAGGAGCCAAAGCATTCTGCTAAGGCTTTTGTGAGTTCTATGAGTAGCAACTCTTCTAAAAATTCATGTGTTGTTTGTAAGGACAATCATCCCTTGTATATGTGTACAAAGTTTAATGATATGTCACCTGAAGTTAGGTTAGATACAGTTTTAAAGCTGAAGTTATGTCTTAACTGTCTGCGTAGTGGACATACGGCAAAAAAATGTTTTCTTAAAGGTTCTTGTAAGCTTTGCAATGGGAAACATAATAGCTTAGTGCATAAAGATACAACAGCAGGATGTAGTAATGTTTCTTCCAATTTAAATACAAATAATGATGACTTACCTCCAAGTACACCACCTGTAACACTGTCTGCTATCTCTGCGGAACAGGTCCTATTATGTACAGCAGTTGTTCAAATTGTTAATCCTTTAAATAATTCTAGATACCATGCACGAGCTCTCTTGGATACTGGAAGTCAATCTTCCTTTATTACTGAAAAACTTAAAGCAAATATGGGAATACCAACTCAATGTACAGAACCAATAAGGATTTCCGGCATCAATAATGTACAATGTGACATTAAGGAGCGTTGTAGTTTAAAATTGTACTCACGTTTTGACAATTCATTTAATTTACAAGTTATGTGTTTAGTAGTACCTCAAATAACTAGTACATTACCGACACTAAATGTTAATGTTTTAGGCCTAGGATTACCTGCTGATTTGGATCTTGCAGACCCTGGATTCCATTGTCCCTCTGACATAGATATCTTGTTGGGGGCAGACGTTTTTTGGGACATTGTAGGTACCCAACAAATAAGATTAGGTAAACACCAACCTGTATTACAACATTCAAAACTAGGTTGGCTTGTGTCAGGCCCTATAGGGAATGGACACTCTAAGTTAAATCGTACTAAAAATGCTTACTCTAGCATTAATGTATTACATTGTAACGTTGTACAGGATGATATTCAAGAATCATTACAAAGATTTTGGGAGGTTGATGAATTGCCTTCAAACAAAATATCTTACACCCTTGAAGAACAAGCTTGTGAGAACAGTTTTATAAAAAATATGAGTCGTTTGCAAAGTGGTAGATTTAAGGTTAAAATGCCACTCAAGGATTCACCAGAAGAAGCACTAGGTGACTCTTATAATATTGCCAAAAGGCGTTTTTTTTGTTTAGAAAGCAAGTTGGTTAAGAATCCAATTATTAAAAAACAGTATAGTGATTTTATTAAAGAATATTCAGATCTAGGTCATTTGGAAGAAATAGAGCGTCCAAGGTTTGGTAATTACTTGCCTCACCATGCGGTACTAAGAGAAAAAAGTGAAACAACGAAACTTAGAGTAGTTTTTGATGCTTCAGTGAAAACATCCTCTGGAAAATCACTAAATGATATCCAGATGATAGGCCCAGTTGTACAAAATGATTTGTTTAATATTATGTTACGTTTTCGCACTCATAAATTCGTACTAACGGGTGACATTGAGAAAATGTTTAGACAGATTTCTATTGTGGAATCACAACGTCATTTACAGTTAATTTTGTGGAGGGAAGATGCATCTCTGCCTCTCAAGGTTCTGCAGTTAAACACTGTGACCTATGGTACAGCGTCAGCCCCGTTTCTAAGCACTAGATGTCTTCTTCAGCTAGCAAAGGAATGCGCAGATCAGCATATTGCTGACATAATTAAAAATGATTTTTATTATGATGATTTAAGCACTGGAGCATCTACTAAGGAAGAACTGATGCATATTTATAAGACTGTGACACAAATATTAGGCTCAGCACACTTTCCGTTACGCAAAATACGCACAAATTGTCCTCAAATATTTGCAGACGAACCTACGTTAAATGATACATTAGACCTTACAAGGCAATCATGTGTTCTAGGTCTCAATTGGTCCCCTAAAATGGACACATTTCAATTTCCAATAAATATAGAATCTACTTCAAAAATAACTAAGAGAACAATAATCTCAATGACTTGCAAAATTTTTGATCCTTTAGGTATTCTATGTGCTTGCACTATTACTGCAAAAATGATTTTACAACGTTTATGGAGTGCTAAGATAGACTGGGATGATCCAGTACCTAATGATATAAAAAATTCTTGGATGATGTTTATAAAAAACCTATCATGTCTATCTAGTATACAATTAGAAAGAAATGTTATTTGTGATTTGCCTATATCAATAGAGCTACACTGTTATGTTGATGCTTCACAAAATGCATATAGTGCCTGTGTATATCTGCGCACAACTGATGTTAATAATAAAGTTACAGTTAAGCTACTATGTGCCAAGGCCCGTGTAGCTCCCTTAAAACCAACCACTATACCACGTTTGGAATTGTGTGGTGCCTTGCTCGGAGCCAGATTGTGTGCAAAGGTCTTACAGTCACTCCGTTGCAACATTACTAGTAAAACTATTTGGACCGATTCAACCGTAGTACTCGGTTGGCTCAATATTCAATACAAACAACTAAAACCGTTTGTTCGGAACAGGGTAAACGAAATAAATGAAATTACATCTGACTATTCATGGCGACATGTGCCTACAGATTGTAATCCTGCTGACTTGGCTTCAAGAGGTGTAACCCCGCAGCAGTTACAGTCGTCATCCTTGTGGTGGGAGGGACCTTCGTTCCTTAGAAGGGAACCAAGCGAATGGCCACAACTAAGTGTTCCAAATATAGAGTTACCAGAACTAAAGGTTCTACAAATCAGATTAGAAGCTAATTTCTTAGACTTTTCTAGATATTCAAGTTTTAATAAACTCAAAAGAATTATAGCATAATATGTCCATAGATTTATTAACAATTTTATTTGCAAGTATAGTAAGGATAAAACTAATAAAAGGTTAACAGGTTGTCTTAGCACTGATGAGATTAGTAATTCATTAAAAACATTAATTAAAATTTGCCAAGTGCAATCATTTTATAGTGAAATAGATACAATCAAAAGGAGCAAAGAGCTCCATCATAAATCTAAAATACTGCCACTGAACCCGTTCATAGATTCAGATGGTATACTCAGGGTAGGTGGTCGCATTCAAAATCCAAATTATAATTTTGAAAAAAGGCACCCAATATTACTTGATTCTAAACATAATTTTACTAAATTACTAATGAGATATGAGCATATACGTTTATTCCATGCCGGACCACAATTGCTTTTATCATCCATTAGGGAGGAATATTGGCCAATAGGTGGCAGGAACTTGGCTCGTAGCATATTAAGAAACTGTATTGTGTGTATACGTTTTAGAGGTAAAACAGTGCAGCCTATAATGGGTAACCTTCCAAATGTTAGAACAAATCCCAGTTTTCCCTTTTATACATGTGGAACAGATTTTGCTGGTCCATTCATGATATCGAGTAAGAAAGGCAGAGGTAATCGTGTAACTAAATGTTACCTTTGTTTATTTGTTTGCCTTGCTACTAAAGCTGTCCACTTAGAGCTTGTAAGTGATCTCACTACGGAAGCGTTCCTAATGTGCCTACGACGATTTGTAGCAAGAAGAGGTAAACCTTACGAAATTTATTCAGACAATGGCAAAACATTTGTAGGGGCAAACAATGAATTGGGTCGAGTCCTCAAGTCTAGTCGCGAAGCTGTGACAGAGTATGGAAGCACTGAAGGCATTAGATTCAGATTCAGCCCTGCATATTCACCTCATTTTGGGGGTATTTGGGAAGCTGGGGTAAAGTCATCGAAACACCACTTAAAAAGAGTAGCAGGCAACGCTGCATTAACGTTTGAGGAACTTTCAACGTTGTTTACACAAATAGAGGCTATCCTAAATTCACGACCCTTATCTCCTCTCTCATCAGACCCATCAGATATCCTACCCCTTACTCCAGGGCACTTCCTCATCGGGCGGCCACTCACATCAGTGCCGTCTCTAACCATTAATAAAACGAGACCCAACAGATACGAGAGGATAGAACAACTGCGGCAGCAATTTTGGGAGAGGTGGCGTCGAGAGTACCTGGCCGAACTGCAACAAAGAACTAAGTGGAGGAGACCACAACATGAACCCAAAGTAGGTGACTTGATTATACTGAAGGAAGATCACCTACCTCCATTATGTTGGCGTCTAGGCCGCATAAAAACGCTATACCCGGGACGAGATGGTGTCAGCAGAGTCGCTGATGTCTACACGTCGAGAGGTACTATCAAGAGAGCAGTCCATAAGTTTTGTATTATACCTGATGAAGATGACAAGGACTACTTGAATCAAATGAAGATGGATAGATAGCTGAGCTATCAAGGTGTGGGAGGTTGTTAACGCGCACACTGTGCGTGTCGCTGCGGCGAGCCCACTATGCAGCTACGACGACGAGTGCCCGCGGGGCACGGGGGACGGGGGCCCGCGCGGCCGCATCGCTTCGCCGCCAGCCAACCGCCGACAGTCTTCTCGGGTCACTTAACAAGCGCGTGCGTACACGCTGTCATGCATTGCGTCTATTGTAATTTGTTGAGAAATTTAATATAATTCCAAGAGTTGACTCGCCTATTATTGAAGTGACCCTTATTATTCTCAAACACTTTGGCTTAACTTATTTTTATTGGAAAAAGAAACAAAATTATGAACGACGGCGAAAAAGAAAAAGACTGCAAAGAAGGTGGTGGATGATAACAGTTCACAAAAATCGTACCCAGTAAGTACCTGTGTTTTCTCCGATCGTGAGTCAGTGGTGTAAAATGCTTACAAAATTACCAATTTATGATTTTAGTTTATTTTAAAAAACAATTTAAACTGCATTTACAGATTTTAATTAAAAAAAATAAAAATTAATTTAAAATTTTAACAAAATATTTAAATTCGTAGAATTAAAAAGAATCTGTGAATGCAGTTGTTTATTGTAAATTGCTCTATTTTCAATATTTTAAGGTACTTCCCCTCGATGAAGCATCGCCGCGGGACACCCTGTGTATTTCACACTTCCAGGGCTCCTAAAATACATAATTTGTTTTTCGTTTACAGGGAGTTCATAGAAGAAAAATTTGATGAGCTCTTGCATGAACCGTCTGGAGAGTTCGATAATTTTTGTCGAATGACCTTTAGTGATTTTGAAATTTTGCTGAGTAAAATTTCACCGATAATTTCTAAGCAAGACACAGGTTTCAGAGAAGCTATTCCAGCAAAATTTCGTCTTATCATGACGCTAAGATTTTTAGCATCTGGTGATAGCTACAGAAGTCTACACTATCTGTTTAAAGTCTCCAAAGCATCTATATCAGGAATTATACGGGAAGTCTCTAGAGCTCTTAATGAAGTTCTAAAAGATGAAGTAAAGGTTTAAGGTTTTTATTGACAAAATAAACACAAATCACCACAAATTACTGAACTAAAATAAAGATATCAAAGACAAAAATCAGACACTGACAACAAAATTTTTGGCAAACAAAAACAATGAAAATTAATTATTAGGTTCATTCATGGTTCACTTGTTTCATTAGATCCAAATGTTTCAAATGAATTTCCTAATGCAATTTGTATAATGTTAGGTTTAGTCTGGATTGAGTCCGTATTTGTGGATTGTGTGTATGCAGGTTGGATTGAGTACGTGTTTGCGGATTGTGTGTGTGCAGGTTGGATTGAGTACCTACGTGTTTGCGGATTGTGTGTGTGCAGGTTGGATTGAGTACGTGTTTGCGGATTGAACATATGGAGATTGGACTGAATAAATGTCGGCTTCGCTTCGCTTGTGATCTGCATGAAGTCGATACTGACGGTGGTCTAGAATATGGGTTTGAATATAGTGGAGATGGTGTTTCACGTCTAGGTAGCCTGCACTGAATTCTATTAACAAATACGCCATCTATTTCATACATTATTAATTTACGTTCGTCTTTGGACAGTTCTCGCAGTTTTGTAGCCAAAAGCTTGGCGTAGAGATCGCAGTCATCATCTTCTTTAATTGCAGTATGTGATTGACGTTGTCCTAAAACATTAGTCAATTGACCGTATGCTGTAGCCATTTGCTGCTCGGCTGTATTAGGTACTGAGCGACGACGGCTATTTTTTGCTTGAGTAGGCTGCATCTGTGAGGTTGGAGTCCTTGGCGATTGTAATGTTTCCATCACTTCGCTATCAGTTCTTTCGTTGTCGATAGCTTCATGTAGTTCCGGTGTTGTTTCATCTCTAAAAGGTTCCTTTGGTATTTGTGAATCATGTGATTCTGATGACGTTGATGGTGTCTGTAAAAAAGGTATTTTAATTAATTTAATGCTAATATATGCTATTATTATTTCAGATGCCCACAACAGCGGACGGTTGGTTAGATATCGAAAAAGGATTTAGAAGAAAATTTCCACACTGTATCGGATCAATAGACGGCAAGCATATCGTAATGGAAAACCCTTATCACAGTGGAACCAAGTTTTATAACTATAAGAAGACTTTTATCAAACTACATAATATGTACCTACTAAGTTACTAATACTAATAGTACCTTTATTTAAATATAATGATTAAAACATACGAAACTAATTTATTTACCTCTTCTGTGTTGAGTGTAGCTCTACTGGTATAAACAGGCAGCAGAAAGGACTCCATTATCTGGTATGCAAACCAAATGGGTTCATATATCTCGTCACTCGCTGAAAAATATGATTAATCACTAAAATGTTGTACCACATACGGGAATCAAACCTGGGACCTTCGGATTTGAAACCAAACCAATCTTGGCCTAAGTCTAGGTAAAATAAAAATAAATAATTATTGAATTAATTTTTATTTTTAGCTTTTGAAAAGGTGCAACTGTACGTAAAGTAAACATAAGTACCTACCTGCACCAGATCGCATAGATTCTTGTTTTTTCTTCAGATGGCGCCTAAATGTTCCCATTAGGGTCTCCTTTTTTGTTTTCAAATCCTTGATTGACACATTTAGTAATCTACCAATTTTCGTCCAAGCATCGTGAATTTTTTTCTTGTCCTTATGGAATTTATGTCCGGGGTTCCATAATACTTCTTCTTTTTGGTAATATTCCAGGAACGTCAAAATTGTCTCGTTTGACCATTCCGCCATGTTGTAATCCCCGATCGTAGCGACTTTCTTAGTAACGTTGAATGAAGATCCACTCGTCGCGAAAGCGCGGGAGTGTAAACAGTCACCGGGCGCCCGCACATTCATCCTTTGAACTTTGCCAAAAAACCGACACTTGCCCGATTCGCGGCATTCACGTTCACAGGCGCGTTCACGGGCTCGGGCGTACCGTTTACACGCTCGTGAATGTGAATGTGCACGTTGAATGTAGAGTTGAACGCGCGCGTGTGAACTTACCATTAGAGAATAGCATGGCTGCTCTCTAGTCACGTGAAGAGTCAATTGGATGGTTTAATTGTTAGTTACGGAACCCTAAAGTAAGTTGTTACGTAATGTCAACAGGCTGGCTACTTGACTTTTGATAAGTGATAGTGATAAGATATTATTTATCCAAACTATAAAAAAAAATATGTTCACACCTCAATTTTATCTTCTTCTTCTAATATATAAAATTCTCGTGTCACAGTGTTAGTTACTATACTCCTCCGAAACGGCTAGTCCGATTTTTATGAATTTTTATATGCATATTCTATATTTTTTTTGCAAAACGACGTTTGCGGGATCAACTAGTAATAATATAAAAGTTCAATACCTACTTGATCAAAATGTATGAAACAGCCGATTTTTTTTTCGTGATTTCAGAGTTGGTCCCACAGTGAAAGCTGTTCAGATGTCGATGGTCTGAAGCACTTCTTAAAGTTTTGAAACACTTAAGTAAATATTTTTTTTTGTTTATTAATTAACGAACAAAACAAAATATAAACAGGAACATCGCAAATACCTGAATAGGCTGCTCCGGATGTTGAAACACTTTCAAGCTCTCTTCATAATCAGCCCATAATGTTTCCCACTGCTGGGACACAGGCTTCCTCTCGGTGAGAGGGAGTGGGCTGCGACCTGCGACCTACCACGAGGGCCCCGTGCGGGTAGTTAGATGTCACATATCGCTTGCGGGCAATAATTGTAGCTAAAAACTTAATCGCTTCTCCTGAAAAAGTACGTTTTTAGAGTTAAGGTGATTGCGCAGTGATTACCGCGAAATTCAAATTTTCTTACGTTTTTTGCAATTAGCAGCACCCTAATTGCGTAACACACTATTACTCTCAATTTGAATAATTTTGAAGCTTATTGCTAATCCATTGCTTCGTTTACGTTCAAAAAGTGTGTCTGCTCAACAACGTAAATAACGCAATGAAAGTTGTTGAATTGTCAAAATGAAACCGATTGCTAGTGATAATGTGTTACGCATTTACCCCGCAGGTCAGTGTCAGGTTGTATCTTGATCAAAATATGATTCGCGACTATAACAGGTACTTATTCACAGAATTATAGTAATTAGAATCATTAATATATCTTCCTAAGTTAGATTTGTACCACAAGAAGAAATCTCCTAGGGAAAAGTGTTTGTGGTACAAATCTCACTTATGTATGAATGTTTCTTATGATTATAATCCTGTAAATACGTACCTGTTATAGTCGCGAATGAAATTTTGATCAAGATTCAACCTGACACTGACCTGCAAATTGCAAAAAACGTAAGAAAATTTGAATTTCGCGGTCTACCACTTCCCATTCACCTTAATACAGTATTCTTGCGGGCAAGCGATATTAATTTCGAATTTTTGGTTCTAGGACATGCCGGTTTCCTCGATGTTTTCCTTCACCGTTTTGAAAACAAGCTAGCAATCTTAATACTGTAATTATTATTGATTTATTTAAGTATATAGGTAACATTGAGAAGAAGTTAATAAATAATAACTGAAATTAATTAGCAAATGGCATGAAAAAACAGGATGATGCAATTTCAAAGAGAATTAAAGATTTTTTATTTTTTATAATTACTACTAGCTTCTGCTAGTGACTTCGTCCGCGTGTAATGTCGCAGTATTACTTCGCTTTCGCTTAGAATCTTTCCAATTCTTTTTCTTTTTGCTCGGCTTCTAATAATAAGGCGTGATGTTAATTTATAGCCTATAACTTTCCTCAATAATTGGGCTATTAAATGCTAAAAAAAATCTAATCCGACTGGTATTTTCAAAGATTAGCGAGTTCAAAATAAGAAGCAGACACATTCTGCAGTTTTAATTATTATTATAGATTTATTATTTCCGATTGATTTTTTGTCGGAACATCATTAACTAGAGTAGGTATTAATATCTTAGCTGCGGCAAAAAAATCATAAGCCTTCATCTGGTTCGGCGGCCGTTGAAATGCACATCCATCGATCTGTAGATTTAGCAGGCGTGTGAAGGGATGAATGTATGAAGATGAAGTTCGAAGTACACAAGAAGAGAGAGTTGTTGAGAGAGTTGTAGCACACGTGTGAGCACTATGTACCTAAACTATAAAGCTACCATTTACTGGGTACGTCTTTGATTGACTTGAATGTGCCCTGGCAGCTGAGAGTATGTCATGCTCACTCAAATGTCTCGCTGATGGTGGCGTGTGTGTTGGATCATTGGGTTCCCTTCAAAATGGTTGAGCTGAATGGTGCTGATCCATACGTCATGTTCGTGAACGGGCGCCGTCAGTAGGGACTGGTCATCTCTTAGCCGCCACGGCTTATTTTAATTATTTATGAATTGTTCTTTTTAGTACGGACGCCTTTAACGTGCACGTCTTTCTGCATCGTTCTCACATGTATAATTTCAACATGAATGATGTAATCAAGATTTTTGTAACAATTTTATGATTTAAAAGAGTGTCCGTGGAGTTTCTTGCCCGTTCTTCTCCACAGGGATCTACGCTTTGGAATGGGCAACTAGCTTCATCTTTCTGACTGACCGACCCTTGACAATTCAAAAGTGCCTATAATTGGTTTATTTGAAATAAATGCTTTGAGTTTGAGTTTGAGTTTGAGTTGAAGTTTATTGCACAGACACAGGTTACAGTCACAGGTTACAGTCACACACAAGAGTTCCACTAAGAAGAAGGAGTGGTAGAAATAGAACAGATAGCACGAAGTTAAGCAAATACAGTTAAGATTAATCGCGGCGAAGCAATGATATTATATACAATAAAGAGGTAGATAGGGCACTAGCGCGCGCAAATTGTTGCAGTCAAATTCAGACAATTGTCGTAATTTCGTTTAGTCGACATACTTCAAGCGCAACACACTGTAGTGTGCAGCTCGCCTAACCTTATATTTGTAACTGCACACACTAATTATTGGCATTATTATACGAATAGTCGAACTAAACAGTTCTCTTTTATTTCGACAACATCACTATAATACATGGCGACCCTTAGCCAGCAATTAAAATTTTGCAACCTACGCGATAAACGGCCGTAGTCAAATAAATTATGAAGATTATAGCGATAGAAGTTTGTGAAGACGGAAAATTAGAAGAAATAAAGCGAAGAACATTTTAAAAATTATTGAAGAATCAGAATCTCAATAGAAGAATTTATTTGAAGAGGTGAAATCATTCAATAAGAAGATAGAAAAGGAACGTTGCTGCCGGGTGCCGGGAGAATGCTCAAGCCTTGTGATGAGAGGATATGCAGGGCGCCGGGAGTTGAATTGTACGGGTCCGATGTGGAGCAGCTGGGAGTCAGTTCCAGTTCAGTGCTGAGGAGTTCATTCATCCACGCCACGTGAGACGTCGTGACCTACGTAAGCGTTGTCAGTAAAATAAGTAACTACTGCAATGTAAGTTTTGCACTCCTAGCATTTTTTTTTTATATTCTACTAACTAACTATTCATCATGCATTATTTTATATTTTGTTCTGGAATTAGGAATGTCCCAACAATTGCAAGACTTGCACGCTAGATTAAAATATTTAAGAGAATATTTAGTAAAACTAGGTCCAGATAGACGTAGAAAAGATTTAGCTTTTAAGAAACTAGAAGAAGCAGAAAAAGAATATAGTAAATTGGATTGTATTTTGACTCAGTTGAACCAAGAAGTTATAGATCGCAAGTTAGACAAAGAAGCTTGTGAGGTTTTTCAAACGTTAATTAATGAAATTCAATCAAATTTTCAGAAAATAAAGAGTTTACTTTCTTTAGTAGATAGTAGTTGTCAAACTAGTTCTAAAGATTTTATAGAATATACTGATTGTCTTACAAAAATGGCTGACGCATTTGATATTAAAACTGCAATTTCCCTGTTGCCAGTGTTGAATGGCCAGGAGCAGGTGACAAATCAGCTTATAGATGGTATCTTACTTTATAGTTCACTCATCAATGATGCCAGTAAAAGTCAATTGATACAGTTTGTGTTAAAAACGTGTCTTTCGCCTAGTGCAAAACTGCGTCTTAAAACTAATTACACAGATATAGAAAGTTTGGTAAAAGATATTCGCATTTATTTGTTACCGAAGAAATCGTCTGTAGCTTTACAAAGTCAATTGTTTAAGGCGACTCAAGGCCGTAGGAGTATAGAAAAATTCGGTACGGAGATCGAAGAGTTGTTTGTTAATCTCACGATTGCGCAGGCTAACGATAAGCGTGATGCATATGAGGTTTTGCGTCCACTCAATGAGAAGACTGCAATTAAACGATTTAGTGATGGTTTGGCTGATAAGCGGCTTAGCACCATCATTGCCTCACGTCAGTTTACATCATTGTCTGAGGCTATAACGGCTGCGGTAGATGAGCAATCTATGTCTGTCCAGCCACAAGATCAGGTTATGCAATTTAGGGCTAACCAAACCATAAACGAGGTAGCTTTAGAGGTTCTCGAGGCCGAGGAAATAGACAATTTCACAGAAATAAAACGTATAACCATAATTATGACAAAGATAATGGAAATAACGTAAATAGCACAGGTCAAAGAACTTCAAACAGCGACAATCGAGGTAAAAACTCAGGTGGACAACGTCAGCAGTTCCGCGGACGTCCGGTGCGTTGTCAGCGTGTTCAACATAACGCGCAACAGCTATCTCTTTCTATGTCATACGTTCCGTATTATCTGTCGCAGTCGTAGTTGAAAACCACTATCCCAACAACACAAAACGTCGCTCAGTGTGAACGTAGCATATCTTTCCTTTATAATATAATTGCGGCGAAGTTATGTTTTAAACCACAACGGTCACTATATGTTTTTGAGAACGTACTGGCGAGGCGGGCCACACACCGGACCGCGCTTGCGTGTGCGCAACGTAACTATATATCAGTCCCGCTCGTGCAACCGGTTCGTGCTTAGAGCATTAAACCAACCGGAGACGCCATTGTCAGGCGTTCCCCGCTGCCAAAGGTACGAGACCGCCGGTCATATCAGTCATATAAAACTAGTTGCCGCGCGTTCCACGTCATTCAGTAAATCACACTAGCGCGGAACGAACGTAAGAGAAAAATGGCGAATTGCAGTGTTTTTTCGTGTAAAAATAGATCGGAAACATCTAGTAAACAAAAGGATAACCTTACTTTCCATCTATAAGTATTATTTTGTCCTAATAATAACATAAAATGCAATAAATTTGCAAAAAACCAAAAAATATTGTCGGTCAATGAATGTTGCCACTAAATTGTACAAGACCTAATTTAGTGTAATTTTTAAAGTTGTAATTTATAAATATTGACAATTATTTCAAACTTCTATTTCGCATTTGTTATTCTTATTACTGTTTACAACTTATTTTGTTACTTTATAAGATTTTTTTACTAAAGCCTTAAAAAATTGCTATTTATTATCAAATAATTGATTAATGATATCAAACTTATGTTCCACAAATCTCTTACAATTTTCTCATATCGTTATTCTTCATTACTATAAAATATTTACGGGTCAAGTTATCACGAAACTACGCAATTTTTATATTTAAAAACAGGCCACACTGTAGCAAAATGAGGGCTGTGACTGCATAGAAACAAATATCGATATCGACTTTATGAGTATGTTATTCCAGGGACTGAAAGCGGTTACGGTTAAAGGTTAAGATACCTCAAAAATATAACGGTACCGATTCAAAATAGAGGTTGAGCTATACCGGTACCCATATAAATAAAGGTTAGGATAAATTGTTATTTAATCGTTATACGATTTCGGTACCGAAAAACATGGTGACGGCGCGGCGCGGGTGCACGGGGGTGTCTACAACAACTTGCTGCAATTTGACCTTATGTTTGTTGTACTAGTGGTAGGCAGTTAGCGCGTGAAGGACATGGAGTGATTTAACAATCGCTAACGACAGAAACAGACAGAGTGGCGAGGCGGTGTGTCAAAGAAACCCTTATTTAAAAAGGTTAAGGTATTGGTACTGATATTATTAAAAAGGTTATGTTACTTCTACTGAAATATACCGGTATGAATTTCGTACCTTAAAATACGGCTACTTTAAAAAATAACGATATCGTTATATTTCGATTATCGTTATTTAACGGTATGACGTCATACCCAAATTTAAAGGTACCTTTATTTTTGGGTAATTCAGTCCCTGTGTTATTATATTAATTTTTCAGATTTCCAAAAGATGCAATGACTCGGGATGTTTGGATTTGGGCTTGAGCAAATCATGGTTCGGTGGGCTCCTAAACGTACTAGTACAATTTGCTCACAGCATTTTGAAGCTTCATGTTCTAGAATACATTCTAATATCAAGAGACTCCGTGCTGCTACTGAGAAATTCTTAATAAGAAAACCAATAACACTGCCCGACCCGGGTATTGAACTCAGAACGTCGTGTTCAGCATTCATCCTTGCGAACACTAGACCATCGAGGCAGCGATGATATTCTGTGAAAATCTTACCGTGAAAACTCAGGTAAAGTGAGCGTGGAGTGAGCTGTCAATAGTGTCAATTCCTAAATAAAACAAACTCACTTCACCTAAGTTTTCATGGTGAGATTTTTACAGAATCGACCGGCAGTTCTTGTACCGTGGCAATGAATCCTTATAGACTAACTTTAAAATCTAAATCCTATGTTACCTATGTAAAAAGAATTGATCTGCATTGAAGATCAATTTGATAAGTAAATATGAAAAAACAATTAAATAAAGAAGAGCCTTTTTTATCACAACTATTGGCTGAACTCATCGACAGCAAAATATCGATAGTGTCAAGCACTTTCATCGCTTACACAAAAATGACGTCATGCCGTATCCTGACAGGGGCGTCTCTGTGTGAGTTAGTACATGTGTGCGTATAGTTTATGCTTGTGTTCGATAATTTTTTCGTGTGCGTGAGTAACAACGCGACCGAAAATGCATTAGTGTGTTATCACTATTTGTGTGCGTTGCCTCGTCCCCCGCGATGAAAGTGACAGACTTATTCGCATAGATATTAGTGCTCGTTGCGTCTCCGGTTGGTTTAATGCTCTAAGGGTTCGTGTGACGTAGCCGGCCCGCTGACCGCTAAAACAATAGACGCGTCATAGCTATGGCGGCTAGCTAACGAGTAATTTATCTATTATTACGAAATATGTGTTTGTACGTTGAACATTAGTTAAGTACTTTAATTCTTATAAATATTTTACGTTGCTTTTATATAATACTAGTTAATATGTTACTTTGTAAATATGTATATAAATTATTATTGTTTTTAATTTTAAGCAATTGCATAATTTATATTTTATTATCATATTAGTTAGAGTAGGTCACTACTGATCTTTTTGACAGTACGTATCAGTCTTTTTTGACCTGACACTACTAGGATAAATTAAAGCGCTATAACTTTGCGAATACATGGTGTAGGTACACTGTTTTTTTATACTGTTAAAATGATCCTGAACCTCGTTTCTTTACGTTCGTTTCGCCCCTGGATCTGCTAAACAGGAAATGAGAAATCAACCAAGCAAAGTGTCAGGTCGATAACGACCGATACCGCACTAGAAAGTCCTTTTTCATAGTGATGGGACAGACAAAAATATAGCGTTATCGAAAATAAAACAGAATTATAAGAAAAAAAAAGTGTGTATTTAGTAAATCACATAAGCCAGACAGCAACATTAAATTAATTTGGTACGTGTAAATATGACACTGCACGCAAAGAGATTGATTGCATTTGTTGCAAAATTTATTAATTTTTTAACTTTTTTTTTTGCTTCTTTGCACTCTAATATCTGTCATAGCTTTTCATAGCACCTTGCACAATTTCTTCTCATAAGACCTTTTTCGAGGACATGTCCACTACTATTGATTCGTCCTTGATTTTCTAAAATGAAAAACACCTGTCGATAAAATAACGACACGCACACAGTACTGTCTTGTAGAGAGCACAACACTTACTGGCGGCTCGACGTTTGCACTTTTTAAACCACAATAGGCTCGCCGCCGCAGGGAGCGGGTGTTTCCCCCGTCAGTGCGATGGTGGTCGAAAAGGACCCGCCAAGACGTTTTAATGCCAAATACCTGCATTTGTAACCACGAGCCGAAATCCATATTTGTCTCTGTCGAACTCTTACAAATACAGAAGATAATCGTTCCACACCAGCGAGAAAGATATAGTTTTGACCGTGCGCACTAGCGCTAAGCACCGTATCGCATTGGGCCGATTTTGTGTGATCCGCAGTGAACGTGTTAAATAAAAGTACATTCATTTCCAGTAATGGTTTTTATATTTCAGTACCAGTTTTTATTGGGCTGCCATTATCGTTGGTATCCATATATAACTGTAAAATCACAAACAATAGCCATTCCGGAATCGTTATTTGAAAAAATATATAATAACCACCAAACAGTGCCGCGGGCATTTCAAGTCAAAACAAAAATATACATCATTGAAAGTGTCCGTTGAACTTCAGAATTCAGATAAAACAACAAGACATAATGTAGATAGTAGTCAGTATAAGCTACCTCTTCAGATAAACGTATTTGTTATATAAAATTGTGAATATATAATAATAAATTGCTTAGTGGATGAAAGTGCCGACATGAAGCTGCTCGTGGTCTTAAGGTAGGTACGCAAAATTTATACTTAAGGGCCTATACTTACTACCTCAAATGGCTTAGCATGATCCTCCGGTCGAAAATACTGCAGCATTAATTTTGAAATAAATATATGGTAAAGTTGAGGATTAATTTTAGGTCTTATGTTAGACGAAAACACGATTCAGCCTATAATGTTCTCAACATTATAGGCTGATAATTCAGTATGCAAAAATAGTAATTTCATAAGTTAATCTAGTTTTCAATAGTTAAAACCAAACATAATCTTTTGTTGCATATTAAAAGATGTTTTATTTGCTATTTACCGTGATAATGACTGTGAACTTATTGCCCTCGGTTTCATTTATCTGCTTTTAGAGAAATTAACTATACCTCTGCAGTTCATTATAAGAAGTTAACACGTCTGATTAAATGAATAATTATTTGTGTACATAAATTAAGCTTAAAAAGTACCTATCTCTTATTCAATGAAAATAACGAGTGCAAATACAATCAAATTATTTTCAATGTGAAACTTTTTAAATGATCCTTCCATCCGAGTAAGTTTTATTTAGTTTTTCATATCTTTTATAACCATGCCATCGTTTACAAATGATTTTTAAAATACAGCAGTTACCAAAAAGTTTAAACAGTAAATGTGATATGTTCCGACCCAGTTCCGACCGCATACAAAATATTGGTTTAGCATGGGTTCACCCCTAAGGGGCCGTCTCCATGAGCGAGAGAATCGCGGCGATATTATCGTCGTGCCATCAAAGTCAATAGAAACTCTATGAATCAATCTCCACACGGCGATATCATCGCGATGATAATTATTTGATGGCACCGCATGACTATCGCCGCGATTCTCTCGCTCGTGGAGACGGCCCCTAAGGCCCTAACTTCTGAATTCATTTGAAACAACACAATCACAATCTGGTTATAAATCATTAGATATAATTAAACTTACCTAAATCTTCAAAAAAATGCTGTAACCTGCGGGCTAGTTGCCTAACACACTATCAGTAGCAATGGGTTTCATTTTGACAGTTCAACAACATTCATTGCGTTATTTACGTTGTTGAGCTGATAAATCTTTCAAACATACAAAGCAATGGATTTGCAATTTCCTTCAAAATGGATTGATTTTCTGTTACGCAATTAGGGTGCGAGTCCTTACTTCATCTTTGTAAAATTGGCCACGCAAATAGGTAAGTGAATTGTTTCTGTTTTTGCCTGATGTAGTGTGTTGGTGGCAGCCGGCCACGGCTCGACCGTAAGGCAGCAGCGAAGGTTCCCTGATGAGTTTCTCTTCGGGACAGCCACTGCTGCTTACCAGATCGAGGGAGCGTGGAATGAAGATGGTAAGGTTCCAAAATTTTTAAATTAATAAAGTTCAAGCCTACGAATAATAAAAGTCAATAAATGTAACTCAAGCTCAAAAATGGCAACACGCAAATGTTTACCGCGGTGGGCGTTGCCGAAAAGGTCACCGCGCACGAGAACCAATCACGGCGCTTGCCGGAATACAACGCTTTACGCGACGCAGCTGATTGGGTTATTTGCATGTGTGTTCTTTCGTTCGAATACTCGAGGTATTTTGTCAATGTAGTGAAGTTTGGAGCCAAATTTGTAGTTGATTTTGTTCATAGTTACGCTTCCTGACTTTTTATTATTCGTAGAACGCATGAGAATAAGGTTTGCAAAAGCTAGGCTTTTATCAGAATTTTCAAGTAGGCTTTTCTATCATCATCATCAGCACTACAGCATCATCATCATCATCATTAGCCTACAGCACATCCGATCGATTCTGTAAAAATCTCACCGTGATAGGTGAAGTGAGCGGTGAAGTGAGCTATCAATAGGGGCAATCTCTAACATCGCGGAATGACAGCTCACTTCACCTTATATACTTACCCGTGAGATTTTTACAGAATAGCACTGTAAGCTTTTCAATGGCCGTTATGATATAAGTAGGTAGGAACAAATCGCGTGATGCGGGAGTCGCTCGCTTCAAAACAAGTGACTGCGTTGAGTTCGATACCAATAAGTACCTGCCTACAATTCTATTAGTATTTGGCCGTAGTGGTTCTACGTCAGACGAGCTTCACATACCTCGCCTTGCAAATTCTATCGTGATTCTTCCACCGTATGAGGCAGAACCGGGATCACTGATATTGGGTCATAAGAATAATTATTAATGTTCCATGGCTGGGACTCAATACCGGTGTAATTACGGTGTAGTTAAACAATAAAATAAATTATGATATAGTGATGGTTTCAATATATTAGGTAGGTATATTTAAAACGATAGACCTAATGATTTTCTATTAAATAAACGTTTTATTCAATAACGTTATACGAAATAAGTTTTAGGTACAGTATAAAAATGTTATGTACAAAAATTATGTCAACAGTTGGTTTAATCTTACGTTTATTAAATCTTGTGAACGTTACTGAAATGAAAATGTACCAAATAACTTTATATGATAGGCGACGCACCTATCACTTAGAATATTTCCAAAAGTTTTTAAAAGTGGGCACTTATCACTCCTGTTACTTTGACCACAGAATACTTAATTTTGCGAGCGTTGTATGGAGTGTCTGAGGTGTGCTTTGACTTCTCCCGGGAGATAGGGTCATTGGGGTCGCTACTGCCGAACAGCTCGCCACATTCTGTCCTGTGGGTGTGTGTATCCTGTCTCACCGTGATAACTTAGGTGAAGTGAGCGTGAAGTGAGCTATCAATAGGGGCAATCTCTAACATCAGGTGGAATGACAGCTCACTTTACCTTAGTTTTCACGGTGAGATTTTTACAGAATAGCACTGCTGTTTCGGCAAGTAAACTTTTCCGGCTCAGGGCTGGAGTTCGGAGCGCGCAAGCCCAACCACAACGTCACCGTTGAGATACGGCGGTGGGCTTATTATTATTATTATAGTATTACTTTGGACTGATTTAAATGTATGAATGTCGTATATTTTCAGGCAAGGGAGAAGGCATCTGGGACTACATGACCCACACCAACCCGACTGTCATCAGAGACAAGACCAACGGCGACGTCGCTGCTGACTCCTATCACAACTACAAGCGTGATGTCGAGATGATGAGGGAGTTGGGCCTGGATGCTTACCGGTTCTCTCTCTCCTGGCCTCGGATCCTACCAACTGGTATGGCCAACGAGGTCAACCCAGCTGCCATTGAGTTCTACAATAACTACATCAATGAAATGCTGAAGTATAACATCACTCCAATGATTACTCTGTACCATTGGGATCTCCCCCAGAAACTGCAGGAACTAGGAGGATTCGCAAACCCACTATTCGCTGGCTGGTTTGAGGACTACGCAAGAGTTGTCTTCGAGAACTTCGGAGACAGGGTCAAGATGTTCATCACTTTCAACGAGCCCAGAGAAATCTGTTACCAAGGCTATGGAGCCGACCTGAAAGCTCCTATCCTGAACTCTACGGCTGTGGGAACTTATCTTTGTACCAAGAACTTGGTGGTGGCCCACGCTAAGGCCTACCACTTGTATGACAAAGAGTTCAGGCCGACGCAGAAGGGGCAGTGCGGTATCACGATCAGTGTGAACTGGCTTGAGGCAGCCACTGACTCCGTTGAGGATCAGCTAGCTGCTGAAATTAAGAGACAGGGCGAGGTATTACAAGAAATTTGTTCATTTTATATTTTTCTCAAAAAGGAGACCTAATCTACATACAACCATTGATTTTCTGTGTTTCCAGTGGGGCATCTACGTGCATCCCATCTTCTCGTCCGAAGGAGGTTTCCCAAAAGAGTTTTCTGAAAGAGTGGCTGAAAAGAGCGCTCAGCAAGGTTACCCTCGCTCCCGTCTGCCAGAATTCACTGATGAAGAGAAGGCATTCGTTAGAGGAGCTTCCGATTTCTTCGGCGTCAACCATTATACAGCGCGAATAGTGTCAGCGACGGAGTATAAGAAAGTATTTCCAGTACCTTCGCTATTGGATGATATGGATGTTGGAGACTATGTACCTGATGATTGGCTTACTTCTGCTTCCTCTTGGCTTGTGGTAAGTAGCATAATCAGCCTATAACGTTCCCACTGCTGGGACATGGCACATGACACATCACGTCTGCGGAGTTTCGCTAGCTAATTTAATTTGACCTTGTATTGTGTTAGCATCACTCTAATTTACACTTTGTACCATTATATATAATTTAAAAAAAATACACTTAGATAAACTTGCATAAGTAGACACCTAAAGGATTAAAGGTATATTGTACACAATATAGTCACATTAGAGGGCGAACTACAGTGCTATTCTGTAAAAAATTCACCGTGAAAACTAAGGTGAAGTGAGCTGTCATTCCACCTGATGTTAGAGATGGCCCATAATGATAGCTCACTTCACGCTCACTTCACCTAAGTTATCACGGTGAGATTTTTACAGAATCGATCGCCTGATATCTCTTAAACTAGGCCAAAAGCCAAAGATCCTCTAGGTATGATATAAAACTGGTAATAAGTGTTGTGCAAGTACTTTTAGAAACTCAACATAAAATAAACAAACAATGCCTTAATTTAAATACAGAATTAGTTCAAAATTTTACTTTACACTCAAAACCCCAACCTCCAAATTAATTCAATTTTTTTCCAGTTGGCACCAAACAGCATCTTCAATACCTTAACCCATCTGATGGAAAAATACAACAACCCAGTCTTCTACATCACTGAAAATGGCTGGTCCTCAGAGCCTAACAGTGGCCTGATAGATGATGACAGGATCACGTACTACAGAGCTTCGATGGAGAGTCTCCTCAACTGCTTGGAGGATGGAGTGAATCTCAAGGGTTATATGGCGTGGAGTCTGATGGATAACTTTGAGTGGATGCAGGGTTATCAGTGAGTATAGATGCAAATGTTATTATAACATTAACATCCACTAACTGGGTTGTGGAGGTCAGATAGGCAGTCGCTCCATCTAAAATACTGGTATTTCAGCTGCATCCGGTTAGACTGGAAGCCGACCCCAACATAGTTGGGAAAAAGCTAGGCAGATAATGATATCCACTAAGTACTTAAACCTCCCCTTCTATACATTGACCAGTATATAGCACTGATTGCACAGTTTAGTCTATAAAATCCTTGATGGTAAATCTGTCACACGACGGAAATGATGATTTAGTCCCTTGACGTCGAGTCCCGCCACGTCCAGTCGCCATGTAAAATGTGACGAACGGTACAGTCAATGAAACAAATTATTCATTTTGTCATACGATGCAAATGGAGACGTCAAAAATTAAAGTTTAACGACGTAAGGCATGAGCGAAAGACATCATGACAAGTATTACAGAGACAGAGGCCAAAAGTTATCAACATTTTCGTAAGATTGCGCAGTCACGACAAATTTCCAATCACAATAACTGTGATAAAGTAGGTATGTACAGACGCCAGCATATCAAGCTACCCGAAACTGTAAAATTTTCCCAATCAACTTTGAACCTTATGCTTTATCGATAGAGTTGAAAATCTATTAAGGAAATATGAATGACAGATTGTAGTAGCTTGATGTGCTGGCGTCTGTACTATAGCACCAAGCTATGCCCTTTCTATGATGGCAACTGAACAAACATCCACACTGATGAAATTATTACAATACATACTCATAATTTGTACAATTTTTTCCACAGAGAGCGTTTTGGCCTGTACCACGTTGATTTCGAAGACCCCGCGCGCACGCGCACTCCTAGAAAGTCCGCATTCGTTTACAAGCACATCATCAAGAACCGCTACGTCGACTACGAATATGAACCTGAATCTATGACCATGACCATCGATGAAGGACACTGAAGATTCTTGCACTGACTTTTATATTATTATTGTTAAATTAAAACTATGTTTTATTTCCCTGTGACATGGCATTCATTTCATCACAGTTATTTACTTATGACAGCTGCAAATATAACATAGATGGCAGCACACGCACGAAATGAACATCGAAGTACTCGATTCGTTGTATAGGTGGCGTTAAGAGACAAGAAAATTGTTTTTCTTGTGAATCCGAGTGAATGACCCTATGATATTATAATGATAAAGAACAAACAAACATCTGTAAATAGTAACTTCTCATTATTAATTTTATCATGAAAAGTTTTTTTTTGTATCATCAAGAAAAAGAAAAATTTAGCATCTATCTGACACGCACGCGAAAATTACACAAAAAAAAACCTTGACATCAAAAACCCATAGTAGATAAGTAATTAAAATAAAATGTAAAGTAAAGAACACAATAAAATTGATAACCACTAATGATATATTATCTTATCCTAAGATATAATACTATAACGACGAATTATGTAAACCATGCTTCAGTTTAATTTACACAATGCGCGTCGTGGTACTGTGTTTGCTGAAGTAAGAATCTTATATTAATGTGTTTATATTTTCAAGTGGCTTAAAAGATTTGCCTCTTTCTCTGAGAAAGGCATGCTTCCATTTAAGTGAAGTGATAATGAAAATACAGCATAATGATGGGGAATTGATCTAGTTTTTCCCGGGATGTGTGAAAAATGCAGGCAGGATATCGGTGTATTCCATGCGCCCATTTCCTAATGTTTATGAGACTATAAACCTATCATGTGATTCTAAATTAATAAATAATTTCAAGAAAAAATAAGTAGGTAATGAATAAGTTATCTATACTAATATTATAAAGCTGAAGAGTTTGTTTGTTTGTTTGTTTGAACGCGCTAATCTCAGGAACTACTGGTCCGATTTGAAAAACTCTTTCAGTGTTAGATAGCCCATTCATCGAGGAAGGCTATAGGCTATATATCATCACGCTAAGTCCAATAGGAGCGGAGCACCAATGAAGAATGTTTCAAAATCGGGGGATTTTTTTCCTATTGAGAGCTTCCGCTGCGTGCGCTGCGTAAACGGTTAAAGTTTCGCAAAAATCATGTATGACAGAATTGTTCCCCTTTAAAAGCTTTAAAAAAAAGTCCGCGACAGCATATGTCTATCTTTTAAGGTTAGCTCACTATAACCTCTTTTATGCTAACCAAATTTGTTCTAAAATAATGCATTATTTGCGAAGGTGTTTTTATAAACATGGTATTAATCCTTATCCAAATAAATACGTTATTCATCACATGTATTTAATTTTGAACAAAATTGCCTGTGACATCATTTGATTTCAATGTATATCTTAGGAGATATCATAGTTTTAAAATAATACTAATAATAAAGCTGAAGAGTTTGTTTGTTTGAAACACGGTTTGAAAGCTATAAATCTCTGGAAGTATTGGTCGCATATATAAAAATATTTTTGCGTTTGATAGCCCAGTTCTTGAGGAAGGCTATAGTCTATTAAACTTGACGCTAGGACCCTTAGGAGTTGAGCAAAAAGAAAAAAAGTCTGAAGTTTTCGTCAAGCGAAAACGAAGTAATAGCGCAGGCCGGCGACACGTTGCGACGGGGTGGGTCGGGGAAACAAAAAAAAATTACGCGGACGAAGTCGCGGACAGAAGCTAGTAAATAATAAATAAGTAATACTACAAAAAAAATCGCATTCATACATACAAACTCTCATAGACTCACGCCTTTCTTCTCTTGGACATCCGAACTAATATTATAACTGCGGAAGTAAGTTTGTTTATTTCCACGCTACTACTGAACGGATCATCCTGAAATTTTGCATATACGTTGTCAGGTGTACAGAAACATATCCACCTTTCATCCCCAAAAAAGTGCTGTTCGCGAGGAAAACAACAATAGATGGCGCCACGTGTCTTTCGAATCATGATTGAATAGAAAATCGACAAATTCTAAATTAATGCGAGCGAAGCCGCGGGCAAAAGCTAGTTAAAATATACATAGAAACAATAACGCGGCTGTTTCGAACCACCGCTTGTAGGTCTTGTAGCATTCATCCCATCAGCAAGGTCTTAACTACAGGGTCAAATTAAATTAGCTAGCGAAACTCCACAGACGTGATGGGTAGGTACCTATCGATACCAAAACATGACACAACAAAACATAAATTAGTTTGATGACTTTTTTGTGGGGTAATCGACCGCAGTCAGTGTAGTCACTTGAAACATAAGTTTAAAAAACATTTTTTTTTTATTTGTGTAAACGTCACAGATGTGATTTGTATCGATATCTAAATACGAATAAACAAAAGAAACAACTCATTTTTGAAGTAACAACAGTAAGTACCTACCAACGGTCGTTGGCCCCAAAAACATAAATCATCATTTATAATTTTTATTTTATCGTGTTTAAATACTTATCGTTATAGCTCACGTCAACGGAGTTTTGCTAGGTAATTTAATTTGACCCTTAACTGTTTCTACACATACCATCCTGGATATGAACGATGCAATATTATGCTTCTCTGAATGGCGGTGAACGCGTTCAGCCACGACTCCGCAAACATTCCTGAGGCAATAAGTAGTGTTTCAATTTCAAGCCCTTTTGTTTTCCTCAATAAGCAATTAAATAAATTGTATTAATCTGATGAATTGCAAAATGCGATGCTCACTTTTTCACTACAAACGAAAACTGCGGAGCGAGGATCAACCATTGGGATGCATGAAGAAGCCTCCTCGTGTAGCGCAGTTTGTTCCGACAGTTACTCAACTGAACTGGGCGCTCGGCGCATCCTGGACAGTCACACCCAACACCTCATTTGACTTCTTCCTTATTTGACTTCTTCCTTATTTGACTTCTTCCTTATTTGACTTCTTCCTTATTTGGCTTCTTCCTTATTTGAATTCTTCCCTTGCGGTGGTAGGCCAAACGCCCGCCTAGTTTGCGACCACCCTCCCACCGCAGTCCGGCGTCAAACAGCCTGCTGTGTTTCGTTGATGCGTGGCAGTTCCAGTGCCTTAGATTATTCTGGGCACGCTCGTTCCATCATAGACCTCATCCATCGCTTTCCATCATACGTGATCAAGGTCAAGAGCAGTCACATTCAGAAATAAAAAAATAAAAAATATATATGTATTTACGTTTGGAATTAACTACCCGCGCCCATGCATCATCATTTATTTATTTTCCAGATCATAAAATCCAATATATTAGTAGGTAATTACATACACAACTTAAATACTAGTTTTAGTACATCCTTATTAATTGTTAGTTACAAAGGTCTTAAAATTATGCTAGTAAGTAAAGTACACACTAAGGTTAACAAAACAATGAGATCAGAAGGCCAATTTCCGTTATTAAAAACGTTCAAAATTAGGTTTAACGAATTTTTTTTATTTTTATTTACTCATAAAGAACAATACAGTTCACTTAACAATGAGCTTAAGTAAAAATAAAGTAATGTAATTCGCAATCTCATTCTCAGGGATTGTCCGAAAGGGTTACCGCTGCCCCGGAACACAAAGGGCTAAGGAAGGAACACGGGTAGGTATTAGTCAGTAAGAGTCTGACACTCCCTTCTGCTCCACCCAGAGCGGGAGGGGTCATTTGATGATTTCCCATCCACAAAAAAAAAAGCGACAATCAATGTCAAAAATTTAGGGAAATTATTGGTGTTTTTGACAGATTGAGACTGAGATCAGAGGGGCAATTCTCGTAATTTTAAGAATCTTCACAGTCTGATCTCAGTCTCAATCTGTCAAAAATACCTCTTTCTCTACATTTTGACAAGTTTTTGACATTTGTTTGTCGCTGAGATGAGATTGCGACTAGATTTTGAACATTTTAAATTACGAGAATTGGCCTTCTGACTGTGAACGTTCTTAAAATTATGAGAATTGCCCCTCAGTTACTTAAAAACACCAAACACCATCGCCTTAAAATCATTTGTACAAACGCCAGCACATCAAGCTACCCCAATCTGTCAAATTTCTTTGATAGATTTTCAACTTTATCACAAGGGGATAAGGTTCATATTCAATTGAGAAAATTTAACAGATGGGTAGCTTGATGTGCTGGCCTCTGTACCAATAAAAGGAGAAATGATTACGGTACTCGTCTAGGTACAGTAACGGACTTCCATTGCTTAGTTGATTACCTAGTTAAAGAAATCCGTATTATCTTTCAGTCTCCTTATAGTCATCGGTTCCGATGGCAACACAGGCAAAAGGATACGGAAGTTTCCACCAAACTTCTTGTTTGGTGCTGCTACTTCTGCGTACCAGGTGGAAGGAGGCTGGGATGCTGATGGTAAGGAAGATCTGTTTTTAATTTAAGCTAAAGAAAGAAGGTTTGGTCATGTTGAGAGGATGATTGAAAGGCTATTAAGGGCCTATACTACCTCAAATCAAATGGCTTAGCATGATCCTCCGTTATGTCGAAAATACTGCAGCATTAATTTTGAAATAAATATATGATAAAGTTGAAGATTAATGTTAGGTCTTATGTTAGACGAAAACACGATTTCATAAAATTTTCTCGATAGAAAAAAAATCCAAAGTTACCTCTAAACCGAACAATAAACCGCTGGTATTAAAAAAATACTTCAAATTAGATCATTAAACTTTGTATACTAACCGGACTAACTATAAAGCAGGTCTTATGTTATTTACTTTTTTTTAATTACCATTATTTTCACCGTAAAAAGCAAACTGGAAGCGCCGTGAGGTCGCGCACTAGAAGGACATTAATAGTGACCTTATTGGTTATGTTCTTCAGCAGTCCGATCACTATGAATGGCAAGCCGATCCCTTTGAGGAAACAAGCTAAATACTTGTTCTTGTTGTCTTAACTGCAATCATCTACTGTCTTCTTTTATTTTCGTTGCTTATATATTTAGTATTTATGTATCTATAATTTTGGATATGTATATATCTGTGTATATATTTTAGTGTTTTGTACACATAATATTTGCACCAACGACAGCCCCATTTCATGTCCAGGAAAATCACTGTCCATCCTAAGGTTGCCTGGAAGAGATCGCAGAAAGCGATAAGGCCGCCCATTGTATATTTTGTAGTGTTTGTTGTATCTTTTACATGTTCTATTTTTGTGGTGTACAATAAATGAATAAAGTATATATAAATAAATAAATACTTAGGTGTTATTCTCGAACACCATGTTACTCTCAGTGAGCACGTAAAGACGGCTCGTTCGCGCGCCTCTTTGGCTCCCAGAGGCTCCACTTCACACAGAGCGCCCGCAGCAAATTTTCACTCAAGTGCAAATTGCGCCTCTACGCCGCGGTCATCCGTCCAATCATTACGTATGCTGGCGTGGTCTTCGCACACGCTAAGCCTCACTATCTGTAAAATGCAGACCGAATTCACAGAATGATTTTCAGTGGAAGCATTGATTTGAAACAAATAAACTTTAACCAATTTCATGATTAGACTCTAGAAAGCTGTAATTCCTGAACTTCTTATCAATTTTTTACGATAAATCCCTCTTTTATAGATAGTCTAACGCCTTATGTTGCCATTCTAAATGATAACACTTTTTATATTTTAATTAATCTGTATTTAATATTATGTAATATTTTATTACAATTATATCATTATATCTTTGGAGAAATCCCCGTCTGTAAAAATGTCAATGCCAACATTATGTCATCCATTTTACCAGATTTCCAGTTATTATTTATCTTTTACTATACTTACATACTACACATTTGCACTAGGTGGATGTTTGACATGTACAAGAATATGGTCTTAGGAGACTGTCCTTAACTTTTTAAGGTATTTTGATCTACATTCAGATTTTGAAAAAGTTACAGTCAGCAAGAAAATCAAGTACCAGTCTATAAAACAAAACAACTTTCTCCATGGGACCAACATCGTAATCGCGAAAAAAATATCAACTGACCCGTAGAAAACTTCAGTATTACTTCGACCCGAATGTATGTAAGGGCTGATTATCTTTTTATTTTATTTTCTAGGCAAAGGCGAGAGCATCTGGGACAGGTTCGTCCATAGGAAGCCAGAAGTGGTAGTTGATGGCACGAACGGTGATGTGGCGAGTGACTCCTACCACCACTGGCAAAGAGATGTGGAGATGTTGAGGGAGCTCGGAGTTGACTTCTACAGGTTCTCTATATCCTGGCCCAGGGTACTACCTACTGGTAAGAAGGAGAAAGATAACTTTACATAAAAGAAGAGAGAAAGAAAAATTGTTTATTCTGCACAAAGCCTCGTACTCAAGCATATAAAATGTACCTTAACATAACATCATACTTCTATAACATGTAGGTCACCGAATAATTATGAACATTAATAGTTTGTAATCTATCTAGCGAGGTTATAAAGTATCGAAAAATTGTGAACTGCAACAAACCATTTATACAATTTAACTGGCTCTCAATTCGACTGTGTGTTGTTTTTTTTATTTTTTTGTATGTTTATTGGTACGTGATATCTCTGGTAATTGTAAATCGATTTCAAAAATTATTTTTTTGATGGATAGGGTATGCCTTTTTTTTTTTTTTTTTTGTGGATGGGAAATCATCCAATGACCCCTCCCGCTCTGGGTGGAGCAGAAGGGAGTGTCAGACTCTTACTGACTAAAACCCACCCGTGTTCCTTCCTTAGCCCTTTGTGTTCCGGGGTAGCGGTAACCCTTTCGGACAATCCCGCTGCCCCGGCAGGCTTCGGCCCTTTCGGGCCCCTTCCTAATGCTGACATCTCTTTGAGGCGCGCGTGGAACACGTACGCGCCGTCCGGCACGGGCCTGGTCCTGATCGGACGGAGAGTTACCCATTACTCTCCGCCCGCAGGCCCGCGCCTACGGTGGCCGGGAGTCGTCTCGCGGCTCCCGACGCCCGGGGCGTCTCCCGCGGCGGCTGGGACGTGAGGCCCTCTCCCTCAGCCGTCCCGCCACCTCCTTCGCTAGCATGACTGCTTCGCAGAAGGAGGTGACTGCCTCCCACTCCCTCTCGCCCCGGACCATGGCTCGAACCAGGGCCGGGCGCGAGAAGTCGCCGCCGCTGCCGATCGCCTCTGCGAATAGGGTATGCCTCAGGGGTAGATTTGACAGTCGTCTCTACACCCGATATACAATGTATAACGTTAAATGCGCAAAACCTGAAAATAGTTTATTCATAATTGACTACTGAATCGATTTCAATAACTTTTAATATAGGTTTTTTTTGTTTAAAAAATTATGTATTTTGCCATACTGTCCGCCGATTGAGCCAAAGAAAATTAAGTCTTATTTTAAGGCAATAAGACTCAATTTTGAATGCATAAAGTAATGCTAGGACCAACACGATTTTCTTAATAATATTAGTTAACTTTAAAAAAAAAAGTTTTGGTCATTGTATCATGTCTTTTAACTCAATGCTATAATTGGGGTGTATGAGGTTTTGCGCATTTAACGTTACACGTTGTATACAAAAAAAAAAATAAGAAACTTGTTTTGACAGATCTACTAGTTTGAATAACTCTGGATATCGTATCTTCGTTGACGTAACGGACGGAAGATCCCATGGCCCGGTGATCCAGGACCCTTGCTTGGCAAGCCGGGCAAAGAATTAACAGCAAACGGCTCATCCCTATTACATGGGAATTTTAAACTTAACGACATATTGTTGTTAATTTTTTTTTTTGACATTCAAATCCGGAAGAATACACGCACACTAGATAAATATCAAACAGACTTTTTCGCTCATCTTTAGTCCTTGGCCCACCGCACTTTAGGTTATCAGTTGATAACCCACTAGTAATATAATTCTGATTGTGGAATCACTATAAATATAAATAGATAGTGCAATCAGGTTTACGATAATATTGATAATGGCCCCGATTCTGTTGTTCACAAACTAAACTAAATTTAAGTTCAGTGCATCTTTTTCTTTCTATTTCATTACGAAAAGGACAGAAGATAAAATATTAGTTTAGTCCTGTCAAATTAGATAATCCATAGACAAGTTAGACGAGATTAAAAAATTGACTACTAAAAATACGTCAGTTTACGTCAGGCGTTGACTAATTTGACAGGACTAAACTAATATTAATCTTCTGTCCTTTTCTTATTGAAATAGAAAGAAAAAGATGCACTGAACTTAAATTTAGTTTAGTTTGTGAAATACAGAATCGGGGCCACTGTCCGTCAACAAATTAGTTAGGTATTTCGTAAGCCTTTAACTCTATTGCATTAGCTGTAACCGGGTATTTAAAACTAAAGTCGTTATGGCGGCCTACCACGCGATCCATTTTAGCACCTAAACTGAACTGTTCTTCTAATTCGTACCATGATGTCAGTTTAACAATTCAATTTAGGCCAAGCGATGCAGTTTTGGAACCTAAACTGAAATGTTTTGGTTATGAATCATGGTCGGCCTACAGGTATTTCAAGAAACACGCTAAGAAATGATAATTTCAAAGGGTCACCGTTATCGAAATCGATAAGGAGGACTATATTATATAAACATACGGGTCGAATACAGAACTTCCTTTTTTGAAATCGGTTAAAAAGGAGGTTCTGTATTCGACCCGTATGTATGTATGTTTGTAATTATGTCCGCGATTTTCTCAAAAACTTATGAACTAATTTTGATGTTTCTTTATTAACGTGATCTGCATACTTTCAGAAAGGTTTAAGTATATAATACATTAGATAATTATTCTTATGTACGAAGTTATATGTACTGCATCTCTGGCATTTCTATGTGAATTTTGATCATTCTTCTAGTCGGTGTCTTCAATTCTTCAAATTGACCTTAGTTTGGCACCGCTCGGCTGCAATTGTATAACTATGTATTGTTATGCGTATGCCTCAGGGGTGGTCCCACAAAAATTTAATTATCTTTTCTTGGGTAGTTTTTGAGTTCAATAATACGATTTTTTCCGCTTAGTTAATATGTAGGTATTGATGATGTTTTAATAACTTTCTGACACTGACAATTACATAGCAAGTAGTGTTAATTGAATTTGTGTGGGGTAGGTACAACTAAAATGTGAAAATCATACTCTTCGCAGGTTTTGAAAACAAAATCAATGAAGCAGGTTTCAAGTACTACGACGACCTAATAGACGAACTCCTCAAATACAAGATCCAGCCAATGGTGACCCTGTACCACTTCGACCTGCCCCAGGAGTTACAAGACCTGGGAGGATGGACCAACCCTCTCTCCGTCACCTGGTTCGAAGACTACGCGAGGGTTGTCTTCAAAAGATACGCGGCAAAAGTGAAGTTTTGGATAACCATAAACCAGCCTAATACGATTTGTATGGAGGGGTATGCCAGTGGAATTATGGCTCCTGCGCTTAATTTGAAGGATGGGGGTGCTTATGAGTGTGTGAAGAATGTTCTGCTGGCCCATGCAAAGGCTTATCGGCTGTATGAAAAGGAATTTGAGAAGGAACATCAAGGTAAAGAAGTTGGTATTTGGGTGAAAGTCGAGGTTTTTATTGAAAGCTAGAGATTTTTGTACTACAAATCTATTGATGAATATACCATCCATCACCATTAGCTCATATCTTTTCTTCGATAGATACTTCTTTATTAGTCATCATCTCGGTTGTCACCCTCTTTCTGGCCATGTCATCTTTTAAACAGTCCATCCATCGATTCTTTGCATTTTCCTAATTCCTCCGCATCTCATGACAACCGATTTCCACACAAGTTTTCAATCACCGGTGCCACTTTCATAATTTATAGTGAACAGCTTAGTAAAGTTTGTGAACGAGGTCTACCTCTGAATAAACCCTTCGGGGAAATAATCCGTGATTTTATACATTGCAACAAAATGAACCACTGCCCAAACCTTAACGTTTCAGGCAACGTCGGTATTGGTGTCGCAATCAACTGGTTTGATGCATTGAACAACACCGCAGAAAATGTGGAGGCTACTGAAAGAGCTAGAGCGTTTGAGGTGAGTCATAGCAAAATAGGTTATAAGTAAATAAGCAAAGCAAAGCTTGATAAAGTCTCCACACAATGGGTGCCTGAAGATGGACGGAGTCATCGAGATCAGCCTAGAAAGCGGTGGTTCGAGGTGGCGCGGGAATAGAGTTCCTGGAAGGACTTGGGCGCAGTGGAACTGTATAGGCTAAACAAAAAAAAGTAGCTAAGAACAAATAAGACGACAATGCAAGGGAATTTATTTATTTATTTATTTAATACTTCAAGCACATAAATGTACAGAGGCGGACTTAATGCCATAGGCATTTTCTACCAGTCAACCTTTGGGTGATGCAGAGACAAACAGTGGTAGGTGCAATCATGAAAATTGAGGAATAAATATTTTAAATATAAAGATACGCATAAACCTATTAAAACTATGAATATAATATATAGCTAGTTACATATATATATATATATAAATACATGAATATACTTACTAAAAATAAATTGGACAAACAATGAGAAAATATTACCGTTGTGATGATACTGCCAGCTTCTTGCGAATGTGCTCACGAACTTTAACTTTGAAGTATAATCGGTTGGTTGCCATCCTGATTTCTTGGGGGAGCGCATTCCACAGAGAGATAGACTGAACGAAGAAGGAAGAGTGTATGAAGTCTGTGCGGTGAGTGGGACATTGGAGAAGACGATTGTGTGAAGAACGTAGATTTCTATTGTGGTTGGTGCAAATGTACTGAAAGTGGGGGGCTAGATAACCAGGGGAAGACGGAGAATCAAGAAATGAGAACAAGGTGGTCAGCGCCCTTAGCTCTCTGCGCTGGCGTATGGGCAACCACTTTAGAAGCGAACGATGCGCAGAGACATGATCATATTTACGCAGATTGAAAACGAATCGAATGCAGTTATTGAGAAGACGGTCAAGTTTATTGAGGAGATCTGCATTCAGGTCATAGTAGCACACATCACCATAATCGATGATAGGGAAAATAAGACTCTGCACAAGCATTGCCTTCGTACTTGATGGTAACAAATTTTTCAATCGGTACAGAGCCCGCAGCGTTCCAGTAACCTTCTGACTCACCCTAGCGACTTGAGTCCGCCAGTTCAGGGTACAATCAATGTGCAAGCCTAGGTCCTTCACGTCAGTACCAAAAGGAACGGTCGTACCATTGAAGAGAACTGGCGGCAAGCTTGTACCATCTACCTTGCTCATACTACGAGAACTGCCAATGATGATCGCCTGACACTTCGTAGGGTTTACGGCTAATCCAAATCTATCAGACCAGGTTTTTATGGCTATCAAGTCCTTATTTACTTTGTCGATAGCGTCAGGTAATTCATCAACCTTCCCTTGACAGTACAACTGCAAGTCATCTGCATACAGATGATACGCACACTGAAGTTCGGAAGTTATAAGATTAATAAATATAGAGAACAGAAGAGGTGAAAGTATGCCGCCTTGAGGAACGCCAGTTTTCAAATCACACCAGCTAGAGGAAGAATCCCCAACATGAACGGACTGCTGACGTTCCTGAAGATAAGAGGAGAACCATTCCAGTGCTTCGGGAGAGACCATAATATAGGACAGAATGGCTAAAAGGATGTCATGACTGACGGTATTGAAGGCATTCGAGAAATCAACCAGCACTAGAATAGTAACTTTAGTGTCTTCCAGTCCTGCCCTTATATCGCCAGTCACTTTAAGGAGTGCGGAAACAGTGCTGTGCCCAGGTCTAAACCCAGATTGGAGAGGACTAATAATTGTGTGTGAGGAATGCCTCAGAACTGCAATGATACTATAGAAGTATGACGGTATAAGTCCACTCACCCACCATAGGAAAGGGAAGATCCTCCGACCGAACGGGTGTTGTGTCTAGTGGGCTACTGACCGACAATTGATGTTGTTTATATGCTAGTCACGCTGAAACTCTGCTTGCGCGATGCAGGATTTTGCGTGACGCCAGTGTGATGCGTAGTTCGCATGTGGCGATGTAGATGCCGCCACAATACTAAGTATGAATAAAAGCCAGTCTAGAACACGCAGAATGGTTCATTTGAAGGACTAAGTGCGGAAACCAAACCCATAAAATAGAACATAGAAGCCAGTCTAGATTCAGAAGACACGAAATTTAATAAGGCTGATTATATCTAGCTCCGTAAATTAAGATTTCAGTTTAACTTAAAAAATAAATATACCAAAATTCTGAATCTTGACTTCAATATTATAAATTCAAAAGTGAATTCGGCTAAACGGATTAGGATGTAATGTGGAACATGGGTAGACCATGACCTAGAGAAGGCTAGTTTAGGCTACTTTTCATCTTGGATCGCAGATGAAGTCGCGGCTGACAGCTAGTACAATGATAATATAATTCTATTTTATAGTTCGGCATCTACTTGAACCCGATATGGTCGAAAGAGGGAGATTTCCCAGCTCTCATCAAGAGTATCGTAGACAAGAAGAGCAAAGAGCAAGGATTCAAAACTTCCAGACTACCCAAGCTTACTGCTGAAGAAATAACACTTCTTAAAGGTATGTATTAGGTATTACTTTAAATAGGTAATACGGGCTGGTGTCCGCAAATCCACGTCGATGCGCATGAATAATTTACACTAACCTAAGGTAAATTGATATTCAAACTCAAAGCATTTATCCTATTATATTACAAAATTAAATGTGAAAGTTGTCAAACTGTAAATAACGCAATTAATGTTGTTGAACTATCAAAATGAAAGCCATTGCTATGTTACGCAATTATCTCTCTGGTTATTAAATGAAAAAGAAACATTATACTTGAATCGATTGACATATAGGCACTTACAAACCAGAATGGGATAGAATCCGCAATGTCGTGATCCGGCAGAGAACCAAAGTTGTCGACATAGCGAACAAGCAAGCTGAAGTGGCAATGGGCCGGTCATATTAGCCGTAGAACTGACCATCGGGGTAGACGTGTTCTTGAGTGGAGAACGTGAATCGGCAAACGTAAGGTAGGACGCCATCAGGCTAGGTGGAGCGATGATCTTCGCAGATGATGGTAGCAGCTGGATGAGAGTTTCCGAGAATCGAGTTGAATGGCGTGCAATTGGAGAGACCTTTGTCCAGCAATGGACTGCTGTAAGCTGCTGCTGATGATAATAGGCACCTAAAGATTATTGAAGTTGCATTTCCAAATAGTAGGCAAGGCATTCACGACTTTTTCATGTTCCTATAAACTAGATTCTCTCCCAATTTACAGGATCTGCCGACTTCCTAGGCATGAACCACTACACCACATACTTGGTGCAGCCCAGTACAAAGAAGTACGATTCTCCTTCATTTGAAGACGATCGTAGCACAGAGTACACGCAAGGTCCTCAGTGGAAACCTGCCAAGTCTCCGTGGTTGAAGGTAGATACAATCTTATATAACATCAGCCCTGTTTTTTCTAAAATGGAGGGCGGAGTAGGTATACAGGCTAGCAGGGACATCGCCGTGCAAACTGTGACCAGGAATTCAGGACATGCTTCTAGGCCCCCGAGCGCAGATATTTTTCGTCGGTTATCAATAAAAGAATCTCTTGTTTCTTAGGAAAGTATTTTACCTACGCGGCCAAATGTATAATACGGATTTTTTAAAAATATTATTTTTTAAATTCGTGCCCGTGGCGGGGCTGTGGCTAAATTATATCAGCCGCACAGATCGGTCGATCAGGTCAAGCTATGCTTGCAGCGGTTGGTCTGTGGATGGGTGACCATCTTTACATACCGAGACCCTTCCGTGCCTCGGACAGCACGTTAAGCCGTTGATCCCGGCTGTCATTCGTGGATCTTTGACAGTCGTTACGGGTAGTCAGAAGCCCGAAAGTCTGACAACCAGTCTTACCAAGGGTTATCGTATTACCCAGTAACTGGGTTGTGGAGGTCAGATAGGCAGTCGCTCCATGTAAAATACTGGTATTTAGCTGCATCCGATTAGACTGGAAGCCGACCCCAACATAGTTGGGAAAAGGCTAGGCAAATGATGAGTTGAAATTCGTGCAGTGCACTCTCTTTAAACCGCTTGTCTTTCGACAAAGGCCCCCTCTAAAGATTTCCATCTCTCTCTGAATCTGAATCCTCTCTGGACCCTCTTTTGACGTCGTCTTCTCAACGTTTCGCTTGTCGTCTTTTGCTCCTTTTTCCGTCCCTTGGGATGAGAAATAGTGCTCACTTTCCTTTCTTAAGACTATGCCGACCGCACAGTGGCGCCCTCATCGTTTGTTTGGTTATTTCATCCAATTTAGAATGAAAATGCAGAAAATAATTTTAATTATAATCCTTAAAACGGATAAAAGTGGCCACTATATTCCGTTTTAAGGATTATTATAAAACTAAACCATATAAAACTACCGCTTCTAATAATATTAACGTATAATCATGTGAAGCACAACTTAACGTGCTTATTTTCTGCATTTTCATTCTAAATTGGATGAAATAACCAAACAAACGATGAGGGCGCCACTGTGCGGTCGGCATAGTCTTAACATATGTCCTGTCCACACAAACGCCCTTCTGCTGCTGCTTAAATTTTCACTGGCTTAACCAGTCTTGCTTGAATATAAAAAAAAAACAACCAAGGCATGTCAAGATAATGAGCTACTTACCTACCTACTGTGTGAAATAGTGGTCCAGTGGTAACGACTGTCACTTCACTTTAGCTTTTCACTTTACTTTGTGTAAATTATTTCATCACCACTGCTCTCAAAACGGTGAAGGAAAACATCGCGAGGAAACCAGCATGTCCTAGAACCAAAAAATCGAAGACATGTGACATCTACCAACCCGTACGGGCCCGCGTGGTGGATTATGGCCCACTCCCTTTCACCGAGAGGAGGCCTGTCTCCCAGCAGTGGGAACATTATAAGGCTGATTATGTACAGACTCCAAGCACATCAAACTACTACAAACTGTCAAACTTTTTTAATACATTTTCAACTTTATCGCTACTGCATAAGGTTGAAAGTTGATTGGGAAAATTTGATAGTTTCGGGTAGCTTGATGTACTGGCGTCTGTACCTACTCAGTCTTTGTGTTACTAAAATACCATTTTTACCATCTATTTAAGGGCGCCCCCTATGGCCTCTACAAAGCCTGCATACACCTGAATCTGAACTACAATTACCTCCCCATCATCATCACGGAACACGGCTGGTCTTCAGACCCTGGGCTGCAAGACCAGGCGAGGGTTGAGAACCTTCGGGCGTACCTGGGTGCCTTGCTCCTGGCCATGGAAGATGGGACGGAGGTCAAGGGGTATACCGTCTGGAGTCTCATGGATAATGCAGAATGGACTGCTGGGACTAGGTTGGTAGAAAGTGGCAGAGGTTTTGTTGAAACTATGTTATTCATTAAGGGCCTATACTACCTCAAATGGCTTAGCATGATCCTCCGTTATGTCGGAAATACTGCAGCATTCATTTCTAAATAAATATATGGTAAAGTTAAGGATTAATGTTAGGTCTTACGTTTGACGAAAACACGATTCCATAAAATATTCTCTATAGAAAACAAATCCAAAGTTACCTCTAAACCGCGGGGTATTCAAAAAATACTTCAAATTAGATCATGAAACTTTGTATACTAACTGAACTAACTATAAAGCAGGTCTTATGTTTTTTATTTATTTTTAATTACCATTTATTTTCACCGTAAAAAGCAAATACCTAAACTATTGGCGCTGGCTGCCGCCTAGCACCGCAATCTGTCTCGCTCTCACTCAGTCCGCGAGCAGTATCGTGCGAGCGAGATAAAGAGTGAATTTTAGCTGAGGTAGTATAGACTCTTAAGCATTGTTGGCAGGGGCGTCCATTGGTTTTAGATAGGCTAGGCAGGCACTAGGCCGGGTCTAGCTAATCTAGGCAGACACGGACACTAATCAGAAACATTAACAAAAGTATCTATTTTGAATGTTCAAATAATTTTTTTACCCACATATGAAAATTTTGAGTCTCTTAATTGTGGGGCACACACACTAAAATGTAATTGACAGGCTTATGGTGATTTATCGAGGTAGGCACTGCTTATATACCTAACTACTTTTATGCAATGCACGCCACTGATTGTTGTATAAGCTATGCGTGTACTTTCCGTGAAGCATGCGCTAGTTAGCCCGTAAAATTAAAAATTTCTTACGTTTTTTGTGTTGAATGTTATGTCATGTGACTTTACAGAATTATAATCATTAAAATCATCAATACAACCCTCTAAGTTCATAATAATCCCATTGAAATCCCAAAAAAAAAAACCTGAAAAAATTTGACTTTCGCTGGCTACCTAGCGCACCACTATATCACGATACAAATATATTCTTTAAGGGGTAAAGAATAAAGGACAATGCCAGATCCTGTTCCAGCAAATTACATAAAATGTAAATTAATTAAAATAATAATTGTAATGAATAATTTAATATAGGACCTTATCATAATAAATTGTTTATCTTTAGCACCTGCAGATTACAAATTAATGCTAAATATGGAATTCAACCCCTGAAATTCCTTTTTGCTAAGTATTTCCGAAACAAATATTTCAGAAATCGCAAGTTCTACAGGCAATAGGAAAAATGTTTACTTATCAGAAGCAATAAGATGCTGCATATTGCATGGTTGTAAATGAATAATTGTATTGAATGGGGAAAAGTTCTTTATAGTTTCTGGCATTGTCATTTGTATCTTTTTTAACCCATATTAAAAACTATACCCATGTATAGTGAAGCTGATTATTTAAATACACATAAAAACAGAACAGGGACAGAGGGCCAGAAGTGCCCTTTTAAGTAAAATCATGATTGAAGTGTTTGCCCAGCGTGGTGATCATGAAGGTTCCTGTCGATTGCTTTTAAAGCAGCCTATGTTCAGCCGTCTACGTTTAAATTTAGGAGTGGCTTGATTACAATCATCATATTATTATTGTTATCATATCAGTCCTAAATCTATCTAGCTGCCTGTCTGTCTATCTAGAAAAAGGGTCTTAGTTCGTATTGAATTTAGTTCTCTACATAGCGAGTCGTTAAGTCGTTGGTCTCGCCAGTCATTCTTGGATCTTTGACAATCGTTACGGGTCATCAGAAGCTCATGAAGTCTGACGCGTTGTGGAGGTCAGATAGGCAGTCGCTCCATGTAAAATACTGGTACCTATTCAGTTGCATCCGGTTAGATTGAAAGCCGAACCCAACATAGTTGGGAAAAGGCTAGGCAGACCACTATTACCACCAAACTGCTAGACAGTTGCAGTTGGCTATTCTGCGTGGTGTGAATACCACAGATAATCACTAAAACAAAAATTCCTTCTCTTTCCAGCGAACGATTCGGCCTCTACGAAGTAGATTTCGAGTCAGAATCGAAGACGAGAACAGCTCGTCTCTCTGCCCTGGTCTACAAGCATATCATAGAGAGCAGGGATGTCGAAGACAACTGGAGCCCCAGCAGCTTAAAGATGCAGATCACTAAGAATGATAAGAAAAATAACTATAAGGTTGAGCTGTGAATTTAGCAATGAAGTATCTACAAATTCTCCAAATGAGTTGAATACTCTTTAACTATAAAACGATAGCTAAGCATTGTAATCTTAGATTATAATTTGAGATACAAATTTTAATGCTTCTAAGGATTTTCAGTTTATTTTTCTAGAGTATCCAATGCTATGCATGTGGTTGTACCGGAGTAGGCAAAAATGTATTATAATTATGTTTTTGTAGTTTTTATAATTAATGTACTTAAATAAATAGTAAATTATATTGAAGGAAATACTTATTTCTATGAAAGGATTATAAATGTTTTAAAATAATTTTATTTCACGGCATCTAGTGGAAACTTGGTGAACTACTTAATCGTCACGTTGAAGCGAAGAACCGGTGTGGTAAATGGTATAGAAAAACTACGACAGATGGCTCTGATAACAACAGTTAGATGCTGTTGATAAAAGATGGCACTACTTGTACAAATTCATCTGAAAGTCGGAGTACATATTGAAATAAAAACTTTTTTTTGTAGTAACAAAACAAAAAAGTTACAGCTTGAAAGTAAAATAGAAATCGTATAACTAACTTATTCCTGCGGAACTTTAAAAACAAGCTTTGGCTTAATTTTTTAAGCAATACAATTTTAAACTAACATAATCTGAAATAATTCACTAAAATCATCTACACTTCATCACGGTCGTATTCTCATTTAAAAATCCCGTAGATTGAGTTTAGTTTGTTCACGACTGTATTCATAACTTTTTTTATCGGCACTCTAAATCTTTAAAACCCAAAACGAGCCTCACCATCCTATTATATACCATAACAAATCAAAACGACCAGATTTTGAAACAGTACAATACCGTACTTACGTACCGAATAAATAGGTAGCTGGCACGAATCAGGAAGCATTTAGGGGTTAACTTTATCAAAGGCAACTTATTTTGAACTTAAAGCGGTTGAAGTTAAAATTGGTTTTGGTTTGTCTCTGTCTTCGAATATTATGTTTGCCACCCGCGGCGAGTGTTTGGAAATAGTTTTTTTTAACCCATTGTTGCGATTTTTTTTATTTTTATTGTAAGTGAACTAAATACCGTATGTAATATGTGTTCAAATTGGATCGAGGGCCTGTCGTGTATAATCTTTTGTTTGCATTGTTCAAATATTTTTTTTTTGCTGTATTTATTTTTATTTTTATTCAATACGATTAGTCTGAGAGATAGAGAAAAATGAAAGTATTGCCGCTTCCATTTTTTATTGATACTATTTCTATAGGTACTATAAAAATGGCAGTAGGTTTTGAAGTGGTATCTTCAATAAGTAGATAATCTGTTAATCAACTCAGTCTATCGCAGTCCACTGCTGGACATAGGCCTCTCCCAGGCTGCGCCACAACACCCTGTCCTCCGCCTTCCTCATCTAGTCCGTCCCAGCCACCTTGAGGTCGTCCGTCCATCTAACTGGGGGACGTCCCATACTACGCTTGCCGATACGCGGTCTCCACTCCAAGACTGGATGGATAGGATGCATGAAGAAGCCTCCTCGTGTAGCGCAGTTAGTTCCGCCAGTTACTCAACTGAATCGAGCGCTCGGCGCATCCTGGACAGTCACACCCACCACCTTATTTGACTGGCCAATTCTTCCCTTGCGGTGGTAGGGCTAAAGCCCGCCTGGTTTGCGACAACCCTCCCACCGGAGTCCGGTGTCAAGCAGCCGTGTTTTGTCGATGCGTGGGAGTTCCAGTGCCTTCGGCATCTTTTGGGCACGTTCGTTCCATCATAGACTTCATCCATCGCTTTCCATCAGACGTGTTCGAGGTCAAGAGAAGGCCCAGTCAGCAATAAAAAAAGGACTCGTCTGCTCCACTGACCATCGGTCCTTCGACAAACATGGCCAGCTCACTGCCACTTCAGACTGTGCCGACCGTACAGTGGCGCCCTCATCGTTTGTTTGGTTATTTCATACAATTTAGAACGAAAATGCAGAAAATAAGCACGTTAAGTTGTGCTTCATAAGATTATACGTTAATATTATTAGAAGCGGTAGTTTTATATTGTTTAGTTTTATTATAATCCTTAAAACGGATAACAGTGGCCACTATATTCCGTTTAATATTAACGTATAATCTTGTGAAGCACAACTTAACGTGCTTATTTTCTGCATTTTCATTCTAAATTGTATGAAATAACCAAACAAACGATGAGGACGCCACTGTGCGGTCGGCACAGTCTTCAGCATACTTACTCTGTAAGCTGTCAGTAACTCCAGTTCTCTTCGTTTCTGGATTTATGCTTCATAGCCCGCCGCATAGCCTGTTTGTACCGTAACTGTATCTACTATTGAATGGACCTAAAGAAGAATAACATCGTGGTTATTAAATAAGCAAACGTGTAAGAAAGGTCATCTTCGTAGCAAAGGTACAACATATACAGTTCTATAATTGATCTCGTAGCCGCGTAGGCGTAAGCTCGTAGCACTGTCTACGCCAATTGCAATGCCAGTCTGGAATAATTTCCTTAAAATTTTTAGAGTCAAATCATCTCGTGTTACAGATAGTGCAATCCACAAAGACGCGACGCGCCCCACTCTTCTTCCGAATCGTTAGTGATTATCACTAGTTAATTCCACTAGTGTTTTAGTTTTTTCGATACACACTAATAAGCTACTATAATAATTAGTGTGTATCAACAAAACTAAAACCCTAGCGGAATGTTGCACACTTGTGCTGTAAGCATTAGGAAAAAGAGTGGGGCGCGTCTTCGTGGATTGCACTATTTTTAATGATGACTTGATTTTTTATTGTCAATATAACCTGGAATTCTTTATCGTAAACAGGTTTATTATGTATGGTCTTTTGTTAAAGGAAAATAATTGACTCTTAGACTCAAATCATTTATTTAAATGAAACCAAACAGACATTTTTGTAATGCCAAGGAGTCGGTCAGTCAGAAATATTAAGCTAGAACAGGCAAGAAACTCCATGGACACTCTTTTTACAAATATACCTTTATTTCATAATTACATTTTAAAATATTTTTATAAACAAAAATAATAAAAAAATTTAGAAATATAACAAATAGTAGGCGACCGGTATCTGGAACAGGGTCCAAGCTACCGGCGGTCATAGCGGTCATGGCTCCAGAGAGAGGAACCTCCTAACAATGCGAGCCGTGTCCAGAAGTACAGCTTTCTGAATCAAGCCCTTGATCCAGCTGCCCAACGAGAGCCTCCTCGGTGTTGGTCGAGACTCTTGGCTATTAACCCATAGACTGTCACGACTATCGACACAATGATCGCTGAGTCCACATCCCACATGTCGACAACCTCGCGAGCCAAGTCTTGATTTTACAAAGAACGATTTAAAAAAAAGACGTACACTTAAAAGCGTCAATAGAAGCCGGAATCCCCGACACCCACATTTCACCAGTTATACTATTGCCATCAGCAGGAACCAAATTCACTGTCAATGACTCCGGGGTGCTACTGGCAAATTCTTGATGGTAAAAACCAACAGCACTCCTGTCGCAGGTAAGCTGGAAGAGATTTCTTTAGAAATAAGCAGGACATTTGTGGCGTATTTTTCATTGCCTTTCTTCTGGTCTGTTATGTGTGTACATAAATCTATATACAGGGTTATTGGAAAAACATTAACAACCTCTTAAGAGGTTATTGTAATCATCATTATGAACAACTTTTACTATGGGACCAAACCTGAAATCCCGAAAAAATAATCATCTGTTCCCTACATTTTGACGAGTTATACCTACGAACATAATGTTGAACAGCTGTTTTTTTTTTTGCGATTTCAGGTTTGGTCCCATAGTAAAAGTTGTTCATAATGATGAGTACAATGACCTCTTAAGAGGTTGTTAATGTTTTTCCAATAACCCTGTATATAAAACAAAGTCGGGTTAGTTACACCATTATTTTATAACTCAAGAACGGCTTGACCAATTTTTATGATGTTTGATTTGCTGGATTTTTTCCGCATCGAATAGCAGAATAATTATAAAAAACATGGGAAAAATTCACTAAATAAGAAATTATGATGATTCTTCATTTTCTCATACTTTCGTTCCTAATGATGCTGAGGCGGTACGAAGTTTGCCGGGTCAACTAGTAATTAAATAAATAAACACTTTGCCCAACCTGAGATTCGAACCCAAGACCTCGTCTCGTACTTATGCCTAAAACTTAGGCAAAATATTGAGGGTAGATTATTTTCTTAGTAAGACTATATACCTACGCGCCGCCTTCATCACAATTCTCGCATAATCCTCATGAATAAAAGGTAGATATCTACCTACCTACTTACAGCTATAAGTATAGTAGGTACCTATACATCATACAGGGGGAACCTTTTATTATATTTGTAGGATTGCGTCAAAAATGTATGGGATGATGCGACGCCGTGCGTAACATACATATTTATATGATAATGGAGAGAGGCAAGGGTGGAGAGGGATTCTTGTAATAAACGATTAGGTAGGTAGGCATATTCTGGGACATTAGTGCTCTTGCTAAGAGAACAAAGACTCCCATACCTTTTCTCCACATGCAAAACAGCGGGGTAATTGCGTAACACACTATGAGTAGCAATGGGTTCCATTTCGAAAGTTCAACAACATTCATTGCGTTATTTACGTTGTTGAGCAAACAAAGTTTTCGAACATATGAAGCGATGGATTAACAATATCCTCCAAAATGATTCCGATTGTGATTGGTAGTGTTTATACGCATTTAGGGTGCAGCTCCGTGAGTGATTAAAAGCAGCTGAAACTAATTGGACAACTGGTTAAAAAAGATGGAATCATTATCAAAAGGATAATGATTCAAAATATATATGAATCCTCTCATCTTCTTCTAAATGGGGGATAAGGGTATCTCCATTTATTTGCGAGTCTTCTTCTTACACGCATCTACCCATCATCTCAGTATCTGGTTTCATCTTTCCCAAAATTCATCTACCAAAATCAAAAGTCATTTATTCAAATTAGGCTGAGAATCAGCACTTTTCGAACGTCAAAAAATTACAAAAGACAGTCTTCCAAAACGCTCCCCCTTCACCACTTCCTAGTACTTTCGCTGGGGAGAAGAAGTGACGCAATAAACTCCCCAGCAGACTTACCTTTTCTTTGGTCACCCCTAATTAACTCGGAAACGATAATATTCAAAAAATTCCTCACAAGATGTCGCTCAAGAACAAGCTTTGCATATTGTCTTTTTACAAATTAATAAGAGGGACAATCAGAAATAACTTAGTTGCCTGTAATACCTAACACTGGCATCCGAATACTTCAAGCTGGAATTTGGCGTGACCTTTACCGAAAAAGCTTTAGTAATCATATGGACAGGTCCACTCAATCTGTGTGATTCTTTCCTCAAAAGACCATTTTAGACACCAATCTACATGGTCTTCGCATGATATGATCAAAATTATGTCTGGACTTTCAAAGAGACTGTGGCCTCTGTGTTTGTTTCGGCCTTTCTTCTCAGAGTAATAATAGCCTCCTCGACCGAATTCACGGTGGCCAATCTCAACGGAGATTAGCCAGGTACGCAGGAGATATTATAGTGCACAAGTGTGTGCGCAGACACAGATGCACTCCCTTTTCCCTCACTCACATAGCCCGATGGGTCCCGACACGACCGGAGAGAGATCAGGCGCAGGACCAACGGCTTAACGCGCTTTCCGAGGCACGGGGTATCACACCGCCGACATCCAAACTCCGGGCTGTTACTAAGAAATTCCTAATGGAAAAACTCAATAACACTTTACCCGACCCGGGCATGAACCCAAGACCCCACGCTCAGCTGTCACTTGCGACCACGAGACCAACGGGGCAATCAGAGTCTTCTCAGAGTAGTCAGACAGGAAATGCCGAGCTCATCAGTGTTTGTACAAACCTATTTACAGAAATAAAATCATTTATCAATCAAGATCATCTCTAAAACTTTTATAAAGCCGTCTCCATTCGTCATTCGCGTCCATCCATCGCGTATGATACAATGATGTACCCACGCCCTCGATCCCTCTAAACTTCAACCATAAGAAATCCGTTGAGTAGCACTCCTTATTATATTACAGTATTATACCACCGTCTTTTTGTTTGTGCTGATATTTTTGACGAAATTAGCCGCGTAGGGGAGAGTTGAGACCAGATTATGCGATTGTGGTTGCAATGGTTCATGGCTGCTATTAAAGACGAACCATAGAGGTTTTAACGGTAAACATAATTATTATTCTAGGTGTGAAATTAGAAAAAGATAGATGTCCTGAAAGGCATTGAAGGATATAGATTGCTCTAGTTAAGTATAGCATTTTCGCGGATCCAATACCTCAAAATCTACTTGAAACTCAGTTGTCCACCAAGAATTTTGTTTTCAATATCGGATTAGGCCCTTTGTGCAGACATGTTTTTCTTGCCGTGAAAAATTACGATTTATTCACCGTTTGCACGGTCATCAGCTTGATCGTAGCTAGAGGGGGGGGGCAAGGGTGGGTAATGCGCAATATAGAATCTTCTTTGCTCACCCTAGAAAAATCGATAGTATTGAAGAGCTACTAACGCTAAGAGTTACTAGCTTCTCCTTATAGGATCACTTCCTTATCCGTCAGTCTGTCTGTTAAATTACTGGTTAGTTCAGCTGCAAAGCCTTGGACAAAATCCCTAGCTACGTCAATGGTCGTCATTGATGCATGGTTCACTAAGGAAGATTGTTGACCGATACGTTTTAACGGTTTTATTTAGCTTGCAATTTGTCCGCCCGGTAAATCGAACCCAGAACCCCACGCTCAGCAGAGAGAGAGCGGGGGAGGGGGGGTTATTGAGATTACCTTTAGGAATTTCTTAATAACAGTCCGGAGTTTGAAAGTTGGCGGTTTAATACCCCCGTGCCTCGGAAAGCACGTAAAGCCGTTGGTCCTGCGCCTGATCTCTCTCCGCTCGTGTCGGATTGCCGTCCCATCGGACTATGAGGTAAAGGAACAGAGACTGCACCTGTGTCTGCGCACACACTTGTGCACTATAATATCTCCTACGTACCCGGCTAATCTCCGTTGAGGGGAGGGGAGGGGAGCCTATTTATTATTTCGCTTGCCCTGTTTGTTATTTGTTTATTTTTTAACCGTAACCTGAGTAAATATAGTTGAAGTTTACTAAGAAACCGATTGATGTTGTTTTCTATTAATTAAATTAGTTTTTATTCGAAAACATCAATCGGTTTCTTACTAAACTTCAACTATATTCGACAACCCTGCATACATAACTCCTTTGCTGACTGTACATTAATTTTCATTTCAACCGTTTAACTTTAAATAAAAATTATTTATTTTTTCTACGGCGCAGTTTATACGGCGAACCGTGAAGAAACCGTGCCGTGTACAACGGGTGTTAAGGTGTTTCAGTTAGTACCTAATATCAAGATTAACAACCCAATAGAAGCGATACCTTCTATCAGGTAAAAAAGAAATTCTGTCTTCACCACTAAAACCTAAAAAAATAAAAATAGTTTAATTCAAGCAACAAGACTCATAAACAAACAGATAGGATAACAATCACAGACAAAAACGAACACTCAAAACGTAACAAAATGTCTGCTGCAGCACTGCGGGATAAAAGGGCAATCCAGTCTGTTGGCGATCATCGCCAGGAATGAAGCGTAATTATTACTTTATCTTAAGACTTTTATAAACATTTTTGATTATCATCATCTGTCTAGACTTTTTTCAACTATATCGGGGCCGGCTTCCAATCTAACTGGATTACCGGGTGCAGCTGAATAGATACCAGTATTTTACATGGAGCGACTGCCTATATGAACTCCACAACCCAGTTACCGGGTAACACGACACCCCCTTGGTAAGGCTGGTGGTCAGACTTTCGGGCTTCTGACTACCCGTAACGACTAAACAAAAGAAGTCGAAAAAGAGAAAAAAAAAACCGGACAACGAAGTGATCCTATAAGGGTTTCGGTTTTTCCTTTTGAGGTACGGAACCCTAAAAAGAGTCGTTGCTTAACGTGCTTTCCGTGGTCTTCCATAGACGAACCAACCGCAGCAAGCATAGCTTAACCGTCGATCAACCCGTGCTGGTGTTATTACTAGCTACTTACTAGCCACGAGTCCCCCAGTTTTGTTTTGATCATTACATTTGATCATTATCTAAAATATAATAAGTATATCTATTACATAACATACATAATCAGCCTATAATATTCCCACTACTGGGACACAGGCCTCCTCCCTGTGAGAGGGAGTGGGCCGTAATCCACCACGCGGGCCCAGTTCGGGTTGTTAGATGTCACATGTCTTCGAATTTTTAGTTCTAGGACATGCCGGTTTCCTCACGATGTTTTCCTTCACCGTTTTGAGAGCAGTGGTGATGAAATAATTTACAAAAAGTGAAGTGCCTTCGAAGCTACGTCCTTTATTAATACGTTGCAGCCACCACTGCCCCTCCGGTGTAATTATCTATTAAATGTTATCTCATCGCACCCACCTCCGAGCTATACCACTAGTCTTAACATAACAGACAAATCCAATATTTTAATAACACATTATGGCCCGCATGAAAATGTACGCTTTGATCATATTTCCTTTCTCTGTTTAATTTTAATATTTTCCTTGCCTTAAGGCAAGTAATTGATTCGGGGGTAGACCCTAAACTGCAGTTGAATCTATGACTTGTTGAATGGCTTCAAAGCAAGTTAGACGTGACGCATATAAAATCTATATTTTTTGGTTTTTGGCTCATAGTCATCGAACGTAGACGCAGCCGTGAGGCACACTTTTCGGGGTATTCCTCGAAACAATAAACAATATTTATTTGTTCAAGACTTAAACCTATTTACAATTGTTGTACAGCAACAACGCAAAACGCACCAGCTTTGAAACGAACCAAATGAAACGTATCGCACCTTTAGAATTATATAGACCTATTTTGAAATCTTATGAAATATTAAGATAACTTAAAATTTCAAATTAGGTCTCTACAATTCTAAAGGTGCGGTATGTCGATATAATTTATTACGAATCCTTCATGCTCTTCTCTATATTTCCACTTGATGCATTTCGAGGAATAAAATTATATTATTTTTAGTTTGATTAATATTTTTTTTCGATGAATACTTTTGGTGCGTTTCAAACTTGGTGCGTTTCAAACTTGGTGCGTTTCGATGAATACCCCCACTTTCCTGCTAATTTCTCGCAAGTAACTTAACAATTTTTAATTGCTTCCTTTTTTATTTCTTTTTTTACTTGTAGTTAGTTTAATATGTTGTGTGCCTTTTAGTCTGTGTTAAATACATGTATTTTCTTTCTATTGTTTTTATAAGGATTTTAGCCGTGTTACTATTAGGCAAAAATTTTGGACATCGACATAGAAACTAAAATTTTTGCTAGCAAAAACTAGGCTAACTAGATTTTGCCAGTAAAGTCATCCGTTTACATTTGTAATTTTTTTTTCTAATAATAAATGTTTTTTTTTTTAATCTTTTGTAAGCAGGTTTGTACACTTTTAACGTCAAAAATATATTAGGTTGTAAAACTAGACGAGTTCGTCGTTTCTTATCCATCTTGTCCGAGAAGAAAGACAAACGAACTCAAAATAAACGCAACATAATTATGTGTAGGTAGTTATCTACTATAGGCTCACCTCTGCCGGTTCCGTCGAGGAATACAGGCGTGATGATACGTCACAATTGACGTAGGCACCTATTATTATACGGTCGGCTTACTCAAAGCTTAAGTACTTCGATATCTCAATAAATTCACAAGTACATTACAAAAGACGTTAATTCCTTTCAACTGTGGTCACCTACATTGTGCGTGGCTGTAATGATACACAATAGATATTAACGTGTGCCGTGAATGATGTCCGTCTGTCCAGATAATCCTGAGAGGAACATCATCTTAGTGATTGAGTTTTTTTTTGTAAGGCCCTTTCAGATAAATGGTGCGGTTCGTTGCGAGATGGGGATTGAAAGCAAGTGAATATCTTAGTTCGTGTCGTTTTTTAGTTGGAAAAGGCGGAAATAGATATTTCCTTTTTACGTTAAACTGGTTTCTGCCTGTGACTTCATCCGCGTGAAATTTCTTGTTCCCCCGACCCACCTCATCGCATCGCATCACCTGCCCGCGCTATCACTTCTTTTCTTTTTATTCGACTCATAAGGGTCCTAGCATAATGTTAAATAGCATATATAGCTTATCTCAAGAATTAGGCTATTACATGCAAAAAAGATGTTTCAAATCTGACCGATAGTTCCAAAGACTAATCTCAAGTCGCGTTCAAACAAAGAAAACAACAAACTTTAAGCTTTATTATTATTGTAGATATATTAGATAGGTACCTAAGCTTGAACTTTAATTAACTATTAAAAAAATATTTATTCTCTTTGATTATTATTTTTTTCACGTTACAATATATGAAAAATCTATAATAACCAAGTATTTACATAAAATAAGCTAACATTTAAAATGATATGTACTTGTATATGAAAAAATAAGCAAAAGAATCATAGGGCATCGAAAAATTCGTCAGCATTGCTGTCAACAGGAACAGTGCCCAAAAGGCTGGCAGCATTGCCACGTTGTATGGCGAAAATTATAAAAGTAGGCAAATTATATAACTAGTTTACAATATTAAATCGTTTAAAACAGAGTGTCTCTGCAGCCGGCGCACCAACAACGATAACGTAGATTTTTATTATTCTATAAAATCCAAACCGAACGACTCTCGTATTCGTATGAAACGGCTTAACACAAATATTTCGCCGAATTACGCAACCCGGCTATTGTGCACATTGCCCATTGTTGGTTATTTACGTTAATACCCGGTCGAGTGTGAACTTAATGCGATACTGTTACTAAGCTTTGTGTGGAGTGCTTGAGATTAGCTTTAAAGTAACCGACTCAATGTTGAAGTAAGTATGTATGATAAAAGAATTTTAAGAATGCATTTATTGATTTTGGTTGACTGAATAATCGGTGCAAGGAATCTGCAAGGTGAGGCCGCCGCGTCATCAGCAGAAAACGTATATTTAATGACTCATGAAAAAGTCTTGAAAAAGCAAAGAAAAGAAAAATGGAAAAGGTCATTAAATGTACACTTTGAGAGCTTTGTCAACCACTGATAGCCTGTCGGGCATCTCGAGACCTCAAGAAAGAGTTCTGGCCGCAGGGTGTTGTGTACCGCCGATTTCGTGGCCGGCTACATGACACCAGTCAGCGAAACACGACGCAGACACTTCGTGTGTGTTAATTAGTTTTTAGTGTAATTATAATGGTTTATGTATTTATAGTATTTTTAAGTTATATTAATATTGTATTGTATGTGTTTTTATGGGCCTTGATGCAAGAAATAAATAGATCATAATAATAATAATAATAAAGTGCATACAGGGATAATCGTCGGTTGGTGCCACATTTCATTATAATTTCCTAAGGGGCCTCTGCGAGTTGGCTTCGGCCCCTCGTATGCCTTCCAAACGACCGGGACCCCATGGTCCCGAGATATATATAAATAAAAAACAAAATAATAATAATATTTATTAAAAATTATAAGGCATGAGAATTAGTACAGTTTTGCTTAAATGTAAATTATATTCCAAAGACTTACGTGCCTGAACTAGGTAATCCTGTGTTTCAGGCGAGAAGAGCTAAAATATTCTTTTAAAATTAATAAATAATCAAAAATTTACAGTAGACAAACAATGAGTAGCTTACGAGTAACTTAGTTTCTAAATTTGATAAATATATAACATAGGTGCAATTTGTATACCTACATATACAAAGTGTTAATGAAATAACCCAAAACCTCGGACACCCCAACCGATTTTTATATTAATAAATTGATATGACATATAATTATTTATTTTCAAAAATTATAGTAAAATATATTTGTAAATGTTGTTGTCGCGCTACTTCTTACAGATTCGTAGCTCTATCGCCGCCGGTGCGCTTCCCGGCCTTGGCGCCAGCTCTAGCACCCCCTCTCCTCGCCCTCGCCCACGCTGTTTGGTTTCATTGCGTTGGACAGTAGCGTACAGCGTCGTTAAAAAATATTAGACACGGCATGACAAATGGCATGAATCACGCTAGACGAGAAATTACAATGGGGGCCTCATATAACATCTATTGCGGGGCGGCTAAGCTCGGCCGCTTATGCTGTTAGAAAGATAAGACAGTTAACAGATGTAGAAACCGCGCGTTTGGTCTATTTTAGTTACTTCCACAGTATTATGTCATATGGCATTTTACTGTGGGGTCGGGCTGCTGATATTGAATCCATTTTTATTTTGCAAAAGAGAGCTGTCAGAGCCATTTACAATCTACGTCGTCGGGAATCTCTTAGGGAACTATTTAAAAAGGTTAATATTATGACGGTACCTTGCCAATACATTTATGAAAATATTATGTATGTAAGAAAAAATCAACATCTTTTTAATAAAATAAGTGATAGACATAATTTTAATACTAGAAATAAAGATAAATTAGATCAACCTTTTTTCAGATTATCTAAAGTGCAAACATCTTTTATGGGGTACTGTGTTAAATGCTACAACAAAATACCTTTTGATATATTACAATTAAATGAAAGAAAATTTAAAACTCATATAAAAAGTACACTTTGTAAACAAGGATATTACAAATTGGAGGATTATATCCAAGATAACAATGTTTGGAAACATGCTGGTCCTGCTCCATAGGACAATCTAGAGTCTAGACAAAATCAAACTGGTTGCTAATTTAATTTATACATACACATTTTTTTTTTTTACATTGTTTTTTACATTCTTTGACAAATGTAACTCACACACTTTTTAAAATACTAGTAAAATTTTTCAATCTTTGTAAATATGTGGACACCATGTATCTATCACATAATTGATTTACCAGTCTGTTATATTTTTAATTCTTTTACCATTTTTGGTAGACTACATTTTATTTTAGGTGCATCGTCTTCACATATAATTATATAAACAATGTATACAAAAACTTGTAAAACATTTTAAAAGAGTAACGGTGGAGTTTCTTGCCCATTCTTCTCCACACGAAAACTACATTTTGGAATGGGCGACTAGAATCAATTCTATTTTTTCATTTTAAATTTTGACGTTCAAAAGTGCCTTTTAAGTGCCTATTTGAAATAAATGATTTGACTTTGACTTTGACTTTGAAATAATTATTTTTTGGAAAAAAAATAACCCATATTAAAAATTGTTGTATTCGATTTTGCTGCCGATTCTAAACAAACTAGTTTCAGGTTTTGGGTTATTTTATGAACACATTGTATTTACTTTAACACAATTAATTAATTAATAATAATAATAGCAAAGTAGAACAGAGGAAGAGAGCTTTTTTATTCAGGGTCAGAGTAGCATGATTGTGTACTTCTTCCATAATTCATACTTCTGAAACAGTCTTCATTTCAGTTTTCAGCTCCTTTCTATCCATCACATGTAACCTTTTCTTCAAGCGGCTTTACCTTTTTTTAACTATGTAGTTTGGATGTAAGCAAATACACAGACACACGACTTTGCTTAAGATCATTTACTTAAGAGCGTTTACGACGTATGACATTTCATACAAACTTTCAAACCCTTGTTTTTCGAAATGAATGAACCGATTTTAATTAAACTTCATACGCATAAGCAAGATACAAAGGTCTAAAAAGTTAGTTAAGAACATTTTCCTAAGTTAGATTTGTACCACAAGAAGTAATCTCTTATAGAAAAGTGTTTATGGTACAAATCTCACTTAGAAAGATGTATTAATGTTTCTAATCATTATAATTCTGTAAATACGTACCTGTTATAGTCGCGAATAAAATTTTGATCAAGGTACAACCTGACACGGACCTGCAAATTGCAAAAAACCTAAGAAAATTTGAATTTCGCGGTCTACCACTGCTCATTCACCTTAATAGTTAGTCATATCAACGCTTTTCACACGACTTGTCATAATGTAGGTAAATATTACAATTCAAACTCCATATTCTACCTGCTCAATTTTCAAGATAGGCCGGTAACACACGACCCTTTATAGTCCTTAGAGAAGATACCACCATTGTTATTTATTTGTGTAACTCAATACTAATGTTTACTTCGCCGGTGTTAAGTCGGTGACAATCGTCACAGATCGTACGAAAGATAGGCAGGATAGCAGAATCACTTACTTGCTTTAAAAGTAAAAGTGTTTTTGAGATTTCTGAGGAGAGATAGTTGGAGAGTGGCGCAAACTGCGTATGTGTTCACGGTTTTAGAATGGGAGTTTGTAAAAATTTTTTTAGAACGTTTTAGTTGAGTTGTTTTAATCATGATATCCTAGTTTCAAGATAAAAAATGAGTTTTTTTTTTTGTTAAAGGTGAGGCAGGGTTGCGACAGATGACGTTGGAGATGGCGGGATGAACTGGATAGGTTCCGAAGGAGTGGAGGGAGGCCTATGATGCCCAGGAGTTGGTCACCACAGGCTAGAAAAAAAAATACAGACTGATTTCATTGCAGTTGTTATAGAAGTCGAAATAAAGAGATTTAAAATAAAAAAGAAGTAAGTAGTCAAGTAGTTTGAAACACTTTTATTTCACAGTGTATTAAATTACCAATTCTTATCTGTAGAAATTTTACCTACCTTGGATCCGACGTAGTAATCTTTAACGTAGGCAAGAACTAACGCATAGGCGCGGATACAGAGGCCCCCTAGGCTTCGACCAAATTGAGTCTAATACTCTAAATTAGACATTGTTTTATAACCAGTGTTTTTTACAGATAAAAAAGTGAGGAAGTCGTAGTCATTCTCGAAAAGGAGGCACATTTTCGAGTATAGGGAAAATTGGTGTTTTTTAGGCTTTCAAGGCTTGAGAAATCCTCTCCTTCCTGCCTCAGAGAACAACATTTGCCCCTCCCCCGTTTAAACGAAAACCTAGATCCGCGCCTTAGGCGCCGCGCGATTACCTGGTGCAATTTGTCTAATTTTCATTCATCATGAAAATGTTAGTAGGTACAGGAGACCGAACGTCATCAGTAACTTAGACCTTGATCTGGCCTAGCATAATTACAGAGTTTCAATAGAATAAAAAACCAGCTTAGACTGGCTGGCGTGCGTCCTACACCACGAGTCAATTTTGTAGCAAAGATTTTAACATTCAAATTACTCACTCATCCACTTAAAATTCCAAGCGCGATATACCCATACATCGCTCTGACGCAATCTGCTAATCCCTTCAAGTATCCGTCTATGGAAAGCCAAGGACTAATCTGTTAAACTCCATGGATTGTCACCGACTTAGCGACAAAAAAGAGTATTGTGTTACTTGTTAATGTGAAGTTGGTGCTTGACTACCGATGTATAAGATGGATAGAGGTTACTAGGCCATTATATTTTTAATTGCCCCGTTGGTCTCGTGGTTGCAAGCGCGACTGCTGAGCGTGGGTTCCTGGGTTCGATTCCCGGGTCGGACAAAGTGTTATTGAGTTTTCCATTAGGAATTTCTTAGTAACAGTCCAATTCTGCTAATTTAAAACGTTCAAAATCTAGTCGCAGTCTCATCTCGGCAACAAACAAATGTCAAAACCTTGTCAAAATGTAGGGAAATTTGAAGTATTTTTGACAGATTGAGACTGAGATCAGACTGTGAACGTTCTTAAAAATTACGAGAATTGCCTTTCTAATCTCTCTCCGGTCGTGTCGGATTGCCGTCCCATCGGACTATGAGAGTAAAGAAACAGAGAGTGCACCTGTGTCTGCGCACACACTTGTTCACTATAATAACTCCCGCGCGCAAGACTAGTTAGTCTCCGTTGAGAGTCTGGAGGACTTTATTTATTTTTTTATTACTTAGCCACCAGCCCCTGATACAACTCAATGAAGTGGTCGGACCGTCAATTTGCTCTAACAGCTATTTTTTTCACCATCTAATCTTCGTAAACATTGCGTACGGTGGATTGAACACCAAGTGTTGTTACTGTCCCCTGCTTCAATGACAAACTGTTCAAGCGAGAGTAGGGTGAGAACACCAGTTGACGTTTCTGTGGAATTAGTTGTATGCAGACACTCTGCATAGATTTTAAAACAGCAACATTATTCATTTCATCACCATTATTGCGTAACAATCGATAACAATTTGAATCATTTTGAAGTATATTGCTAATCCATTGCTTAATACTTATTTTATAATACATATCGTCGGCTTAGAGTGTAAACCTGCTAACTACGAGTAAATATTAGCTAAATTTTCAGGAGAGACAAAAACATTCTAAAAATATGAATATAAAGACTTTTATATTTTCAAAAAACTGCTAAATCCCACATGTTTGGGCTATAGGTTATCTGAAGTTTTACAATAACTATTGCTTAATTTATCATTACAAACAAATTAAAGATAACAGTATAAACACATACCTTTCAGTCCTTTAACTTTCAACCTTTATTTACACTGTTGTCACAGAAAACATCAATTATTTGTACCAGCACATTTTGGAATCTGGAATGGCGGCTTCACGGAGTTAGCAGGAAACTTTGAGGTTATGGATTTGACAGTTTTACTCACACGCGTTTTTGTCAATTTTAAAGGAAAATGGACTGTGGCTGTTTTTCTAGATTATGTATTTCTTTCACACTTTCGAATGGTATGAATAACGTCTTAAAGTCAAAAAATGGATTTGGCTGGTTTACACTCTAAGCCGACGATATATTGAAAAATGAATGTGATTAACAACGTAAATAACGCAATGGATGCTGTGAAGCACAAAGAAGAATAAAATTTGAATTTTTGACAGTTTTTCCGTACTAGAACTGTCAGATGCCAATTTTATTCCGCGGATAAAAGATATTTGACTTTGGTAAAATCAGCCATTAGTGTGTTACACAATTGAACTGCTGCCGCGTTGGTTTTAAAATCTAACACAGAGGTTCGGGAGTACAGAGGCCAGCATATAAAGCTACCCCAATCTGTCATTGATAGATTTTCAACTTTACCACAAAGGTAATAAGGTTCATATTCAATTGGGAAAATTTGACAGATTGGGGTAGCTTGATGTGTTGTCCTCTGTACATCAACCTATGTTCACTCTGCAACATGTTTGTTTAACTGTTATTGACTTCATTTCTTTTTCTTTTTTCTCCCTTCGGCACGAACTAAGTATACGAGAATTGTTAAGAAATTCACTCCATGATTAGCGTCCCTTAAATTCTCGTTTTCATTTATATTGCAACACCCTAATTGCGTCACACACTTTAAATCGCAATCTGAATCATTTTGAAAGATACAGCTAATCCATTGCTTCATATGTTAGAAAAATGTGTCTGTTCATCAACGTAAATAATGCAATGAATATTGTTGAACTGTCAAAATGTAAGCTACTGGTAGTGCATTACTCAATTACCCCGCAGGTTGCAGTAGAATCTCTGCAGATAGTTACTGCAATTAATCATTTAGCTGCTGACAAAAGTATTAGCAAATAAACAAATCAACTTATTTTTAAAACACACGGACGACAATCACCCACCTCCGCCTCACTTCATCTCTTTACATTTTTATCTCTGCATCGGCGTCGCAACATTGACAATGCCTCCATTATTATGTAACTTAACACCATGTTTGTCAAAAGTTTCTGCTAAGTGAAGATACTTAACAGATTAGCTAGCGTTACATGCAGTAGGATCAAGATTTGTTAAGAAAGATATGCATTGCGTATGTTATCGCGCTTGGTGGAGTAAGAACATGAATTGAAGAAAAAAGTTGAATAAAACAGCCATTTATATAAAGTTTGTAAGTTAGAATGACACGAAAAGGCATAAGTAGATTGGTTTTTAAAGAAATTATGTAAAAAACCTTTCAATAAAGTGCAATCAAATATAAAAAAAGAATGATAAATAGTTTATCTAGCTTTCTGGCGTTCATTACATTGTATTAATAATTAATCATATAAATAGATTTTGGCGTGAAAAATAAAACATTTTTACAAAAAAAAAAAACAGCTGACTGACTGCTGCTGAACTTTAATTTCGGAAGTCGGTGTCAAACAACGAAAATGCGGAACCAACGACACTGACTTCCGAAATTAAAGTTATTCTTAACTTTGTTATTTTTTTCGGAAGACGGTTGTTTTTTTTTTAATTTTCACAAGCCTATTTGACATTAAGGTATCAAAACACGTTCTGTATGGGGCGTGTACAGCAGATATTGTGTGATCGTTCACCGCTTTCTTAAGAAACAAAAGCTTTAGAGTCAACCTAAGCCATCATACAAAATATGTTTACAATTTTACATGGTCCTGGTGACGTACCATCTCCACAAAGCATGGTCTTGAACATGAAATCAGCAAAAGATCAATGAAAAACATGAACCCAAATAAAGGTAACTATGCTGGGAACCACACGTCATCATCGTTATGAGAAAACCAACCCGTTTTCAATCCCCGCCCACTCGTAATCAATATCCCTTTCACAACAATTACCAAAAAGCCCTTTTAACAAGGGTATCGCAATTACTATCACAATTAGGAGAGAAAAAAAACATTATTACCGGCCCTGTGCAGTTTGTAGTGCGTACTCTTACCTAAGGGCTGCCACGCGCCACCCATTACGGGCTTAATTAAATAAAACGCACGAATATGTTTCGGGCCGTGTGAAACGGCTTTAGTGGGTAGCGATAAAAGGTGCATTTTGAATTAATTTTTGTTTTTTTTTATAAATAATAAATTGATATTAATAAATTGATCGTGATTTCTGTAGGTATTGTAGGTAATAGTCCATTTTGTTTTTTAGAAATAATTGATCTCAATTGGCTGTACCTATTACTACTACCTAACATGTACAGTGGTGGACAGTTCCGGTAAATCATCCTTGTACAGGTGCAAAATGTTGTATTTAAACCGCGAAAAGCAGAAGTAAATAAAAAAACAAAATCATTACTAAATCAGGACCCCACGACACAGGAAATCTTAGTGTGTAGTCAAGGGCATTTGTAAAAATAGTTTTTTTTTTTATATTGTAAGGTTTTTTTTTATTTCCCTACTGCAAAAATAAGTGGACGAATGATATTTAATTTAGGAACAATAACTTTCGACTTGCATTTCAAATGATAATCTATTTAAGCTCTAGCAAAAATACACAATCTTTTTAAGGGATATAAAATACCACAACAATACAAATTATGATTTTTAAAACCCACTTATTAATTTTTACAATTGTATTCAAGTCCCAGTCAAAGTTTGCCTTTTTTTTCATCGATCCCATACACTTTCAATACATCTAAGTGTGCCGCGTGGCGTCCCATGCACCGCTCGACAATAAAGCGACCCATTCACTCTCAGACTCAAGAGCCGTCGCATTATTGTATACTTCGGTAATTTTGTAAAGGTTCATGCAATTTTTGGTCAAGACTTTTACAAAAGCGTAAAGGTTGATACTATTTTTGGACTTTTATAAAAACAACAATAATTATGTTTTTCTTTACCATCATCATCAGCCTACAGCAGTCCATTGCTGGACTTAGGCCTCTCCTATTGCACCCATTCAACTCGATTTTCGGCAACTCTCATCCAGCTGGTACCAGCCATCCTGCGAAGATCGTCGCTCCACCTAGCCTGAGGGCATCCTACCTTAGGTACGTTTACCGATTCGCGGTCTCCACTCAAGAACACGTCTACCCCAACGGTACATCGGTTCTACGGCTAATATGACCGGCCCATTGCCACTTCAGCTTGCTTATTTTTACCAAACTTAGCTTAGTAGGTATGTTATAAACATCAGTGTAAGCGACGCCATTAGCCTAAGAACTTTGCTATAGACTTTTTCATAGAATGTCAAATGCTTTTCTCCTTTTAGCCTTCAAATTGATTTGCAGTGTGCAATATTTGTTTAACTTGAAATAATATTAATTTGAAACATAAGTTTGAATAGACTTTACAAGTTACTACTTAGAACATCTATATTTCTCTGTTTAACTTACGCCTTTTCCTCATGGGAGTTGGCAGGAACTACGCTGCTTTTTTCGACACTAGTTTCTGCCCGTGACTTTGTCCGCGTGATATTTCTTGTTCCTCCGAGCCTCCCCGTCGCATCGCATTGCCTGCTCGCGCCATCACTTCGTTTTCGCTGACTTTTCCTTCTGAATTTTATTATTTTTGCTTGGGTCCTAAAGGCCTATAGCCTTTCCCAAAAATTGGTCTATCAAATGCAAAAAGAGTTTTTTCAAATCCGACTAGTAGTTCTAGAGATTACCCCCTACATGGGCAGCGGGATTGTCCGAAAGAGTTACCGCTACTCCGGAACATAAAGGGCTAAGGAAGGAACACGGGTGGGTTTTAGTCAGTAAGAGTCTGACACTCCCTCCTGCTCCACCCTGAGCAGGAGGGGTCATTTGATGATTTTTCATCCACAAAAAAAAACCCCTACATACAAAGAAACTTATATCAATTACTAGCTGACCCCGCAAACGTCGTTTTGCAAAAAAAAAAAAATAGATAGTAGCCAATTCTCAAACCTACCCGATATGCCCACAAAATTTCATACAAATCGGAGGAGTATGGTAACTAACACTGTGACACGAGAATTTTATATATTAGAAGAAGATTAGTAAACATCATATCACTTGGCTTTAATAGGTTTTTATATTTTATTTATCCTTTTGATAGATTCTTACAAAGTCCTCACATTTACAAAATAAGATACATAGATAATACTTACCCTAATAATAATTACCCTTCTCTCCACTAGTCCAATGCTTACTCTAGGATGCATATCCGGTAGGCTCTGAAATCCTTCCCTATCCTACGGGCACGTCCTCCCTACCAATTACCGCGCCCCCCGGTCTATTCCTCGATATGCAATGGTCGCTGTAGCACCATGAACATGAGGCTACAGGAGCTAGTGCGAATGTTGGGGTTCATTCGATTAATCGAGTCTGGTTTAACCACGCTGGGATCGGTGCTATTCATTCATTCATCAAGGAAGGCCTAGATATTGTGCCCAGACGGAGATGGTGGGATGAGCTGGACTTCTTTAATGCAGATTGGTCTTTAACAGCTCTGGACAGAGAGAGGTGGATAGGGAGTAGGGAGACCAATAATAAAAAAAAGTAATCTTGGCTCGAAGAATTTAAGTATCAATTTTATTAAAGCAGGCTAATTGCGTATCACACAAATCAGTAGCAATGGGTTTCTTTTTGACAGTTCAACAACATTCATCGCGTTATTTATGTTGTTGAGCAGACACACTTTTCGAACATATGAAGCAATGGATAGCAATATCCTTCAAAATGATTCAGATAGAAATACTCATTTATACAGAGATATAACTTCCAAAGCAGAACTTACGCAGAACCTTGAAATTTAACTAAAACCTCTCAAGTATCGCTTCTGGAGCCAATATCAATAAATAGTCATCAGTGACTCAATTCTGTTCGCAGTAAAGAGGTTTAACTTGGTCGCCCCCTCCCCCCTCATAGCTGAGAATTACCCCCCACCACCGCTGTCTTACCGGGCCCTTGTTAATAGGGTGGACATCTGTTAAAAGTCTTGAGGATTTTCTGCTAAATGATTTTATTTCTGTAAGTAGGTTAGTACAATCACTTTAACACGTCAATCATAGTTTAAAAACTAGATGAGGTCGGCGGTTTCTATCTAACTACTTTGAGAAGAAAGGACGAAACAAACTCAGAGGTCAAGGTCACGGTCTCTTTTATAGATCAGACATCATTCAGATGATCTGACAATCTTGGTCAGATCATCTGAAGACCATGTAGATTGGCGTCTGAAATGGTCCTAACACTTGTTGTTGGTTGCACTTAAGTAAAGTCAGGAAAATATTCATTGCTAAACAATTGAGTACCAACTTAAACTGTCCGTATGTTCAAATTACAACTCTCATTCTTTGGCAGTTGTATGAAATGGCTATAACGCTGCCAATTGACGGAGGGTATTAATTAGACTAACAATTGATTTCCCAGATTTCCTTGACAAAGAAGCCCGTTACGTATGTAAAACCTCCTTAAGAGTCACAGAAACAAGTACAATTAATATTTCACTGACGATTGCAGACATAGATAAATGAATAGGTCTAATAATAATGAACATGGTAATGAGTGGGTACTAATTGATAGTGCCGTGCTTTCCCATAATTTAAATACATGCGAAATCAATATTATGTCAACAACTCTGGGTTAATGATGTGCATGTGTTTATTGATAAGCCCTATTAAATAAATAAAAAAAACACTATCTTAGAGTAAATGAACACTATCTTTCCACTTCATCATAGTTGTATATGTATGTATTTAATTTTTTTGATTACGTTATAATTATTAAGATTGTAGTGATATTTATTTTAGAAGTATGTATGTTTATTTAAATTTATTTAAGTATATTCTCATAATATTTGTTATTTTTTGTCTCCTTTATTCTTTCACACGCTGTCTACATCTCTCTATTTTTTGTACTATCGCAGGTATGCTGGAACAGATTTCTTATGAAATAAGTATTATCTTTGTACCTATTTTTATGTTCTGTTTTTTCTTGTCAGTTTATATAAGTGTGTAGGTACATAAATTGTAAATAATAAATAAATAAATAAACAACACTGTTTTGTACAACAACTGTTTGGAAAACAGTATTTTCTCACTCATTCTCACACTAACAGTTCCCATTACAATCCTTGGTCAAATACACTGCCCACCGACAAATCATGATTTATATTAATAACAGGACTTGTCCCGCGCTACAGCCTACATGGCAACCCTTCCAATAGGGCTTGTATTACGCGGTATTCCAATTTAGTCCGTAATGTGGACGGCTTTCAAGTAACGCAGTGTTATTTTGTGTAAGTGTCCGTACAGTGTTGGACGACTAATTTGTTCACTTTGTGACTTTACTAATTTACTTACAATAGGGCTTTTTAGGGATTTTTATAACAGTCGCACAGGTCGATCGATCAGTTAAGCTACGCTTGCCGCGATTGGTCTGTGAATGGGTGACCATCTTTACATACCGAGACCCCTCCGTGCCTCGGAAAGCACGTTAAGCCGTTGGTCTCGGCTGTCATTCGTGGATCTTCGACAGTCGTTACGAGTAGTCAGAAGCCGGAAAGTTTGACAAGGGGTATCGTATTACCCAGTAACTGGGATAGGCAGTCGCGCCATGTAAAATACTGGTATTCAGCTGCATTCGGTTAGACTGGAAGCCGACCCCAATATAGTTGGGAAAAGGCTAGGCAGATGATGTGGGCTTTTTATGACCCACAACACTAGATTTTAAGTAAAATTGATACTAACCTAATTGAATGTCTGAAACAAAAGTTTTATATTCCATTTTTAGGGCCTAGAAAAATGGCAATCGCTTTCAAAGCGGTTCTTATTTTTACAACGCATTTTATCAGGGCTGACATACTTAAGATTTTCGATAGCTTATGTCAATCTCATATATTTTCTAATCTATTTAAAAAAAATTGACAGTTTGTAGTAGCTTCATGTTCTGACGTCTGTACACTGAAAATTCAGTCCTCATTTTGCTTTTTTGATATAGAAACTAAGAGTTAGGTAAGTCAGTACTTAGAAGATAGGAAAAGACTTACTTTTTAATTAATACTATAGTAACCAGATAACTTGGGATATTTATTAAAAGACTCCACGTCTTATTTATCTGGCACAATTTTCTTTTTCAGAAAATGAAAATTATCAATTCTAAAAGTAGGTATGCCAAATATGAACGCGTAAAAGCTAAGCGCAGCTTGGAATCGTCGTCGTAAACTAGTTTTATTATAACGATGTATTTTGGCTGAGTGTACGCCTGGATTTGTCAGTGGCGAACGCATAATGTGGAGCTGACTGTACTTTTAAAAAATGATGCAATTTGGTTTTTTTAAATTAGGTACTTTTATGAAGGAATCTTTTGTTACTCTGTTAGGAATGCTTTAGTCTTCCGCCTTAACTAACAGTAAAAATGAACAATTTATATTGTCATTTACATTTATCTTACTAACAACTACACAAAAACACAGTTTTTCTAAGTATGTAAAATAGATATTATGTATGTCACTTCAAACCGACGAAACAAAGTGCTCATCACAAAAAAGAACAAGGCTTATACTTAACTCTATGGCATCAAAATAAAAAAAAAACAATCTCTTCTAATTTCAAAAAAAGAAGTCACATCTCTACAAAAACAACACATAATAAAAACGAAATGAAATAAATAAATTCACACCTAACCTAACTGGAAAACGACGGTGGCAGAGAAAGTTAATTTGAAAATGGAATCAGCATAGCCGACCAATGGCGGGGGTGCCCGAGGGACGGTCGACCAATCGCGGCGCGGGGATTTTCGCGCGCTGAATTTTTATTAGCTGAGATAATAACGCGCCATTTTCCGACAGGTCCCCTTTTTCGTTTAGGATTCAGTGGCGAAAATGTGAAACGATATTTAGTTGGTCTGTTGATTTTGGAGTGAAATTATGCTTAGCTACTAGTTAATCTATACAAATAATAAAGCTGAAGAGTTTGTTTACGCGCTAATATTTTGGAACCTACCAGTCGGATTTGAAAAATTCCTTTTGCTCTTGATAGACCAATTATTTTACTATCACGCTATGACCCTTAGGAGCCGAGTTAAACGAAAAAAAAGCAGAAATAACGCTAAGCGGAAACCAAGTGATAACGCGTTCAGGTGATGCGATGTGACGCGGTGGATCGGTGGAACAAGAAATTTCACACGGACTAAGTCGCGGGCAGACGCTAGTATTACATAAGAAGAGGTGTCAAGGAACTTTGTTTTGTATAAAACATTAAAATATAATGCCATTGTAACGTTCTATTTTCTTTCTTAATGTTATGAATTAGAAGAATTCTATTTGTCGCCCTACCAAAGTTACGTGTTTTTCTACGTCACAAACTTGAAACAAACCACATTAATATTTAGGTATACAGGGTTTTTTCTGTACACATAGAGTTTAACTGGTTGCAACGACCAGCCTACGATTTCATATTCACAGCAGGAACCTTAACTAGAATCAGAGGAAGCCCTACATTATAAAAAATATACATAAATTTAGATCTGCAGAACCCTCTATCATTTCTCTCGCCACTCGCCCCTAGCCGCGCTATATCTCAGTGTTGCTACTCGCGAAATGGGAAGTGACGTGAATGTGCGCGCGGTGACACGACGTCGATTACTGGATTCTATTCGATTTTCTATGTTTGTAATACTGTGGTTATAATTAAGGGGAGGGGCGTTCTCTGTAGGTATGATAATATTAAAAGTTATAGATTGATTTTTTCAGGACTGGCTTACTGGAGTTTAAGACTGACTTGATTTAATAATGTATTGATTGAAAGCTGTTTGAGGTGGCCTTGGCTAAATAATAATAGCCGCACGGGTCGATCGAAGGTTAAGCTACGCTTGCCAAGGTTGGTCCGTGGATGGGTGGCCACCCATTTCAGATCGAGGCCAGTCTGAGACCCGAAAAAGACGCAAAGCCATTGGTCCCGGCTCTAATTTGTAAATTTTTTACAGTCGTTACGTCTCTTACAAAGGGCCTCCGTATTAACCAGTAACTGGGTTGTAGAGGTCGGATAAGTAGGCAGTCGCTCCATGTAAAATATTGGTGTTCAGCTGCATTCGGTCAGACTGGAAGCCAGCCCCAACATAGTTGGGTCTCGTCTTTCCGGTTCTTTATAGGAAACTAAATTAGTCCTCCACTTTATGCAAATAGGCAACCAATAATGAATCTTCTTCGCACAATAGCTAGTAAGCAAATAAATAAATTAGAAAATCTGCAATTAAGAAACAGATGAAGTCTACCATTACTAGAAAAAATAAAAAATAGCCTATAGCGTAGAAGAATTGAACAAAATGGCGTTCATTTCAATTTCCAATCTGACATTCAGTCCACAACTCACAAACGACCCCAGTCCGTTCGAAATTCAAATAAAGAACCCACAACAATACTCAATGAACGAGTTCCTATTTATAAAAAAAAGAAAAACAAGATGGCTACTTTCGTACTTGCAAACTTACATAATACAATTTCGCGGGGTTAACTTATAAAATGTTTCTGAGTTGATAGGAAAGTTTCTATCCGGCTATTTTCCGCCCTCGTTCGTTCAATAGGGGGTGAGACAAAGAGGATGGTAGCGAATCCTGGACCGAAGGGTAATTGTTGCCAACAATTGTTTTAAAGCTTTTAAAATTATTATTTTTGCTTTTGTTTTCTGAGAAATAATGGAGAGCGTCTATTTGGAGACGGTTGTTTTGTTTTTAATACTCGCTGGCTAATTGGATATAATATTCTGTTTTTTAGGTTTCCATACCTCAAAAGGAAAAAACGGAACCCTTATAGGATCACTTCGTTGTCCGTCCGTCCATCTGTCAAGACCGTTTTTCTGAGGAACGCGTGGAAAACAATTAAACTGAAATTTATATCTAATACTCAGGTCTACTGTCCCCTGGAGCTGTGAAAAAATCAAACTTCTAAGCTAAAGCAATCAAAAGATACAGCCGTTTATGCCGCAAATTTCCGCAAATTTTCGAAACTCGCACGGGAATCAAAACCTACAGGGTACTTCCCGTGAACTCAGAATCTTGAAATTTGGTACGAAGCAACGTCTTATGGCACAAATAATATAAATAAAGGAAAAATTGCGAAAACCGTAAATTTTTAGTTACATCATATAATAAAAATATTTTTAATAATTTTAAAATTACTACCCCTTTCCTCATGAACGCGTAAAGGTAATTGAAATTCATAACAAATACTCAAGTTTATAATACCTTTAATCTATAACAAAATCAATCTTCTATGAAACAGCAATATTCAAAAGAAACAGCAATATAAGCCGCATATTTTCAAACTCGCAACTACTCGCAAGGGAATCAAAACCTAAAGGGTACTTTCAGTCGACCTAGAATCTTGAAATTTGCCATGAAGCAATGTTTTATAGCACATATAAATGAAAAATTCCGAAAACCTTAAATTTGTAGTTACATACCTACTTTGTACGGAACCCTCGGTGCGCGAGTCCGACTCGCACTTGACCGGTTTTTTTAAGTGGAACTGCTAAGGTGATTCGATAATTGAACGAGAATTGACAGTGAAATTTCAAGGACGTGTCACGTTTAGGCAAATTTCGTTACATGAGAGAGAAGATCGATATTATAACTGTCTCTCACACTAAATCTAACTCACACTCAATCACACAATCAACACTCAATCACACTAAATTTTTAACCGACTTCAAAAAAGGTTCTCAATTTGGATGTTTTTTTTTAAAGACGTTTCACTTCTATGACATGTAAGGTGCTGCACGCGCATAGATACGGTAATGAACGACACGTCGTGAAAATGCGATTGCACTTAGTATTTACTACTAACTTCTGCCCGCGACTTCGTCTGCATAAAATTTCATAACCCATCCCGTCGCATTGCATCATCTGCCCGTGCTATCACTTTTTTTTTACTCGGCATTCCTCGAGAATTGGATTATCAAATGCAAAAAGTTGGTTTTTCAAATCCGACTCGTACAAATTTTACCTCTTTATAATATTAGTGTAGATGGCGGTGGTATGGCGGTGGTAGTGTGGATGCATATTGATATAATACTTGTATAAATGGCGTATTTACTCTTCTTGTAAGCATAATCTTTGTCGGTTATTAAAAAAAATGCTGTTCCATACATTTTGACCGCGTGGATATCTACTCAGTCTTCTATAACACAGCAGACATTTTATCTGATAACTGATAAAAAAAATTTAAGCTAGAGGGTCTAGAATCATACGCTGAATTCAAGGTTATGATTTGCGCGTAGATGTCTATGCCACCCTGTATAAATTACAACAGCACATTATAAACATGGAACATTATTTACCAAGTTAAAAAAAAAAAACAATATTTTATTTCACATGAGCCTACAAGGGCACTTATGGAACGTCAGAAGCTAGGTTCACGGTTCCAATTGGTCGTTTATTATGGAGAAGAGCCGGCAAGAAACTCCACGGTTACTCTTTTAAAAACAATTGGCTTTTACAATGTTTTCTAATTACAGTAGGTATGGGAGGACAGCGTAGGCCTGTCAACAAGTACCAGGCACTTGATAAAATAAAAAATGGTCTACAGATCTAACATCTACAGGGCCTACAAAGTCCTCACATTTACAAAATCAAAATCTCAAAAAAAGTTAAATAAAATATAAAAACCTATTACACACTTAGTTAGTACACACTTGACAGAAGCATAGTATTAATATTGGAATCAATAAAAGTGTGAAAAACAATTTTCCTTGCAGATAGAAACTGTCAACTTCACCAAATAGGTCTCGTTAAAAATTTAACATAGGAAAAAATAAAAAGGCAAAGGAAAAAAAAGTGTGAATCCTAAAATTCACAACTCATTCGTTCGTGGAGTTACAGCCTGACTGTATGGAGCGTTTCCTTCGCCCGCGGCGAGCGCCGGCGACGGCTAATTATTTCCCGCCCTTTCCGTTTCCTGCCCGATCAACGGTTTCAAACTCCGTTCTAGGATGAATTCCGAATTCGAATTTGAAATTTTTTGAATGTGGAACGTGGGAGTTTTTAACGATAATATAACATTTTGGCAAGGCAGCGGTATTGTTAAATGTGAAAATATTTTATATCAGCTTTATAAATCTTCAAAATTATACATAATGTCCTACGCCTACTCCTATTATTCCCGAAGGGGTAGGTAGAACTTTAAGGTACATTTTGCGAGTAATAATGTTTAATTCCCATGGGTTAATTTTACAACGAAATACCTTGTGATACTTATATTGCAAATAATTCAAAGATAATTTAAAACTCATACTAGAAGTACCTACACTTTGTAAACAGCTTTATTATAAATAAGAGGATTTTATCCAAGTTAGGAATGCTTGGAAACATCGGTCCTGCTCCGGTCTAGACAAAATCAAAGTGGTTGCCAATTTAATTGTATGTTTTAGACATTTATTTTACATTCTGTGATTTCTGACACAGTTGTTTAATTTTTAGGAAAATCCTGTAATTTTAAAATATTTGTAAAGGATGTCACCAAAATCTGTCCAAACAAAGTACAGATAAAATTACACTGAATAATATAGTTAATATTTTTTTATGTATACCTGGGGACGAGAATAGTATAACTTTTAATATAACAAAAACACGATATTTTGGCACCATTTCATCGGTACAACTACCTAACTTACTTCACAGAGCATGTAACCTTACTTACTTATTGACAAAAACTGTCAAGTTGACAGCTGCCTGCTGTCGGCTTTAAACACTTGTTTCACATTTGTTTCGTTTCGAATATTTATAAATAATTCAATCTGAATTAATTATTATCTCGTACCCCGAAAGGTGGAAACGATCGGATGATACGAAGGTGACACTGAAAGTTCTTAGAAAATCAAAAACTGAACAAACTAGCAAGTTATTAGTTTTAATATACCTATCTTTTCTCTTTCTTTTGAAATTTTCTCTTATTTTTTCTGAGTCGGGTTAGGCTGGAAGCCGACCCCAACATAGTTGGGAAAAGGCTAGGCAGATGGTGATTGTGATATCTTTTCAAAATAGTGTCCATTTACATCAATACATCGCTGCATCTGATGGAACCACTGAGAAAAGCACTTTGTCCACTCGTCCTTAGAGGTCTCTTCGACGGCATTTTGAAACGCAGCCACGTTACTGCTTCCTCGGCGTCCATAAAACGTTTTTCTCGAAGTTTTTCTTTTATTTTCGGAAACAAATAAAAGTCGCAAGGTGCGAAGTCGAGGCTATTGGGCGGGTGACCCAGTAATTCCACGTCTGACTTCGCCAAATAGTCGATTGTTTGCTTGGCGGTGCGCGACGAGGCGTTGTCGTGATGAAGGAGGATCCTACTGCGACCACGTTTAATCTCATTAAACCAGTTGTAAACAGTGGCACGAGATGGGGCTTCATCGTGAAAGGCTAATCGAAATCTATCATAACTTTCTTGTTGACTTAAATGACATCGAAAATCATAGAGAATCATTGTACGAAAATTTTCTCGCGTTAAATTAATGATGACGTGGCGCAGACAATTTTCAATTTGCCGCCAAATTGTAAACAAAGGACAAATTAAAATACATTTTATACAATAATATTGGCAGAGTTCCATTTTCAAAATTTGAACTTGTTTTTTTATTCTATCGTTTACAAGTGGCTAGTTATAAAAACTTTCAGTATCGCCCTTGTAGGTATGTGAATGAAATTTACGAAAATGTCAGCTCGAGTGTCAAAAAATGTAACACAATTGTAAATGTAAAGGTGCATGTTTTAATTATGTTACAGGTAATTAAAATAATAAAACATATGTTATTATGTTGTTTTAAATTATGTAAGGATAAAGATACAATTATTTTCGAATTCCTCTATTTTTTCTCTACGATTTGGTACACGTGTACCTCGAGGTACAGAGGCCAGAACATCAAGCTATCCCAATCTGTCAAATTTTCTCAATTGAATATAAACCTTATTCCTTTGTAGTAAAGTTGAAAATCTATCAAAGAAATCTGACAGATTGGGGTAACTTGATGTGCTGGCCTCTGTACATATTTAGGCAAAGTTGTATGGGCTTTTGTTTACCTCCTTTCGATGTGCCATTACTCCAGAAGAAAGACTTAAAGTTAAGTGACGTTTAAACGTCAAAAATGTATGATTTTAAAAACAGTCGCCAATCACTTAACTTTATTGATTTATTACCATCTGGGCACAAGTCTAGAGTCTAGACTATTATACTAGTAAATTCCTGGTGTCTAGAGTCTAGACACCAGGAATTTCCTACCATAATAGTCTATAGAAATACCCAACAACAATTTGCATTATGTAATGTTATTATGTAAAAATTTCACCGTGAATACTTTGGTGAAGTGAGCTCGAAGACCGAAGTCATTCCACTACTGACAGCTCATTTCACCTAAGTTTACACGGTGAAATGTTTACAGCCGATCGATTCTGTAAAAATCTCACCTTGAAAAGTTAGGTGAAGTGAGCTTAGAGTGAGCTGTCAAGAGTATCAATCCCTAGCATCAGGATGACACTGACAGCTCACTCCACGCTCACTTCACCTAAGTTTTCACGGTGAGGTAGTTACAGAATCGCACTGCAGAATAGATAAGATTACCTATCTATTCTAGCATTCGGTCACATAGCCATTCGATCAACGAGGCAGGCTACTTAATATATTTTTGTTAGTTTTTTTCTAGTTCAAATACAGAAGCCTTTTCTGATTTGTTCATTCCTCAAACCAGGCCAGAATACATAGTCTTAAGTGTAAACTTCGCAGCATTCAGATTGCGTCGCTGATCAGAACGACCTCTTCTCAAGACACAGGGCTTCATTATGTCGCTTTGTTTTAAAGTTCCGGAGAGAATTGCTTCTGTTTCCATGTGTCAGGCTGCAGGCTGGGTGTAAGTTTTGTGGGATTGTGCTTATATTTTGTAGGATTGAAAGTCATTTCAAAGGAGTGTATTTGAACATTGTAAACTAAAAAATAATAATAATAATTTCTTTTTTTTTTCAGACAATATAATATACAGGGTTACTTTTCAATTAAGGGTGTGGTACAGAACATCAAACTAAACAACTTTCTCCATGGGACCACTACCCGTTGGATGCGACGGAATCTCAGAAAAAATCGAAAACGAAAAAAGCACGTTTATTTTCTGTAGGGACGTAGTGTAGGTAATTATCTCTGTTAGTTTTCTAATTTCTAGCTAAACTAATTATAAAACACTGCACCCTAACGCTCATCTTATTATTTCTGTATAACATTTACGTGGTTGGCACCACGCAAATGTTTACCGCGGTGGGCGTTTTTGAACTTGACTTACACTACATTTTTCTTGACTTAAGACTATGCCGACCGCACAGTGGCTCCCTCATGGTTTGTTTGGTTATTTCATACAATTTAGACTGAAAATGCAGAAAATATGCACGTTAAGTTATGCTTCACAAGATTATACGTTAATATTATTAGAAACGGTAGTTTTATATTGTTTAGTTTTATTATAATCCTTAAAACGGTTAACAGTGCGTTAACAGAACGTTATAAGGATTATAATAAAACTAAATAATGTAAAACTACCCTTTCCTATAATATTAATTAACGTATAATCTTGTGAAGCACAACTTAACGTGCATAGGTATTTTCTGCATTTTCATTCTAAATTGTATGAAATAACCAAACAAACGATGAGGGTGCCACTGTGCGGTCGCCATAGTCTTAATTATTCGTAGGTATTTTGAACATTAATATATTAATTTAACTTAGATATAGCACACAAATCTTGATGTTTTGAGATCAATCAATAAATTAACTCAGTCTATAGCAGTCCATTGGTGGACATAGGCCTCTCCCAGGCTGCGCCACAACACCCTGCCCTCCGCCTCCGCATCCAGTCCGTCCCAGCCACCTTCTTTAGGCTGTCCGTCTATCTAGCTGGGGCGCGTCCCACACTACGCTTGCCGATACGCGGTCTCCACTCCAGGACTCGTCTGCTCCACCAGCCATCGGTCCTTCAACAAACATAGCCAGCCCACTGCCACTTCAGTTTGCGCACTCTGCAAGCTTGAGTAAGTTTTGAGATGTCGCCATTGAACCTGCGTGAAGCAGGGGCGGCTTACTAGTAAATAATCATAAAACTTTTATCCATACACTAACCAAAGTTATCCCAATCAAAATCCATTTAATGTGCCTCCAGTACATTCACGTCCTTAATGAATGATAACTCGCTAACAGAACTGATGGGTATAATTAAGCACACAAGTGTATAAGTTGCGTGTAAGTAATTACTGAGTCTCTCTGCAACTTTATTTATTTCGGCGGGTCGCCTCCGTCTGAGATACTTGGGTTTAGTGGCGTGAGAGGTTATGATACTTGCAAATAATTATGATCTTTAATCAAAATAATCAAAAAAAAAACTGGTCTAGTGCGAGTCGGACTCACGCACCAAGGGCTCTTTACAAATTAGTAGGCATGTAGATAAATAGTTTTAATTTTTTTTTTGTAACTACAAATTTACGGTTTTCGGATGTTTTTCCTTACTTGTACTACATGAGCATGATTTTGATTTTGGAACATATACGCCCGTATCTTTTGATTACGTTGACTTAGAAGTTTGATTTTTTAACTGCTTCAAGCAATAGCAGTATTGAGTATTTGATATTAATTTCAACTTGTTAACTCTACGGTTCCGTTTTTCTAGTTAATTATTACAAATTATTGCAAAAATACTCCTGTGTATTTTAAGTAAGTAATATTGACATCACATTACATAACATTAACGTCACGCTTGTATTACCTGAAGGGTTAGACAGAGGTGTACCATAAGTACAGACGACAGCACATCAAGCTACCCGAAACTGTCAAATAATCCCAATCAAATTTGAACCTAATGCTTTAGTGATAAACTTGAAAAGCTTTGAAAGAAATAGCGTGCATATATTGCCATCAACAAGGTACGAATCCAGGCTTCAGACTAAGAAATTCCTGACGAAAAAACTCAATAAAACTTTACCTCTGTGGATGAGAAATCATCAAATGACCCCTCCCGCTCAGGGTGGAGCAGAAGGGAGTGTCAGACTCTTACTGACTAAAACCCACCCGTGTTCCTTCCTTAGCCCTTTATGTTCCGCGGTAGCGGTAACCCTTTCGGACAATCCCGCTGCCCAATAACACTTTACCTGACCTGAGAATTGAACCTAGGACGTTTGCAACTAACGTTGGGAATTGAACCCAGGACGTTTGCAACTAACGTGGCGAGGTGAGATTTTTGTTCTATAAATAGGTTATGCTATAATTTCTTGTTTTGAAGCTGTATACTAATATCATCCTTGTTTTGACAATAGCTATTGTCACTAAAATATTCTTGTTGAAAAACCTAGCCTTGCTTAAAGACTTGATGCAGAGGTACCTCTTATAACATACACACCTACGAAATTATAGAAGTCTTTACAAAGTACGACTTTCACAGCAATTATCATGCATATCAATTAAGAGCCAAGTATCAAATAGCGTCAGTGCGACTATAAGAGTTTATTCATGCTCTTTAGAAGAATATCTCAAAGGTGTAGCTAACTTACAATATGCGGTACAGTTGAGCACAGAAATGTTAATAAAAATAAACATTTACTTACATAAACATTCATTGGCATTGCTGAAGCATACTAACTTGTCAGAACACATTTTTTAAAATATATATATAATACTTAAGTATTCTTTGAAACATTCGAAGTCATGTGACATTTATCAACCCGCACTAGGCCCCTCTCAAAGAGAGGAGGCCTGTGTCCCAGCAGTGGGAACATTATAGGCTCATATATAAATGATTATGATTATTATGATTTTAGTCCAAGTCTAGTGGTATAGAAAATAAACCCATAAACTTAAATGTGCTACGAAAGTACAAACTACGGCTGATTTATATTAGCCAATGTTTGGATCTTAATCATAAGTTAATTATCTTTATGAAAATAGATCAAAGCTTTATGATCAACTAGCAACGCTCTGTGGTTTCACCCGCATAAATCTCGATGTCGTGGGAATATCGGCATAAAAAGCATATCCTATGTCATAAACTATATATGTATTATCATAAACTATATATATATTATCCTGGTTATAAACTATATATGTGCCAAATTTCATCCGAATCCGTAAAAGAGTAACAAAAATCCATCCTCACAAACTTTCGCGTTTATAATATTTAGTAGGATATATCTTAGCTTCTTGAGAATATGTTACAAATCCGTGAAAAAAATCACACCAAAGTGTAATACATACGAATTAGAAACATCGATATAGTTATAATAACATTTCTACAAAGAACAACTAACAAACGCGTTCCATTACGTAAAATTAACACTTAAAACCCTGAAGTACCTATCCACTCACCCAAAATAATAATATAAAATATAATTTCCTCCCACCCATCACCATTTCTGTGCTTCCATATACTCTTATAAGACATCGTCGCACCGCAGCAAATTCGGGCGCTGTTTAAGGGGCCGTGCACGAAATTGGCTGATTTTGATCAGTTTTGTTCATTCGTTGTGGGAAAGGGAAAGAAAATTTAAACAAAATTATTTGTGAATTGAAGAGTTTAGTTCTTCGTCTTGCATGTGGCTGAAAGGGATTTTTCAAAAAAATTAAGGATTCATGGAAAATCACAAAATTTCGCAACAAGTTTTCCGAAAAATGACGCGAGACTGACGTTTGATTATCCGTTTACAAGAAACTACTTTTGATTTTGAACATTAAAAAATATCATCAGCATCATTATATGGTCTACTTGCATGTGGCTGAACCACTTTTTTCAACTTCAATACAAAATATAGCAGGAAAAAATGTTGAAATAACATAATTTTTGGAAAAGTTCTAGACAAATAAGTATTTTTTTCTATACCTTAGAAATACTTTTAAGAAATTTTAAAAATTACCTATTAATCTTCAGCTAACCATTTAATAGAATCTAAATTTTATTTTATAAATAAACAACAACTTCATTTCGTAAATAAAAGGCAAAATGAGCTATATTATCGACCGCGCAAAATCGATCCCGTCAGTAGCGACCGGGCCTTCCCAGCGTGAGGACGCGTCACTTTGTATCGCAGGCGCGTGCGTTCTACGTAAACATAATTTTCAGAAATTGTACGCCGACTACCATATTTTGATCCGGTAAGTATTAATTTTATTTTAAGTAAGTACTTTGTATATTTATGGAGAACATTAAATCTTTTGATTTACATTTTGATCCGGTAAGTATTAATTTTATTTTAAGTAAGTACTTTGTATATTTATGAAGAACATTAAATCTTTTGATGTAAATATAAAATACTGGTGTGCGCGTGTTGTGTCACTTGGATGGTTCTTAGCTATATAGTTGGACTCGGCTGGCGCTGTTGTCATTTTTATAGTTTTTGAGGTTGCTAAAGTCGATAGCCGGTGAGGTCAAAATGTAAATCCAAGATGGTGGCTGCGAAAATTTACTAAATTTTCGTCACGGGTGTCATTTTCATAGTTTTTGAGGGTGCTAAAGTCAGTAGTGAGGTCAACATATGAATCCAAAAAGGCGGTTGCGAAAAAATTCAAATTTTTAGTCATTGAAGTCGTTTTCATGATTTTCGAGGGTTTTAAAGCCGATAGTGCCGTTACAATGTAAATCCAAGATGGCGGCTGCGAAAATTTTCAAATTTTTTGTCATCAGTGTCATTTTCATAGTTTTTGAGGGTGCTAAAGTCAGTAGTGAGGTCAACATATGAATCCAAAATGGCGGTTGCGAAAAAGTTCAAATGTTTAGTCATTGATGTCGTTTTCATGATTTTCGAGGGTTTTAAAGCCGATAGTGACGTTACAATGTAAATCCAAAATGTCAAATTTTTCATCATGATTATCGTTTTCATAGTTTTCGAGGGTGTTATAGTCGATGTGAGGTCAAAATGTAAATCTAAATGGCGGCTGTGAAATTTTTGTTTTTGTTTTAAATCATACGTGAGAACGAGCCTTGTTCCTGACGGAGGTCCCCCGACCACACACATATATTTGTTTTAGATAATGGGTCAAAAGAAAGAATCGCATCACCAAAAAAAAAAGGCCGAAACGTGGCACGTATCAAACAGATTCTAACAAAACGTGATTCAAATCAAATTGCTACGGCTTCGTCTCAAGAACTTGTAAAGTTTTACTTTTGGTCAGCGCTAGAAGTGCATAGAAGTATTTACGAGTACATCGAAAATCGATGACAATGCTATTTCTGAAAAGACTGTAATTACTGGTGATATGTTGTTTACTGTTGAATAAAGTTTTTTTTTTAATTAAATTACTAATAAAAAAATACAACATGTTTTTTTATTGAACTCTTCCTATTTCATTCCTAACGAACTTCATTTTTTTTATTAAAAATATAATATTTACCTATACAATCACAACACTAGAAATAAACTCAAGTAGGTTGATGAAATTAAATTACTGTAGGCGCAGCCCTATCGCGTGTTTACGTACCGCGCGGCTGTAAGTAATTATTTCTAGAACAGGACCGAGTCACAACACTGTAATAATGTTACCGTGCCTCAATGTTATTGAATGTCTAAAATATGTAGGTACCTAAATGCATATAACACCAAATTGTACCATTTTTATGTTGATTGTGGTAATTATACTACACGAATACTACACTAGACAAACATTCCAATTTTTATTTCTTAACCATATATATATGAATAAAAAAATATCATTTATAGGATCAAAACTGTTTAAGTGATCACTACGCTCGATCTTTAGGCGTGTGTGCGTGAACGGTGCACACAAACATAGCATCGCAATGAATTTACCTAAACTCTAGCGAGGGAATTTTGTGCACGGACTCTTAACATTTAAATGTTGAATCATACTTGGTATCATCCCCCCTCCCTACCACCCCCTGCGACGGGGATAAGGTGGATAACGCCGGGATTATTATAATGCTAGATTTCGTGCGTGATTGTACTTTTTTTGAGATTAGAGGTTTAGGCGTGGTTAGGTTATGTTGTGTGTTACCACGCATGAAAATTGACGAAAACATCTGGTACCTACCTAATGTAATGATTAAGTTACGACACACGTTAAGGGGGAGAGAGGGGTCCACAATGTGTAACATCGTGTGACAATAGGAGGGACGAGTCATAAACTTCGTGACGTAACATGTCTCAATATTTAGTATCAAAACTTTAACAAAAAACTTAAAATATTACCGATGCTAACTTAATTTTTTTAAGATTTATTTATTTAAAATTACAAAATATGTGACGTCACACAAAGGACACACAAATATGACCACCTCACACCTATGACAAGGACGGGGGGATCATGAAATTCATGTCACGTAATATAAGCATGGCCCCTTGTTGGTCAAGGTGGATGAAATTTAGTAAAAGTTAAAATTTTGTCCAAAAAGTTATTTTTAAACAAGTGAAGATAGTAATCACAAGAAGGGCGCCACGTCACTATAGTGAAATTAGCAAAAATATTCTCAAGCACTCTAAGTAATCGTATTTTCTTTCGATCCCCAATCAACAGTAAAATTTAAGCTAATAAATTAAAAGCCACATAAACACACAATAATCCCAAAAACCTTATCCACAATAATCTCACCCCATCCCTATCCGAGCTAAGAGCGTCGCAAGAAAGTAAACTCAAGTAAATTTTAAGTAATAAGGAACCTCGCTAATCAGGCAGAGTTGGTTAATTACGATTAATACGCCCCCAATGTCCGAGTGGTGGCGGAAACGCACGAGCGCTCACGGAAACATCCGACGAACCCCGCGAGATGAATATCGTTCGTGTTCTATTGGTGTTCTGAAGAATTTGAATTTTAAATTGCGCAGACTGGATAGGTAAGGTTTTTATGCCTACTTTCGAGTGGGAGGTGTAGAGTTGAAAAATGAAAGACTATTTTCAGAACTATATTCAGAACTAACTTTTCTATGTTATAGTATCTTGTGCTTAAATTGTTTTATAATCTAATGATGAAACTAATTATACTGATACAAGACACATTTTTATTCATCTGCCTAGCCTTTTCCCAACTATGTTGGGGTCGGCTTCCAGTCTAACCGAATGCAGCTGAATACCAGTATTTTACATGAAGTGACTGCCTATATCTAACCTCCACCACAACCAACTTACTGGGTAATATAACTGTATATGATGGGTATGATGACTTTTATGCCATTATGAGGAAAAAGACCGCATCCCTAGCAGGCAGAATGAGGGCTAGCCGCAACAGTATTTTGAAAACCCTAGCTGAACAGCACTATGCACCGTTAGTGAAACACTTTGTTCAGTTGCTGGTGTGGCAGGGGTGAAAAATACATGTACTTAGATAATAAATACTAGCTCTTAGTTGATAAGTTTGCTTTATACTAACCAGTGGACCAATGTTGTCAAATAGGCACGGAGTGGTCTTAGTATGTACGGATGGTCACCCATCCACGGGCCAACCGCGGCAAGCGTAGCCTTAACCTAATCGATCGACCCGTGTGGCTGATATTACTCAGCCACAATAATAGTAAGATTTAAACTAAATTACGCAATACAGGGTTAAATTAAATTAGCTAGTGAAACTTCGCATACGTGACGGGTCTAAACATGATCAAATAAATATTTGATGTTCTGTTTTGGGGTCAAAGACCGCTGTTAGTGTAGTTACGTCAAATGTGAGTTAAGATTTGTTTTATCGTGTTTAGATTTCGATACCCACATCTATGAAGTTTACACAAAAAAAAAACCATTTTTAAAATTATATTTCAACTAACTACCACTAATACTAGTATTACTAGTAGTAGTAAGTACCTAGTAGTTACACGGTTTGATCCCAAAATAAAATATTATCAAATATTTATTTTTCATGTTTATCATGTTTTATTATCGAAACCTATCACGTCTGTGGAGTTTCGCTAGCAAATTTAATTTGTCCCTGAAAACGCATTAAAGGAAAATTCTGAAATACTCAGTTTTAAGTTTTCTCTATTTATTAAGCCTGGAAGACATGCCTGTAACTTGCACAAAAGTATGCAAGTAACTTGCATGCCATATGTCATAACAACTTCTGATTGGTGAATACCATAATGGCATGCAAGCTACTTGCATACTTTTGTGCAAGTTACATGCATGTGTATTCCGGGCTTTAGGTAACTAAAAGTAACGACCAATCTGTGCCAGCAACTAATCTCTTCGTTCAACTTCGTTGATTCCAAGTTTAAATTTCGTCCCCTCGATGGAATCATTCGTAAATTTGAATTAAGAAATTGGATTGGTGTTCTCTTGTTTAGGTGTAATCAAAGGATTTGAACGGGATAAACTCAGTACCTACTCGCTTTTTGAAGCGAGAGCTCGTGTATTTTGACATTTTATCTGGTTTTCCTTAATTAAGGGGAACATTTTGACTTGATGTTATGATTATCGTGGGTTTGAAATTATGATTGATTAATTTTGAGGAGCTTTTAATGCAAAAATAGTCGTAGAAAAACCTAATTCAACACAGTTGTAAATACATCTATATTTCTATATTATTTCTATATTATTATTATAAAGAGGAAAGATTTGTATGTATGTTTGTAACGAATTGGCTCAAAAAGTACTGGACCGATTTCAAAAATTCTTTCACCATTTGAATGCTACATTATCACTTTTTTCTTTTTTATTCCACCCGTGCGAAGCCGGGACAGGCCGCTAGTTTATAATAATTTGCTTCTTTAGGCCCATATCCTAGAATATAGATAATATCTTGTTTAGAATATTACTTCATCAGCAGGAATGTTGCGTAACACACTAACTATCACTAGCAATTGCTTTCATTTTGACAGTTCAACAACATTCATTGCGTTATTTACGTTGTTGAGCAGACAAATTTTTCAAACATGTGAAGCAATGCATTAGCAATATCCTCTACGGTTGCGTTCTTTGTGTCGTCTATGACACAATGAACGAAATCGCGCGAAATTAGAGGTTGGCATGATTAGTTAGAGAATTGACGTGGTTTCGAAATAAGGAATCATGAAGTGACCATAGCGAATTAGGACCCTTAACGAGAATAAAGCTTATAATAATTTTGACAGACTTTTTAGTGGCTGCAACCCAATAGGAACCTTATTGAAATGATAATAAAGAACACAGTGATTTAGATGGTGATTACATTGCTGTCCAAATCACAGTGACCTTTAGTATTCAGTAATAAAATAACTGTTAAGGGACTATACTGGTCCCAGTAAGACATTATGGGGACTGATCTAAAGCGCGGTCACTGTCGGATTGCATAGAAAAGAAAGAGAAGCGTGATGACACAACGCTGGTAATTTGTTTCAAAATATGAAGCAATTATCTATTTATAAAAAATCTATTCTTTGGACCTAAAAGTTAAAACACTAGTGCTTTATTATGTTGCTTGTAGAATAATCTGACAAAAAATCCTAATAATTGTATGGTTTTTATTGTGAAAAGAAAGTTTTTAGAGGTATCTTCATGATTTTTTTCTATCGAATCAAATTAGTTCTATTATGTTTTCAACACACTATCTAACTAGCATATATCATACTAGCGGCCTGTCCCGGCTTCGCACGGGTGGACATTTTTTTTTTCTTGCAATTAAAAAAGCCTATATTAATCTGTGATAATGTAGCATTTTTAAAATCGGTCCATTATTTTTTGAGCCAATTCGTTACAAACATACATAAAAATCTTTCCTCTTTATAATATTAGTATACATATTTTTCCGATCTTGTTTACTGTAGTCGATCATTATACTTTTTAGGGATTATAAAATTGCGTTTTCTTTGCGTTTAGGTCCCGTAGTCCCCTTAATGTCAAATTGTAATACTGCACAGATCTTCTTTGCTGTATTGGACAAGCTGCAAAGTACAAACAAATCTCATATTCAATTCTTAACACAGCTCAAACACAGCCCGCGTCAAAGCGAACCAAACACACGTACCTGACGTCGCATACATCAGTTATTTACAGTATCCTACACAAAATACGGATCAATGCGAACATTTACTTAACTGTCGCAGACTTAGATGGATCGGGCGGCGAATGGAAACAGCACAAAGAGATACATGGGAATGCCATCAGTTACGTGGAGGCGTTAGGTGAGGTACACACTGTGGGCGAGAATATGGGTGCCTATGCTATGAAGAGTGGTACGGCAAGTACACTGCACACTGCGTGTAGTGCGATGAAGCTGTAATCATAAGAAAACGGCCAAGTCAAACTCAAACCCAAAGCATTTATTTAAATTAACCTTTTAACCGCCCGACTTCATATCTGAAGGCCAATTCTCGTAAGTAATTTAAAACGTACAAAATCTAGTCGCAGTCTCATCTCAGCGACAAACAAATGTCAAAAACTTGTCAAAATGTAGGGAAATTAGACGTATTTTTGACAGATTGAGTCTGAGATCAGACTGTGAAAGTTATTAAAATTACGAGAATTGCCCCTCAGTTGTCGTGCCCCCGCCCCCCAGCGCCGGTACAGTGAACCGAAAAATAAATACCTGATAGAATACAGCGTAATTAAATAAAGAGCAGAGTAAACGGGCTGTGGTATATGGTCGTAAATATACGACCCTGGCGAAATGGACACGAAAATATTTGTCGGATTAATCGTAAGCGGTTAAAAACATTTACAGGCACTTTTGAATTGTCAAGGAGTCGGTAAGTCATAAAATATGAAGCTAGTTGCCCATTCCAAAGCGTAGTAGGTACCTATGGAGAAGAACGGGCAAGAAACTCCATGGATACTGTTTTTTAATTATATTGTTACTTACATATTAGTTACATCTTTAATGTAGAATTTATATGGTTCTCTGGTTAAGTATTTGTATGGTTTGTTTCTATGGTTTTGACTGCCCCGTTGGTCTCGTGGTTGCAAGCGTGGGGTCCTGAGTTCGATTCCCGGGTCGAACACAGTGTTATTCAGTTTTCCATTACGAATTTCTTAGTAACAGTCCGGAGTTTGGAAGTTGGCGGTTTAATGCCCCCGTGCCTCCCCGGCCGTGTCGGATTGTCGTTCCATCGGACTATATGAGAGTAAAAGAAACAGAGAGTGCACCTGTGTCTACGCGTGCGCACACACTTATGCACTATGATATCTCCTGCGTACCTGGCTAATCTCCGTTGAGTTTAGCTTATGGTTCTGACATATAATTGTGAGAACCATGTAAAAAAGACACGTACACGTTAAAAGCGTCCAAAGTACATCAAATAGTAACAAAACAAACAATCCAAAAATAAAATGCTTAATTAAAATAAGCCGAGGCAGCTAAGAGATGACAAGAATCAACTAACGGCGACCGTTCACGAACATGTCTCATGGATCAGCACCATTCAGCTCAACCATGTTGAAGGTTCCTTTGTCGTGTGACCAAAATCGAAACTAACGCTGCCATCTTGTTTTTAAGGTGCTGTCCGTCCGTCCATCCATTCATCCGTCCGTCCGTTCGTCCGTCCGCCTGTCTGTCAGCGAGCTACAGCACAGCATCATGCTGAGTGGAAGCCTTCTTGTCACAGTCATGACGTGCAGCCGTCGACTATTTCTGCTTTGTGGTCATGTATAAAGATATTTTTTTTTGTTTTTATCATATATGCTGTCATTAGAATTAATTATCTTTTTGTTTGCACGTGTTTCTGTGACGAATAAACCTATTTTTCTTTCTGTCTAGCTGTATGTCATGAGCCGTAATAGGTAGACAGCAGAAATTTTGACAGTGTGTATTGCTATTACCGCTAAAGCTAGAAACTAAAGGGGGTCTCCTTACAATAAGTCGGATCACACACTACAACGCGCCACGCGACGGGACGCTGATAACGTGCCCCCGCGCGTGATATTTTACATACGAATTCAATAAAAACGCTCTTCCGTGCGGGGAATTTGGCTCCGTTTCCCGCGCCCCGTCGCATGAAACGTTGCAGTGTGTGATCCGCCTAAACGTGTTTATTTTTGGCGTTTTTGATCTTGTGGTATACAACCTTCGTGTATGAGCGCTGCAAGAAGCGCACTTTTTCATTAGTATAGCAATGATATTATAAGTAAAATACACTTATAATATCATTGGGTTATAGGTAATACGGGCTGGTGTCCGCAATTCCAAGTCAATGTGCGTATTTTGCGTACAGGTGGGATGTTACTGTTTCATTATAAACGGTCATGTCCCTGGAAGTATGGATCAAATCGAATAGGGGTGTGGGCAAAGTCATTTCCAAACTTTTTGATCCTGAGAATGATTGATGATTGAGAATTATTTTACGGTTCAAAAGTTGTGACCAAATTTTTTCAATCATTTCGCATAGTGCTCAAAGAAAAAAAATCATTGAAAAAAACTGTCAGGGCTGTTTAAAAAACTTAAATTGCCAGTTCCTAGTAGTTTTTTTTTAAATGATTTTGTTCTTTGAGCAAAGTGATTGAAAATAACAAAAGTTGGTCATAACTTTTGAACCGTAAAAAAATTCACAAACATTCTCAGGATCAAAAAGTTTGGAAATGACTTTGCCCACGCCCCTATTTGATTTGATCCATACTTCCAGTTACACCCTGTATAATACCTTTTCATAAACACATTTTTAAGACAAGGAATTTTCTTCGATCTGTGTACCTATATTGTATGTAACTGTGTTGAATAGTCTGCTACGAACAAAACAGCACAAAGAGATGACGTGGAAATGCCATAGGTTACACGGCAACGTTAGGTGACGTACACACCCGTATGCGATACCGGCTCTCCGTTATCGCATAGGTTTGCACGTCACCTAGACAACCCACCTCATCACCATAGAGATAGGATAGATGTACCTTCCTATCTTAGAAATAATAAGCAGACATTAAGTTACATATACACCACTGCTCTCAAAACGGTGAAGGAAGACATTGTGAGGAAACCGGCATGCCCTAGAACCAAAAATTCGAAGACATTGTGACATCTACCAACCCGCACTGGGCCCGCGTGGTGGATTATGGCCCACTCCCTCTGATGATAGCTGATTATGTTATGACTGTATTCGATGACTTTTTAGGATGGTTTGGAGCTTATATAAAAGGGATAGGTGAATGAGCTTAAAGAAAAGGACACGCGGGCCCAGTGCGGGCTGGTAGATGTCACATGTCTTCGAATTTTTGGTTCTAGGACATGCCGGTTTCTTCACAATGTTTTCCTTTACCGTTTTGAGAGCAGTGGTGATGAAATAATTTACACAAAGCAAATCGCCTGTCAAGTTTTGAACCTACAACTTACAACACGTAAGTCACAATGCGAATATAGCCGCTGTGGTCAGGGGAGCGGGATTGTCCGAAAGGGTTACCGCTGCCCCGGAACATAAAGGGCTAAGGAAGGAACACGGGTGGGTTTTAGTCAGTACGAGTCTGACACTCCCTTCTGCTCCACCCTGAGCGGGAGGGGTCATTTGATGATTTCCCATCCACAAAAAAAAAAAAGCCGCTGTGGTCGAAATTGGTTAGAAGGTATCATCATCCTTCTTTTAGGTTATACAAATAAATAATTTAACATAGGTTTAGACACCATCTCTTAGCCTTACCTCGCTTTCATTGGAGTGCTACCTCAACACACCCTCTTCACATAAGCTGAGAAAATATCACGTATTGGTTATGAAAAAGAAATCATTTGACGAAATGGATTTCAAATGTATAAAATAATAATGAAGATGACGAAACGTTGTTTTTAGAACTTTTGAGCGGCAAATTTCTTTTTTTTTAGATTTTAGTATATTTATTTTGAGTATTTGTTTATTTTTTTTCTAGGTGTAATATAAACCATTTATTTTGTGTCAAGCCTGAACCACCATCTTTATGTAAAAATTGTATATACTTATTTAAATCAGGACTCTATTTAGTTGCGCTCTGTTGGAAAACTAACTCAAAATAAAGAGGTCGAGGAAAACCGTTTTCCATCCACCCCATAAAGACAGGAAAATTAATATTACCTACTTAAAATTTGTCCGCATATCCAAATCACAACAACTTTTATTTCTTGTCAGTTGTATGAAAAGGCTACGAACACCAAAAAAATGACGTAGCGTGTTAATTTGTGTAAAAATTAATTTCTCTGATTTCCTTGACAAAGAAACTCGTTATGTATGTAAAACCTCCTTAACAGTCACAGAAACGGGTACAATTTGAATTTTCACGCTCTATTTGAAGCAACGGCGTCGTTGCCAGTCTTTGAGCTTTGTAAACCGACGCTGGACGTCAATCAGACAAATTGGACGGCCAAAGAACGCGTTTGTGACGTGTGTACCGTACGGCGAGCGGACCTCGTTTGAGCTGATACTTCATTTTCACGTTCGATTTATGAATTTTGAATTTTTTATTTTCTTTTTTTTCGGCTGGCTATTTTTAGCTTTTGAAAGTTGGATTTCAATGAAACAGTTGGTACACTCTGTGTAGCAGCAACGCTTGGGAATCCATGGAAGTATTTTTTCATTTGCTTTTCAAAGAATTTTTTCATCATTCATGATTAATTGGAGTTACAATTTAAGATTTCTTGACGTAGCTTCACAAACCGTGGTCTTTAGAGCCGAATAGGGGGGATGCGCTAAGGTAGTCCGCGAAATTCTAATTACCTTACGCTCAACTGTTGAAAAATCAAATCTTGAAATATGATTCGCGACCGTAACAATATGACTTTACACAATAAAATTATAATCATTAGAAATAGCAATACTTACAGCTCCTTGAGTTAGAATTTGCCTTAAATGTCATGATTTCATGAAATAGTCATTTAATAATATGAATTTAAAGAGTTGTATTGATGATTTTTATGATTAGAATTCTATAAATAAATATTTTTGCGGCCGCGAATCATATTTAGATCAACTTACAACCAGTAGGCCTATTCTGCTAATTTAAAACGTTCAAAATCTAGTCGCAGTCTCATCTCGGCGACAAACAAATGTCAAAAACTTGTCAAAATGTAGGGAAAATTGAAGTATTTTAGACAGATTGAGACTGAGATCAGACTGTGAACGTTCTTAAAAATTACGAGAATTGCCCCTCTGACCTGTAGATTGTAAAAGACGTAAGAAAAATTGAATTTATTGGTTTAACATGACGTTTTCGCCTCAAAAAAATACGTTAAAGAGGCCAGCAAGGTTCCTCTTGTGCTAACTATCACTGCCATCACTCATTTAGGTCAAGTAATGATTACGTTGGTAGACACATAATCAGCCTATAATATTCCCACTGCTGGGACACTCTCTATTCGAGAGAAAGTGGGCTTATCTGCATTGGCCCCGATTAAATTTAAGTTCAGTGCATCTTTTTCTTTCTATTTCATGTAGAAAAGGACAACCAATTTTTTAATCACGTCTAAACTTGTCCATGGATTATCTAATTTGACAGGACTAAACTAATATTTATCTTCTGTCCTTTTCATAATGAAATAGAAAGAAAAAGATGCAATGAACTTAAATTTAATTTAGTTTGTGAACAACAGAATCGGGGTCATTGTCATTCAATATGATTACGATTTAAATTAAGTGCAATAATAGGTATGTAATGGGAGGGGCTCGCGACTAAGTAATACTAACCACACGGGTCGATCGATCAGGTTAAGCTACGTTTGCCGCGGACGGCCCGTGGATGGGTGACTATTTTTATTGTTTGTTTCTTTAAGTGAGAACAACATAAAAAAATAAAAAGAAGAAACAATTCAAAATACAACGTTACGTAACGTTAAATGTGCAAAACCTGAAAAAGTTTGTTCATAATTGACTACTGAATCCATTTCAGTAATTTTTAATATAGGTTTATTTTTTTTCAAAAATTATGTATTTTGCCATACTATCCGCCGATTGAGCCAAAGAAAAAAAAAGTCTTATTTTAAGGCAATAAGACTCAATTTTGAATGCATAAACTAATGCTAGGATCAACACGATTTTCTTAATAAAAATAGTTAGCTTTAAATAAAAATAGTTTTGGTCATTGTATTATGCCATTGTATTATGCTCTAATGGGGGTGTATAAGGTTTTGCGCATATAACGTTACACGTTGTATATGACGAGATGACCAGTCTCAACCGACGGTACCCGTTCACGATCATGACAGTCAAGAACCCCAAAACCATTCAAAAACTAATCGGCAAACATATAGCTGATATATTTACATACCAATTTCTGTAACACCCATTGCAATAATCAGCAAAACACATTCGCGCCAGCAAAGCAACGTCCCATCCACTTCCACATCATCAACACTAACATCAAACAACAAAACGTTAATCTCTAATCGTACCGGCAGCTAAAAGCAATCAATCAGCCACATATGGGCCTTCAAACCTCCTTTCCAATTACACCCCTCGTTATTTCAATCGGGCAACACTAAATTACCGAATAACATGTACACGACAAAACGCTTTTCAATCTCCACTAACAATATAGCCTAAAAGATCCCCTTTTTGTGTAGCCCCCGAATGCCAATCTTGCCAGATTGCTTTTTTCTTTTGTCAGTTTTGAATACAGCTCGCATGTACGAATACGTCCTTTGTAGATGATTAAATACTGTACACGTCGGTATTGCCAGATTAAAAAAGTATTTGCGACCTTTTTGGTGGGAGTTAAGGTTGAAAGAGGATTTAGACGATGGTAAGTTTTCTATGGTATCGTAAGTAAAATGCGGATTGGTTATTTAATGGTTTCTTGATTTGGACGATTTTGTGTGTGATGATTAATTTTGTTATCACTCCGCTTTGGATGGCGATCGTATGATGTAAGGTTTAATCTGAACTTTGATTTATTTGGTCAATGACGATTATTTATGGGCTTATTTTCTTGATTATGTTCTTTGGCAAGCATTCCGCTGGAACATTTTATTCATTTACTTAGCTTAACTCGAGTCGACTGTTTTTATACAACGATGAGAAAACGATGCGCTTCCCTGGTGCACCGCGTGCGGGCCAGCCCCAGCCAGCTGATTCTGCGCTGTTTGGCGAGCAGACTCGATTGTTTATTTGTGAGTCGCTGCAAGCCAAGCAAACAAGCAAGCAAGCAACAAAGCAAGAAAGCAAGCAAGCAAGCAGCCAATCATCTCGGTGTTAGGCGTGTGGCAGTGATTCACATATATTCATGGTTTTAGGCTAAGTGATTAGAATAGAAATATTGACATATGGGTAAGGAATATTGTTACTAAAACGACTGAATCATTTTACTTGTTGATTAAAGATATTATTATTTATTATTAAACTGGACTGTGTATCCTCGAGAACATAATACTTTATAATTAGAAAATCGATCGATTTTCCTCAGAAATTAAGTTGCAGAAATATAGATGACATTATTTTGTTACAAGTAACTGTGGGATAATTGCGTAATACACTATCAGTAGAAATAGCTTGTATTTTGACATTTCAACAACATTCATTGCGTTATTTACGTTGTTGAGCTGACACATTTTTCAAATTTATGAGGCAATGGATTGGCAAGGTCCTCCACAATAATTCAGATTGTGTAATGTGTTTGATAGTGTGATATGAAATCAGAGTGCTGCTGATATTCTAGTCATTGAACACACTAAACTTATTGTTAAAAATAAAAGTTTACGACGAATTGAGAATCTCCTACTGATTTTCAAAGTCGGTTAATAGTTGCTGATAATTATTAATTGAACACACTGAATGGATTCCTGAAATACAAGATTGCGACGAATTGAGAACCTCCTACTTATTTTTAAAATCGACAAAACAAAAAAAAAGAGAAGTATTTCTAAATGGTGGCTGTATCTAGATCTATCTAACTCTTCATTAGAACATTTACATATTTCGACTTTCTTTCATTTAAAAATCAGTTTCAAAAGTACCAATATCATAACATTTCCGACCCTCTCACCTCACACAAATACTTACATTAACATCTGAAGTCTAAACAATTTTTTAAACACCGTTAAACACAACACTCCCCTTTATTAAGTCGGTGAATAATCTCCAATACCGATACTCCTGGGAGTATATTGTAAAAGAAATAACTTTTAATATGAAAAATGGGATTATCATATGAAACCAGTACATTTTGCTATTCAAAATCGTTACACAACTCAATTTCAACATTATCACAACGAGATAAAGTTGAAAATTCAATTTCAGTGTGTAAATTGTCAGCAAATACAATTTGGATATAAGAATGCTTACGCAAATCATGTTTGCGGCTTCAGAAAACAAAACACAAGCAAAAATAGACTTTATTTTCACCTCCATAGCGCTTGTTACATCAGTTTTTGAAGGTACACGTAAATTTGTTCAGGGCCGCATCTTTCAGCCAAGTTGACACCTCGCGAAAAATTGTTAACATTCTGTGGAGTGGTTTATTTCAATAAATATGAATGAAGTTGTAATGTTATTTGATATTTTTTGTGTTATTTATTTAGATTAACAAAGTTTTGTTGTTATAACACAGTGCCGGGTTTGTAATAACATTAATGGTGACATGATGGCGGATTACTGAGAGTATTCTAGAGGATTGCCTTGAAGATAAATATTAGGTACGTGGATTATTTAATATTTTTGAAGTGAAACTTCTTAGGCGGCGATTGGATCATTGGACAAGAATTTGAGAGTGAAATTTCAAGGACGAGTCACGTTTAGGCACATTTCGTTACATGAGAGAGAAGAAAGACATAACTCTCTCTGTCTCTCACGCTAAATCTCTCTTATTCTTTATTTAAGAAGTTTACTTGTACGACGCTGACCGCACAATTTTTTTCGTGTAAGGAGAATCTAATCACACCAATTTTGTAAAATAAAGGTCAGTATATTATTAAATACCTACTTAGGTATATTAAACAGGATCAAATTTAATAGTTGCACCAAATTAATTTATCTAATTCAACATGTTTTGGAATACATTTGGATGAAAAAAGGGATACACATACTTGTGCGTATTGTGAGCGATTTGACGCAAGTTTTCAATTTCATGCCTTAAACGGACAAGCACTTCCTAAGTCTACCCTAGTGATATTTAGTGGCTTTAAAGCTATTCTTTTAGGCCATTATCAGCTAAAATATTCCTTTATCTTATTGGTAGATAGCAGACCAGTTGACATTAAAAGTACTTTTCTACCTAATACACTGTTTTTCTCTGCATCACCCAAAGGTTGACTGGTAGAAGGGTAGTTCTTCAAGGTGCCTCAAAACGCGGTCACACGGTCTTAATTCGTAACCTATTAAACATTCAGTCTTAGGACCAAATACAGATTAATCTTTATTTATATGTGTACGTAATTTAAACATTAAACATCTAAAATTATTTATAATGTTTATAAAAAAAAATATCTAATGTCGAAAACGGGAGCAAAATCGGTGTTCTTCGCGCGTCACACTCTGTTCGCGCTCACGGCATACTTCGATAACTTTTGTATTCAATTCATAATCATCTAATGTGATACATCAAATTAATTGTATTTAACTATGCATCATAATTATCAAAGAACATTAATTTTATCTCATAAGTTACAATAGTTATTAGGCATTATGTCTCTGTCACACGATTTCGTTAGTTTCGAAAACGCGCAACAAAACTGCACCTATTTTCCAAGAGCGCCAACTTGTCCCTACACGTTTTAGCTGCGCGGATGCTCAGTAGTATCCTGGCGTCAGTGGGGGAGAAAGATACGTTCATCGCTTCTAAACAAAAAAAATACGAGGTGAGTTATTCTTTGAATATTTTCAATTAGCCTTGGTCTAGAAACTTTCATGCGCATATCTTGAAGGATAGTGCTTATAATTTTCCAACTCATTTTATATTAAGGAATAAGATAGATCTTCGAGATTATTCATAAGTACTTTGTTTGTTTATTTACCTATAAGTTTAATCGTAATTCTCAAAAATGTGAAATTTTCGTAACTTTCGTGGCACAACTTTCGTGGTTATTTGTCCACGAAAGTTAGCTAGCGCACCACGAAAGTTATATATCTCCATTGAATGATAACTTTAGATTACTTGTGACGCTGCAGATGCATTTACTCGATTATCGCAAAGCTCAAAAAAGTTGTCATGTATTTGTAAGTAAATATAAGTGTTTATGCATGTATGTGTTTCAATTTTTTTCTTTTGACGACTCGTAGTAGGTATATGTTTCTGTTTTTAGGTTTTCTCGTAGCCAATTTAACAGTTTTTCCCACCCCAAACTGGGCTGTTTTACCAATTGTACCCCCTTGCTTAAAAAGTCCCAACATCAGCGTCATACTTTCTGATTGTCTTGTACTTTACCTACATTAATTACTCACAGCAGTCTTGTTAATTTTTTCTGGTTAAAATTATTTTCAGATTACGTTCAAACCGACACTATGGCACCGCAAAGTGCAAAGGAGTGACGGGAGAAAAAGTGTCTAGCAGAGATAAGAAGAAGAGGAAGAATGAAAAGAAGAAAAAAAGAAGTTACACAATGCAGTAAAAATGAAGGCAAGAGAAAGGTACTAGAAAAGAAAAGCGGAAGGGAATGTCATACCAGTTAGTGAAATGAGTAGTAGAAGGAAAGGCCGTGAGAGAGCAAAACCGCAGAAGAAGCCGACTTTTTAGTCAAAGAATGAAAGAGCGAAAGAACGTTGCTCTTCAGGAAAATATGATCGAGTGCCCCGAATCTCCAAATTTAGGTTAAGACGTGGGTCTTCAACTAAATTCATTCATTGATAAGTTCAATACCTACTCGACCAAAATGTACCTACTACTCACAAAACAGCTGATTTTTATTTCGTGATTTCAGTGTTGGTCCGGTAGTGAAAGTAGTTCATATTCATGGGTATAACACCCTGTGAAAATTTGTGCACTACTTAAAAAAATATCCTGTACTTATAGTTTTTTTTATAAAAATTAAGTTAGAATAGAATAGAATAGAATAGAATATATTTATTTGCTTTAAAACATGGTACAATAAGGTCTTATAAATAAAGTTAGATCTTACATGTTTCGCCATGGACTGGCATACAAATATTTAAAAACATCAATGTAACAAATTTAACACATTAATTTGTTAAAATTAAAGTTATAACATTTTTTTTTTTAATAACATTGCTTATTAGGGTTACGTATCTATTTAAACACAAAAAATAATAGGTATATAAAGTAATATAATTAGATCTCAGCATCATATCTTATATTTATCTGCTACTTTTTTATCAAAAAATTCTTTTACACTATAAAAACAATTACCAATAAGCCATTTGTGTAGTTTTGATTTAAAGCGTTTTAGAGGGAGTTCCCTTATTTCTTTTGGAATATTATTGAAAATTTTAATTGCTGTGATAAAGCTATTCTTATGACATAATGTGCTTTGATGTGAAGGAATTCTTAGCCGAGTTGGGTCTCGACGGGTATATTTTGAATGTAAGTCGCATGTTATAAAAAATGTAGGGTGCTCTTTAACAAATGCACCAGCTTGCATTATAAGAAGACCTGCTAAGGTTAGAAGTTTAAATTTTTTATAGTGAGGTCTGCAAGATGTTATAGGACTGATACCGCAGATTGCTCTTAGGCATTTTTTCTGTACTATGAAGGCATCATTAATATTCGTCGAGTTCCCCCAGAGTAGCAGACCATATCTGAGTAAAGAGGAAACATATCCATGATAAGCAGTAAGTGCAATAGCTTCACTCGCGGTACGTCTTAAACGTTTAAGAGCAAATACAAATTGATTTAGTTTCTTGCATACATACTCTATATGTAATTTCCAATTACAATGCTGGTCTAGAATAAGTCCAAGAAATTTGTATTCACTAACTTCATTAATTTGTTGTCCTTGATAATTAACTTTATATGATTTTTGTTTAGAATTATAGTTTTTAAAGTTTATGTATTTGGTTTTATTTAAATTTGCACAGAGATAATTGTTTTCGAGCCATGTTAAAACTTGGTTTACTGTTTCATTAAGGAGTTTTTCGTGATTTGTTTCTGATTTACTATCATTTGTTACAATTACCGATATGTCGTCAGCAAAAAGTATGCATTGTTGTTGTAAAGCAGTAGGTAAATCGTTGATGTAAATGAGGAAAAGTAATGGGCCAAGTATGCTTCCTTGGGGTACTCCTGATTTAGTTAGGCTATATTCAGAACTATATGATGTGGACTCGTTATTTTGATTTATTGTGCTTATTTCTACTTTTTGTTGCCGGTTAAATAAATAACTAGTAATCCAATCAATAACTATTCCTCGAATTCCGTATATATTGCATTTTTGTATTAGTAAGTCGTGGTTAACAAAGTCGAAAGCTTTGCTCATGTCAAAGAAGATGACAGATACTGGAATGCGTTTATCTAGATTATCAATTACATTTTTTATCAGTTTAAATGCTGCTAAAGTAGTTGATTTTCCCCTTTGAAAGCCGTTTTGTTCCTCTTTTATGATCTGAAATTTTTCTAAATAATTTGTGAGTCTATGATGCATGATTTTCTCAAAGATTTTTGATAAGTTTGATATAAGTGTTATAGGGCGGTAATTAGATAACTCTTTTTTGTCACCTTTTTTAAATAATGGTTTAACAATGGATTGTTTTAGTTTATCTGGAAAAATACCTTGCAAGAATGAGAGATTTATCAAATGTTCAATGATTGGTGATATAATGGTAGCACAGGATTTGAGAATGCTAGTTGTTATACCATCAAATCCAACCGATTTTGAGTTGTTGAGGGACATGATGGTATTTTTTACTTCATCTTCATCACATGGATATAAAAACATGGTTTGCGTCATGTTCGGTAAATCAAAATGTTTTTTGTCTGATGAAGTATTATTTTTGTTATGGATTCCTTTGGCAATATTTATAAAAAAATCGTTGAAAGTTTCTGCAATTTCTTTAGGTTTGTTTATATGAACATTTTCGATTTTAATGGTATCAATATTTTTTATTGTGTTTACGTCATCAGTTTTGTTTTTGATAATCTGCCATGCAGCTTTGCCTTTATTTTTTGTCGATGACATTATTTTAGAGTTTATGAGATGTTTTGATCGGCTAACGCATTTTTTGAAGATAGTACTGTATTTTGTATAATTTGATGTATCGTCTTCAGATTTGGACATGTATTGACGATACCTCAGTTTTCGTTTTTGTTTACTTGACTTTCTGATTCCTGTTGTTATCCATCTTGGTGACTTACAGTTTGAATTAATTCTTACTTTGTTGATCGGAAAGCAAAGGTTGTAAAATAAACAAAACGTATCATGAAATATATCAAAAGCTGAATTTAAATATTCTTGGTCATATACGTCTGACCAACGAAGTGCTGATAAACAACTTATAAATTTGTCTAGGTTGTCTTTACTGTAATCTCTTTTGTAAACATACCAACATTTTAGCCTTGTTGGTTTATTATAAATGGGAAAATTTAAGGTTTGACCTGTATTGTGGTCGGAAAGAAATAATTCATGAACTTTACCATTAGCGTCTATAATGTTACTTATGAAGTGATCAATGCAGGCTTTTTGTCTAGTTGGTTGGTCTATATGTAAGGATAGACCAAAGTTTACTAAAGTGTCTTTTAGACGTGATGTAATTTTAGTGCTTTTGAGTGTGTCTATATTTAGATCTCCTGTTAGAATTATTTTTTTATTAGGTTTGTTACAAATCTTATGCAGTAGTAATTCAAGTTTATCAAAGAATGAATTTATGTTACTATCTGGCGTTCTATATAAGCAAATTATAATGCAGTTGAGAGATGGAAATTCCACGCCGCAACATTCAAACACTTTGTCCATTGACATGGTGTTACAAATAGCCAAATCTTTATAATCTAAAGAATTTCGGGCAAAAATACAAACACCTCCTCTTTTTTCTTTTACTCTAGAGTATGATGTAATTAGCTTAAAATGTTTTAAAGTTACATTGTTTTCATTGCCTCTTTTTATGAAAGTTTCTGAGAGGCAAACCACATCAATGTAGTTTTTATTTTGATCAAACTCGTCTATACATAATTCTAGATTTTCTTGTTTGTTTAATAGACCCGCTATATTCTGATGGAACAGTGTAAGTGAGCTTGATGTATTACATTCGTCGGTATAAAGTTTTTTGGTATTATAGAAAAAACGTATTGTCTTGTTGAGGAGTTTTTATTTTATTTAGCTCTACATTTTTTTTGCGTATTAAATCGAAATAATATGGTATAGTTCCTTTTACGGGTTTGTTCACATTGCATTTATTATCTGTTTTATTTTTAATCTCCCTATTTGGTGTTTTTTCATGGCTAGATAATGTATTTTTATGAATGAAAGCATTTTTTTGAGATGAAATATTGGTAGTTGCATTTTTGTTACACATTTTTGAAGAAAAATTTAAGTATCTTGCATTGTAGTCTAAAGTGTCTATCGTATAATTAATTTTTTTACATAGTGAATATACAGATAATTTATAACAATTTATAAAAGTACAGTTATCCATATTATTACAAAAGTTTTTTAATGTTTCATTTAATGTCTTTTCTTTCAAATGATAACTCTTATTTACACCAAGAATAATAACATTAGTTTTTTCGAACTTTTTCAGTACATATGATAAGTTGTATAACAGCTTTGTGGGGTTGTCATCATTTTCACCAACGTTTATAATTATTTTGTCTTCGCTTGTTATTTTTATTCTTTCACAGCTGCTAAGTATGTCGTTTGCTCGGGCTTGTGGTTTAGTAGTCGACTCAATTCTATATTTCTCATACCTGGTGTTCGTTCTTGAATGAACCAACTTAGCTGCTAGTCCTACGCAATGCTGAGCGCCAAATATGTAGATAGATTTCGGTTTACAATTCATGCTTTCTTCTTCTTTGTATGTCTGTTTCGAAATGTTAGTCTGTGTAATATCTTCATCTTTTTTTGCCGTAGGTACATTTAGAGACGGAATGCTCATACTTGTAGCTGAAAGCAATTTCGAATCATATCTTGTTGTAATGTCTTTGTTTCTAAGTTGCAGACCTGTGTTTTTTACTGTGTTTTTATCAGAGCTTTGTTGATTGTTTGCTTTTGGGGTATTTAAGCTCTCAGTAGATATATTTTTAGGACGTAAGTTAGATGTAGATAGTCCTTGAATTTCTTTACGTAGTTGAATATTTTCTAAGGATAGTTTATCAATTTCAGTTTTTGCATTTTCCAATAAAATTTGTTTTTCTTCTAATTCTTTTCTCAGCTTATAGATCTCATCGGATGGAGTGCATGTAGATAAATCGAACATACTTAAAGCTGTCGTGTTGATATCAGAGTTTATAGAATCTAGCGAGTTACGTCTGATACAAAGTGATTCGTATGATAACGTTCTCGCAACATTATGTTTATGACGCAATGTTATATTTCTTTCTTCAGATCCCATATTTATTTATTTGATGTCCTTTTAATGAGGAATTCTTGCAGTTACCAAACAAATTTGAAGTAATTATACACAGCAATATCGTTACTATACGTTATTATTTTGAAAATAAAAACGTTTTTTGGTTTAATGGTGGAACAGAGGTTCATTGGATGTCAAAGTGGCTTGTCAGTGTCGTACCTCCTGTATACTCGTTACTAGATGGCGCTGTTTTCATTTTTTTTTCACATTTGTTTCGTGTAACAGAGGTTTATGTTTTAGGACGCCAAAATTCAAAATTTAAAAACAAACAGTTATAAAGATCTGATTGTAAAATGTTATAGTTTTCACTAGCTTTCACACAGAAACCTGGATTATTTTATTCCACTATGCACTTTATTCACAGTTGTTAGCCTAAGAAAGAGTTTGGAACTTATTGTCGGAAAAATTATAAGTTATTGGTAGGAAACGTAATCAAAACTTTTAAATAGTTCTAGTTTAATGTTATAATGTACAGTCTTTTCCACAAACGTTTTGTAGTAAGTATTGTTCATTTACACACACGTTACACACAATTTTAGCCACTTTTAGACGATATTACTATTTTTATTTAATTTTTATTACGGAGTTATTGTTTACATTGCCAGTGGCGCCACCCGAACCCGGTTTTGTTGTCAATTTCAGTTGATATTAATATTATTATTATGTTGGGAAGTGCATGGCTTTCGTGATTTATTGACAACTTAAGACAAATATCTTGTGATTATAGACTTAAAAGAACTTCAAAGAAGAAAGACTGAAAAATAAATGCAAAAAATTGTTTGCAATAATTTCTAATTACATTGATTACATACGTATCTTAAATATTGTGATTTTTATTATGTTTAGTGGTAATTCACAAATGAGTGATAGCCATGGAAATGTCTTTTCTTAAATTATAAATGATACGAGACTGAAAATTTATAAAAATAATATGTAGACTACTATTAAAGCAGCTGGCAGAAAATGGTGTATTTTATGATTCTATGCATTTCTATTCAAAAGCACACATTATCTGTCAGCAATTGTAGTAAGTAATAATTATGTTTATGTTGTAAATTTTAAAGTTTAATTTCCTGGAGCAAAGCAATTATTAGCAACCTAAGTTAATAATGAGTACTAATAAACTGGTCTCAAAACACTATAATTGTTGATCTCAAATACAAGTTGATTCATAAATAATCTCTTTTATTTTATAAACTGGAAATTTGAGAAAAAATAAGGATTTGAAACTATATTTTGCCTGTAGAAAATACGTCTGTAACTTTCGTGCCGTCTTTCGTAACTTTCGTGGGCACAGAAATTTAAAAATAGAATATCTCAGTAGTTTATGCACCGATTTACATAAAATAAAAAAATACGTATTATTTTTACAGCGTCTTAAATGTGTATACATTTATTTGTAGATTATTCAACAAAAAAAAATCGCCATGAAAGGTACGCGGAGAATATTTTTTGAAGAACTACCCAGAAAATGCCTATGGCTTTAAGTCCGCCTCTGTACATTTATGTGCTTGAAGTATTAAATAAATGAATAATAAAATAAACTACAAAGCCAATCCGAAACCAGAAAAAAAATAACATTCCGAACTCCAAACACAAAAAGCGCGCGCAAACAACGTTCAAAAAAAGAATATTTTATTAAAAAAATAAAATATAAACAGTACGCGCTAACTTCAATCTAAAATGGAACGTCTATACTTTTTTTTTCAACGACTATTGACAAAGGCACACCCGTCAAATGCCATTGCTTAAATGAGAACGCAGTCATTCGCGAATGTGGTGGAACGGAAAAATCATCGAGCGAAATGTCATCGGTTCGCCCCGTGAAATAGTACCGCTGTGTGCTGGGGTGGCACTGGGTACCGTCGTTTGAAAGAAATAAAAAAGACAGAACGTTTTTTTTACCCAGGTTACAGAATAAACAGCTAATGATGATTGTAATAATTAGAAGCTGACCCGACGAACGTTGTCTTGTCCAATAATTCATACAAAAAACCCATAGAAAAAAGAACGTTCAGTTTTTCCCAAATTTGAACATTTTCCGGGAAACTTTACACATTTTCTTTTCATGAAAACGAAATTCAGACTACTACGAACATTTTAAAACATAAAATAGCTAAATCAGTCCTGCGATTCTCAAGTGATGCGCTACACTACACTAAATTTATGTTCAGTGCATCTTTTTCTTACTATTTCATTAAGAAAAGGACAGAAGATAAATATTAGTTTAGTCCTGTCGAATTAATATTCCTACCTACTCCGTAAACAAGTTTAGATGTGATTAAAAAAATGACTACTAAAAATACGTCAATTTATGTCATGCGCTGACTAATACAGGATTAAACTAATATTTATCTTCTGTCCTTTTCATAATGAAATATAAGTAAAGAAAAAGATGCACTGAACATAATAGTGTAGTTTGTGAACAAGGGAATCGGCGCCAATATCGATGTGTATTTATTTTATTTAGTAAAGCAAAGATTTTTACAAGAGACTGTTTAACCATTCAAGAAGCTAGTAGCATAATCAGTCACCCACCACCTACTACGACACAGACCTCCTCTCAGTGAGAGGGAGTGGGCTGTGATCCACCACGCGGGCCCAGAGCGGGTTGGTAGATGTCATATGTTGATTTCCTCACGATGTTTTCATTCGCTGTTTTGAAAAAAGCTAATGTGGTAGGCAAAATGAATAGTTTTACTTCAAGTCCGGGGAAAACAGTTTTTCTTTTAGAATCTCATTTATTTATGCAACTGTACCCTAATTGCGTAACACCAATCTAAATCTTTTTGAAAGATATTTCTATTCCATTGCTTCATATGTTCGAAAAATTCGTCTGCTCAACAAAGTAAATAACGCAATTAATTTTTTTGAACTGTTAAAATCAAAGCTAGTGTGTTACGTAATTACTCCGCTGGTAGGTTATATTTTTGACATACTATGACTTCTTCGAAAATTATTCTTCTTATTCCGGCCATAGCGATTATAGTTGTCATTTACCGCGTGCTGCCAGAGTGTACAAAGTAATCAACATAGTACTGAGCGTCCACAAAATGGCGTGAAATGCGAAACAACGACACTCGACGTTCAATATAACGTGGTTTTAATACACTCTGAGACTAAATAATAACATTATAACAATAAAAATAACTGGTTCTATGGCCGAGTGGTCGCAAGCACTACTGCTGGGTTTGAATCCCAGTTCCGACAATGTGCTATTGGGAGAAAACCCATAAATCGAAAGTCATTAGGAACTTTATCTGCCTGGAGTTTGTATTTGAGACCCGCTAATAGCAAAAGGCTCGCCTCCTACGGAATTAGAATGTAATTGACATACTCTATACATCTTCTAGAAATTTTACATATACTATACTACAAATAAATAAAATTAAAATGTCTATTTGTAATGTCAAACTCAATGCATGTGAAAGTATACGCGGTACTTATAACAAAAAAAACTATTTTTAAAAATTTTATCTGTCTGTCTATTTGTACCGGCTAATCTCCGAAACGGCTAGACCGATTTTGATAAAATTTGTTGTGGTGATGCTTTGAACCTTGGGGAAGGACATAATTATGCTACTTTATCGTCATATCACGCGAACGTATCCGCGGGTAGCGGGTGTCTGATACTTTCTTATCGAATAATTTAGATTAATCTTTATTGCTGTTTAGAACACCCAAGAATACATAGCATCAAATTGTCTTGCATTTTTGTCTTATTAACTTGAGACTCAAACGAAAAATATCGTAAAAACGTCAAAAGTCCATAATAAAATCACAGAAATAACGTATTTAGAACAAGTGCATTTCAAAATTTAATATTGGAACACGAACGTTGAAGGTTTAAAATTCGAAATTGGAAACACGCGACCGTTGAAAGACGCGCGTTTGAGGTGCGCTGCGCTGATTAGGACGCGGAGAGCATTAGGTATGCTTAGGGCTGGCACGGCAAGAAAACTGTTATTTTTTTTTTGGTACACGATTCCAGATAGTTAAATATCATCAAAGGAATTGATATCTCCAGGAAACCATAACCTCCTGAGCATTGTTGCGAGTAAGACTGAAGCCCACCTGATGAGGCATCTGTGCGCAGTGCATGTGTTGTTGCCGGGTGTCTCAAGAAGATGGCTTAAGTAAGTACCTATAACTTGTATTTCTTATGTTATTTTGATGTTCTTATTGTTCCTTATTTGTTTATACGTATGTCTTAGGGCTGATCCGAAGAATAATTTTCAATTTTTGACAGTTCTCCATACAAAATCTATCAGACGTCAATTTTATTCCACGAATAAATATTATCTGTCGATTGAAAAATCAGTTCTTAGATAATTATACTGATAAATAATATTTAAAGATTTAATGAATGAGATTTAAAGATAAATCTAATATATAAAATTCTCGTGTCACAGTGTTAGTTATTGTTAGTTATACTCCTCCGAAACGGCTGGACCGATTTGTATGAAATTTTGTGTGCATATCGGGTAGGTTTGAGAATCAGCTACTATCTATTTTTTTTTTTGCAAAAGGACGTTTTCGGGGTCAGCTAGTAAAAAAAATAACCGTCAAACTTAAGTGGCAGTGGGCAGGGCACATTACTCGCAGAACAGAAGGCTAATGGGGCCGACAGGTTAGCACACAGCAGCCCAAAATCTGGATTTGAGTCAAGTTGATGGCAATGAACTCGCCCCTTATTACATGGGACTTACAGTTTTTTTTTTTGTGTGGAAAATCATCAAATAACTTCCCCCGCTCTAGGGCATATCAGACTTCTACTGACTAAAACCCACCCATGTTCCTTCAGTTGCCTGTACCAGGGGACACGGTAACTCTTTCGAATAACCCGCGACCCTGGCAGGCATCGGTTGGGATTTCGGGGAAAGGCATGAAGGTCAGATTTAGTTTTAGTTTATTTTTCCTAAAACGCGTACTCACAACCTTGCCTGTCTCCTGCAGCGTCGTGATTGGAGCAGGCGTCACGAACCGCTGGGAAATCAGCGGGCGCCGAGACACAGCGCATTTATTCGACGCTTGAAACCTGTGCCACAGACTAGGCAAAAATACTATGTTTATTTTCTTATAATTAGAAATAGCACCATCACCACTTACAGAGTAACCTGTTACCATAGACTCAGTATATGATTCTGAACTCCCGCAGCGTTGAAATTTATCATCGGTTATTAAAAAAAAAACATTGCTGTGGCACACATTTTGACCGCGTACGGATATTTAAAATTTCTATGAAACAGTTGATTTTTTTTTTTCATCTTCCCTATATAATACAACAAGCCATCATCTGCCTGGCCTTTTCCCAACTATGTTGGGGTCGGCTTCCAGTCTAAACGGATGCAGCTGAATTACATGGAGCATTTTACATGGAGCGACTGCCTATCTGTCCTCCACAACCCAGTTCCTGGGTAATACAATACCCCTCGGTAAGACTGGTTGCCAGACTTTCGGGCTTCTGACTACCCGTAACGACTGTCAAAGATCCACGAATGACAGCCGGGACCAACGGCTTAGCGTGTTTTCCGAGGCACGGAGGGGTCTTGGTATGTAAAGATGGTCACCCATCAACAGACCAACCGCAGCAATCGTAGCTTAACCTGAATGATCGACCTGCGCGGCTGTTATTATTTAGCCACGGGCCCGTCTCACGTATAAAAAATAATAATAACAACTAAAAATTATTACTATAATAATTTTCAGATGTGCACAAGGTCAGTCTTGTTTTAGGGAATATTAGATTATTTCCCTGTCTGTACATTATGGTTTTTCTGCAACAAAACCCAAAAAGCAAATAATAATTTATTTATAATTTTTTGCTACGCATAGGAGATGGCGTAGCAGCGGCGTAGCAGCTTGCTACGATCGTAGACGGCGCCTACGGAACGCTGCACTAATGTTTATTTCACTGATTTTATTGCTACCAAATAATTATGTAATAATACGTACATATTTTGTAACCTAATTGATAATGACAATCCGTGGTGTGCAATGAAATTTCCCATCGGCAAGAATGACAAAATTCTATACAAACTTTCATCCCCTATATAATCCCTGTAGGGGTTGAATTTTCAAAAATCCTTTCCTTAGTGCTCACCTTCGTTATATAAGGAACTCTTGTGTAAAATTTCATGCTTCTAGATCCAGCGGTGTAGGCTGTGCATTGTCTGTCAGTGAATAAATGAATGAATAATACCAGTTTAACCTGGTTTGCCTGTAGTGAAAATCAATTAAAGAAAGGTCTTCCATCAAAAATTTGTATAAACACAAAATTTAAATGTATTAGGTCGGGGCAAAAGTATTTTCGTATTTTCCATACAAAAAAAAAAAAATTGTTTTAGGTTTAATTTTTTATTTATTTATAATATGTATGTGCCGTTTTGATCGATGACTTGTTGCCATCTTGTGGGCAATGCCATGATCCCATTGCTGTAGAAGTTTTGAGATTTTTTATCAAAAAAATCTGACCGGTAGTTTTCACAGTGTTCTTTTGAGGTTAACTTTATGCTTCCTAAAGAGTTCTGAAGTGACCGAAACAGGTGAAAATCTGATGGAGCAAGATCAGGGCTATACGGAGGATGCATCAACACATCCCAGCCAAGCTCTCTCAATTCTTGCAGAGTGGCTATAGATGAGTGCGGTCTGGCGTTGTCGTGATGAAACACCACGCCCTTCCTATTCACCAGCTCCGGCCGATTTTTCTCAATAGCTTCTTTTAACCTCACCAGTTGTTGATAGTAGAGGTTAGAATCGATAGTTTTACCCGGCGGCAAAAGCTCATAGTGGACAATTCCTTTCCAATCCCACCAAACACACAGCATCACTTTGTTCCGAGTCAGGCCGGGCTTTGCCACGGTCTGTGGGGCTTGCCCATGCTACGACCACGATCTTTTTCGGACATTCTTATCGTAAGTGATCCATTTTTCATCACCCGTAATCAACCGTTTAAGAAATGGGTCGGAATTATTACGTTTCAACAAAGAATCGCAAATGAAAACACGTTGCATTAAGTTTCTCTCAGTGAGATCATGTGGTACCCAAATATCAAGTTTTTTCTTGTACCCAGACTTTTGTGAATGCCGTAAAACTGTTTTGTGATCAACATCCAGTTCTTCAGCAATATCATAACTACTAAGTAATATGTCGATCTTGCTCCACTTTTTCAAAAATGGCACTGATTTTATCCGTGACAGGGCGTCCAGAGCGAGCTTCATCCTTCACACTAAAATTTCCTGACTTGAAACGCTTGAACCACATTTGTGCTACTCGTATTGATACCGCATTAGGTCCGTAAACTGCACAAATTTTATTCGCGGCGTTAGTCGCATTTTTACCTTTTTTGTAATAAAATTTTAAAATGTACCGAATTTCTTCGTCACATACGTTCATGTTGCTTGCTTGAAAAACAATTGAGAAATGGCGGGAACTAGTTTTTTTTTTAATTTATTGCATCTATAAAATGTCAACATTTAATAGTATTAAAACCAGCCAGTTACATTCAGTACTGCCAAAGAGGTGTGATTACTAACAATAGATTCAAAATACGAAAATATTTTTGCCCCGACCTATTATAAACTTTATATTCGTTTCGTCATAAAACCACTCAGTTGTCACTAGGCTATGTCGCCGCGGGCCGGTCCGGTGCGCGACATCGCGTCATGTCGCACTGAATTTCGCGATACTGTAACAATTGTCCTACGGCGATATACTGTGACAATTGTCCTACGGCGATATTCGACGCCTACAGTACCAGCTTTTAATTATTTATTTCAAAAGATTACAATTATTGTTTTGTAAGACTTTAACGTCACGCTTGTATTCAAAATCAAACATTTTATTTCACATAAAGCTACATGGGCACTTAAGAAACGTCAGAAGCTAGGTGCACGGTTCCAATTGGTTGTTTCCTATGGAGAAGAACCGGCAAGAAACTCCATGGTTACTTTGTTTTAAAATTAAGAAGCTAATGCATAATGTTAAACCATTAAACGAAAATAAATTAAAGTTTTGACGTCACCACGCTTGCTGTGTCCCCGCAAGCTAGTTCAGCGATATGACATCGCCTCATTTCGTGTGGAATTTTGTGCGAAAACACTGTCATCACACGTACTAATTTTCAGTGTATTTTTCATTTTTAATAATTATTTTTTAAACGAAGGAAAAGTTTAAATTTGAACAAGAAATGGATTCTTCGTAAAATAAAGAAAGAAAACTAGTTTTAGCACAGAAACATGTCCATATATGATAGCTATCCACCTATAATTATTATATTTTAATGCTAATGTTCAAATGAATATGATATTCCATTGATTTACTTGACTTCATTTATTGCAGTAATTTTTCCAAAGCCAACGTTGTACCCAAGCGGTTAGCATTGTTTTGATCACACTAATATTATAAAGGCGAAAGTTCGTGAGTGTGTGTGTGTATGTTTTTATGTTTGTTACTTCTTCACGCTCAATCGGCTGAACCAATTTTGATGATATTTTGTATGGAGGTAGCTGACACCCTGAATTAACACATAGGCTCCTTTTTATCCCGATATTCCTACAGGATCGACATTTATGCGGGTGAAACCGCGGGGCGCAGCTAGTAGAAGATAAGCCTGTCGCCACAACCCATCTTGTCTTTAACCTAAAAAAAAAACAAAAGAGAACAATAATAATTCATAGACAGAACCCCAAAGATAAAAGGTAACCTCTGACCCTTTGCTAAAAAATAGAAATAACAGAATCAACATTTTTGACACCACAAACAATTTACCCTCTCCAAAAACACTACAAATATCATAGACTAAATAAAGCTATAAAAACAGATTGGTGACGTATTCGTAATTGTGTTCAGATTTGACACTACATCACCTAACCCTCTATAATCTATTGCCAGTGGATTACGATGTGTTAGCGAACTATCACAACAGTGGCAATGTAGGGGTTGGTTTAATAGTAACAAAGTGAAAAGGATGGGGTTCTGTAGTTTATTTAAAGACGGGTTTGTTTTCACGTGCGTTTTTTCCAAAAACGTTTTAATTCATTCATTCTACAGTGAAACCTGTTTAACTGGGATTTCAAGGGACTTTGATTTTGTCTTTTTTTTATTTTATTATATTTGTATGCGTTTTGATTGTGCAGAATAAAAAAATTTCTTTGTTTTCTTTTTCTTCAGCTTTACTGATAGTATATAGATTTAAAAAAAAAACCATATCAAAGGGTGCTCGGGCAGAGGGGTGCTCGGGCAGAAAACCTCCACGTGTGCCTGGGTACTGGGGTTCCTTTCTGGATACGTCCGGGGGGAAGACCAGTGTTCGGGCCGGTGCATCCCGGGGTGCGGGCAGCGATTTTCCTCTGGGATTATTTCCCAGTGGAATCTCGCTGTCCGCATGCCAATGTTCTGCCAGGAGGATCGCTCCACACGTGCCGCTCTGAGTAGCTGAGCGGCAGTTGTGGTGGGGGGTCAGAGCGGGCCCGGTGTGCACTTACCCTGCCGCCGGGCAGGCAGGAGGGGTAACCCTGCTGCCACCGCTAATCTCGTAGCCCTGGAGACAGTTAAGGTCATGTCTCTGGCTGTTGAAGGGGGTCGAGGGTCTTGGCTTAACCGCCCGGACCGCGAGGAAGATTAACCTCTATAAAAAATTCCCCAAACCTCCAAGCGGCGGCGCACCGTGAGGGAGGTACTAAGCTTGGCTAATGGGAAGCTTGATTTAGTCGCTAGTGCGAACCACTTGATTTTGAGAAGTTAAAAAGTTTATTACTCGTGGGAACAATATGGAAAATTTAAAAAACAAACAAACAAAACAGACGGAAGAGGAGAGGAGCGATGCGGGGTCGGAGTCCGACGCCGCATCTGGAGGTGCGAGCACGGGAGGCTCAGGGAGCCCCAGCCGTGCCAAGAAGATGGCTGCTGCTGGAAAAAAATCCAACAGCAAGCGGCCAAGGTCAGAGGACGGCCAGGGGTCCTCCTCTGACGGGGAGCTGGCCTCGGCCCGGAAAATCCCCACCAGCAGGCGGGGAGGAGTCCGGGAGCGAGGCAAAGGGAGGGGGCTCACTGCCCGGGAGGCGGCAGAACTGGCGGAGGAGCCAATAAAGGAGGCGGAGGCCGGTCGCGCGGTCGCCTCGGGGTCCTCAGGCGATGAGACGGGTCCGGTTGATGGCCCCGGTGCGGACCGCAAGCGCAGGTTTGCGGCGGTCGTGGAGGCCGCGATCCGGGACGTGTCCCTGAAGAAGCTGCAAGCTTCAAAGAACAGGGCCATAGTCTCGGCAACGGCCTCCATCATGGAGGCAGCGGAGGCGGCCAACTACGTCGGCCCTTCGGCCGGAGAAGTGGCCGAATTGCGAGCCGAGGTCGCCCGCCTGACGGCCGCGATGGAGCATCTCCGAGAGGAGAACGGGAGGCTCCGGGCAGACCTGGCCACCTTGAGGAGCACCGGCAGGGCGCAGGCGGAATCACCGAGCCGGCCTATCCCGGTGGAGAACCAGGTCCTGGACCTGGTTCGGCAGGAGCTGGCGGCCTTCCAGGCGCGGTTTTCCGTCCTGGAGGGCATAGTCCTGCGCCCACCTCTGGCGGGCAAGGCGGCGGCCCCGGGGCCGAAGGCGGCCTCGTACGCGGCCGCAGCGGCAACGGCCGCCTCTAAACCCGGGCCGTCAGGCCGGGCTCAGGTGCCGGCCAAGCCAGCGTCTGCTGGCGGAGCCCCGGCGAGGGCGAAACCGGCGTCGGCTGGCGGAGCCCCGGCGCCGGCTAAACCGGTGCCTGCAGGCGGAGCCCCGGCGACGGTAAGGCCGGCTCCTGCTGGCAAAACCCCGGCGCCGGCCCGGAAGAGGGGCGGGGGGGGAGGGAAGGCGAAGGCCCCAGAGCCTACGCCCGGCCCCCAGAACACTCCCACTTCTGCCGCGACCGACGCCGAATGGCAGGTGGTCGGGCAGAAGAAGAAGGCGGCCAAGGCGGCCAGGAAAAAGGCGCAAAGGCGGCGCCGCAAGGAGCGAGCCGTCGCAGCTAGGCTCCGCGCCCCGAAGACCGCGGCTGTGGTCATAACACTGCAGCCGGACGCGGTCAAAAAGGGCGTGACGTACTGCGACGTGCTCACTAAGGCCAGAGCGACGGTGGACCTCCAGGAGCTGGGGATCGCCGGGGGCCTCCGGCATAGGGTGACCGCCACTGGCGCCCGCATGCTCGAGATCCCTGGCGTGACGAGTGGCCCCACCGCTGACGCCCTAGCTGAGAAGCTAAGGGCGTCCCTAAATGCGGAGGAGGTTCGAGTATCCAGGCCCGTCAAGTGCGCAGACATGCGCATCTTGGGCCTGGATGACTCCGTAACGGAGGGAGAGGTGGTGGCCGCCGTCGTCAGGACGGGCGGGTGTCTGGCCGACCAAGTGAAGGCGGGCACCATACGTCCTGACTCCACGGGCATGCGAACCGTAACGGTAAGCTGCCCCGTGACGGCGGCCAGAAAGATCGTGGAGGGCCGAAGGCTTCTGGTCGGCTGGGTTTCGGCGCAGGTCAAGCTGCTGGAACCCAGACCTCTGAGGTGCTTCCGATGCCATGTGGGGCACCACGTAGGCGTCCAGTGCACCTCGGAGGTGGACCGCAGCACTCTGTGCTTCCGCTGCGGTCAGCCCGGACACACGGCCGGCTCGTGCAGCGCCGCGCCGCACTGCGTCGCATGTGCGGCTGCCGGCAAGCCGGCCGAGCACCGGGCAGGGAGCAAGTGCTGCGTTCCACCCGACGGAGCCAAAAGGAAAGGGAGGCCCTCCGCCACCACCGCCGCCACCACCACCGTCGCTGCCGCCTCTGCTGCCGCCACCGCCGCCGCCGCCGCCGCCGACGCCGCCGCCGTCACCGCCGCCGCCGCTACCATCGCCGCCGCCACCGTGGAGGGGCCCTCGCAAGGGGCCCAGGAGGGGGCTGAAATGGAGGAGTGATGGCTCCATTACGCCTCCTCCAGGCGAACATCAACCACTGCGCCTGCGCCCAGGACCTGTTGCTCCAGAGCATGGCGCAGTGGTCGATCAACATCGCCGTGGTCGCTGAGCCGTACTTTGTCCCGCCCAGGGATGACTGGGTGGAGGACCTGAGCGGCTCAGTGGCCCTAATTTCGTCGGCCGCCGCCGGCACCCCGTCCCTCGAAGGAGTCACGAAGGGACAGGGGTGCGTAGCAGCACGGTTCGGAGAGATAGTAGTAGTGGGAGTGTACTTCTCTCCGAGCCGAACTCTCGCCGAGTTCCAGAACTCTTTAACAGAGTTGAGTGTCGTCGTCGCCGGAAACCATCGCTTCCCCGTACTAGTGCTCGGGGACTTCAACGCCAAGAATATGGCCTGGGGTTCCCGTTGCACGGACGTGCGGGGCAGGATGGTGGAGGACTGGGCTCTGGAAACAGGCCTGGTCGTCCTAAATCGGGGTTCTGTTCCCACGTGTGTGCGGATGCGGGGCGAGTCCGTGGTGGACATTTCGTTCGCCAGCCCCGCTCTGGCACGGAGTGTTATTGACTGGCGTGTCATGGAGGAGGTGGAGACCTACTCCGATCACCGGTATATCCGGTTCGACGTCTCCACCCAGACCTCCAGCGCGCCGGTCCAACAGGCCCCGAGTGGTCCGCGGTGGGCGCTGAAGCAGCTGGACCGGGAGCTCCTCCTGGAAGCCTCGATCGTGCAGGCCTGGGTGTCATCACCGGACAGGCCTGCCGATATCGACGATGAGGCGGAGTGGTTCCGGGAGGCCATGTCGGAGATATGCGACGTGGCAATGCCCCGAGTCCGGCCAGGACGCGCCCGACGTCAGGTGTACTGGTGGTCGCGGGAGGTGGAGTCGCTACGCAAGGCTTGCGTCGACGCGCGACACCTGTACACCAGGCACCGCAGGCTCCGCATCCGCCCTCCGGATGCGGAAGCCACGGAGGCGGAGCTGTACGAGGGGTACAGAGCGGCGAAGACCGCCCTCCGCGAGGCTGTCCAGCGGGCCAAGGATATGGCCCGCGAGGAGATGGTGGAGACTCTGAACAGAGATCCATGGGGGCGCCCTTATAAAATGGTGCGGAATAAACTCCGCACCTGGGCCCCCCCGCTGACGCAGAGTCTCCGCCCCCAGCTGGTGGAGGAGGTGGTGAGCGCTCTGTTCCCTTCACGGGCGGAGCATACTCCCCCGCCCATGGCTCCGCCACTTGCGGTGCCTGAAGCGGACCACGCGGACGACGACGACATCCCTGAAGTGACCGGGGTAGATCTGAGAGTGGCGGTAGATAGGCTGAAAGCCAAAAATACCGCCCCAGGACCCGACGGCTTGCCGGGTAAGGCCTGGGTCCTGGCCTCAGGGGCTCTCGGGCCCCGACTAGAGGCGCTCTTAAGCGCATGCATGGAGAGGGGCCAGTTTCCACTCCGCTGGAAGACGGGGAAGCTGGTCCTCATACAGAAGCCAGGGCGCCCTGCGGACTCTCCGTCCGCATTCCGGCCCATCGTGCTGCTCGACGAGGTCGGCAAGCTCTTTGAGAGAGTGATTGCGGGCCGCCTCGTCGGGCACCTGGTGAGGACGGGGCCGGATCTTGCGGACAGCCAGTTCGGCTTCCGCAAGGGGCGCTCGACGGTGGATGCCATCATGCGCGTGAGGGCCCTCACGACGGGGGACGCGGTGTCCCGGGGTGGGGTGGTCGTGGCGGTGTCACTCGACATCGCCAACGCTTTTAACACCCTGCCCTGGAGTTGCATTGGGGAGGCGCTCCGGTATCACCGGGTGCCGACCTACCTCCGTCGAGTAGTCGGGGCGTATCTGACGGACAGAGCCGTCATCTACCCCGGTCGCAACGGGGAATGGAACCGGCGAGAGATGTCGTGCGGTGTCCCACAGGGATCGGTTCTGGGGCCGCTCTTGTGGGACATCGGTTACGACTGGGTGCTGCGGGCCGATCTCCCTGATGGAGTCAGCGTGGTTTGCTACGCTGACGACACGCTAGTCCTGGCGCAAGGGAGGTCGCATCAGGCGGCGGCCGACGCGATGACACGCGGGGTTGCGATAGTCGTGGAGAGGATCCGGCAGTTGGGTCTCGAGGTGGCATTGCACAAGTCCGAGGCCATGTCTTTTCATGGGCCTCGGAATGGGCCGCCTTCGGGATCCCAACTAACGGTAGGAGGGGTTCACATCGGCGTCGAGACAACGATGAGGTACCTGGGTCTCGTCCTCGACAGCCGGTGGAACTTCGTCGAGCATTTTCGACGTTTGGCTCCCAAATTGGAACGGGCCGGGGCCGCCTTCAAGCGGCTCTTGCCCAACCTGAGGGGGCCAAACGCCTCCTGCCGGAGGCTTTACGCGGGGGTCGTGCGGTCCATGGCCCTATATGGGGCCCCGGTGTGGGCGCGTTCACTGCGGCGGCGAGCCGCCCATTACCTGAACGCGCCCCAGAAGGTGGTAGCCGTAAAGCTAATCCGGGGGTACCGCACGATCTCGGGCGAGGCGGCAAGCCTCCTTGCCGGACTGCCGCCGTGGGATCTGGAGGCGATAGTCCTCGCGCGCCTGTACGAGTGGCGCGCGGAGGCACTACGCCGGGGGGAAACTCCGCTTCCGCGGCAAATCGCAGCGGAGCGGACCGACCTCCGGCGCGATCTCATGGCGGCATGGAAAGAGCGACTGTCGCAACCCAGCGCAGGGCACGCCGCGATAGCGGCGGTAAGACCCCTCTTTGAGGAGTGGCTAGAGAGGCGCCACGGCGCCCTCACCTACCGCCTGACGCAGGTCCTCACCGGACACGGGTGTTTCGGGAGGTACCTGCACATTATCGGGCGGGAGGATACGCCCGGGTGTCACCACTGCGAGGGTCGCCCGGAGGACACGGTGGAGCATACGGTGGCGGTATGCCCCAATTGGGCGGAGCACCGCCGTGTTCTCGCAGAGGCGATCGGCAGCGGCGGCGACCTCTCGCGCCCGGCCCTGGTTCAAGCCATGGTCCGGGGCGAGAGGGAGTGGGAGGCAGTCACCTCCTTCTGCGAAGCAGTCATGCTAGCGAAGGAGGTGGCGGGACGGCTGAGGGAGAGGGCCTCACGTCCCAGCCGCCGCGGGAGACGCCCCGGGCGTCGGGAGCCGCGAGACGACTCCCGGCCACCGTAGGCGCGGGCCTGCGGGCGGAGAGTAATGGGTAACTCTCCGTCCGATCAGGACCAGGCCCGTGCCGGACGGCGCGTACGTGTTCCACGCGCGCCTCAAAGAGATGTCAGCAGCAAGGAAGGGGCCCGAAAGGGCCGAAGCCTGCCGGGGCAGCGGGATTGTCCGAAAGGGTTACCGCTACCCCGGAACACAAAGGGCTAAGGAAGGAACACGGGTGGGTTTTAGTCAGTAAGAGTCTGACACTCCCTTCTGCTCCACCCAGAGCGGGAGGGGTCATTGGATGATTTCCCATCCACAAAAAAAAAAAAAAAAAAAGGGCACATATTTATGTTAATGCTAAGTTTCTATTTTGGTTGAGGAATGGATTATTTAGTTGTTATTTTCAGTTAGGAAAACATAAATGCATTTAACTTGAAAACGCACAACTCGGATTATAAGTAACAAACGATAATTTCATCAACACCACATACGACCGTAAACGGAACCCCAAAAATCATTACTTTAGCTTCCCCTAAAAAAGTCATTGAATAACATTTTAATTTACACATACTCTACACATGTTCAAGTGATTTTCATCCTTGTTTCGGTTAACATAGAATATAGAATTGTATGTTGAATCATTATCTTGACTTATAATAGGGCTTGTAACGTGGCAATGTAATACGCCGTTTGATGAATTGATTGAAAAGTTGCAATTTTTGTATTTACTCTCACAGACAGGCGCGACGCGAAGGTGTGACGCGATTCTTGTAAGGTCTATTCAAATGTGTCTCTAATTGATATTATTTTAAGTTAAACAAATATGAACTTTATTTTGGTGGTAATTAAGTTTATTTCAGAGTGACTAGCACCATTGAAAACAATATAAAAATGTTTAAAGTTGACGCATAAAGTGAATTTTATTGTGTAGTAATTAAAGTTATTTTTCCATAAACTCATATTTATTTGTAAACAAATATGAGTTTGGTCTATGGTCAAAAAATTTGAGAAATGCTCTTACATGTTTGGCCAATAAATCGCGAACGCAGTATAGAACAATTCCCATGAAGTTATTTTTTTACTAGATTCGCGTCGCGCTGTCACGTCGAGCCTTTCTGCAAGAGCCTTAACTGTGACACTGTGATTTGATAAGATGTGCCATAAGTTATTTAAATACCAACTATCTTTCCCACAGGTCCAAAGAGTTACGTTGGCCAGTTAATATTACTTGAATTTCACCAAAAAGCAAAATTTCCAATCCGAAGACATTTCAAAAAACTGATAAAGGTTTTCTGGGTAGGGTTAGGCAAAGGCGTACGCCCACATTTCGCCAGTTATGTTTAAGACGATACCAAAATAAATTGGGGTTTTTTTCGTAAACATTTATTTCAATATTACAGCATGTGTGGATTTAATTTTTGGCTATACATATGTTTATTGACTATTTAATTAATACTCTAACTGAAGGAAAAGGCAATTGGGTTAAATTTCCTCGATAAAATTTAATTCCGAAAGGAACTCTACTTTTTTATATATTTTTTTTTTTTTGTAATTCTAAATTCCTAAGTGATATCATTGAAAAATTGCATTCAAAATGCGCGAATAGGTAATTGAAAACTCTGGCTGAAAATATTTTTGATACATAACCTAATTTATTAAAAAAAAGTGGTTTGGCGCTTACGTTGTTTTATTTTGGTTCCAGCGCATTATTGCGCTTTCTTTTTTCGCATGTGGAAGTAATTGACTCTGACACCTTCTTATGCCCGCCCGTTTAGCCTGCGGCCATTATCAGTAACGTTTTACGTATCGCCTTAAGTCCCATGTAACAGGGGGCGAACCTAGTGCCATTAATCGCACACAAATCCTAACTCCGTGCTTCTATTGAGAATTCCTAATGGAAAAACTCAATAACAACTTGTCCGATCTAAGAATCGAATTCAAGATTTCATGCTCAGCATTAGCGTTTGCAACCACTGAACCAAAGAGGTTATTAATATAAGTACATGAACAGCCAGCAAAGGAGATAAGTATGCAGGGTCGTCGAATATAGTTGTAGTTTAGTAAGAAACAGATTGATGTTTTCGAAATAAATTTAATTTAATTAATAAAAACGACAGCCACACATGTCGATCGATCAGGTTAAGCTTCGCTTGCCGCGGTTGGTCTGTGGATGGGTGACCATCTTTACATACCGAGACCAATCCGTGCGTCGGAAAGCACGTTAAGTCGTTGGTCCCGGCTGTCATTTGTGGGTCTTTGACAGTCGTTACGGGTAGTGAGAAGACCGAAAGTCATCTTTCCAGTTAGGTACTGGATAATACCTTTTGGTAAGTGTAAGCCGAAGCGTATCCAGTAACTGGGTTATGGAGGTCAGAATACTGGTATTCACCTGCATCCGATTAAACTGGAAGCCGACCCCAACATAGTTGGGACCGCCCCTTTAGCCTCGTGGTCGCAAGTGCGACTTCTGAGCGTCGCGGGTCGGGCAAAGTGTTATTAGGTTTTTCCATTAAGAATTTCTTAATAACAGTCCGGAGTTTGGAAGTTGGCCGTGTGATACCCCCGTGCCTCGGAAAGCACGTTAAGCCGTTGGTCCTGCGCCTGATCTTTCTCAGGTCGTGTCGGATTGCCGTCCCATCGGACTATGAGAGTGAGGGAAGAGGGAGTGCACCTGTGTCTGCGCACAAACTTGTGCACTATAATATCTCCCGCGCCGATGGCTAGTCTCCGCTTGAGATTGATCGAAACTCGGTCTGGAGGACTTTTAGTTGGTTAGTTGTGAAAAGGTTCGGCAGATGAAGACGTGTAAAAGTGATTCCGATTTACAGAATAAATAATTTTATTTATAGCTGATTTTCCCATCGCCATATAATTTTTGTTCGAGGAATAAAATTGACGTTTAACAGTTTTTGTATAAAATAACTGTCAAAATTTCAAAATTATTCCTCGAATAATTTTATCAGATGTTTGAAAAATTAACCCTTAATTTACTACGGCAATTTATATTTAAATAATCATGCTATTATCACACCCTATGAAATCTCTAATCTTCAACTAAATACTCAATAATGTATTCGTAATGAAATCGCATGTTACAGAAGCCATCTCTATTTACCCATTTGTAAATAAAAAGAGGGTTCCAACAAAAATCATTTGAAACCAAAATGAAAAAGGTGTCAAAGATCGAATTTACGATTCATTATAGTTAATCCATATGGAATGGGGACCCTAAAAATTAAAAAACAAACGAAAATAAACTCTACGTGGTAGGTATAGGGTAGGGTTTGGTGTGAGTGTAGTTGTGATAGATTTGATAAAATAGTGAATGCGTTTTGTAAGTGCCCATTGTGGCGACAGATGGTCGGTGAGGGAAGAGGACTGGGGCTCAATTCTCGTTCGGGACAATTTGGTTGGGGACACTAAAACAGTTAGTAGGATAAAGCGTGATTATTAAGCTTAAGTGTTGTTATATTGTGATCAAGCTGTTTTAACTTCAACCTAGAAAGTTACCATCACTTAGGTTAGTATTTAAAAAAAGCACATTTCTTAGAAATAGAAATCAACGAATACTTTTTTCGGCTCGAGAGAGAGTGTTGAGTTCACACGACCACTCAGGTCGTATCGAGGACTCAAGACTCATCTCGACACCCACGTGTCTATTGATTTTAACTGCACAGTGCTTGTAACTAAGAACAGTACATGTAATTTGATTTTATTAATGAGACTATCCCCAAAAAAATATAAATTATTTTGTCGAAATCACCCAAGTGTCAATGAAAAATGTCCGATACAGGAACAAACCATAAAACTAATCATTCTTAAGGGTAACTCGAGCCAAAAGCCATCCATGGAGCATTTTATGATGTTTTGTCATTCACGACTGGGAATTGGGATATCTCTTTAATGGACCCAATTTAGGGTTACGTATACAAATGGCAAAGATTCTCCAAAGCTAGGGAATATAACCATAATCACCGCAACTGGGGATAGAAATGATGATCACTGACTATAATATGATGACGTTGAAAAGATAATATAAGACATCCTCTTGAAGTGTACCCATAATATTACGCCTGTATCCCGTTAGATTCGAATCTTCGACCAACAACTCATAAGACGCGGCTGTTACCTACAACTGCGCCACCACTGCTTATTATTTTTTATTAATGCCAACCATTAATAAATGGGGAAGTATCTGTGTACACCTTTTGTCAAAACCTCATAAATGGAGATGATATAGATTAAATCTGTTATGCGAGCTTGTCTGTGGCCTCGCCGGAGTGAATTATTGAAACGATATTACGTTGTTTTAGCTACGACATCTACACCATTATCTTTAATAAAGTAATCAAATCAACACCAAACATATTACTTAATACGGAACCCTCTTCCACGCACCCCTAACATACATCAGAGCACATCATTGCATCACAAAGTAATAGGTATAATTGTGAGGGTGGCAACACTAATTAAACGGTGATTCGGTGTTGCCAGCTATTATGGCGATGATTTTATTTATTTGTTTGGGTAGGTTGGTAATGGTTATTTTAATAACTTAATAAAATTAATGGTAATTAGTAGAATGAGTGGATAGTTCAGATTAGATGTTTTGTAAACTAATTAGTAACAATTATGTGTAGTTTTAACAAAAATAACTCCGATGGTAGTCATCTGGGCTTTTTTAGAACGACGCTCGTTTAAAAGGTTCATTTTTAATTAAAAAATACCTAGATCTGTCAATGCTCGTCAAATATACCTTCTGCCCGCGACTTCATCCGCGTGATATTTCTCGTTCCGCCGACCCACCCCGTCGCATCGCATCGCCTGCCCGCGCTATAACTTCGTTTTTGCTTAGTTTTTTCTTATTTTTCTTCTTCTTGCTCGGCTCCTAAGCGTCCTAGCGTAGCCTTTGGCCCTCCTCAAGTATTGGGCTATGAAATATAAAAATAATTTTTCAAATCCAACAAATAATTCCAGAGATTAGCGCGTTCATACAAATACTTCAGCTTTAAGATTAGTAGGTATAGGTAGATTGATTTGGAATGTACCTAGGCCTAAGAGAGTCACTATATGCAAAGTTTCGGTATTGATAAGCAACCAAGTCTTAATAATTGATGATCAAATTATAGCAACTGCATGGCCACTTAGATAACTTGTCTCATTCATAAACTCAATAGGGTCACCCCACTCCACATCAAACCAAATCTAACCATTGATTCATAAACAAACATCTCAATTCGAATTTCGAACGGGCTTATTCTAAATTCAAATAGACAATACTGACTGGAGGGAATTGAGTTGGCGCGGCGCACACTAGGTTGTGGGTTGTTAAAATAAAAGCGGTCGCTTTAAACTAAATAGTTCATTTGTTTCGTTAGAAAATAATCGAAGCATATTACTTTTTTCGGAAGGAACGACTTAAAACACTAGATAGCCTGCTCCAAAGATATGTTCAGAGATTATAAGCTTTTTGTGGCGTATATTTAAAGCACAAACATGTTTAAAAATGTGAATCATTGGCGAATTAAAAATACACCTCAGCATTTATTAGATTGGCCGCTAAGCATAAAAAAGGAAACTTATATTTGCCAAAATACTTTTATACCTATAATAGACAATAATGGATTTATTTCAATTTGCTATTTAGTTGAAATAAGTACCTAAAAATACATTTCGAAAAGTTTCAGTAGTTTCAAAGTGGTACTTTGTGGCTGTTTAAAATGATCTAATTCATCATCCTCAATCATCTCTACCCTTTAATATCATTATTTTACCCTACGCAAAATAAAATAAAAATACACTCAACATCAATCGACCAGTGTGCGCCGTTCCTATCCGGAGCTATTACACGACCGGTTGGCCAAATGGCGCGAAACCCGACCCTCCATAGACTAAACAAAAACATTAATGTGGCTGTTCTGTAATGAGGCCGAAAATAATGAGGTGTGTTGTCTATGCTCGTTTTTTAGTGTACGTCTACGGGGTTAGGTGATGAGAGACCTAAATCATGCCTTATTTTTTTTATGTAGAAGTATGTAGGGACAGAGTTATTTTCGAAAGTCTGACAACCAATCTTGCCAAGGGGTGTCCTGTTACCCAGTAACTGGGTTGTGGAGGACAGATAGGCAGTCGCTCCATGTAAAACACTGGTATTCATCTGCATCTGCATCCGGTGAGACTAGAAGCCGACCCCAACATAGTCGGGAAAAGGCTAGGCAGATGGTGATATGATCGGCTGTAAAAATGAAATAAATCACAGAAAAAGATGAACATCACTAAAATAATTGAATGTCGCCCCCCATTCAACTGTACAACCAGCGCGAGCGGGTCGAGTAATGTCCCCTAATGGACACCACACATTCCCGCAATTTGCCATGTTGCCACCCCCGCTGATATCTTCTTATTTAGACATCAAAACATTAACTCTGCTTTGAGTAGTTTAAAGGGGAATAAAGATGATGGATTATTTTAATATAGGAAATTAATCTGATTCGCTTACGATAAGAATAAAACTCTTTCTCTTTTCTCGTGGCTTGGTGAAAATCTACGTAGCCAAACCACAAGGTGAGAACCAAAGATATAGATAGACCTAGATAACGCAAGTATCGTGATCTGTATGAAAACCAAGCGTGCCATTTTTTTTACTACCTACTATGACGTCACAAGCGCTCTTTCTCACTCACGTTCACCCAGCCAGCAGTACACAGCCTATCGATTCTGTAAAAATCTTACCGTGATAACATAGGTGAAGTGAGCGTGAAGTGAACTATCAATGGAGGCAATCCCTAACATCAGGAATGACAGCTCACATCACCTTAGTTTTCACGGTGAGATTTTTACAGAATAGCACTGCAGGACAGGACAGGACTGAGCACGAAAGTGGCGGCTTACGATTTTTGAACGTAAGCTGGTGAAATTTTTGGCACGCGAAGTAGTTGCTTTTGCGTTATCTAGGTGTATCTATATCTGTGGTGAGGACCTATCGTGATCAGGCGCCGCGACGTCCCTCTGCCTATAATTGGCACCAGTCATGGGTAAAAAAATGTATGCATCTAAAAGAATACATTCTATTCTAGTCTACAATTTTTGTTCCATATTACTAAATTAATGTATAGCTATAATAAAATAACCAATATGTAATTGTTTTGTATTCAAACATTGAACCATTATTATAATTAAGAGCCCGCTTACTTTTTGGTAAACGGCGCGCATCATTTTTTTATTTTTGATTGTAAATGGCATATTGCAGTTCAACCTATGAGATTGTCGTCTTCTTAACCGGGATTGACTGTGGATGCCTCAATAAATTGAGGCCTCTAGCCAGGGCAAAAATAAGTATATAGTATTTGTATTTTTGTTTAATTGACATTGTTTAAGCAATTATTGAAGACTATTTTGGTATACATACTGCGTGAAAATGATGTGGAAGTTCGGAGATATTCAGACTTGTTCCCAGTAGAAAATTGAATAAGGTCCAGTAATTTATTATTTAAGGTATATAACAAAAATGTATACTATTATTATTCATTAGTATTCTAATATTATTCATATGGATATTTGTGATATGAAAAATAAATTGATGGATTATATTCAACAGAATCTGCAAATTAGAGCTCTCAAATCAGCTCTCCACGAGTTTTTGCCTAAACATGCATCAGGATAACGATTAGTGCTGAATAAATAGACAAATAATAAAATAAAAACCGGTCAAGTGCGATTTGGATTCGTAAACCGAGGGTTCCGTACAAATTTGTAGGTATGTAACTAATTTATGACGGGTATTTTTTTTAAATGTAACTACAAATTTACGGTTTTCGGATTTTTTTCTTTACTTGTGCTACGTGACCTTGCTTCTTGCTTAATTTCATGATTCTAGGTCAACGGGAAGTACCCTATATATTTTGATTCCCTTGAGAGTGTCGAAATATACTTTTTTGCGGCATAAACGGCCGTATCTTTTTTTACGTTAACTTAGAAGTTTGATATTTTCTTGCTTCAAGGTACTGTATACCCAATTATATGGTTTTAATTTCAACTCTATACCTCCACGCGTTTGACAGACAGACGGACGGATGGACAACAAAGTGATCCTATAAAGGTTCCGTTTTTTTTCCTTTTGAGGTACGGAACCCTAAAAATTGCTTTATTATTATTATAGAAGAGAAAACAAACTATCTTTATCAAATACTTGCTATTTATACCAACCAACGTATAGTATTCAATTTCAACGACGAAATCATGCATCTCCGCGCATTTTTGTAAGAGGCCTCTTAAATGAATCCTTGTCGAGCTATACATCTTTTTAAGGCAGACTGTAGGTATAACTTATGTACTTAGATATTATTGTTACTTACAACTACAACCTATACTAGACTGATCTCAATAAAATAAAATGTTATATTTACTTATTTAATGTTTAAGTATAACATATTTAAAAAATTGCTTATTAATTTTTTTTTTTTATTAATTTTATAGTTTATGCTGCTATTTGTACCTTAGTAACACCTCTACAACATTATGGGATGCAATTATAGAAATGCAGTTCTTTATACAAAAATGACAACATAGTTCGGCTATGTTGTCATTTTTCCAAAATCAAAATAAAGGTCAAAATACAAATACGGGCTCAAAGGTTTAGGCAAAAACTAAAGTTACATTTCATTATGTAATAAGATGGATAGAGTTTATCGTGGACTTCAGAAACCGAGCATAATAAAGCTAACAAAGCAAGTGAAACCACAAACTCTTAGCTCGTCCACCACCCCTTTTATCTTATGAAGTGCGTGGGAGTCGCCATTATCAGGCAATAGACAACAGAGGAAGGTTCCTGTTAGCCACAATGAGATATAATTATACAGTAGTGCTGCCCCCGGACATTGAGGGTTAACGGGTTCTGTAGAGTTATCGATAGGAAGTGGACGTTGGCGAAAGGAAACAGATGTTAGCGAAAATATTTGTTATTGTGGCGACAATTGACAATTAAATAAGTAATAAATATTAAAAAAAAAAACACATCATCATCTGCCTAGCGTTTTCCCAACTATGTTGGGGTCGACTTTCAGTCTAACCGGATGCAGCTGAATACCACTATTTTACATGGAGCGACTGCCTATCTGACCTCCACAACCTAGTTACTGGGTAATACGATACCCCTTGGTAAGACTGGTTGTCAGACTTTCGGGCTTCTGAATAACCGTAAAGACTGTCAAAGATCCATGAATGACAGCTGGAACCAACGGCTTAGCGTTCTTTATATAAAACAAAAAAATTGTGATATTAATATAAATGAGATTCCTTAAAAATGTTGAAGCGGGCCACTCGTGTGTATGCACTCTAAGACACCTACATTTTTAAGAAATCTGACTTTTTATCGGCGGCTGCCGTCAACAAGATGCCGCTCGTGTATTTTAATCATAAACCTATTTTGAATTGTTTCTTCATAAAATTGTTCTCACATATAGAAACAACAAGAATAACGTACCCAGGATTTTGTAATATCTTGCTTTAAAAGAGTGTCCTTTGAGTTTCTTGCCCATTCTTCTAAAAGAGATCTACGTTTTGGAATGGGCAACTAGCTTCAACTTTCTGACTGACTGACCGACTAGTTAATTTTGACAATTCAAAAGTGCCTGTAAATGGTTTAATTGAAATAAATGTTTTGAGTTTGAGTTTGAGTACGGTGTTCAAATACACGAGTGGGCGTTATGGACGGGAGACGAAGATGTGTCGAAGGCAGCCGCTGACCCTTCAACGGCTGAAGTTACCTCTGCCGTTGACACGTGCCGCTTGTGTGTATTATCTGTAAGAAGAATTCAATTCCGGGCCTACTACTCGTACTACAAACATAGCAAGCATCTCAAAATATTCCTTGAATTTCTGGCCACAAACAAAAATATGGCATCGAAAAAATTCCTCCGCATCGCTGTCAACTGGTATTGTACCCAAGAGACTGGCGGTATTGCCACGTTGTATGGCAGTGCTATTGCCATGATGTATGACAATACTTAAGGCAAGGTAAACTTATTAGATATCTACTTTTATATTTCCTTTTATTTTCAGCTCAACAATGAAAACGAAAAAAAAATTCTTTCAACATCATCCTTTCGCCTCCGTCGATTTTCGCCAGCGACCCGGCAACCCCTCTAACAAATTCTCGCCGGCGGCTGCCAAACGGTTTACTTTTCCACTTACTTTGAGTTTGAACGCACTTTCAGTAATGATAGCCAGCTCCACTTGGTCTACCCTGCCCTGTTAGGTCCAGCTTTAATTGACCCTCATTTGTCTTCATAAAAAACTGTGTTAGAGGTCGACGTATGCTGGTCAGTTGAACAAACACTGCCAATAATTGTTGAACCCTTTGTTGAAACTGTTAGTATTGTTTTATGGGTCAAGTTAAATCAGACATTATAATATCTAATTCACCTTAATTCTCCTATGCCAGTTAACACTGGAATTTGAAAACATTGTAAAAGCCAATTATTTTTAAAAGAGTAATCGTGGAGTTCCTTGCCGGCTCTTCTCCATATGAAACGACCAATTGGGACCGTGCACCTAGCTTCTGACGTTTCATAAGTGCCCATGCAGGCTTATGTGAAATAAAATATTTTGATTTTGTCAATCTTTTTCTACTCATAGCTATCAGAAAAAAGCTCATGACATGGCGAAAATATGAACTCTGATCATCTGTAAAACTGACTGCCCAATCTATCCTGAACATTTAAGTATCACCACACAAAGCCACTTTCACTTGACCTTGACATTCCAACAACTCCTTCAGATTCTGATCCCTAAATACACTGGACATAAACTTATCCAGCAACAGTTGACCTGCGTTTTCTCACATTAAGTAGGAATATAGAGGTCTTCTTAAACTGGTGTTGTGATACCACCGTTAAAAGCTTCTGTAAGTGAGTGGGCAGAGTTCAAGGTAAAGTGGTCATCGTTTATATGAAACGTAATTACCCTTGTGGGGATTATTAAATACATTGTGTTGGCTAAAAGCTATGGACAATTATCTGTGGGGTGTGAGTGTGTGTGAGGGGGTGTGTATGTGTGACGTACATGAATAGTAATGCTAACGTGTTTTGTTTTAGTTCTGTTATTTTCCACTTAAGGCGCTGTGCCCGAACGTAGGACACTGTGAAACGTTGATTTTTGTCGCACAGTTAAGCGTATAGGTTATATTACAAGCTAGCTTTATTTATTGTCAAAATGTTCAAAGAATAGACATATTCAAAGATATTTCTAAAAAATATCATGATAAAACAATCGTAAAAGTGAATTAAAAAAATTTTTTTTTCGTCGCTTCATACTCAAAATTTTTAACGTAAACTATGATATTTTATGTAATGATAATAAAGGGAATTTCAGTGGAAGTCTTTCAGCTGAAATTATAACTTTTTGTCGGTATAGGTACATACTTTAGCTAGGTACTCCTCTGACTAATCCTTTTGGGAAAATAGGCAAGATGTTATGTATTTTTTAATATGCTAAAGACAATAGGTGCATTAGGTGTTAAATTTTAAGAACGCAATGCCATCAAAGTATCAAAACATATTTTGTCTCTACACCACCGAAGTAAATGAACTTAACCAAACATGAAAGTACTTACAAATACATACAAGGCACATCACAACAACGCACTTAACTACAAAGGACCAACCATTCGATCATTTAGCCACTGTTTATGATCATTAAAGTACCCCAGTACCCCACCTATGGGAATTCCCCTCCCTAGCGACTACTCTCATTGGGGGAATTGGGGGAACAAATGTACCAGAAGATGGGTCTTCCGTAAAATTGGTCGTGTTGCACTAACAGTTGTTTAGACAATTTTTTTATTAATGCTTGTTGGTCTCATGTGGTTTTGGTAAAATGTCGTGGTGATAATAGTGGATCAAAGTGTTTTTTGTCGTTTTATAAGCTTTCCTTTTTTAGTTGCTTGTTGTTTTTTTGTTATTTTGAATGAAAACTAAATTATAATGGACTGAAGAATGCTTTGAAGATCTCGGAGATTTTAAAAATTCCTTGCCATACCAATTGCCGATGCCTCGTCCAACTTCGTTGACGTTCCTTTAACATCCTTGAACACAACACACGCCCGTTTCCCTCAAACCAGAACATAATAATGTTACTTAGCGGTCTAACCTTTTAATAATAACGCTTCTTTGCTTCAATATGTGTTATCTTGAAAATTGAAAGTGTGATATCCTCGTGAATATGTCACGTTTTCGCTGAAATTTGAGAGCTCCTTCCTCTCACTCATAGATTCGCTATTACACCCACAAAAGAAACCACGTTTTTTGGAAAAATAAAATCGGTCACGGTGGTTTCAACTATTAAATTTTAAAAAATGAATTGTCGGGCTTATCACGTTATTGAAGCAAAGAAGCCATAAGCTCTACTGCTAAGTCTACCTATTGCTTTCTTTTCACTGTGATTCTTGTCTTCATCCTAATTAATTTGTAGTCGGCGCAGCGAGGCTTCTTCTTCCATACTTCTATATTAGCCGTCATCTCAGTAGTCACCCCCTTTCAAACCATATCATCATTCACACAGTCCATCCATCGTTTCTTTGATCTTTCCCTACTCTTATTCATTCTCAAAAGTTTCTTCACGTCATTTTCCTAATTCCTCTGTATCACATGCTGATACCCTGGCTAAGGATTACTACATAACTTTATAGTCACCGGTGCAACTTTTAGACTACCTCTCCTATATTATTTTCTTATTTAATACATTCGCGGAACCACATTCTAGCGCCTAAATGTCTTAAACTTATTCTATGTGAAATAGTTCCTATCTATAAGAATCTAATTTGCCAAATCAACCCACAAAAGTACAGATTTAAATCAAACATTTAGATAACCAAATAATCATCAAATAAACCAACAAACAAATTTGTAACCCACAATATGATATTACCATAACACCCCTAAATGGGGCAATAGGGGTACCACGGGGTAGGGGTACTAAGGGGCACGGGGTACAGTTACATGATTTAGCTATTACTCCCCCTAACCGGTGGCGATTTTTAATCCTACGTTAATGGGCACATGTGATTATGACTTTTGCCAAAAGGCCATCTACAGACGGGCTGGCTGTAATAAAAAAGTGAATAAGGATTGTTTTTTTTGTTTGTTAACTTACAGTCTTATTAAAAACTATGTTACTGCTACTATTAGCCTGCGTCATCCCAATTCTGGGCAAAAGCCTCTCTCCATGACTTCCAGCTCTTTTTATTCAGGGCTAAAGTGGACCACTGGTCATTTGTTTTGTCCAGCCCGTCCCGCCAACTTTTCCGGGGTCTGTCGCGACGCCTTCTAGCTGTGTCAGGGCTCCACTTGGTGGTAATTTTGGCGCACAGCTCAAAAACTATGTAACTACTTAACTAAAATAAAATCTAATATGTTTATTTATTCTTTGTTGTCGAATTTCAGCCTAGTCTCTTACACGCAGCGGGATTGTCCGAAAGGGTTACCGCTGCCCCGGAACATAAAGGGCTAAGGAAGGAACACGGGTGGGTTTTAATCAGTAAGAGTCTGACACTCCCTTCTGCTCCACCCTGAGCGGGAGGGGTCATTTGATGATTTCCCATCCACAAAAAAAAAAAGTGTCTCTTCAACAATTTTTAAAGAACTTACTGATGAAGCCACATCTATACAGGGTTTAAGGGACATCGATGAGCAGCCTTTTACCATGGATTTAGTAGATGATTCTGAATTCCGCTGCGGAACAATTTTTGCTCGGTTATTTAAAAAAAATGTTGTACCATACATTTTGACCGTGCATTTTTTTGCATTGCATTTTTCTATGAAACAGCAGATTTATTTTTTTATGAGCGACAAAAAATTTCTACGCTAGTAATTATGTGCTGAATCCATGCTGATAGATTGCGCGTCGTGGCCCTACCACTCTATAAAGCATGTTCCTACATCTTAAGAGTCCCTATCAATTTCGCGGGGTGAAAACAGAAAATCTGTTTTTTTAGCGCAATTTTCTCAGCAACCATAAGTTATCTACATTCTTTTTTTAAATACACAGTTATTTATCACCTATATATCCAGTAAGTCTAAGAATTAAAATTTTAGTAAACGAACGATCGAATTTAAGTTTATAAGGCATTACTTAGATATTTTACTACAATTAAATAAGTAGTTTTAGTAGATAAATACCTTAAATTTTAAAATATTTAACACTTATTATTATTTTCAATAAATTCTTACGAGGAGACAAGAGTTTTGCACATGATTTTATTGGGTTTTTTCAGCGTGATCAACAGTTTTTACAAGTACTAAATCATTAAACTTTAAAAAACAAAATTGTACACTTACTAATATAATATATGCCCAGTATTTATAATTTTTTTTCAGATTGTTATTTACTGCCAGTAAGTTATGAAAGCAATTGAAAAACATGGTGTTTCGTGCTTACGTAAAAACGTGTGTTAGATTTTTATTTTTTGTAATTTTTATTAAGTAGTTATCAAAATTTAAAATTGTACACTTACTAGATAAATAGTTGATAAATAACTGTGTATTTAAAAAAAAACTAGTTAACTTAAGGTTATTGAGAAATTTGCGCTGAAAAAACTTAAATTTTCTGTTTTTAGACCGCGAAATTGATAGCGACCCTTAAGAAGAAAAGGTAAGAAACATTTAAGATAGAAACGATTGTATTATAATAATCCATCGCCAAAGACAAGAGGTTCAAGTGTTCGTAAATAATAAACGTTCAATAAGCACATAATATAATATATTCTATAATACATATGTATAAATTATATAAAGGTAATTTTACAGTAATGTAGACTAAAGCTAATTCGTTTAAGATAAAATTGAGGCTGATTTATGCCTTTCTAAAGAAAGAAAAATGCGTTTCTTGGCATTACAGCAAATCCAACAGTGTGATTTTTTGACGCGCTGTGATGCGCTCTGTTGGATTTTCAATGCTCGGCTCAGCACCGAGAGTTGAAAATCCAACAGTGTGAATTTTTGACGCGCTCTGGGATGTTCTATGTTGAACTCTCAATGCTCTGCTCAACACCGAGACTTGAAAATGCAATAGTATGGTTTTTTGACGAGCTCGGATGCGCTCTCTTGGATTCTCAGTGCTCGGCTCAACACCGAAAGTTGAAAATACAATCGTGTGGTTTTGTGACGCGCTGGCATGCCCTCTGTTGGATTCTCAACGCTCGGCTCAACACCGAGAGTTGAAAATCCAATAGTGTGGTTTTTTGACGCGATGGGATGCGCTCTGTTGGGTTCTCAACGCTCGGCTCAACACAGGGAGTTGAAAATCCAACAGTGTGCTTTTTTGACGCGCTGGGATGCGCTCTTTTAGATTCTCAGTGCTCGGTTCAACACCGAGAGTTGAAAATCCAATAGTGTGGTTTTTTGACGCGCTGGGATACGCTCTTTTGGATTCTCAACGCTCGGCTCAACACCGAGAGTTGAAAATCCAATAGTGTGGTTTTTTGACGCGCTGGGATGCGCTCTGTTGGATTCTCAACGCTCGGCTCAACACCGAGAGTTGAAAATCTAATAGTGTGTTTTTTGACGAGCTGGGATACGCTCTGTTGGATTCTCAATGCTCGGCTCAACATCGAGACTTGAAAATCCAACAGTGTGTGATATTTTTACGTCCGTCGGCTTATTCTTTATTTTTTAAGAGGTTTTTCTAGTTTCACGTGTACGGTGCTGCACGCGCAATTTTTTTTAATAACCAAAAACCTCAACCGGACGCACAGATATAGTGTAAAACCCCCTTAACCCACCCACATAGTTTGAAAATCAAGCGTAATACGTAACTCGAGCCTAGGCAACCATAATTAACGACTTCAAAGCGGACTCCCATCGTTATTTCAACGATATGTTAACGTTATTTTCATCGTTATTCATAACTAGGTTGTGTGCACGGCTGCACGCGTACGGTTTTTAACAATGTAATGGATAGCTGCTCTGAACTTTTTAAATTAATTTGGCTTTTTTTCGCATTCTCGTAATTATTTTAAGCTTTCTTTTTTTGATTTTGTTTTAATTAAGGTCACTGGTGTTATTGTGGTTTCTATAGAGTTTGTTTTGTGGAGTTTTAAATTGTAGATAATTATAATTCCAAACTTACGACCCAATGGGTCCCTCTTAATGGCAAGCGACATAGCGGCAAACCCAGATGACTTCTTCAACAAGAACTGCCGATTGATTCTGTAATAATCTCACCGTTATAACTTACCTAAGTTATCACGGTGAGATTATTAAGAAGTGAGCGTGAAGTGAACTATCAATGGAGAAAATCCCTAACATCAGGTGGAATGACAGCTCACTTCACCTTAGTTTTCACGGTGAGATTTTTACAGAATAGCACTGCTGGTCCTTATCAGCTTTGAACAAAGAAAGGTGGAAGGCCATTGCCCTGCTGTGGGACATCACAAGCTAAAATGTAATGAGTTTGCCCCTAATCCATGGTACAATAGGTTACGACCCGAATTAAAATACATAAATGGTTTTCCTCGTTGGTCCAGTGGTAGCTGGCACTACTGCTGACCATGAGGCCCTGGATTCGATTCCCGGGTCGGGCAAAATGTTTTTGTGTGTTTTCATTCGGAAGTTTTCGGTAGCAGCCCCGGAGTCTGGATTTGTACCCGAATGATGGCAATAGACTAGCCCTCTATTACTTGGGACTTAAACATATCTGGCGAAATGAGGCTGTTTTATAGCTACACCTCAGCCCAACCTTTCAGGAAATGCAGGCGTGCTTTTATGTTGCTTATAAAAATAAAATAAAATTCATTTAATTCAGACTATTTAAATGTCCATATTTTGTTAGTACCTATTGCATTATCTTAACACTAGGTTAGTCATGAGGAGATCAAAAATAATGAATTTAAGTGTATGACATAAAAAAAATGAAATACCTTTATGAAATACCTACTCGGTCATTGATGTTGCTAAAATATGCTAAATGAAAAAAAACGGTAAGTATTAGCTTATTTTTTCCAAGCCAAGACAAGCCTTTGATAATTAAGATTAAAGATGCGGATGCCCGCTGTTTTGACAATGCAATTCCAGCAATTTTAAGAACGTTCAGTCTGAGCTGTCTCAATCTGTCAAAAATACCTCTAATTTTATTTACGAGAATTGGTCTTCTGAATACTTCCTAACAGCTGTCACCAATAGCTTCATAAACCCCTCTTGGGAGCAAGCGCAGCAATTAAACACACAGCAAGGTATTGTAAAACTAATAATTGTCATCCACACACAGTTATCTTGTCCAAACAATTATCACACTACAATAAACAACAATGAAATCGTCAACCAATCGTTATTATTGCAAATTACCGCCATCTGCTTTAGTTTGACAGATCCCAAAGGGTTTTGGCGCACTTCTAACAACTGTCAAGCGGCCATCTTGCGGCCATAGACAAACATTTGCAATTTTACGCGCCATTGATTCCAGTTTTGTTAAATTAGCCGCGTTTAATTCGTTTTTAGTTTACAATGGACCTTTTTTCACCGATAACTGTTTTCTTTATTTTAAAATATGATACGGTAGTTTTATTTTGTAGTCTTTGTGTTCGATTTTCGGTACTTTTTGAGTGGTCATGTGGAAAAGTTGATTTTTTAAATCACTTAAGTTTAATATGCCCGACGGTTCTGGTTTATGCGATTAGATTACTGATAAATGCTTGTTTAAGTGGTTAATATTGTTGCGTCTGAAGTGGGTTCTGTTTTGTCGAAGTTATGGTTTTAAAACTACATATTTTGTACTATAACCATGACTGTTTTTAACCGACTTGGTGGAATTCAGATCCGGTCTAAACACGTTTCACAGGATTTTTAGTAGAACGAATAGAAAACTGCAGTAAAATAATATGCTTACACAATATCATCCACCCTTACTATCATGCTTTTATATCTCACCACACATGATACAAGAATATAATAAACCGCCACAAAAAAACGTTTCCAACAAAAATCAACAGTCGGAACTCGAATCTGCTCTCATTAGCAATCAATACCGTTCATTTATCCCCTGGACAAGCAGCACAAAGCATCGCCACACGGACTGCCGGCAGCGGTGCGTGAAATATAAGAGCACTCCACAAAAGGGCTAATAACTCGTGTGAAGCACCCTTAGTGCTGCCTCGGTTTGCGGAGGAAGTGATGAGCGGTGGTGGGTAGCGGAGCGGGCAGCGGGGAATCTTTAAGACAGGAAGATAAATAAAAAAACTTAATCTCATTAAAAGCGTCTAACGAGCCTCTGCGAGTTGGCGTCGGCCCCATGTACGCCTACCTGGCTTCGGATCCTCGTACGCCTACCAAAGGCCCGGCCAACCCCATAAAAAAAAAAACATGTATTTGCTTAAAACATTATATTTTATTGAAATGCCGATTTTGGCACCGATTTCGATTAAAAACAGTGTGATTGCTTTAGTAAGTAAATAAAATAAACGTGAATAAAATGTTTTTCTCTTTAAAGTATTACAAAATAAATCACGTGATCCATGTGAAATCTATTAAAAAATACCATGTTTCCTGAACTTCTATTTCTTTCCAGTATGTTTGGTTTTCAGCCGATCTGTTTCACGATTTCCGATACGTACTTAAATAATGTAAAAATTAACTTCTTGCCCAATCAGGGCCCTAATTCACTATGACCGCTTATTGATTCCTTACTTCGACACCACGTCAATTCCTTAGCTAATCACGACATCTGCTGAAAACGTATTATCTCTGTCTGTGACACAATGAACGAAAGCGCACGAAATGAACGCGAAGTTGGCGTGCTTTGAACTGTCAAAATACCACACTTGACCACCGTACGTGGTATGCACGTGGTAAGATTACGCGGGGAATAATAATAATAACTAAACAGATTTGGGGCCCTGACAACATGTTTTAAAAAAACGCTACACCTCCTAACTTAACCCACACAAAACCTCGCTGGTACGAAAAATATGACGTTATCTTTATTCTGATCGGATCCTTTGTCGGTCGAAGTCGGGAGCTATTGTAGTATGTACAGACAATTTTTTTACATGCCGTCTACAGCTAGTAGCTACTTATGATGGGTGCCATTGTTTTCTAGTGGTAATAGTATTATTTTGTGTATCTGCTATCGATAGTGTGGGTCTGTAGATTTTTTTTTTAACATTGCCAATTTTTTTTTGAAGATGTTGAATACTTATTTTTGTTGATATTATTGGTTGTGCTTTTATTTAAATATTCTTACTAAAGTGATATCTAATTGATATTTGATTTATAGATTCAAATAATAATAAATGCTTTAAAGACTTATTTAGCCTATTTTTAGAAATATTTAAGAACGTTTAAGATTAGCTATTAATTATATAAACTAAAAAGATCAGATTAAATCAACTCAAATATTTGCAACAAACATGCCGTGATTAAAGAATCATATAAAAAGAATCCCAATGCCATTCATTTTGACAATTATATTATTTATTTATTTAATACTTCAAGCACATACATGTACAGAGGCGGACTTAATGCCATAGGCATTTTCTACCAGTCAACCTTTGGGTGATGCAGAGACAAACAGTAGTAGGTGCAGTCATTACAGGAATAAATATTTTAAATATAAAGATACGCAGAACCCTATTTAAACTATAAATATAATATACCTATACCTAATTACATATAAACATAAGCACAAATACATACACATAAATAAATGAATATATTAAAAAGAAATAAGACAAACAATGAGAAAATATTAGCGTTGTGATGATACTGCCAGCTTCTTGCGAAAGTGCTCGCGAACCTTAACTTTAAAGGATAATCGGTTGGTTGCCATCCTGATTTCCTCGGGGAGCGCATTCCTCAGAGATAGACTGAACGAAGAAGGAAGAGTTAATGAAGTCTGTGCGATGAGTGGGACATTGGAGAAGACGATTGTGTGATGAACGTAGATTTCTATTGTGGTTGGCGCAAATGTACTGAAAGTGGGGGGCTAGATAACCAGGGGAAGAGAGAGAATCAAGAAATGAAAATAAGGTAGTCAGCGCCCTTAGCTCTCTGCGCTGGCGAATGGGCAACCACTTTAGAAGCGACCGATGCGCAGAGACATGATCATATTTACGTAGATTGAAAACGAATCGAATGCAGTTATTGAGAAGACGGTCAAGTTTGTCGAGGAGATCTACAGTGCTATTCTGTAAAAATCTCACCGTGAAAACTAAGGTGAAGTGAGCTGTCATTCCACCTGATGTTAGGGATTACCTTCATTGATAGTTCACTTCACGTTCACTTCACCTATGTTATCACGGTGAGATTTTTATAGAATCGATAGGCTGCATTCAGGTCATAGTAGCACACATCACCAATATATTAATGTAATTTTGACAAAATTATATTAAGATTGCGTTATTGTCACTATTGAGAAGGCGAATTTTTCAAACATATGAAGCAATAGATTATGAATTTCCTTCAAAATAAGCATTGTGATAAGTAGAAAGTTTGTTACACAAATTGGGGTGCAAGATTACAGTATATTGTACCTTACCTTTAGTACTTTAAACTTTTACATAACTACTTGGAGTCAGAAAACGCCTTTTAAAAAAAGGTAGCCTACACTGTCCCACGGTTGGACAGAGGCCTCCCGCAAATCCTTTAGGGCACCATTTTCTAGAGCCACCTACTAGATCCAATCCTTGCAGTACGTGTCTAGATTGTCTCATACCTCTTCCTGGTGAAGACGCCTTAGAAAAAGATAAAATAATACCACATAGAAAAATGAAATAATGATCCTAAAAAATACATAAAAGAAAAGAGGAATGTCTCAAAGGTTCTTTCGCACGACAGCAATGTTAATTTGATAGAACCTACATAGTTTCTTTAAGTAGTCTTTTTTTATGGATGGGAAATCGTCAAATGACCCCTCCCGCTCTGGGTGGAGCAGAAAGGAGTGTCAGACTCTTACTGACTAAAACCCACCCGTGTTCCTTCCTTAGCCCTTTATGTTCCGGGGTAGCGGTAACACTTTCGGACAATCCCGCTGCATCTTTAAGTAGTCTGTGGTACCTACCGACAAACCAAAACTTTGCTGACTGTACCTAGGTCATAATAACGCCCAATAAATTACAATCTAAACCCCAAAACATACCTTTATGATCTCATCGACACTGCCAGAAAATCGACTAATCAAAAAACATTTCTCTCGCTAAAACCTAACGTGTATGGACGTCGGCGTGTATAGGCGTCAGCGAGCGCGTCCATAAATACAAGAGTACGGCTAATGACTGCATAACTGATATTTACGTCTGACGTGTTGTGGCGTTACGGTTGCCGTATTTGATGCTGTTTTTAAAGTCACTGTGTGACCTAAAGTCGCATTTAAGTCACGCTTCACGAGTCGAAATAAATACTTTTTCTTTCTTTCTTTCTTTGCTTATCTGTGAGTAAAGTAGTCCATTTTTACACAGAAAAACATGACTAGTCACACGTAAATGCGCGTTTAGGTCACACGTGCTATAAAATTGTAAACTATACGTGTGACCTAAGTAGTATTAAGTGCCTATACTACCTCAAATGGCCTAGCATGATCCTCCGTTATGTCGAAAATACTGCAGCATTAATTTTGAAATAAATATACCTATGGTAAAGTTGAGAATTAATGTTAGGTCTTATGTTTGACGAAAACACGATTCCATAAAATTTTCTCTATAGAAAAAAATCCAAAGTTACCTCCATACCGAATAATAAACCGCTGGTATTCAAAAAATACTTCATATTAGATCATGAAACTTTGCATACTAACTGAACTAACTATAAAGCAGGTCTTATGTTTTTTTTTTTTTTTTTATTAATTACCATTATTTTCACCGTAAAAAGCAAATACCTAAATTATTGGCGCTGCCTGCCGCCTAGCACCGCACTCTGTCTCGCTCGCACTCAGTCCGCGAGCAGTATCATGCGAGCGAAATAAAGAGTGAATTTTAGCTGAGGTAGTATAAGCTCTTAATGTACGGTGTTTAGCATCCTCGCTCACGCCGTGCAATAATAGACTACTTAAATCACACATATTTATTTATTTATTTATTTAATACTTCAAGCACATAAATGTACAGAGGCGGACTTAATGCCATAGGCATTTTCTACCAGTCAACCTTTGGGTGATGCAGAGACAAACAGTGGTAGGTGCAAATCATATCGTAATGTACTATTTTAACATAATAAGCTAATAATGTTTGCACTGCTGGGACACGCATTTCTGATGAAATGGGTCTTGATCTTGACAGACTGACCTACAGACAAACAGACGGTCAACGAAGTGTTCTTATAAGGGTTCCTTTTTTTCCCATCCACAAAAAAAAAAGGGTTCCTTTTTTTCCTTTTGAGGTACGGAACCCTAAAAATATAACTATAAGTACTTAATATGCATAAGTACATAATCAGCCTATAATTTTCCCACTGCTAGGATACACCGGCCTACTCTTTGTGAGAGGGAAAAGGCTGTAATCCACCACGCGGGCCCAATGCGGATTAGTAGATATCACATGTCTTCAATTTTTTTTTATTTTAGGACATGCCGGTTTCCTCACGATATTTTCCTTCACCGTTTTGAGAGCAGAGAGAGGTGATGAAATTAAATACATAAAGTGAAGCGCCTGCCTGTGTTCGAACTCACGACCTACTCGTAAGTCGAAGCCGATGAACCGTTGGATCGCCATTGCTCATTTTTCAACCAAGTCTACCATTATTTTCAATACCAAATACATTTACCATAACAGAAGCACCCCACACCGAAGCCATAGACTCAGTCCAAAGTAATATATGTTGAACAAAAAAAAAGGCAGCCAGTCCGCAGTTATCATTGTAAAATGAATTAAAAGAGTACGCCTAAAAGTACGGTTTCGGCAAAGGATTGAATAAAAATGATAAAAATGATATATGATGGCTCGTGCTGGCTTGATGCGAAAATACCTCGGCTTGTAGGGATGGGACGCGTCGGTTGATAGTTGTCGATGGTTTTAATGTTTTTCAGACGGGAAAATAACCTAGTCAGACAGGATTATCATTGCTTTAATTATTAAGGAAATACGTTACAAGTGACTAAGGTTTGCAACAATTGTATAATATTTTTTAGAATTAATCTTAAACATCCTTATTAGATTGTCCCGAAAATATTTAAAAGTATTTTTGGAGACTGCAACCAACATTTTTCAGATAAACTTGAAATAAAGTTTTAGAATTTCATCGATAGACTTTTCCCATCATTGGCTTAGTAAATGAAGATGCTTTCTCACTAGTCAGGCTTGGATTTCGGTCGCCTATAAAATATAGTTTATGATAAGGGAATACAACCATAAAATGTGGAATGGTAAACATAGGGGCAATTCTCGTAATTTTAAGAACTTTCGCAGTCTGATCCCAGTCTCAATCTGTAAAAAAATACCTCTAATTTCTAAATTTTTGTCAATTTTTTGACATTTGTTTGTCAGATTTTGAACGTTTTAAATAGCAAGAACTGGCCTTCTGATTGGTAGACCTAATACATTTTTCAACTGTTGAACAGACGCCGACACATCAAGCTACCCGAAACTGTCAAATTTTCCCAACTAACATTGAACCTTATACTTTAGCAATAAAGTTGAAAATCTATTAAAGAAATGTGACAGATTGTAGTAGCTTGATGTGCTGGCGTCTGAACATTGGTTTTCTTAATAGCCACCATAATATCAGGTCAGAGATAGGTAAGTAAGTGACGTTATAGCTACGGTGAGGAGCGGTGCCGTCACACAATAGCCACAGTGACAGCTATCATTAAAATGATGACAGCGCGGAGAGAGCGTTCTTGATAGTCAAAGTTTGCTGTGTAAAAAACGCTCTCTAGGAAAACACACCGACTTATTTTCATCGGGTCATATCAGATCAGATCTTTCTTTCTTTCAGTGACGTCATTCGCCGGTAAATCACGGACACTATGTGGCCGCCACGGATCTTATAGAAAACCATGGTTTTAATAAAAAGGATAACGATTCAAAATACTAAAGCCATTTGTTTCAATTTGATCAATAACTCTATGTAAAATTCTGATGCTGAGCAGAATCAGACTTAAATGCCAAGTATAAGAAAAAAGTAAATAGGTAATTAAAATTTAAAAAATCTTTATTTAAAATAAAGTGACTTTGTTACAGACATTACATTTACAACATACTTACACAGGTAGTATCTCAAACATAGGTCCCCTGGCTCCTAAACTAGGTTTATACCTGTGACGGGGGAGTCAGTCTTCCTCCATTATAAAAGTCATTACGTAGGTACTTACGTCATTGGTAATTAATAAGTTAGTGGTGAAAAGAAACCAAAAGGCATATTTTAGACGCCAGCACATCAAGCTACCCGAAACTGTAAAATTTTCCCAATCAAATTTGAACCTTATGCTCTAGCATTATAGTTGAAAATCTATTAAATAAATTTGACAGATTGTAGTAGCTTGATGTGCTGGCGTAAGTACAAAAACAATGAAGAAAATGTGTGTGATGGGTGTAAAAACGCTGATGATATCGTGAAATCATCCCCGACTTTTTCCTAAGCACTATTAACATACCTTCTACCATCTCGCAGGCCAGTGTAAAGACTTCTCAACACATACGCGCCTCCCGAACCAGCGTCAAAAGAATTAAAAAGTGCCCCAGTACTCCAGCCGGCGAACGGTAACAAAAAACAGAGTATACCATAGTCAAAGTAACGTTATTAACAGGGGCTTTGAGCACGGATTTATGTTCGTAGCTACCTCCAAATTGGGGCTTCCTCCGATCAGCTTGAAGGTATATTTTTAGATTTTTCGTGTGGTATTCTTTAGGTTTTTCGGGGAAATGCATGTCAGAGTTTTACTGACTTATAAATATTATGCTGAATTTACTTTTTGAAGTGAAAACTTCTTTTGGCGCACAATGCGCTTTTTGTGAACAGTGAACGAAACTGAATCGTCACCGACGGGTCGGTGACGTGGTGATCCGGTATACGCCCGCCGCTCCAGTCGGTCGGTGACGCTGCATCGCGTATACTCGACGCTGAATCAAGTTTATTCGGCTCTAATACTTAGTAAGTTTTAACTTCTATCATAATTGATTATAATCACAACCTTTTTTATTTTTTCTTCATTTCTCGTTTTGGCAAGAGAATATTACGCACAGAGTATAGAGAGACGCCTCGGTGGCCGGTGCTACGCCATCGTCAACACTTTTCATTTAAACCACCATACCTGTACGCTCACTACATCACAAATAACTTCTAAACTGCCGATCGATTCTGTAAAAATCTCACCGTGATAACCAAGGTGAAGTGAGCGTCAAGTGAGCTATCAATAGGGGCAATCTGTAACATCAGCAGTGCTATTCTGTAAAAATCTCACCGTGACTACTAAGGTGAAGTGAGCTGTAATTGCAAGGGATTGCCTCCGTTGATAGCTCACTTCACCTATGTCATCACGGTGACATTTTTACAGAATCGATAAGCTGGTGGAATGACAGCTCGCTTTACCTAACTTTTCACGGTGAGATTTTTACAGAATCGATCGGCTGACTTTAAATGGCGGTCCGTGCATGACAGATGTTATAGCTCAACGCACTTGCGCCGCAGCGCCATAAATTTGATTAGAATTGCCATCTCTTGCTGCCGGGACAATTCCGTGCTTTCGCTCATATAATCATCTACCTTACTTTTTCCCAATTACACATTGGGTCGGCTTAGCTTCCACCTTCCACTAAGTAGGTTGATGGAGCGGCTATCTGCTCAAGAAACGCCTGGCGAATATTTAGACCAAAAGCAGAAAATGAAGAAATGATAAAAGAATAAAAGAGGAAGTGACATTTTACCAAAGTTATGGAAGATTATTACTCGCATTAGTATTTTGAAAAACTCCGGAAACAAAAAAAAAAACACAGAAACCAATTGTGAAGGATAAAATTCATTAGTTTTAGTCGATTGCATAATCTATTAATCTGCTAATCGATTCACTAATCGCAATAGTCGATTGAACATTAACAACCGCATCTAAAAAATTACTTACCAAAAACTAACTAATATTAAAATATCATCACGCGTACACATCGAGGGGTAAGCAAAGATGCGTATCTCCGCCGTTTGAAATATCATCCCCTAATGTGGGCCACGCGCCCCCGCGGCCCGGTGTCGCCATTTAAATAAAATTACAATTAGATACGGAGTGTTTTGACCACTGGCAACTGCTTTATTCATTTAGTTTTAACTGATAAATTATGTCATGCTGTTTTATAGAGTTTGGAGTTGGGCAAAGTTTTTACAATGTTTTTATTTTCAGAAGATGAATTCCCGTAATTAGAAACGTTCAAAATCTAGTCGCAATCTCATCTCAGCGACAATAAATCTCAAAAACTTGTCAAAAATAGAGGTATTTATAAAATTAGAGGTATTTTTTACAGATTGCGGCAGAGATCAGTGTGAAAGTTCTTAAAATTACGAGAATTGCCCCTTTATGTCTGACTGAGGAATAGTGTAAGGTAGCATATGAGATTTTACTAGCCTTTACACATGATCTTGCATGAAACAGGCACAGGACGAAAATATCAGTACGCAAAGCATTTGTCCTAGAATAGATAGATATACCTGACATCTCGCCTGTATTTCTCCAAAGGACTGGTAGAGGTCTACCAATAGTAGATACACCCACATTTAGCTAATTAGGTGCAAATGCCGTGCAAAAGAAGGTGAGAGCCTAGTTGATGGAAAACCGCTCAGACCACTCTCCAGACTCCGGACTACTACCGAGAAATTCCAGATGGAAAAACTCAATAACACTTTGCCCCACCTGGGAATCAAACCCAGGAGCTCATGCTTAGCAGTAGCGCTTGTGAATATACCAACGAGACAGTCATATACATCATCATTATCATCTGCCTAGCCTTTTCCCAACTATATTGGGGTCGGCTTCCGTTTTATCGGATGCAGCTGTATACCAGTATTTTAGATGGAGCGACTGCCTATCTGTCTGACCTCCACAACCCAGTTACTAGGTAACACGATACCCCTTGGTATGCGAGAAAACTAACTATGCATTTCTTGTGCATAACGGCTATTAAATCTGGATTTCCATGTCAGTTTTGTACGTTGTTTTCATATGAAATACTAGCTTCTGCCCGCAACTTCATCTTCGTTAAATTTCTCGTACCCCGACCCACCGCGTCGCATCGCATTACCTACCTACCCGCGCTTGTACTCTGTTTTTAATTTTTTTTTTTCTTTTTGCCCGGCTCCTAATGGTCAGAACGTGATGTTAAATAGCCTGTAACCTTCCTCAAAAATTGGGCTTTAAAATGCAAAAATATGTTTTTAAATCTTAATAGTAGTTCCAGAGATTAGCACGTTCAAACAAACTAACTCTTCAGCTTTATTATTAGTATAGATAGGTACTGTAACCGCCATGAGAAGCTATACATTTTGTAAATAAATAACTTATACTAAGTTACGTAGCGAAAATTCAATCAACAACAAAAATGATCCTAAATTCAATCAACTCAAAGTAACGTACGTGTAATACGAAACTAACGAGCAATTTCACTTGGTCGAGTTATAATTTAGCGATTTATAGCGCAGTCGTCTAATGTTTTGTGGTACTGGAACGCGTCTAACTCATGGAACGTAAACATTTGGGTTGCCAATTTGAAGCAAGTTCACGCTGACGCTGTCAATGCTGCAAAAAATCATTACAAAACTGTTTTTTTTATTTGATCTAAAGGTTGTGAACCCCTGAATGTCTGTTTACAAAATGTATAGCTTCTCGTGACGGAGATTTCAGATAATTCTCTTACAAGCATTTACAGAGTGATTCATTCTGACTTCACTTGAGACTCATGGTCTTAGATATGTTTATTCAACAGCCAGAATGTTGTCCCAAGTCCGAACTACCCGTAGTCACATACCTACACCTCACATACTTAGATGTTCAGTTCAGAGGGGCGACAGAATTAATGTCCAATGTCCAAGGGTCTCGAGCATTAATTGTTAAAAATCGACCATCCATTAATTATTTGAAGATAAAACTTGTTTTAATGTTAGTGGAATGTTAGGTCATTACCAATTTTCAGTCATTGGCAGGCTCATTTTTAAGTTCCTGTTTGGTAACTATCTCTTCTATGCAACTGAATGCTTTGAAGCAAATCGTCTTGAAGACCTAGACAAGAAGCGCCAATTACGCAAAAGCCGGCCAAAATCGTCATATAGGTACCTAATTACACATACAATGATGCAGATCAGATCTTTTATACACGGTGTCAACGGGTTTACAAGACCAAATTTGGTTTTGCAAGTCATCAGAGAGCTCACGAAAGGAATGCAAAGGGGATTGAAGATTATTATATCAAGCCTGGCATACCTACTGTCACACCATTTTGATTTATTTTTCAAAATGGCGGCCACGCACTATACCTATATAAATCGATAGAGATATTAATGCAAACAGAAAACATAATAAGACCAAACCAACCAAATCAAAGGACCAAACAAAAGGTATGCCATGGACCTTCATAGCCCTTAGTCTGGGTCGCTGTCGCCGGATACGGTGAAAAGGACTATTTATAACATTTTATTCTGTTGCATTTACATTTCTTAAACCAACAAAATAAATGTTCACCTAACGAAAACAATAAAACTTATTCTAATCTACAACTTCAATAAAAAAAAATTAAAGCGCCAACAGATGTCTCTGACGTAACAATTAAAATAAAGGTAACATTGTCACCCCTGACAGTTGACGTGTCACTTCGAATGTCCCTAATGCTAGTAACTAATTATACGTCTCTATTAATCGACTATCGGTCGTAAGGGATATACAGAACATCACTATTGTAATAGTAAATTAATAGTCAAATTGCATTACTTTATTTATCAACCGTTATTTATATAATATACGTATTTCCCTTCCCGCGTGCGTCTGCGTATTTACCCAGGCACTTTTGAATTGTCAAAATTAAATAGTCGGTCAGTAAGTCAGAAAATTGAAGCTAGTTGCCCATTCCAAATCGTAGATCTCTATGGAGAAAAACGGGCATGAAACTCCAAGGACACTCTTTTAAATCAAGATATTACAAAATCCGAGGTACATTATTCTTGTTGCTTCTAGGTATATGTGAGAACAATGTAAGAAGTAATGAGGAAACAATTCAAAATATAAGATTAAAAATAAGCCCTGGTAGTTAACAGATGACCAGTTTAAACCTTCGGCGCACGTTCACGAACATGATGCGTGGATCAGCACCATCCAGCTCAACCATTTTGTAAGGATTCATATTTATGTTTTATTGTACAGAGGCCAGCACATCAAGCTACCCGAAACTGTCAAAATTTCCCAATCAACTTTAAACCTTATGCTTTAGAAATAAAGTCGAAAAGAAAAAATACGGTTCAAATATTTTTTGATAATCTAACTGGGGGGCTAATTATTTTTTTTCAGTTGACAAGCCTATTAGCATTAGGTTCAGGGTTGATTGGGAAAATTTGACAGTTTCGGGTAGCTTGATGTGCTGGCGTCTGTACATCCACATTTTGCCAGCTATGTTCAAGTCCCATGTCCCAGGGCGAGCCAAATGCCATCAACCGAGCATAAATCCTAACTCCGGCTACTACTAAGAAATTCCTGACGAAAAAACCGGATAACACTTTGCCCGACCCGTGAATAGAAACCAGCAGTGCTAAATATTCTGTAAAAATTTCACCGTGAAAACTAAGGTGAAGTGAGCTGTCATTCCACCTGATGCTACAGATTGCCCCTATTGATAGCTCACTTCACGCTCACTTCACCTAAGTTATCACGGTGAGATTTTTACAGAATCGATCGGCTGGGCCTAATGATCACTTGATCAGAAGTAGCACTTGCAACCATTAAACCAACTAAGCAGTCTTGATTTTAACCTTTTCTTTAAAAGCGTCCCAAGCGCCAGTGAGCGTAAAACCAGTGTTTTTAACAAAACCGTTCACCGCTTTAATCAGATATTTAAAGTTAGTTGAAACTTTCACTATGTTATAGACTACCTCATTAATCTAGAACAGAAATTACGTGTTTTATTATTGAGTAAATCCTTAAATGCCATGCTCAAATTGATGAAGATAAAATAAAACATCAATATAAAATCCAGTTGAACTATTTAAAGTATGATTGGCTACCATTTGAACGTGATTCGAACCCAAGAAATTGTCACACAATAATTCTTCTCATGATCCGCAAAAAAATATATAAAACGTCGAACAAAAAACAAACTTTAATACGTTTTAAAATATAAAGTGATTCGTTTCTAATTTCAATCAACGACTCCATAAAAGAGCTTTTGAGTTACAATTTATTTTTAAATATCACAACCTTCAAAGTGAACCTTATTGTAAGAGCCATTAGAACAGTATTACTAAGTCTATAATCGACTAAATATCTATGATTTAGAAGCTTTGTAACACGACCCAACACTATTTACCTATTCATTTTTAAAAGAGGGAACTTAACGCCCAAATCGGCGCGTTAATACTCAACAAAAGGAAAAATAAACGGCTTTGTATAATTCGACAAACTTATTTGGCCACCCTCAAAAGACAAATAACGCTTTATTCACAGTAAATAAAGTCCATTTTGGTATAAAATCTGTTTGTACGAATGTATGATTATTGCAGCATTAAATATAAGCAAAAAAGAAAAATACGGCTCCCTACGTTTTTTTAAACATGTAATTCGTAGTTTCAAATTGCGAACGCGGCATTCTTATTTCAAAACAGCGAGGTGTCATTGGACACTCCCTCTTGGGTATGGCACCAAGAAATTACTGTTCATATTTTATTTTTGAAGATTTATTTGAAGCGTCAGTGTTATAAAAAAAATAGGTTTTAGTAGATTTCAGCCACAGGAAATTATCCTTGTAACATACTTATTACATAGAAGCCAAGCACATTACACCTAAATTAATGATAATTAATTATTTAAGCTTTATACAAATTGGCTGCACCATTATCCCATTTTTAAAGCGATCACCTATAATGGACATTATATTGAAAATGTTTCACGATAAATTATTTATTCACGTTACCAGTTTTTATCCCACATACGGGTAAGATACATCTGAATGAACGCCAATTTAGCCCAGCTTGACGTGTACTGGCTACACCTCGAGGCGACTGACCCCCAATATATAAAAATAAATAAAATAATAAATAAATAATAATACAATAATGCAAACAATTATCGTATTAATTTAATTAAGCAATCTATAAAGTATCTGTCTATCATACGACTAATTAATAAAATTTTATATAAAGTGCCAGTTATGGTTCGCATCAATAAACAATAGGTACAGAGGCCAGCACATCAAGCTACTCCAATCTGTCAAATTTTCCCAATTGATTAAGAACCTTATTGCTTTGTAGTAAAGATGAAAATCTATCAAAGAAATTTGACAGATTGGGGTAGCTTGATGTGCTGGCCTCTGTACTTTGATTACGAAATCTTTACCGCAATTTATTATACATTTATTGCTGTGGCAACATTTAATTTATTATAACTAATTTTAATTTCGTGTTATTGAAATGTTTGGTGTAACATCAATTTGTTTTCGATTGAGCTAATTAGGGTTATTTTATACTAGCTTCTGCCCGCGACTTCGTACGCGGATCCTGTTGCTTATGCCAGCGACAACGGGATCGTCAAAAACGAAGATCTGAAATGTCTGATGTCGAATTCTGCTCAGGGTCGGGAAAACAACGGGATGCGCGAGACGATTCGAGACGTTCGAGATCTTTCATTTTTGTAAGTCAACAGAAAATTCCCATCAGACTAAACAACTTTTGCTAAGACGTCATTCCTATATATGTTATAGTGTCGCTGGGCTTTGGAGTTCCACAACAGGTGTTCCAGATCTTCAAATTTATTCTCACAGCAGAAAATGCTCTTCACGTGGAATAATTTTTGCTATGGCACCATTTTTATATATATTTTTATAGATTCTAAGGCAGATTTAAAACTGTGTACGTAGGGATTTACATGCAACATATTTTGAAGCAGCGAAAGCAGACTATTGTTCAATTGCGGAAAGTTTGGTTTCTAATATTTGCCTGATCTTGATAATTGGATACGAAATGTATTTGGAGAAACTTGGGGTCATTTTCAGGCAATAATTAACCAATAAGGTGGTAAACTTGGCCTTTCACTTTGAATGTTGGTATAAATGGGCCTTCTGAAATCTGTTTCGCACCAAAAGATGTCATTTGAAAGGCATTATTGTACGAACGGATGTTGTCCAAGAAATGTTTTGACTGTGGATGGTCACCGATTAGCAGTGATCTTAATATTTCTGGAGGATTTTGTAATATTTCAATATGTACTTTTCCACCTGAGCAACACATACCGTTTGTTTCTTTTTGCCATTTAACAGCTTCACAAAAAGTACAATTCGATCAGAATTCAAACATTCGTTGCGCTCTTCTTCTGTCTCTTCATGCAGTACTCCAGCGATTCTTTCTCTCTCACTTTCTAACTGATTATGAATATTTTGTTGTGTGCGTGTTCGGGACAATGTATGATTATAATCTCGATCACCAGTTAGTCGCACATCACGTTCATCACTCGTTTCAAAAGACCTGTTAGTAGATGTGCGAATACGCTGAGAACTCAAGCGTGATTCTGTATCGGTAAACGTTTCCGATTCGCGAGACAATGCATGTCGCTCACGATCAGCGGACAGTCGCGCATCACGTTCCGCACTTGTCTGTAGAGACCTCGAAGCAGATGCGTAGATACGCTGAGAATTCAAGCGCAATTCTCTATCCGTGAACGTCTCCGACTCGCCACATAATGCGTGACGTTCGCGATCAGCGGTCAGTCGCGCATCACGCAAGTGGGGAACGTCCCCACTTGTACGCTGAGAACGCAGGCGTGCCTCGCGATCCGAAGAGGTTTCCACGGAGCGAGTTGTAGCCTGATGTTCTCGAACAGCATCAAGTCTCTCCTGACTGCTCGCCTGCGTTACCGGGTAGGCTACCGTGTCACGAAGATAAATGGCAAAGGAAATTAAACACTCAAATAACATAAGCCCGAAGGCATATTTATTCGATAAAAATAAATGGGAGTTTTGGCCAGTAGAGGCAACTTTTCAATGATATACCATCGTCACCGAAAATTAGTCCTAAACTGTTACCGCCTTCACCGCGTGGAGGTACTCCCAGCTTATGTTATTTTATAATTATACAGTGAAATTAGTGATAGCTTTTATTTCCACATCAGATGTTTCTGAACTTCGATTTTTATAAGTTAACAGGAAATGCCCATCAGATCGAACAACTTTTGCTAAGACGTCATTCCTATATGTATTTTGGTGTAGCTGGGCTCTTGGAGTTCCACAACAGGTGTTCCAGATCTTCGATTTTTATAAGTCAACAGAGAGTGCTCATCAGATTGAACAACTTTTGCTAAAACGTCATTCCTAAATATGTTATAGTGTAGCTGGGCTCTTGAAGTTCTACATCAGGTGTTCCAGATCTTCGATTTTTATAAGTCCTCAGAGAGTTCTAATCAGATTGAACAACTTTTGCTAAAACGTCATTCCTATATGTGTTATGGTGTAGCTGGGCTCTTGGAGTTCCACAACAGGTGTTCCAGATCTTCGATTTTTATATGTCAACAGAGAGTTCTCATCAGATTGAACAACTTTTGCTAAATCGTCATTCCTGTATATGTTATAGTGTAGCTGGGCTCTTGGAGTTCCACATCAGGTGTTCCAGATCTTCAAATTTATTCTCTCAGCAGAAAATGCTCATCACGTGAAACAATTTTTGCTACCGTACCATTTTTGTATCTCTTATAGTTTAGCTGGTCTGTTGCGGTTCTGCATCAGGTGTTCCATTTTCCAAAATAAATTATAGCCTATATGTTGCCCAGACTTAATATCTATACAACAAAAAAAAATTCATTCAAATCCGTCCAGTAGTTCCGAAGATTAGCGTGTACAAACAAACAGACAAACAGACAAACAGACAAACAGACAAACAGACAATTTTTTTTTTTTGGATTCGTGCTCTATTACTGTTTCTAAACCCCCCTCAAATATTTTTTTTTTAATATATTCAATGTACAGACACAGTTTTTTTTACTGTTTTATTATATGTAATAGATAATAGATTAGATTTAATTGACGTTGATGTTATTTAGAGACATTTGAGTAATTTGATTTGATTTGTTTTTGGTTTTTGCCATAGCTGCTCCGTTATTTAAGTGTTTCAATTTCAAAGGCAATTATCGTTTTTTGATGGATTACACAAGCTGGTTTGAAACGAATTACAGAACTAAAAAACGATGATTATGACACACATTTTGGAAGTTCGTTGAAAAAAAAAAACAAATACGCGACAGTACTTTCTTCTAGCCGCACATCACACGGTGCATTTTGAAATTGGAATCGTATGTTTTTAAGATGGCCGCTTATTGTCATCAGTTTGACACCACGAAGTTTGAAACACATCGATCTGGACGCGATAAGTTTTTATATTTCCGTTTTAGCATGCTTTAGAAACTTGGGAGATAAGGAACCAGCTTTTAAAGATGACTTATATTAATGTGTGAGAGTTTTATTACGTGGTTTGCATGTTAACTTGAATTACTTATAATTCAATCTGCCTAGCCTGTACCTACGCAATTTTTTTGGGATTGGCTTCCAGTCTAACCGGATGCAGCTAGATATCAGTATATTACATGACACGACTGTCTAAAACTACTTCCACGGCGTCATCGGTGACAGCGCAGAGATCACTTTGACTGCAAAAATCAAAATCAAAAGTCATTTATTCAAACTAGGCTGAGAATCAGCACTTTTCGAACGTCAATTACAAAAGACAGTCCCCCCAAAACGCCCGCCCTTCACCACTTCCTAGTGCTTTCGCTGGGGAGAAGAAGTGGCGCAACAAACTTCCCAGTAAGTGCAAGTTTTGGGATACAGAAGGAAGGACAGAAGGTGGAGCATGGTTTGATACAAAGCTCCACATCATCAGGTAGCTCCACTTTACCAGGTGTAAAGGAGATGTCTAACACAGATTGCCTAAGAGCCGGTGCGATGTGACTCCGACGCGGCGCCTGACCGGTGCCGCTGTAGTTTCCTACAACTAGAAAAGGATGGTATGCCACACGGCGCGCTCCTATGCGCACCGCACGCACATCGGACTTGAGACGAGGCGACGAGGGGTGTAAGCAGTGCGTAGCCGGAGCGGCACGGCTCAGTTGTTTGAGCGGCAGAGGGAAGGGCGCACGCTTGTTAATTTTGTACAGACTGTCGTAGAGATGGGCAAGCCAACATTCTTCTCGTCACCGCTGCTGCGTCGCGACGCCGCCGTAAGAACGTTGCGACGCCGAATTGCCCGTGTGATCGCCAGTGCGGCGAGATGTTTACCGTGTGGAAGAATGGCTGTCAGAGTTTTGGCCTTCTGACACCCCATGACGACTGTCAAAGATCTACGAATGACAGCTGAACCAATGACGGCTAAACGTTTCTTCGGAGGCACGGAGGGGTCTCAATAATTAATGGTCACACATCCACGAACCGACCGCGACAAATGTAGCTTAACTTTTGATCGACTCTGGCGGCTCGGAAAGCTCGCTAAGCCATTAGTACCGGCTGTCATTCGAAGATCTTTGGCAATATTACGGGTAGTCAGAATCCCAAAAGTCTGACAACCAGTCTTACCAAGGGGTACCGTGTTACCCAGTAGCTGGGTTGTGAAGGTCAGATAGGCAGTCGCTCCATGTAAAATACTGGTATTCAGCTGCATGTTTAGACTGGAAGCTGACCCCAAGATAGTTGGGAAAGGCAAATGATAATCTTTTTAGCGGGAACAACAACGTTGCAACTGTCAAAAACGCTTACAGAATCAACTTTTCCAAATGCTAATCATCCAATTACTAATCCAAATGCTTGCTAACCAGCGTGGATGAACAGCACTGTCCTTATCATCCATCGCGAGTGCGTAATTGGATTTGTGCCACGCCGCGCCGCGTTTTTACATAAATTACGTATTAGTGGAAACGCACCCTTAATATTGTTTTGGTATTTTTTCTCCGTATTTCCGTATTTAATTATTTCTGTGGTTTAGTTTTAATTTGTGAGTAAATGAAAGTGAAGTAGATTACGCCGGTATTGAATGTAGGTATACAAGATCGTTCACCGTTATTTTACCTCGGACTGGAGCAACCACAGATATAGACAGACCTAGATAACGCAAGTATCACGATCTGTATGAAAACCAAGCGTGCCATTTTTTGACTACCTACTATGACGTCACAAGCGCTCTTTCACACTCACGCTCACCCAGCCAGCAATACACAGGACTGAGCGCGAAAGTGGGGGGCTTACGATTTTTGAACGTAATTGAGACGAGAATAAAGATCAAAATGATTTTGACAGACTTGTCACTGGCAGGAACCCAACAGCAGCCTTATTTTTTTATATAATGCAAAATCAAATAGCCGTCGGAAGAGTAGTGGTCGTATGTTTGGTACAAACTGTCAAAATTTTCGGGTTTCGGATTTTAGAGAGCTCCTTCGAAAACATTGATTGATTCTGTACTCCAATGGGTTTGGTAGAGATATACTTATAGCAAACTCGCATTTGGACAATTAAGTATGTAGATGGACCCCTCCAGGGGCCCAAGGCTGCTATTTTTATAAATTTGTCATTCCAACACGATCCCATTGTCATTTTGCTAAAAGTTCGTAATCTGCTAAAATCATAATGGTCGATCATTGGTCGGCCAATGCTCTCGTAATAGAATTGTGTTATAATGACATTGTCGTATTGCCATTATTATAAAACCCGTTAGTAGAAATGATTTTTGAAAAACTACTACTAAATTTGAACATTTATTCATGCCCGATTTCATTTATATAAATTTTTACATATTATGTATTAGTGTTCTAAATCTGAAGTAGTAAGAAGTTTAGCAAATTACCGCCTAAATCAGTTATTTTTTTTTGTCATTATGTAGGTACGAGATTACCATTGTATGCCATTTCTTTCAATGGAGTGTCAGTGGTTGACCATTGGAAAGCCATAATGACGCCATTATATTAGTAGATTTCCAAACTTGTCAAAATCAACAATTATGACATCAATGATAACCATTCTGACACTATTGTAATAGCAGACTTGAGGCCCTGACTTCAACAAGGTAATTGCGTATCACACTATCAGTAGCAATGGCGTTCATTTTGACACTTGGGTTCCCTTCAAAATGGTTGAGCTGAATGGTGCTGATCCATACGTCATGTTCGTGAGCGGGCGCCGTCAGTAGGGACTGGTCATCTCTTAGCTGCCACGGCTTATTTTAATTTATTAATTGTTCTTTTTAGTACGGACGCCTTTAACGTACGCGTCTTTTTGCATCGTTCTCATATGTAATAATTTCAACATGAATGATGTAACCAAGATTTTTGTAACAATTTTATGATGTAAAAGAGTGTCCGTGGAGTTTCTTGCCCGTTCTTCTCCACAGGTACCTACGCTTTGGAATGGGCAACTAGCTACATCTTTCTGACTGACCGACCCTTGACAATTCAAAAGTGCCTATAAATGGTTTATTTGAAATAAATGCTTTGAGTTTGAGTTTTGAGTTTGAGTTTGACACTTCATCAACATTCATTGCGTTGTTTACGTTGTTGACCAGATAAATTTTAGAACATATGAAGCAATGGATTAGCAATATCCTTCAAAATGATTAAAATTGTGATTGATAATGTGGTGCAGGATGCCACTGAAAAACTCTGTATTCAGTAAAATTTATAATGTCACATCTTTACGTACCATCCCACTACACAGTCCCATTTAATGTATAGTCTAATTACACGGATATCTGTCAGTCCGTCCGGCTGTCCGGAACATAACGACATGCTAATATATGCGGCGGAGCCAAAACATCGGCTAACATCGTGTAACGAATATTAATTGTTTTATTAACAAAGAGGGTAGCCTTCACTTCTGGTTCAGATGGAAGATTAGTCTGATTGGTGAAGGGGATAAATTAATGGTTAGGAATTAAAATGACATACCTACTTAAAAAAATTATATGAAAATAGGTACTTATTCAACTTTGTAAATGTAAATCTGACGTTTAGACAAGTCACAGTCTTTCAGCTTATGATTTACAATTTCTAAAAGGTGCATTCTTCAGAAATAGCTACAATTTAAGGTGATTGCGCAGTGATTACCGCGAAATTCATATTTTCTTACGTTTTTTGCAATTTGCAGGTCAGTGTCAGGTTGTATCTTGATCAAAATATGATTCGCAACAATAACAGGTACTTATTCACAGAATTATAGTCATTAGAATCATCAATACATCTTCTTATGTTAGATTTGTACCACAAGAAGAAATCTCCTATAGAAAAGTGTTTAGGGTACAAATCTCACTTATAAAGATGTATGAATGTTTCTAATTATTATAATTCTGTAAATACGTATCTGTTATAGTCGCGAATCAAATTTTGATCAAGATACAACCTGACACTGACCTGCAAATTGCAAAAAACGTAAGAAAATTTGAATTTCGCGGTCTACCACTTCGCATTCACCTTAATCAAATCGAGTTGTCAAATCTCACTCCAAGTCTTTGGTTGGCAGCGTTTTAAATGTTTATAATCACCTCGTTAAAACAATTTTCCGAAATGTTATATTTAATTTTTCGTAAGTGAATTTACATAACATAACAATATTTGCACAGCTACGGTAAATAATACGTACGCGAAATATACCCGTGAGCTGTAAATTTTCCAGGAAATGTATATTTTGCTAATATTATAAAGAGAAAGAGCGAATTTTATGAGTTTGTGTACCTTTATGTGGAGGATAATCACCGGAACCACAGGTCCTATTAGAAAAATTAATTCATAAGCTATAATATAATATACAAAAAGAAGTACTTAAGAGGAAATGCGGGTGGTTGTTTCTCCATAGAAACGCTCTCGTCTGTCTTCTTTCTGATCAATGACCATAAAGCGATGTTTTTTTTTTACAGAATAATAAATATTAACTATTGTATGTCCCTATGTTTTCCATTTTGATGATACTTTGTTTCTATAAGCACTAGAACCCTCAGAAAATGCTCAAAATTTCTGATTAAAACCGATGTCAACAGAGGCCTAGTGTACAAATTTGACAATTCCTAATAATGAAAAACGAAAAACATAGGGACATACGAGTAGTTAGTTCTTCTTATTCAGTTTATGAAATATCTTTTAAATTGGTCCAATATTGGAGGAGGAAATCGGCGGGAGCCAAACCTCGAATCATGACTTTTTACTTAGGCTTTTTCAAAAGTCTCTTCGACCGCATTTCCTCTTATATAATACTAATGAAATACTATCTCGACTTCATGCAAGCCTAGTACTTTTTGTTAGTTTACTGCTCTGATCTTCCCAACTAACATTGTGCACATCAAGGTACCCGAAACTGTCACATTTTCCTAAATTAACTTTGAACCTTATTCTTTAGCAATAAAGTTGAAAATATATCAAAGAAATTTGACAGATTGTAGTAGCTTGATGTACTGGCGTCTGTACAATGGGTCGTGAACAGCTAATAGCGTTACACACTTTCCATACCAACCTAAATCATCTTGAAAGATATTACTAATCCATTGCTTCAAATGTTCGAAAACTGTGTCTGCTCAACAACGTAAATAACGCAATGAATTTTGTTGAACTGTTAAAATGAAAGCCATTGCATTGCATTACATTGGCATTGCGGTATTCACCGGTGTAATTGCGTAATTCCCTAACAGTAGTTAGGGAATTACGCAATTACACCGCTGAATACCGTCTTCATATGTAAATTACACCCGTGCGAAATCGGGGCAGATCGCTAGTTGTGTATATAAAAGAATATAGTAATTAGCAAACACGGTCGGTTATATCACTTACAAAATTCGGTAACTCATTAATTAATTATTTTATTGCATCGAATTAACGTCAGTAGTCGCAACATGATAAACTCAATATCGGTATAAACATTCACTTAAAATGCAAACTTTAATGAATTATTAATTATAAACAAAAATAATGCGTTTTTTTGGGAAACATGTCGTGATGATCTGCCATAAATTATTTAAAATTATGTTTTTTAATTCAACTTTGTAGTAGTAGTTTTTAGGGCTCCGTGAACGGGAACTTATAGCTAAGCTGTGTGTACGTTCGTCTGTCATGGGGCTATATCTTTACCTTTATTTTCTTTTTATTTTTATCTTTAAGTGTGCATACACACGAGCGATACGCATCGACGACGGCAACTGGCTTCGACGCGTGTCGTTCGTGTGTATGAGCACTAATGTAGACACTTTAATTTTCTCAGAGTGTATGTACCACTATGGTTGCTATAACAACAAGTAATAAAAATTGAATAAAGTCAAAAATTAAAAGACCCATACAAGAAACATAATTATTCTTTATTTTACCGAAATATAAAAAAAATACGTTATGTAAAATATTGTACGGTGCTACGGAACCCATCGTGTGCGAGTTTGACTCGCACTAGGCCGCTTTTTATCGGGATGTTTAATTAAATTCGTCCAAAATATCGTTTTATAGGGTTACCCACCATATGTTTTTCGGGGAATCCGTCTTAATTTTGAATGCGTAAGAACTCACCCCTGAGGCAAATACGATGGGTTGCGGTACTAGCGATAAAATCGCGAAATGATGTATATTTTTTTGTTATTTCTTGATTTCGTTACAGTATCAGTTGAAAAGCAATGACGTAGTGGGATACTAATGAATTTAAATGTTGTATGGCATGTAAGCCCCTATATACCGTTACTTAACCTACCTCTCAGACCAATAAAAATTATAAAATGACAGATAGAGAGAGAATGTCGCATGGAGGGGGCCTAAAGCTTTTTCGTTACATGACGATTTCTATCATACAACTCCTGGGTTTTTCACCAACTCGTCACGAGGGATTGAACATACGTATGTCCAGTTGGTGAAACTCAAAATTAGTATCACTTATTATTTTGTCATCTGGACACGCCAACATTTTTACGCGTGTCCACATAGTGAAACTTACATTAAATCACTTTTATGGTTTTGATACTATTTGTGAAGTTCACCAACTGGACACACGTGTGTTCTGTCTCTCGTGTCAAGTTGGTGAAAAACCCCAACTTCTACCGCAAGCAGCATCGTTCCAATAGGTTAGGATCCATTTTATTATTGTTCTAAGACCTAATTATCATCTTCCTTATAATCTCACGAGTCCTTAACAGGTTAAAGGTGCCTTAAGTCGTTTTATTGAAAAAAAATGCTTTGACATAATATGTCTTACCGTTCCAAACACAATAAAAACTTAACCGTTATGCAAGAACCCAGGGAAAAATTATTATACAATTCAAATCCTACTATCCTTATCCTACTATCCTACTTCCTACTATCCTTCCTACTAATCCTACTATCCTATCCTACTAATATTATAAATGTGAAAGTTTGTGAGGATGGATGGATGGATGTTTGTTACTCTTTCACGCAAAAACTACTGAACGGATTTTGATTAAACTTTATAGTAATATAGCCTATACATCAGAATAACACAAAGAATACTTTTTATCCCGATATTCCCACATGATCGAAATTTACGCGGGTGAAACCGCGGGGCGCAGCTAGTAATATTATACTTATGTACCTAATAGGTGATCAGGAACAAGCCAGTGAGGTAATGATTTTCATTTTGACAGTTCAACAATATGCATTGCGTTATTTACTTTGTTGAGCAGAGAATTTTTTCGAACCTAATGTAGCAATGGATTAGCTATGTCCTTCAAAATGACTTAGATTGATAGTGTGTTGCTCAATTAAGACGCAGGGCATGCAGAAGAATAGAAACAATCAAGATAATTAAGAAATTCTTTAGACTTAGACTCACAGGAAGAGTCAAGAAAATATCTTATTCCATTCGACCGATGCCAACAACTAATTAAAACTTGACTAATCAAAATAATTACACCAACACCGTTTTTCTAAGCTCGTCAACCCTAAAACGCTGGCCTGCGCCTGCGCACGCTTCGCCCCCAAAAATTAATTATCGCGCATCGTTGAATTAGATCTAACCGCGAGATAGTGCCGTAATAACGGTCTTCTGTATGTTTGTTTGCAGGCAGCGGGTTAAATTGCGCAGGAGTTGATAATTTGTGATAAGTGGCGATACGGAATAGTCGGATGGTGGGTAGGTACAGCTGGTTAATGGGTAGGTTATGTCAATAGTCAATTATTCCTGCACTACGTTGCAGATAAAAACTACATATGTAGGTATGTAACATGCAAACTCATTTTCTTTAATTTTTTTCCCTTATTGTCTTTCCTGAAGTAGGTAACTTCAATGCTAAGATACACTTTCTGCCTGACGAAGGTGTAATTTATCAGACTCCTACTGATTAGTGACTAAAACTCACACTAGACCTGCTTAGTACCGACGACGCCAGCACATCAAGCTACTACAACCTGTCAAATTTCTTCAATGGATTTCAACTTTATCGCTAAAGCATAAGGTTCAAAGTTGATTGGGAAAATTTGACAGTTTCGGGTAGCTTGATGTGCTGGCGTCTGTATTTAAGAACACTGAGTCCCCCAATCCGAGGGGTCTACTCTTTAGGTAAGTCATCCGTAGTTTCAGTCGAAGTAACGCGCGTTTCCTACTCCTTATCATCTATGGATATAAGATGAGTATGAGGCTCGAACTAAGAACGAATGACAATACTTCTTCTTCTTACCGTGTCGATGGCAATCTAAATGGACTCGGCCCAGAATTCAGCTACTTGTTTGGCGCCATCACCAGCGTCCACCAGTTCCTGTAACGTGCAGCTGACAGGATACGCAGGACAAGACATTAAATGTCCCATCGTTTGTGGAACAGCAACATTTAATTACAATACGATGTAACAGTTGTTCTTACTCCCGATGTGTTTGTGATGTCCGAAAAAGTGAAAAATAATTGGGAGTAGGGTTTATTTCGAAGTACAGAAATACTTTTTGCAGTTCCGTATTTTGGTTGACGGACTTTGATATTAAGCCCACAGAACTGTTGATCTAAGCCCTCGTATCCACGGGCGATTTGTAATTTTAACACACTACTTAGTGCTCCCGGAATAACTCCTCGGAGGCACTCTGCTGGATTCTCAATTCTCGGCTCAACATCGAGAGTTGTAAATATAACGAAAGAAAGAAAATAAAAAGAAATAAAATACATTTATTTGCGTTAAACAAGACGCATAAAAAGAACATTAAAAAAAATTAACTAGTTGAGGAAAAACATGCGTCACATTCACGCAAAAAATTGCTGCGTTAAAAAATTCACCCGTGCTAACCTGAACTAGCGCACCGAATATCAACGTCCTACCCTTCTTCCAATTATATAGAATAGCTTCCAAGTTTCAGTCTAACCAAATGCGACATAAATGATTATTGTACCTTTTTGTGTGCGAAAATATTAAATAAATAAATAAATAATGCTCAAATCGGAATCGGTTGTCATGGTATGGGCATGTGTCACGGAGAAATGAGGAAAATGTCGTGAGGAGAGTTTTGAGTATGGATGTCGATGGCTATAAGAGTAGGGGAAGACCAAAGAAACGATGGATAGACTGTGTGAATGATGATATGGTTAGAAAGGGGGCGACTACCGAGATGAGGACTAATATAGAAGTATGGAAGAAAAATACATGTTGCGCCGACCACTAATAAATTGGGATAAGGGCAGGAGGATGATGATGGTGAAATAATGCTCATACACAGGGTTGTGGCCATTCCTTGCTGCAACCCAACCTCATAACGACAGCGTTATTGAATGATGAAATCTGAAAGTTTACTGACCATCCTCTAACGTAATCCATTTAAAAACATATTAACATGCAACGAATATCAACACAACCCCTAAAAGTAAAGTATTTAGCAGCCAAGGGCCGGGCGTACATTAAAAGGGCGCGTTAAACTTGGATAGAATCAATAAACAATTGTTATGTCGACCGCTATTAGATGCGCGTTAGTGGCCCGACACACCTGCCCGATGCAAGACAAGAAATTAATTGACCCCTGGACTACGACCGACGACGCCGTGAAAGTGGCGAAGTTTTAGGCCAATAACATTTAATTCACCGTCGTGCCATTGACACACCAAAACTGCCAAAGAAGAGATAACTGACATTATTATGATTATTTTACTATCCCATCCGTGCATTTTCTAATGACTACAGATACTTTGAAACCGGTAAAACCTCCTAGCTAGTCTTGCACTTTCAAGACAATTTTGGTTTGTTTTCTTGTGCCTGTATCGCATACTAAACTACTTTTTTTTGCCGTTAATGTCCCACAGTTGGGAAAAGGCCTCCATACTCTCATTCCACCTTTCTCTGTCCAGAATAGCCAAAGACCAATATTTATGAAAGGAGTCCAGCTCCACTTAACTACTAGTTTAACAATATAAATAAATAAATTACACCTCTAGTACATACTGTTTCTCTAAAGTCTTGTATTGTCTTGTCTTGCTTACTCGTGTACAGTCACACTAACCAGCCTGCAATGGCTCAATCAGCGGAGAGCCACATAGAACCTCTTTACAAATAACACAGTATTGCATTGTTTTGTCTTGCTTGCTCGTGTACAATCACACTAAACAGCCTGTAATAGCTCGATCGTCGGAGAGCCACATAAAACCTTCTTACAAACAACACAGTATTGCATTGTCTTGTCTTGCTTGCTCGTGTACAGTCACACTAACCAGCCTGTAATAGCTCAATCGTCGGAGAACCACATAGAACCTGCTTACAAATAACACAGTATTGCATTGCCTTGTCTTGCTTGCTCGTGTACAGTCACACTAACCAGCCTGCAATGGCTCGATCACCGGAGAGCCACATAAAACCTCCTTACAAATAACACAGTATTGCATTGCCTTGTCTTGCTTGCTCGTGTACAGTCACACTAACCAGCCTACAATGGCTCGATCAGCGGACAGCCACATAGAATCTCCTTACAAACAATACAGTCTTTGCATTGTCTTGTCTTGCTTGCTCGTGTACAGTCACACTAACCAGCCTGTAATGGCTCGATCGTCTCGGCCGCATTGAACCACTCTGTGTTATTAGAAGTGGGTGAAAATTACTGTACTCAGCTTAAGGGGAACCTTATTTGTTTATAATTTAATAAAAGCTTGAATATTGCAGTCGTAGCCAATTGATAATGGCCGTGACTTACGAGTTGTAGGTCGTAGGTTCGACCTCAAACAGGCGCTTTACTTTGTGTAAATTATTTCATCACCACTGCTCTCAAAACGGTGACGGAAAACATCGTGAGGAAACCAACATGACCTAAAAAATTCGAAGACATGTGACATCTACCAGCCCGCGTTGGACCCGCGTGGTGGATTACGGCCCACTCCCTCTCACATAGAGGAGGCCTGTGTCCCAGCAATGAGAACATTATAGACTGATTATGTTTGTACTATGCTTGAACATAATTTGTCTTTTTGTCGCCGCCGTCCACTACATACCAGCACCCTAATTGTGTAACACACTATTAATCGGAATCTGAATCATTTTGAAGCAAATTGCTAATCCATTGCTTCATAAGTTCGAAAAATTTGTTTGCTCAACATGTAAATAACGCAATGAATGTTGTTGAACTGTCTAAATGAAACCGATTCCGATTGATAATGTGTTATGCAATTGCCAGGTTGGTCGCAGTTAAACTTAGCTATTTATTAGTTTTTTAGGCGAAAAACAGGAATTATTTGAGGTTCACAAAATGAGGCGCAAACCATTATAATATTAGAGTGTTCAATAATATTTTGAGGAACGCAAAATGGGAATGATTACAGGTTGGATTAAATACTCGTACATGCCATAGATAATGTTCTCTGGCTATAGTTGTCTGGTTTTTAATTTATTCAAACAAGTATGGCTTTGAGCCCGGTTGATGGAAAAACTTAGGTACTGATCGTATAAGGTACTCGATACTGCGTTTTAAATCTCAAATTGACGATGTAGGTCACACGCCTGCCAAGCTAAAATGGAACTGGGCTGGCCACATCTGTCGCATGCCGGAGGGGCTATGGACTAAAGTAACCACACAATGGGTCCCAAACAGCAGTAAACGACAACGCGGCAGGCCCAGAATGAGATGGCGGGACGAACTCGACTCTTTCCACAAGGATTGGCGCATAACAGCACTGGATAGGGATAAGTGGAAGGAGGGAAGGGAGGCCTTTGCCCTTTTTTCTTTTTTTTTTTGACGATGGGAAATCATCAATTGACCCCTCCCGCTCTGGGTGGAGCAGAAGGGAGTGTCAGACTCTTACTGACTAACACCCACCCTTGTTCCTTCCTTTGCCCTTTATGTTCCAGGGTAGCGGTAACCCTTTCGGACAATCCCGCTGCCCCGCCAGGCTTCGTCCCTTACGGGCCCCTTCCTTAATGCTGACATCTCTTTGAGGCGCGCGTGGAACACGTACGCGCCGTCCGGCACGGGCCTGGTCCTGATCGAACGGTGAGTTACCCATTACTCTCCGTCCGCAGGCCCACGAGGCCTTTGCCCTGCAGTGGGACAGAAATGGCTGATAATAAATAATAATAATGATGGCAATAGTCTCGCCCCTGTTACAAGTGACTTAAATATATCTGGCGAAATGTAGCTGTACTATAGGTACAGCTCTGTTCAGACCTTTCAGGGAATACAGGCGATATATTATGATATATTATCATACGAGTCAACGCCTCCCACAAGGTGGACCGACGACCTTGTGAAGGTTGCAGGAACCCGTTGGATGCGAGAAGCAAAGAACCGGTGGAAGTGGAGGTGGTTGGGGGAGGCCAATGTCCAGCAGTGGACGTCTTTCGGCTGAAATGATGATGATGATGATCATACGAGTCAAGCTGAAAGAAAAGCTAGTCTATACTAATCAAGAGGTAAAATTTGTCTGTTTGTATGTAGGGGAAATCTTAGGAAATACCAGTCGGATTTTAAAAATTATTTTTGCATTTGATAGCCCAATTCTTGAGGAAGGCTATAGGCATCACGCATTCACGCTATGATCCTTAATAGCCGAGCAAAAAGGAAAAAACTCAGAAATAACGCTAAGGGGCCGGCTCCACGAGCGAAAGAATCGCGGCGATAGTCATGCGGTGCCATCAAGTTATCGTCGCGATGATAGACTGATTTATAGAGTTTCGATGGCACAACGATAACATCGCCGCGATGCTCTTGCTCGTGGAGACGGCCCCTAAGCGAAAACGATGTGATAGCGCGAGCGCAGGTGTTGCGATGCGCCGGGGCAACAAATTTCATGCAGACGAAGTTGAGGACAATAATTAGTATATTTGTACGAACAAAGCTGAAAGAAGAGTTAGTTAATTATCAATAAAAAGAGTACCTACATCGTAATTTTTTCGCTCTCGTATATTAAAATCGGCTTCCCCTTAACGATGTCGAAAAGTGTAGCGATTGTTAAGCACAGTGGCAGCACGACATTCGCTCGTTACACAGTCGAGCGCCTATTTACTACATAATAACGTTATGTACAACGTATTATGTACAATTTGCCCAGCGATTAGAAATGAATTAAGTTATTATGGAGAAAGGTTTTATTGAATTTTAACTTTAGATAGAGCTATTTAGTTATATGACGTTTAATTTAGGCCTAGATATATCTGCGGGGTAATTGCGTAACACACTATTAGTAGCAATGGATTCCACGCGCGCCTCAAAGAGATGTCAGCATTAAGGAAGGGGCCCGTAAGGGCCGAAGCCTGCCGGGGCAGCGGGATTGTCCGAAAGGGTTACCGCTACCCCGGAACACAAAGGGCTAAGGAAGGAACACGGGTGGGTTTTAGTCAGTAAGAGTCTGACACTCCCTTCTGCTCCACCCAGAGCGGGACGTCATTTGATGATTTCCCGTCCACAAAAAAAAAAAAGGCCTAGATATATCTGTTTTAAAATGGCGTGACAGTCTAGTGGTTAGCCCTCTCGCCTCGCAAATACGAGGTTGTGGGTTCAAAACTAGGGCAATGTATCTTTTTGCATATAGAAAGACTAAGGAATTCATAATTATGTAGGAACGTTCTAGTATACAGAAGTATGGAAGAAAAAGACATGATGTTGCATAATAGCATTATCAGCCTATATATTCCCACTGTTGGGATATATGCTCACACTTGTTGAAGATTGACCCGTAATCCACCACGCGGGCCCAGTGCGGGTTGGTTTTTTGGTTCTAGGGCGAGTTCGGCTCGAGGGTAAAGCGCCTATCTGAGTTCGAACCTACGACGTACAACTCGTAAGTCGCAGCCGATACCACTGAGTCACCAGTGCTCCATCCCCATGCTTCAGCTTGACCTCATGTTGCGCCCCCAAACAAATTGACATAAGGCCAGAAGAATTAGTATGTATGAATTTATCTTGGACATCATTGAGATCTGCGAAGGAAAACATCGTAATGAAACCTGCATTGCTATTCTGTAAAAATCTCACCATGCAAACTAAGGTGAAGTGAGCTGACCTTTCATGTGATGCCACGGATTGCCCCTATTGATAGCTCACTTCACCGAAGTTATCACGGTGAGATTTTTACAGAATCGATCGGCTGGACCTATAGTTAATCATCTGCCTAGCCTTTTCCCAAATATTTTGGGGTCAGCTTCCAATCTAATCGGATGCAGATGAATACCAGTATTTTACATAGAGCGACTGCCTATGTGACTTGCACAACCCAGTTACTGGGTAATAAGCAAGAAAGAAAAGAAAGAAACATCGTGAGGAAACCGGCATGTCCTAGAACCAAAAATTCGAAGACGTATGTGACATCTACCAACCCGCACTGGGCCAGCGTGGTGGATTACGGCCCACTCCCTCTCATAGAGAGGAGGCCTGTGTCCCAGCAGTGGGAACATTATAGGCTGATTATGTTTACCAAAGCAAGAAAGAAAGAATAAAGTTTATTTACAATACGATACCCCTTGGAAAGACTGGTTGTCAAGATCCCGCGACCAACCGCTTAACGTGCTTCTCGAGGCACGGGGGTATCTCGGTATGTAAAGACGGTCACCCATCTACGGACCGACTGCGACATGCGTAGCTTAACCTGACTGATCGCCCCGAGCGGCTGTCGATGTCACCGGAGTCAGCACTGAGGTTCTGTTCCCGGTTGATGGCAATAGGATGGCCCCATATTATTATTATTATTAGGCTGTGAAGTCCCACTGCAGGACAAAGGCCTCCCCACTCTCTTTCCACTTCTCTCTGTTCAAAGCTGCTAAGGACCAGTTCTTGTTGAAGGAGTCCAGCTCATCCCGCCATCTCCGTCTGGGCCTGCCAGAATGTCGCTTGCCATTAAGAGGGACCCATTGGGTCGTAAGTTTGGTTTGAGGTTTGCCAGAGAGCTATGGAGCGGAGTATTCTGGGTATCAAACTAACAGACCGGGTTAGGAATACGACCATCCGTTCCATCACAAAGATAACTGATGTCACTTGGAAAGCAGTCACGCTAAAATGGAACTGGAATGGACACATCTGCTGCATGTCAGACGAACAATGGGACCCATATTACACATAAAAAAAAAGTTTTTATTGTTTCTCATACAAATTGTTCTACAGCACAAAATTGAGGCAAAATTGACACAACGTGAGGTGTAGGTAGTAGGTACTTACTAAAGTTTCACTTAAACCTAAACCTTTGGGTAATAAGGGCGTGATTTAATGTAAGTACCAGCTGACCCGGCGAACTTCGTACCACCTCAGAATCAGAAATGAAATCAGTCAATCCGTTCTCGAGATATCATCAAAATGCCGTTCCAAACAAAATGTATGAGAAAATTAATTACTTATCTTCATTATTTTTTTTCGTGATTTTTTTCCTATATTTTAATAACTTCATTCTGCTATTCGGGGCGGAGACAAATCCAACAAATGAAAGATCTTAAAAATCGTTCCAACCATTCTTGAGTTATAAATAGTGTGACTAACTCGACTTTGTTTTATTTAATAGATGTAAGTATATCTTTTTATTTTACCATTTATGTACACACATATATACGGTGACTGGTAATTAGTGACCGATACTTAAACACGTGCTTGTACTCATGATAACAAACAACTTTTACTATGGGACCAAACCTGAAATCGCTAAAAAAAAATCAGCTGTTCCCTACATTTATCTTCGTCTATCTCGTCAAAATGTAGGGAACAGCTGATTCTTTTTTCGCGAATTCAGGTTTGGTCCCATAGTAAAAGTTGTTTGTTATCATGAGTACAATCACATGTTTAGGTATCGGTCACTAATTACCAGTCACCCTATATAAACGGACAAGAAAAAAACAGAACAGAAAAATAGGTACAAAGGTTTCATAAGAAATCTCTTCCAGCATACCTGCGCTAGGACAATAAATAGAGAACTTTTTAATTTTTTTTTGTATTACCATTAACTATAAAAATGATCAATGAAGGCATTTGACACACTCCAAATATTAATGTGCTATTAACTTTTTCGTTCATTTGTTTAAAGTATCATTGTTTTTCACGCGTCATTAACCCGGATAATTGTTTCAAACCCAAAATATTTTTTTGAACTAAACATACCATTAACTGCTCGGTTGCGGTTCAAAGATAACCCTCGGAAATGTATCCAAAACATTATTAATAATATCCTCCCTACCGATTTCCGTCACGGTGGCAATCTCAACGGAGATTAGCCAGGTACGCAGGAGATGTTATAGTGCACAAGTGTGTGCGTAAGCACAGGTGCACTCTCTGTTCCTTTACTCTCATAGTCCGATGGGACGGCAATCCGACACGACCGGGAAGAAATCAGACGCAGGACCAACGGCTTAAGTACGTGCTTTCCGAGGCACGGGGATGTCACACCGGCAACTTCCAAACTCCGGGCTATTGCTAAGAAATTCCTAATGGGAAACCCAATAACACTTTACCAGACCTGGGAATCGAACCCAGGACCCCACGCTCAGCAGTTGCGCTTGTAACCACGATACCAACGGGGCAGTCAAAACGTTATCAAACCAATGTTACATTATTTTACAGTTAAAGAAATAAAAAAATATTCAAGTTTTCAAACACGAGTATTTTGACAGCTCACAATTCTGTAAAATTCGAGAAATGAGACTTTAATGTCTAAAAAGTTAGGTCCAAAATCCATTGAAGATTAATTTCTAAAGTGCTTTATCAACCTAGCTGCGTATACAAAATCGATTATCGTTGTCAAGCGCATCTGCCGTTCCAAATTTGAATAATTACAAGTTTTAAATACAAACACGTATAGCTCGACCAAGTTACTGTGCCATTAACAATGGCGCTAGTATCTTCGTCAAATGACAATTAAAGTGAAATGTTTTAATAATATTTTTAGTTCCGTATTTTTCCGTCATCATTAAAACATGGGCGGTGTGACATCGAGTCGGCCATTACGGTCTTCGTGTCGTGTTATCTGTTACAATAACTGACAGTTCACCTAAATTACCTCTTAACATGTTATTAATTGATACTGTGGAGTTTTTTGGACGTTTTTAAGCAATTAAAACGTTAATGTAAACAATATGATACTCTGGGGGGTAATAAAGGATATTTTTTTAACTATTACAATAAGTATTCTACGTTTATCTATGGTAGTCTATGTAACTACGAAAAACAGTTAGTCTATTTAGGTTAGCACTAACTTCGACGCGCAAACTGCTTAACTGTAACCATAAACTCAGCACGTAATTCTGAAATCACTTGTGTTGAAATTTCTAATCGGTTATTAAAAAAAATTTGCTGTTCTATACATTTTGATCGCGTACTTTTCTATAAAACAGCACATTTTTTTTAAACTTCTTTTTTCCTGGGTGGTCCAGAATCATTTGCTGAATCTACAGTTACAGTTTGCGCGTCGGTGTCCATGCCACCCTCATATAGTTTTACAAGACATTATAATACCTAAGCACCAACAACAGAATGGCAATTCCGTATAATTAAAAACATTAAAAATCAATGTAAAAAACTATTCAAAAATGGAAATTAAAAGTATTTTTGACAGGGTGAGACAGATCAGATTGTGAACATTCTTAAAATTACGGGAATGCCCCTGGAGATATGAAATGCTTGATTAGTAAAAATGCAACCGTCAAATCAAAAATATGATCCATTAATTTGACATCCATATCTCGACAAAAGAATTCTCATTAGCAAATGAAAATCAAAGAAACAGCTGCACTTAATAAAAACTCAAACATGGCGGGCGCACGTTCCAAATTCAATTTCGATAATTAAGTGACAGTTGATAAAAACAACATGGAGAATCCCCGACGCGCGCTGTACGACAATCGGAGCGTGCCAACACTTGCAAGCACGCGCGATCGCGCGATAAAAACCCACCATTTTTAATTAAATTGAGATTCCACGACGCACTAACTTGATCTAATAAAGCCACGGATGGCGCTGTACTCACCCACAAAAACTAAAAATAAACTGTCAAAATTTCTTGGCAGAGTCCACTTTCCTTCGCCCCAAAAACAAATTGTGATACAATTAAAATTTCACCGCGAATTTTTGGAAATGATATCATAGCGCGGCAATTATAAGGTCCATTTTAACACAAAATGACAGTATAGCGTGCCGTTTCCGGGGATGCATAACGGTAATTAGAGGATTGTCGTGATAAACCAATGTAATCTCTATTACTTAGCGATAAAATCCAAATTGCTTTATGATAATGGTGGGCGTTCGTGACATGGTGTCGTTTACGCGGTGAAACAGACTGTTTTGTAACTTTTTTACGACTGGTAATAATCGAATTAATATCGCGAATCGCTTAATTAAATTGATATATCCATGAATGATCAGTTGATGGCGATTACAGATATTAATTAATATCGATGATTGATTAAATGTTACGACATTATTGATGTGAAAATTATCGGAAACGGGAATTACTTAATTCATATTTGTTTTATTAATTCGTTCGTGAATGAGTAGGTAAGTTTATTTTATCGTTAATAAGCCAAATGGCTAATAAAAGTTTTATCACGATCTGATAATGAAGTAAGCAACTGCATTGGTATCCTACAATATTTTATCGGGTTTTTTTTATTCAATTTGCAGATTTTTTTTTTTAGCTTTATTGTACAAGAAGACATGAAAAGTGATTCTATCATTTTAACCATGTTTTTGTATCCATAGATGCGACTCCTCTCCTCAAGACTTACTTTTTGGAATAGCAAACTATCTGCAACTCGTATTCAATGTTTTAAATATTTCAAAATTAGAACAAACTTTCAAAGGTACGAAGTCCCTAGCTCGAACGAGCAACGTATAAGTACCTATACGTAACGTAAATTCGAAAGATTTTTGAATCGGAAATACAAACTATTCTGTAGCATTTTGGTGTATACCATAGATATGAATAGTTTTAAACTATGGTTTTAAACAAAGTAAATCGCGTGAATCGAGTATTTTCAATTTTTAATCTTTCGAATTTACGTTAGATATATTCACTCCGCGTGTTCGTGCTAGATAGGACCAGTGTTTCTGCCATTGGCCCCGATTCTGTAGTTCACAAGCTAAATTAAATTTAAGTTCAGTGCATCTTTTTCTCTCTATTTCATTATGAAAAGGACAGAAGATAAATATTAGTTTAGCCCTGCCAAATTTGATAATCCATAGACAAGTTTAGACGTGATTAAATAATTGGCTACTGTTTAATAACTGGCTAAAAATACGTCAATTTACGTCAGGCGCTGAGTAATTTGACAGGACTAAACTAATATTTATCTTCTGTCCTGTTCTTAATGAAATAGAAAGAAAAAGATGCACTGAACTTAAATTTAGTTTAGTTTGTGAACAACAGAATCGGGGCCAATATTATTAATATTACCTGTCATTAAACAGTTGAACTTACCTCGCCTCTTGCCAGAAGATTGGGTCTGAAGTTACAGCTCAGCAGCCTGCTCTTTCTCTCAGTGTAAGTAGATACAATAAAGGATAATATATCTACGGCATCTGCTCATGCACAAACTAAGAGCTTGTCCACACTTGCTTACATATTGTTAGTTTCGAACTGTGCTCTGTGAGATGCCCTTACAACCCGGAAGAGTTAACTTGAGACCCGAGCGGCCCCTCCCGACTCCCGCGCTGTTGCCGCTCTCGCCATCGACGCCTCAGTACGCACTTACGTCATCCGAGCAAAGTCTTTAAGTTAACTCTTAAGTCAAGTTTCTTCAATAGATTTTCAACTTTATCGCTAAAACATAAGGTTCAAAGTTGATTGTAAAAATTTGACAGTTTCGGGAGGCTTGATGTGCTGGCGTCTACAAAATTACAACAGCCGACCTTTTCTGTAAAAAACTTAGTGAAGTGAGCTTGAAGCAAGAAGTATATAGATAAAAGTGGAGCCAACACTCTGAACAACTAAGTGAAACCGACTGTGGGCTGTCGCTTTCTTTCTGAATCCATACATAAGACAAAGAAAACATATATCACTGTCTCGTTCTTAAGTGCGTATTTAGAAAGAGAGCGTTAGCCCACAGTCGGTTTCAGTTATGTATTTAGAGTGTTGGCTCCATTTTTATCTACAAGCTTCTTGGCTTGAAGTGAGGTGTGAATAGTTGACAGCTCACTTCATCTTAGTTTTCACGGAAAGATTTTTACAGAATAGACCGGCCAATTGGACGTAGTTATGCAAAAAGGAACCAACCCACAACGTGACCGAAAATGAGTTAAGTAAATCAAACTGCTTGTCGAAAATATAGACCTTGACGAGCAGTTTGGTATACTTAACTCATTTTCGGTCATATTGTGGGTTGGTTCCTTTTTGCATAACTACGTCCAATTAATCAATATAATCATCATTTTCATTATCATTGTTTTCTTTTTTTTAGGGTTCCATACCTCAAAAGGAAAAACGCAACCATTATAAGATCACTTCGTTGTCCGTCTGTCAAGACCCTTTTTCTCAAGAACTTGTGCAGTTATCAAGTTGAAATTAATATCAAATACTCAGGGCTGCAATCCCTTAAAGCAGTGCAAAAATTAAACTTCTAAGTCGACGCAATCAAAAGATACGGGTGTTTATGTTCCGTTTATGCCGCATATTTTGACGTTCGCGAAGAATCAAAAGTATAGAGTACTTCCCTTTGACCTAGGATCATGAAATTTGGCAAGAAGCAATGTCATGTACTTAGCACAAGTAAACGGTGCGCGAATCCGACTTGCACTTGACCGGTTTTTTTTTAACAGTATTAAGGTGTATTTTTTTTTTTTGCTGTAATGCCAATAAACCCATTTATCTTTTATTTATTTTTTTCTGTTCCCAAAAGTCTCCTTAAACCCTCTACGTACCTACATAATAAATTGCAACACCACAAAAATTACCATATTTCACACTTTCCCCACCCGGATGTCGCCAGCATTAAAAAAGTATTACCCATGTAAACCAGGCTTCGCATCCGGACCGGACGCGTGCCTCCCACACCGGACGTGGCCGGATACGGCGGAACCGACGTGTTAGTGGCGTCGCCGCGTGCCAACGTTTAACTACCCTACTTTCTGGCATTCTGATTGCCTGATAACACGGCACGCGCGATGGTCCTGAGTGTAATTTAATTATTTTTACTGTTTTTGAGAGTTGTTTTTTGAAATTGGGGGAATGTTTGATGTTTTGTTGATTTTTAGGAACATTGTTTAAGTTTCCTGTTCAGTAGTACTGATGAGTTTCAGTATGGCTTCAGTAATTTCTGACTGGCAGCTTTGACGGGCCAATGAAATGTTGAGGAAGATTTAAAATCTAATCTTCTAGTAGTTAATTGACTTTCTAAATTCTAGGGATAGAGATTTCTCCACCAATTATGAAATATTAAGAGATTCTGAATATTCAATACTGTTCGTTATTTCTTCTTTATCATTTTGTGGTCACGCCCGCCTCCGCCGCGTGGTGGATTACGGCCCACTCCCTCTCACAGAGGAGGCTTCTGTCCCAGCAGTAGGAACATTGAAAGAGTGACCGGCTAGGAAACACCGAATTCATCTAATTTATTGTAACCAGCGGTGTAATTTTAATTGCGTAACACACTAACAATAAAATTGCAATGCCTTTCATTTTGACAAATCGACAACATTCATTGCGTTGTTTACCTTATCGAGCAGACGAATTTTTCAAACTTAAGAAGCAATGGATTAGTAATTGGAGAGAAATGTGTTACGCAATTGAAGTGCAGCTTCCAGAAGGTCAATTCCCGTAATTGAAAACGTTCAATAACTAGTCGCAATCACATCTCAGAGACAATTTCTGTCAAAAATGCAGGAAAATTAGAGGTATTATTGACAGATTGAGACTGAGATCAGACTGTGAAGGTTCTTAAAATAACGAGAATTGCCCCTCTGAATAAACATAATTTATCAGGTGAAATAAACGACACTCATATTGCATACTCGTTTTATTTTCTCGCCTTACCTCAGCATAATATTACAATTACGAAGATCATTCAACTACTATCAGTAAATAACATTAATATTTTAGAATTAGCATTGTTTTAATTAGTTATTTATTTAGGCTAGCAATATTACAGAATTACATTGAAGCAACATGGCAACACAGTTTATAATTAAAAAACATAATAATCGATTAGAAATCAATCGATTTCTCTCTGATAAATATTTAAAAATACTGAGGTTTAAAAATACTTAAAAACAGTAACACAGTGTATGTTTTATCTTAAAAATATTTACAATACATATTGTGAGCATTTTGTTCGTTTACTTTTTAATTTTGTTTTTTTTTCTAGAATGTCATAAGATCGCATTTTTTTGCGTTTATTTAACGCTACGTTTTTAATGGTGCACTGGATTTTCAACTCTCGGTGTTCAGCAGAGCATTGAGAATCCAATAGCATGCAATCCACAGCGCGTCAAAAAAACACTGTTGGATTTTCAACTCTCTGCACTAAGCAGTGCGATGAAAATCCAGTACGCGATAAAAAATCGGCCGTGGGTACGAGGGCTTATGATATGCCAATTTACAAAAAGTCATTAAGAAACGTCAAAGAATTAGCTAGCGAAGTTGAAGCACTATACAAAGTTACAGCTCTAATGAAAAATAGTAGTTAAACAAGTTAACTTTTAAAAACTAAGTTATGTTACAAAAAGCATTTTTTAAGAAAATTCTCGACAAAGAAAAAGTATAAACTGTCATTTTCAAATTAAGAACAAAGTTTTATTTTTAAACGGCGACTAGACAAAGACTATAAAATTACAGAAATTAAAAAAGAACTACAAATTCATTGCTTACATTTAGAAAACGAATACTCAGTTCTTTCAATAGCTATTATGTACAAAACTTATCGCCAAATAAATAAATACATGGAGGATTTAAAACATTCTTATTTACACTATTATACAACATGGAATTACATTGATCTTTGTACGTAACATTTAGTCGAATCATTTTACTATTTATATTTTATTAACGACGCAGGCTTACCACGAACCCTTATCGCCAGCCAGTTTTTGCGCTTCAAACGAACTAATCTGCACGCATCATGACCTTGAAAAAGTTCAGTAAAAGCACACGACTGGACCCTTACTCATAGTTTATGGTAAAGCCTTAGTACTACCTACTACACACACAATTTAATCCCTGCCCAAGCAACATGGCCGCGAAAAACCGATCATACAAAAAATCGCCAATCTTACATGTCGGTTAAACCTCTTTTGTCTATAAAGCGTATAGAACGTAGTACTACGTCGTTGCAATTTATCTAGCACGTAAATAAAATGGTCGGGGCGTGTTCAGATAAGATTAGAACTCATGGCAATGGAGGTCCGGTAGTAAAACCTTTTAGCGTGGTCACTAGCTTTAATTCAACAAGTTACCTGACTGCTTGCCTGACAGGCTTTAAATCGAGTACCGGTGGTAGAACGTAGTTTCTTGTGCCACATACATCAAACTGTCACCATGAAATGTCACATAGCTGTCAAAGATCCTAGCATTTCCATTTCAAACATACTTTAATGCGGCACTCACACTGCTTTGTCAAAAGTCGCACCCGTATCGAATTTCGACTCCAATTCCTCCACTCCACAATTCCAAAAATTGTCCTTTCGCAAAACCTATCCAAACACTGCCCAAACTCTTAAACCAACCTATACATAAGTTACATTTGAACGATTTGGCAATTACACTCACAATAATGACTAGTCCCCGCACTGACATCATTCAGAAACGTCCCCTCCGAGCGCATTCAGTAATGTCCATCTTCCGAGCGTGCGGGCTCGAGCGAACACTACACGAGACTGGACAGCGGGGCCCTGGACGTCACAGGAGACGCCGGCATCTGCTGTAGCTGCTGAGGCGCCTGCGTTGGGAAGTACACCCCGCCAACGCCATCGTTGAACTGAGGATGGAGAGGCATTGGCGTGTGAGGCATCGACGTCGGTCGTGATTCGTGGTACAAGATCGGCACGCGGACCAATCGTTGAGCAGCATGCGCCATGTTAGCAGCCTCTAGCTCCGCGGCCAGTTGCCTCTTCCACTTATTCCTTCTATTCTGGAACCAGATCTTGACCTGCGTTTCTGTTAGGTGTAAAGACGCAGCTAAACCAGCACGCTCTGAACTGCTGAGGTACCGTTTCATATCAAAGGTCTGTTCTAGTTGGAAGACCTGAGATCTGGAGAAGACTGTCCTCGTCTTCTTCTTTCTCTTGCCAAGGTTTGCGTTAGGATCTCTTTTTTCATCTTTGTCGAAGTCATCGCTTTCGTCGACGTCTGGATCCGAGTCCTGGACGTCAGGTTGTTGAGGGTAGAGGGCTGGATGAAGGCGAGGGGAGCGGGGAGAGGAGCGCGAGGGGGATGGAGGGGTGGGGGCTCGCGTCGGGCTCCGGATGCGAGGGGAACCTCCTGCTGAACCTTCTTCGTTGGTGGTTGAGTCTTCTGCAACAAGAGTTCGGCTGTTAGTAAGATTAAACGACAACCATTTCTATCTAAATTCTAAACTTATGTTATACGTCATTAAAGACTTGTGATTGCTTGCAAGTTGTTTAATGAATAGACGCAGACCCAAATGTATTCTGCATAGAATGTTATATAAAACTAAGTCGTAGACATTTCCTCCATTTAACTCAAAATCTTATCATATTAAAAAATAAAATAAACATAACATATGAAGTATCATTATGTAACCTCCTTTAAACTCATCAATCCTGACCGAAAAGAAACCAAAAAAAAAACAAAACACTATTTTTTCAAATAGGTACGTACACGTGTTCCTATTCTAACAAACCTGTCAAATTGCCCAATCAAAGGCGTTGTTCGATTTGTATTAGGATTAAATCGACTAACAGTAATTGGATATGTCCCTACTCTGTTTATACGCAGTCGAGTACTCGATTCTAGCCACAAAGAATCCTTACTCGTTAATCCACACTGATTTGTTTTAAGCTCTATTGACTTTACAGGGTGTTGGCTAAGCAATAAATGTATTCATTTTATGTTAGTTAACTTATTTATGTATTTAATCAGGTTAAAAGGAGAGCTTGCTTACAAAAGGAATCTACAAGGCATATGTGAATGGAAACGTCAGGAGGGGACGCCCCAAAAGGACATATGACCTTGGTGACGTTATTGGTGATGTTCTACAGAAAGGTCAGGTGTGTCGTACTCGCAACCGATGTGCGTGTATGACCTGCACCCTAATTGCGAAACACACTATCGATCTCAATTTGAATCATTTTGAAGCATATTGCTAATCCATTGCTTCATATGTTGGAAAAATGTGTCTGCTCAACAATGTAAAAAACGCAATGAACGTTGTTGATCTGTCAAAATGAAACCCATTGCCACTAATAGTGTGTTACGCAAAGCAAAAGGAGTATGTCAGGATCGTAGCAGGTGGCGTTCTGTAGTTTCTGCGTACCCCCATGGGAAGATGGCGTGAGTTTCTGTATGTGTATGTTATAAGGAATAGTAGAAAAGAGTCATGTTTATATCGTCTTTAGTATTTTTTCAGTGTCCAGACGAGCATATAGAAAATATTTTTTTTGAAAATCAGCTTATAAAACATATCAATCTGTGGGTTGTTTGTTTGCGAGTGAATACAGCAAGAGCAAGTTAAGACAGACCATAAACAATATCCTCCACGTAAAAAGAGTTTCGCAATCACACTCGAACCAGAAACTAGCATAAGGATTCGAATAAGTTTCTAATTCTTATACAATCAGCGCAATGAAGCAACTACTGACTTGATAAGTACTTAATAAACAGTTTTTACTAGTTAATTAGTTCGTAGGTGAAACACTAGGCAACCAGCTAATTAGCTTTAATGAACTGTTACCTTAGGCTATTCATTAGATGGGATAATTTAGAAGGAAAACACATTTCATTTGTATAATTAATATATTTTTTTATAAAAGTGTTTTTCGTTGAAAAATACTGTTCTACAGAGAATTTGCTTTAATCGTCAAGCCTGGCGCAGTGATTGATGACTGATTACAATGCGATGTTACAACCTTTTTACATCGAACGACAACAATAAAATGAAGAAATAATGTAGGTATAGGCTGAACGAGGAAATTCATAGCCAAAACTACACAATTAAAAAAGACAATTCGAAAATGGAATGTCTCTACTGTCATCTACACGTGTATGAATCACTTCATTCGAATTAGAAATGGAATGTATCCATTCCAATTCCCACCTTTTCTCTTCAGAATAGAGTTCAGTTTAAAATTACAGTTGTTGTTCTTAGTTTGAACAATGATAAACCAGCGTAATGAAATTCTCTAGCCTGTATACACGAGCCTTGATTCGCAAGCTCTTGTTAATTGGTCGCATAACAATACCCGACCAATATAGGAAGACCTCTTTTTTCACCGTTTGTCTTAAAATAAAAGAGGTCTACAAAAGCTGGTTGGTTGTGTGATTTGCATTGATTTTAGAAGCCATGCGAGTAATCCTGTGTTAGTGCCCGCTTGCTGTTTACACAACCGCTTACCAGTTAAGCAGTTTACAAGTTTGCAGACCGAAATATTATTCAATACTTAACAACGGAATTGTTACGGTGAACTAGAGTTATTTGCAATAAAGTCATTAAATTAATTATGTATGTAAAAACGTTTAATTATATGGAAAAGCAGGATTATTAAACTTTCTACCTACAGGCTTTTCGGAAATAAGAGGGGCCTTTTTGATAAGGTACTTCACATTTCTTAATTAACTCGACCAAATACTTGTCTGTATTAAAATATAATGAAAATGTAAAAAAAACTGTCTTTCAAATTAAACATTCATATTTATTTATCTTTCCATGCGATGTTCATTTAACAACCTCTTTTGAAGTCTGGCACCCCACACCTGTGCCTTCGTCAATAATCACAAAAATTAAAAAACACGACTCAAAAACCGAGCAATCAAACAAAACAGCGTTCCGTATAAACCGCATTCGAAAATTAAAACGAGCGCGCGCGACATCACTCTAACATAGCGACGACACCGCATTTGGCGCGAACTGATTCGTATATGGAATGTCGTGAGTGCGAAAGAGATGAGTATACGTTTGTTGTTTCGTCGGTAATTGCGCTGTGATGGCAGAAAAGCATTGTTCGGTCGGTTTGGACCGCGTGAAATGGTGCCGCTTTTGTTTCGACACTGAGATGGGTTTGCGAAAATTAAAGCTTCGTCGAGTGGGGGCAGAGCATGTTACGGTGATTGCTTGTTTAGAGGTAACGTGTGCCTAGCGCAGCGGGCTTATGTTGGTTTGTGATGTTAGTTGTGTTGACAGTTGTTGTGACATCACGTTTCGGTAGAATAATAGGTTAGTTTAGCTGTAAATACTATACAGGGTGAAAGATAATGTGATTGGGAGTTAACGGAGCGATTCAGTCCCGAGACTTTTTGATTTTTTTTGTTATGAATAAAATAAAAGGGGCGTGGCTTGGTGGAGGCCTATGTCCAGCAGTGGCCTTTTTTCGACTGAAATGATGACGATACTCAAAAAAAAATACCCTGTACTTTTAAGCAAAATGAAAATAATGTTCAGACGACAAAAAAATTACGATTAATAGAGAAGTATGGAAGAAAAAGTCAAGTTGGGCCGACACGAAATAAACTGGGTTAAGAGCAGGAAGATGCTGATGAAGTTGAGACCACAAAGAAAATTTTCTCTGCATTCATTATTATTCATCGTATCTGTTGAAGAAGCTAAACCAAATTGATGCCGCCGAGTGCTCGTCTCATGTAGAGAGAATTGCGTCTGTGTACAGACGCCAGCACATCAAGCTACTACTATATGACAATCTGTCAAATTTCTTTAATAGATTTTCAACTTTATGGCTAAAGCATAAGGTTCAAAGTTGATTGGGAAAATCTGACAGTTTCGGGTAGCTTGACGTGCTGGCGTCTGTACTTTACGATAAGCTTCGTATCCTGTCAATTAGGACACAATGCCTCCTGACATTGTGTGACGGTAACTGTCAATTAAGGCTAGGTCTTGGGGATGCAAAAAGGTCAAAAGTAAAAAGTTAATATGATATTACTAGAAATTTTACGTCAACCACTGCTGGGACACAGGCCTCCTCTCATTGAGAGAGAGTGGGACGCGGGCCTGGCACGAGTTAGTAGATGTCACATGTCTTCGAATTTTTGGTTCCAGGACATGCCGGTTTCCTCACGATGTTTTCCTTCACCGTTTTGAGAGAAGTGATGATGAAATTAAATACACAAAGTAAAGTAGGTACCTGCCTGTTCGAACTCACGACCTACAACTCGTAAGTCGGGGCTGAGACCACTGGGTCACAACTGCTTTCACTCAGAGGCCTACCGCTCAATCACAGCGCGTTGATTGCATACATTTTTCTCACTTGTGCATTGAAACTGTATACATAATACTCTTTCAGGAATATAACGTAGCCTGTAGGTATTTAATTTGTTCGTTTTTAGGGTTCCGTACCTCAAAAGGAAAAATAGAACCCTTATAAATCACTTCGTTGTCCGTCTGTCTGTCCGTCTATCAAGACACTTTTTCTCAGGAACGCGTAGAGTTATCAAGTTAAAATTAATATCAAATAAAATCTGCTGCAATCCCTTGAACCAGTGAAAAAATCAAAGTTCTAAGTAACCGCAATCAAAAGATACGGGCGTTTCTGTTCTGTTTATGCCGCATATCGCACCTTCGGTAGAACAAGGGCACAAATGTATCCCTTCCTTAAAATTAAAATTAATTGAAAAAAAACTAAAAGTTCTTAATTCTTGTTAACTATACGCCTAAAAAGGATATAGTATATAGTTTATATCATGCAAAGAAGAAAAACTTTCGAGCAATATTAACAGAGCAAGACCTCACTGAATGCAATAAATATCTTAAAATAGCTCTCCTGTAAAATAGCAAAAACTGCAATTATGCCCTTGTTCTACCGAAGGTGCGATATTATGACACTCGCAAAGGAATCAAAGCCTATAGGATACTTCTCGTGACATATAATCATGAAATTTGGCAAGAAGCGATGTCTTGTAGCACAAATAAAGGAAAAAAATCGAAAACCGTAAATTTGTAGTTATGTAGGTAAGTACCTATAAATTTGTACGAAACATTCGATGCGCGAGTCCAACTCGCACTTGCCCGGTTTTTTCGTTAATAGTAGATTTTAGGTCACAAAATATTTCGCCCTATAATTTGACACTCACATTGCTAACAATTCAAATCAAACGCAACACTAGAAACATTCTAATCTAAATTGGGTATGTAAAGTTTTTTTCAGGTATTTTTTTTATATTTTTAATTTATAGATTTAGTTATTTTATGCAACTAATTTCAAAATTTTGGTTTTCTAAGCAGCCATTAATTTTAAATAAATTTTCTAAATTCTGCTTCAAAAGTAGGCTGAAGAGTTCAATATCTATGCCACGTATAACACAGTAATAAAAATTCTAAATTTGACGTTTTTTGCTTGACATCAGAAACTTCAAGCATGACACTAGACAGTTTTAGAGGTGGGAATGATCGACATAATCGATTGAACATTTACTTAATACAGTTATTAATTTTGTATAGGGATAAGTGGAAGGAGGGAAGGGAGGCCTTTGCCCTGCAGTGGGACAGAAATGACTGATAATTAATAATTAAATTAAATAATAGGTATTATTAATATGTCACTATCAAAATCAAACCAATAACAAGTAGCTACAGGACCTAGTTATATTTTCAAGTTTGCAATACTATTTGTGGTTACAAAATAGTTCGAATGATTTTATACTTAATATATTATTATTTAAAGGGAATGCATTTTATTTAAGCTATCATTACAATGATTGATTAACGATAATTCAGAATTCGGGATTTAGATTTTATGTGTGAATAGATTTTCAATGTTTGATTTTGAATCGATTCAAAGGCCGAAATTTTCGCACGACTACATTACATACCTATATTATTATGGTCATCCCTATAGTTGACATTATATGACTTTAACTTTTTATCATATGATGAGAGGAGGCACCGAAAGTAACTCAATCTGCTTACTTGTGACGTCATTTGGAGGTCAAATGAAAGTCAAGTGGTATTAAGTGTTTTAGTTAAAATAAACTCCATCTTATAATTTTAAGCACTAAAAATAGAAAAATTAAGTTAAGAAACCTTAAATCTCGAAATGGTTTGGGAATCAGCGTAGGATTTTTTTTCTTTACATACCGAATTCGTACTCAATAATCTTCAACGATTTTCAAATGACCCGAAATCACAAACTCGACTCGACTAACAGTTTGTTGAAACGCATCACTAATCCTTTCAACCTGACACCGAAATCACGTCGGTAACTCGATACATCGCATAGAATCGATTAGGTCCGGACGCCCCACTAGTGCGCTAATCTCTGACGGTAGTTTGCTGACATCATTTATTATCTGTGGCCGAGTAATAGACAGTAATGGCTGTGTTGTTTAGAAATTACGCGGGAAAATGGGAATGGATTTCTGGGGTTGGGTTACAATTTATATTGTTATGTGTTTGGTTTATTTGTGATCAGGGATTAGTTTTGTGAAGCATGATACATAAGTGATAATGATTATTCTAACTCTTCGAAATCGATTACGATTGAATAATGGTCGTTTTCCATAATGAGCAAAGCAATGCCAACCCGCGGGGTGATTGCGAAACACACTAACAGTAACAATGGCTTACATTTTGTCAGTTCAACAACATTCATTGCGTTATTTACGTCGTCGAGCAGACAAATTTTTCAAATATATGAAGCAATGGATTAGCAATATCTTTCAAAATGATTCAGATTGTGATGATAGTATGTTACGTAAATAGAGTGCTGTATCTACCTAATACTATACTTAAAGGCGAAAGTAACTCTATCTGTCTGTTACATTTTCACGCCTAAACTACTGAACCAATCGTTATGAAATTTGACAGATAGTTAGAATGACCTGGAAGTCACGAGCTACTTATTCATCCCGGATATATGTATTAAAAAAATATGAAATACATGCAAACGAAGTCGCGGGCAACAGGTAGTCTTGAAATAATAAGTATGAGTATGGAGTATGTACCATAATTTCTCAAAATTAAAACTGAAAATATTTGTTAAATATATATTAGCAATGTAAAATCGGATTCTATTTGTGGGTCTAGCTAGCACGAACGCACAGAGAACAATGCACACACTAAATTTGGTTGCCAACAGAATAGATAATATATTTTCTCATGTTCACGGAGCGAGTTCGCAAAAGTAACGTTATACGTGTTATATTTGTAATTTGTAAATCTTGTGTTGTAAATTATTCCCTTATTATTCCATGAACTGTTAATTAACTACACACTACCAAATTGGGACACTGTAATGGTAGCGTATATATGTACTATATAAATAAGTAATAGTTTTAATACTTAATTCATATCTATGGATGATACTAATTGTGGTTGTCACAAAATTTAACTCAGAATGCTATCGGACGGTTGTATTTTCGATCCCAAAAATTGTTTGTATTTACATTATTCGTCGTGTTAGAGTCTGAATTGACCCATTTCGTTACAAATTAAAGAACGCACCAAATTCTATACCAGTGCAAATAGTCTGCTCAAAATCAAAAGTCATTTATTCAAATTAGGCTGAGAATCAGCACTTTTCGAACACCAAAATTACATAAAACAGTCCCCGAAAACGCCCGCCCTCCACGAATTCCTAGTGCTTTCGCTGGGAAGAAGCGGCGCAACAAACTCCCCAGCAGCATAGCTTTCTGTTCAGTTAGAAAAACTTGATTTTATACAATAGTAGGCATCAGTAGCGAAGGTACCATACACTCCCCGGCACTCGCCGGCTTCCCTTCGAAAATTTAGAACACAACCACTCTACAGTCAATTCATCATCGAAATAATATAATGAAACGGTTTATTGACATATTATTTTTTGCTCCGGCTTACCTCTGTCATAAATTCACCCTTCGCCACTGGTGGCATGTAAAGTAATAGGCTTGTCAACTGAAAAAATCTAATAAGTCCGCCAGTTAGATTTTTAAAAAATATTTGACCCGTATTTTTTCTTTTGTTACGTAAACTAAAATTGACGAAGATACGACACTTTTATAATTTATTCTCAATACGTCACACCTTGGTATAATTTTTAGTGCGTTCCGACGTCACGAGCCCCCACTCCCGAATTTTGATGCGTTTTATCTTTGTCAATATTCATTGATTTACAAAAACAAAAAATACATGTTCATTATTTTCCAATACTTTAACTGACGGACTAAAATAGATTTTCAATTTATTGATGGTGGAAACTAGCCTATTACTGTTACGAGACACAGATCATTAAATTAAATTATGTGCCGTATGTCAGTTAGCCACGCCAGTACCTATACCAAGAAATTCCTCTCTGTTTGACCATAGATATTCTTGATTGACATAGAGCCGTACGTATTTGATTGCCGTCTTCCAAGACGTGCATACCATCATCATTTGCCTTTGAGAGGTACGGGTTACATGTAACGGTCATCAAGGTAAAGTGGGTTATAACTGAGCTGAATACTCGGGTTTCTATCTGAACTATTTAGATAAATCTGGTCTCAAATGGCCATTTTGGGTTGATTTGTTGTTAACGCAATTCTGATTCTGGTTTTACGGGCTATGCTCATCCTGAAATAATGTCAAAGAAGTGTGATAATAGACATTACTGAATTTCACGTTGTGTTCTTTTGTTTTTACTGCCTGTTTCGTCAAGCCAGGATTTTTCAGTGACAAACTTAAAGCTATAAGTTAAGAGTAGAAAACCAAAATATTTTATTTTACAAAAATCTATTTATGAAACGTCAGAATAGGTGCATGGTTACAATTGGTCATTTCATGGAGAAGAGCCGGAAATAAACTCCACGGTTACTCGTTTAGAAATAATTGGCTTTTACAATGTTTTCAAATTACAGTGTTAATAGGTATAGGAGGACAGTGTAGGCCTGTAAAAAGTACCAGGTACTTAATAAAATAGAAAATGGTCTAAGTACAAGGCCTACAACGTTTTCACATTCACAAAATATAAAATAATCTATCTAAAAGATAAATAATATGTAAACACCCATTTAAACCAAATGACAAGGTTGCCATTACAACACATCACCCTTTCCGGGACTAAATAACTAGACTAGCCCCCTTACTAATAAACGTATTATATCAGATGAATAGTTACACACAGATTTCTCTCTTTCAGTCGTCAGTAATTTGACTTTCGAAAGAAGAAAACAAAGCGTTGTATAACTATACAGACGCTATACAACGTTTATTAATAAGAGAGTATAGGGAAAAGTTAGCTTTAGCAAAGTTAATTTTGGAAATCCACCGAGAGATTTACAACTTACCTAAACTTAAATAACTCAAAGGTAAAAAAAAAATGTATACTTCACTTCTAAACACTACAAAACTCATAATTTGAACACGAACCTCTGGGTGGCGTGGTTCTATCCTGCGGTCGTTGCCAGTACCAAGGCGCGGGCACCAAACCGCCGTACCTCCCTGCCAGGGCGCTCCACTGAGATATCAGACCCAATCTGTAACAATTAACATACAATAAGACAATATATTGATGGCTCGGTAGATGAGGTTGTTCCGCACGGGACAATTATTTGTATGGCATAGATAATAGTCAAGGACTGAGTTAAATGGCGTGTGTTTGAAAATGTATTTGTCCAGCAGTATTCTGCTATGTGTGAGCTCCATCAGAATACCACCGGACCCCGACCTATATCGAAAACCAACAAACTAACTTTATAAAAGACATTTTCTGTTTTTATTGCTTGATTCCACTCACTCCATCTATTATTTTTTTTAATGTGCCTACTCTCCGTAGTCGTTTAAATCAATATGAGTGTGTGAGCACAGTTTGTCCACATTTTGTTCACCGTAACGCGATATCCTTCACATAATCTTGTCACACCACGGGTGTTAAAATCCCATTAAACTGTCATAAGCTTTACTGAAAGCACCTTAAAAATATCTTGACAGGTATTTTGTTTTTAGTAAGTACGCAATGACCCGGACTTAATCAGTTTACTGGCGTATGTAGTTTTAACGTTATTTTAACTACTTATGCTACGTGGCATACTCCAGTCCAGTTCGTCTTACCGGTATAATCAAGTGTTACCCAATAACTGGGTTGTGGAGGTCAGATAGGCAGTCGCTCCGTGAAAAATAAATACTTGTTTTGAACTGCATCCGGTTAGACTGGAAGCCGACCCCAATATAGTTGGAAAAAGGCTAAGTGCGCTCCTCCTCAAAATATGGCATCCTGAATATGTTTTCTGACCGGTAGGACTCTTGCCTCTTACGAAGCGGGGTAAGAGGTTCAGACACACTTAACCAAATAAATTGGTGTGCCATTGAACTAACAGTTATATGGTTCATTAGTTGTTTATTATTATTAACTTAAATTAATACTAACATAAGATTATTATTTACAACTACCTCGGAACACAAAGGGCTAAGGAAGGAACACGGGTGGGTTTTAGTTAGTAAGAGTCTGACACTCCCTTCTGCTGCACCCAGAGCGGGAGGAATCATTTGATGATTACCCATCCTAAAAAAAAAAAAGGCTAAGTTATACTACCAATATTTATTTTTATCTGAAATAAAAAAATTGAATTTGAATAAGTAGATGATGCCGTGCGATACTACCAAATTATAGGCTGACCGCTTAACTGAGACGTTGCCTGAGGTAGCAGCGCGGTGCGGGGGGGGGGGGGGGGTGACGTGATACGAGGGCTCAGTGATTTGTCAACTTGCGACAACTATAGGCAATCAGAAGTGTACCCGATAAATAGCAATAGACTAAACTCCCCTTTTACTTGAAATAGAATCTGTCAATGCTGAAATTAAGTTCGTAGACCTCCATCTAACTATTGACGAAACTAGCTAAGGTAACCCTGTAGATCTAGGAGAAAAAACTATAGAACGTCTACACAAACAATAATCAGAATATAATGTTCCCACAGATGGGACACACAGGCCTCCTCTCTGCGAGAGGGAGTGGGCACTGGTCCACCAGCCGGGCTCGTGATAGAACGTCTACTAATATACAACCTTCACACACTGGGTGTACTCGTAATTCAGCCCCGCGATGACCTTCCTGACAAATTAAAATACCCCGTCACAAGCTCTTCTCATACAATTCGTGCCAACGCGAGAGAGAACAAACAAAAAACCACACGAACAACACAAACTAAAGAAACCGAACCAATATAAAGTGAGAGAGACTATAAATCAGCCGGAGAGAGATCGGCGGCAAAATGTTAGATTTTAGAGTAGTCCCTATTGTTAAGAACAAGCTTTCTCGCTTACCGGCCGATTGGGAGCCGCGTATAAATATCGATTGTTGCCAAAGAGGATTGCAGCACTACGCTCTGGGGACGTGATAGTTGTGTAGTGAGGGGGTGGTGTCGATAGATTTTCGGAATAATTTATTAATTGCTTGAGAAATAAGTACTGCGACGGGCCTTTTAAAAGATCCAAAAACGCATATGTACAGAGGCCCGCACATCAAGCTACCCCAATCGGTCAAATTTCTTTGAAAGATTTTCTACTTTACTGAAACGGATTAAGGTTCATATTTAATTGGGAAAATTTGACAGATTGGGGTAGCTTGATTTGCTGGCCTCTGAACGACAAGCACACGACCCCTATATTACGACGGGCCTTTTAAAAGGCCACTTTTTCGAGGCTTTCCTGGAAACAATAGTTTCAGTAACCTGGGTTAATAGAGGATTTTTTGAGTTAATTAAATATAAAATTCAAATTTATTTATAAATAATCATATTTTACAACAAGAATATATTGAATGGTGACCCCCAAACTAGGCATATGCCTGTATTTTGAAATACATAAGAAGCTATTATGTCAAAAATAAATCTTAATATCTCTGCTTACCTTACGTACCGCGTTAAAATAGCATTGAACAAGTAAAAGTTAAATTTCAACGATCCATTAAGAGTCAATTCTGTAAAATTAGATATACCATCTACATTTAACACAAAGCATCAATAACGCGCAATAAACCAAACACTATTTATATTCATGAATAAACATTCATCACAAACGCACATCCCTAATGAACGTAGCAAATCAGTAAAACACAATCAAGTGCTACGGTTCTACGAAATATGCTACGCGCTACGCGAGCGTAGGCGCGCGTAGCTCGCTCGTAGCAAACACCTACGAATTCTGCGATTAATGAGCCCGAGTGCAAATAAAAACATTTTTTTTAAACAAAATGTTTATTGTTTAGAGAATATTTTCATTGCATTTAACTTCTGAACGAACTATGTTATATTTGTATCTTCCAGTAAGCGCCAAATAAGCGTATTTTCTTTCATCTTCGTCAATAACAATCGTCATTAAGTATTTCTTTCGATAAATCAAGTATGTCCAACCCCCATTTCCCAGCACTAAAATCGATCCCATATTTCCCTATTTCCCAGCAAGTTTATTTTTATCGATATTCCAAATAACAATACAGATAGCGAGTCTTTTATCGACTATATTTTATTGTTGGAAGCGCCGAGTGTATATAATAGGGAAATGAAAAAATGCACGTACAGCGTGCATTTTAAAAGTGTCCTTTGTTGAAAGATTTCAGTGTTGTCACTTGTGGCTTGAATGGTGGAGCCTGGACTAATGGGTGCACACAATGGGACATAATGGACGCAATTGGACGCCGCACCTAGTTTTGATTTTACCGAGATGTTATCTAATTGTGGAATAGATTTCTGTTTAGGTCAAATTCTACCTATCTTTGTATTATAAATGTTTCACTAAATTAATATGTTGTAGTTTTGGAACAGACACCTGACATTAAATTAGAAAACTTTTAATAGAGTGCTGCAAACCGGATCAACTTATAACCAAGGCCCAAACTGAGGGCTTCTCTATTTCAACAAAACGTGCCAAATATCTAGCAACACTAATTCTAAAACAAAGTAAATCCAAATTCGATACCAACTAAAGGAAAACCAATAACCTCAAAATAATCTGACAAAAATCAATAATAAAAAGAAAGAATATAACAGCGAAGAAAATCTAAAAAAAAACTCCCGTCTGCCGCATTACCAATTCGGCTCCACAGTAATCCAAGCGGCGTACTTCGCGCAAATTCCATTACACGATAAAACGACGCGCTGAAACGGAGCACCACGCCGCCGTCTGATTGGTTGGCACACCGCGCTCTGATTGGCCCACTCACTAACCCCGCCTCCCGCTGGGGGTATAAAAATCGATGCGCCGCGTATATTTACTCTTTTTGGTGTCGCACGCCGTCCGACACTTTTCACTTGTTACTAATAATAGCGTTTGTGCTATCTTTTTATGGTTTAAAGTGTTTAGTTGTATCTGTTGTCCGTTCAGGAGACGGGTTGCTTTTGTTGGTAGGGTATGCTTTTAAAAGCATTGTGTTCTTTTCAATTTCAGGTTTAAGATGATAGTGTTCGGTGTAAGCGAGGCCACTCTGGCGCTGCTTCGGGACACAGGCTTTGTGCTGTACGAGTAATGTTGTGGACGCAGGCGGGTCTTGTAAGTAGGTTGTAACATACATTAGGCTAGGGAATTGTATCAATAAAGCATATATCTCCCTCTTACAGAGAGGAGGCCTGCATTTAAGCAGTGGGAACATTAACCTACAGGCTAATTATGTTATGACATTACAGCTACTTACAGTGACGTACTTCTATGTTTGAGGGAACTCTATACAACTGAAATCTTCCCTACAAAATGATTCTCGTTAAACATACATACATAAAGCCACGCCTTCTTCCCATGGGGTTAGGTAGACAAACAACAGAACGCCATCCGCTAAGATCCTTACATACTCCATTTGCTGCGTTTTCGTTCATACATCAGAAGGCCAATTCTCTTAATTTAAAACGTTCAAAATCTAGTCGCAGTCTCATCTCGGCGACAAACAAATGTCAAAATGTAGGGAAATTAGAGGTGTTTTTGACAGATTGAGACCGAGATCAGACTGGGAACGTTCTTAAAATTACGAGAATTGCCATTCTGGTCGTACACGCACGCCGATTGCGAGTACTACGCAAATATCTATACATATCTAATTTTGCTAAACTCAATAAAGGGCGACCGGGAAAATGGTCCCCACGGCCAATAACATCCAAAAATAAATATGTCAATAGGTAAGCATTTTAATATCAATAACTACATGGGGGTTCATTTCAAATTACTGAATGAAAAAAGATATGGCAGATATGACCATGTTTCGTGTTCGTAAGCGCAACTGCTGAGCGTGGGATCTTGGATTCGATTCCCAGGTCCGTCAGTGTTATTGAGTTTTTCCATTAGGATTTTCTTAGTAGCAGCCTGGAGTTTGGAAGTTGGCGGTGTGATACCCCCGTGCCTTGGAAAGCACGTATTTAAGGCGTTGGTCCTGCGCTTAATTTCTTCCCGGTCGTGTCGGATTGTCGTCCCATCGGACTATGAGAGTGAGGGAAGAGGGAGTGCACCTGTGTCTGCGCACACACTTGTGCACTATAATATCTCCCGCGGCGAAGGCTAGTCTCCGTTGAGATTAGCCGACGTGGCCGAAATATGGTCTGGAGGACTTTATTATAATCGGAATGCATGCATATGCAAATATTCAAACTAAGACTTCTAGAAGTGATTAACTATGTAGGGTTCCGTTACCTAGCGTCCAGTAACTTTTTTCACATAGCGATTTGAAATGAGCCGTCATACTAGTTATTGTATTATAATAAAATACCTCTCTAGTGGCATATGTGTGGTTGTTATTTGTGCTTAGACCGGCATCCATACATTTTTGCCAATTCTCCTTTTTAGTACCAAAATAAATTCAAAATTAAAAGGATTTTTTGCAAGCTTAGGCTCATTGTAGCCTCTTTGATCATCTATACTTGTTACTTCTCTGTATAAGAAGAGATTCTTTATTCTGCCACTAAACTCATTATAAAGTAACTACCAAATTAAGCACATTTCCTAATGCATTCGCTATTCCAGCTAAACATAATTATTGTTATTCCCGGTAAGTTCCGCTTAAATCATGCTTAACGGTAATCATTATAATATAATGAGGTACATATTTGAACATCAATATCCAATAATTAAACCCTGTACTGGGAAGCATCAGTAATTCTGTGCAGGACAGCAAAATCAAGATTTTAAAAAATCTAGTTCGTTAATTAAGTGGGCTAGGTAAAATATCAGTGCACTCTTTTGTAGAACAAAACATTTTCTTTCTCTATATAATTTTGGAAGTAATTATTACTTCCAAAAATTAAATATCTATCAAAAAATCTAAATTATATAGAGAAAGAAATTGTTTTGTTCTACAAAAGAGTGCACTGATATTTTACCTAGCCCACTTAATTAACGAAGTAGATTTTTTAAAATCTTGTTTTTGCTGTCCTGTAAAATGACGTTTTTTGACTTGTATCACTTATCACAGGAGGCACAGATTTAAATCACGAAGCACGAAAAATTGTGTGTTAAGTGACCGGTTTTGGGGTTACATCTTGACAAATATCGATTGTAACGAATTTTTTGCCAAAATCCCTATAGTTGTATCACTTTGCACAAAATTATCTCCGAAACTATAGCAGATAGAAGAACGTGAGTTAGACCAAAAAAGACGTATTTTTTTTTTTGATAATGCTCATGTGAAAATCACAAAAAGGGTACAACTCGAGTTATATCACTTATCACAGGAGGCACAGAATTTTATTTGTATGAACTTTAAAAGAGTCTGTGAGCTCTGAGGTTTTTTCGGTATTTCCTCACAGAGTAGTCGGCTAGAAAACTCCGACCCCTTAACTAGTTTACATTAGAAAATAGACGTGTGTAAGTCTTATTTTAAATCAATTTACAGAATAAATATCATTAATAATTTGTCATTAGGTATTGTGAATGAATCATACCCATTTTACAGTATGAGAAGCGATGTGACTGTTTAGTTTTAACGATTAGTTTCAAATAGTTGCCCTAAGATGTTTCTGGTGAGGTCAGATGGATCTGAATGTAACATTTACCATGGATTTAGGGACACAGACGGCAGAATAGGGGGTGGCTTTACGACCAGACCCTTCTGCCGTTCCGTCCAGATAGCCCCACTTTACCAGTTTGGAAGTAAGTCTTCCCCCTTGTCTCTGGAGACGGTTCAGGGACTTCCAAGGTTACCACGGAACGTTACACCCTGTAGTGAGACGATCCTTTGGTTCAAAGTGCATCTGCACGTCTGCGCTGCCACCGACGACGTCGTGGAAGTGGCGAAATTTTGGGCCAATGAGATTTTAAATACAGTCATGGTACAGGGTTGGTTATTTATATAAATATACATAAAATGATTTTAATTTAACGTATTCGACCGTATGGCATTCGTGGGCTGCAGTTGAAAATCAGCGTCAGGTGAAAGTGAAGTGAAATCATTTGAAATAATCAAACAACGCAAAATATCAGAACCACGTATTATCTTAATTCAACAGATTCCAGAAAAACCAAAAATTCGAAGACATTTGACATCTAACAACCAACAACCCCCACTGGGTCCGCGTGGTGGATTACGGCCCACTCCCTCTCACAGAGAGGAGGATTTGATTGAATGCTTTCAATATCAGAATCAAACGGAAAACAAACTATAAGTATTTCCTCTTACAAAATTAACATCAAACAAAAATAACAACTCTTTATAATTCCGAGAGAAATCGTTGAAGTATAAAACCGAGCCCATCACCCCCTGTACATAAGCCGCATTCCTTTGTAAAAATCAAAACACCCCTTATATGAAATCGTCTAAACCAATAAGTAGGTAAGCACAGCTCCCCTTAAGTTAAGATTGTATATAGACTGAGAAGATTGTGTAGTGCAAGTTATGAGATTGAATTGAGTTGGAAATATTTTTATTGAAAACAAAGAAGAAGGGAATTATTGTCATCGCTAATTTAATGGCCAGTAAAAGTCCCACTACTTGACATTGCTCAAATTCATTTATTTGTAATACCCTGTTTTGTAGAATATTAAAAAAGACAGACAGATATACAGACACAGATATTATCATATTATTTTAGAGAAATAAATGTTGAGTGTTCACCGAAATTTACCATTAAAAACTTTCAAATTGTATGTAGTAATAGTCTAAGCACCAGTCATAAAAAAATACAGTTCGGTTCGGTTTGTACAGAGGCCAGCACATCAAGCTACCCCAATCTGTCAGATTTTCCCAATTGAATATGAACCTTATTCCTTTGTGCTAAAGTTGAAAATCTATCAAAGAAATTTGACAGATTGGGGTAGGTTGACCTGCTGGCGTCTGTACAAACACTTTTACACGTCAATCATATTTTTTTTAACCTAGATGGGGTCGGCGTTTCCTATTACCCCTACTACTCTGAGCAGAAAAGCCGAAACAAACTCAAGATGTCACAGTCTCTTTTAAATTTCAGAGATAATCTTGGTCAGATCATATGAATACCATGTAGATTGGTGTCGAAAATGGCCTTTTGATGAAAGAGCCTCACAGATTGAGTGGACCTGTCCAGTTGTTGCAACAGTTGCAACAAGACATTGCTGGGAGATTTATCATTTTTAACTACTGCCAGAAAATCTACCAAAGCTAGAAAAATTTGTCACTGAATCACATAACGAAAACTTGAAATACGAGACACCTTCCAGTGAAAAGTCGCCTTGTCCTATTTGTACTGTATCTAAACTTTTATTCAACAAAAATCACTACATCTACAAAACCCGCTGCACTCCCCCGCTACCGCTTTACCCTTGTACCATACACCATCGCATTAAATTATTTACATTTAACGCTCTCGTCGAAGTGGCCGGATAGACGCGGGGACGCGTTCAAGACGTCTGCTCTTTACGCTCTTAACTCCGGTAAGAGGGTAGTTTTAAATGAAGATTGGATGCAATTTTTTGGGGTTGATTGAGAGTTGAGAATGAAATGAGCGTGGTTGAAAAGTTGTATTAAGTTTTAAGCGTAAGAATGTGATGTACTTAGCAGATCATCTGCCTAGCCTTTTCCCAACTATGTTGGGGTCGGCTCCCAGTCTATCCAGATGCAGCTGAATACCAGTAATTTACATGGAGCGACTGCCTATCTGACCTTCACAACCCAGTTACTGGGTAATACGACACCCCTTGGTAAGACTGGTTGTCAGACTTTCGGTCTTCAGACTACCCGTAACGACTGTCAAAGATCCATGAATTACAGCCGGGACCAACGGCCTAACGTGCTTTCCGAGGTACGGAGGTGTCTCGATATGTAAAGATGGTCACCCATCGACAAACCAACCGCGGCAAGCGTAGCTTAACCTGATTGATCGATCTGTGCGGCTGTTAATATTTAGCCATGGGTCCCTAAAATAAAATTAAAGAAATACATTTAAAGAATATTTGATCCAATAGTTTTAGCAAACTAACAAAAATCCCTGGAGACGAAGATGGCGATCCGACTCATACACCTGAAAGTCTACTGACCAAGTATGAAATCCGTAGTTTCGTCTGAAGTTACCGGCATATCCAACTCCGTATTGCTTGCGAACATAAGATTAGTTTGGGGCCTAATCTAAGAATTAATGACGACACGACTTGGCCCTACATTGCATTGTAATTCCTCGTCCGAAAAATTTAATTTGACACTTTTGTCGACGGATCTACTACTATCGGATGTGCCCGTATCTTCGTTAACGAATTTAGAGAGAATAATAAAACCAAAACTATATTCACGTATTTATGGATTTTATGATTCTTTTGATTTATAGATTAATTTAACAAAGCCAAACAAACTTCTTGTAAGAGTATAGTAAGTATGTACCTATGTAATAATAGTATCTTTAAATGGTCTTTCTAATTGTATGTGTTTTTATTTTATTTTATTTGTGGTTGTGTGTTTTTGTTGTGTCTTTTAAGATCCTATGTTGGTCGAAATAAACGATTTATTATTATAAAATTCTTGGCCACAAAATGGCCATCATAATCAACCTATAAAGTTCCCACTGCTGGGAGAAGGAGTGGGGTGTAACCCACCATGCGGGCCCAGTGCGGGTTGGTAGATGACACATGTCTTCGAATGTTTGGTTCTTGGCCATTTCGGTTTCCTCAAGAAGTTTTCCTCGACGTTTTGAGAGCAGTAGTGATGAAATTATATTCAGAAAGTAAAACGCATAGGGGTTTGAATCCCTTTTTTTTTGTGGATGGGAAATCATCAAATGACCCCTCCCGCTCTGGGTGGAGCAGAAGGAAGTGTCAGACTCTTACTGACTAAAACCCACCCGTGTTCCTTCCTTAGCCCTTTATGTTCCGGGGCACAACACAATTACGCAACACACAACACGGGGCGTAATACATGAATGTAGTGTTTTATCAGACCCTAAGAAAATGCTTCGGTTCAAACCCTAACTTCTTATTTAAATCAAATTCTTGTGCCACAAAATGGCAAATGCTCCCAAATTTCATCAACTAAAACACTGTTACCTCACCCGAAAGCGAGCAGTGTGAATATAAATATAAAAATCAATAGATATAGGTTAAACCTGGCTGTCCCGCGGGATCCCGGGAACCTCGTAAATAACTCCAACGACACATAATACGGGATCAACGCTGTCCCGGTTTACGAGGGGACGAATTTCATCCCGAAGTCTGAATTTTGTTCGGATTTCCGAAAACTTGACGATCTCCGGCTCATGTGAGGGGGAAATTTACCACAGGAGTACCTCTTTATATAAGAAGCGAGTATCTACAAACTAAAACTACATAAACGAGGCAAGGTAATTGTAGCAAAACAATAAATTTTAAGCCAAAATGTTGGAAAATGGGAATATATAATGTGGAGATGACAATACGACAGTAAATGAAAACACTAATGCATAAGAGTATTTTGGAACTAAAAAATCTAAATGGAAGTGAAAATCGCATGAAAAACCGTTTCGTAGAAGAAGAACAATGCAGTCACACGATGTTGTCTAATAGGTACTTTCTGTTATTTTATTTTTATGTAGGTAGTACGCAAATATTGGTTATTTATTTTAGTTTTTCATTAAACACAATATAAAACACACACACTCACATACATGTATGTCACAACATTTAATTTAATTTTGTATGAGCTTTTCATATTATCACGTTTTATTGATTCTCTTCATTTATTTTAACTTCTCTATTGTTATTCCAGCGTATGGCACTCGTGGGTTGCAGCTGAAAATCAGCGTCAGGTGGCACATCTTGTGTTGTCATCTGACATTATGCTGAGCTGATGCCCTTTTCGCATTATTATCTTTGTTTTCTGTTTTTATAGGTTTAAGGTGTATTTATTTTGCTGTCATGCCAATAAACGCATTTTTCTTTCTGTTTTTCTTTCAAATAAATCCTAGCATCGAAATTAAAAAAGTGTTTTTTTTTTATTGCAAACAAACAAATAAAATATTATCGATGGGCCGACTCCGGGTTTTGCTAATCTTTGACTAGCTCTAAAGACTAAACTACTGGTTTAATTTTTTTTTATGCAGACTGAGAACGGCATTAGATAGACGCAGTTAATTTTTTTGTTGTATTGTCTTCTCCACCTTGTAAACTGATATGAAATACTGAAATACATTTGAATAAATGCAGTTCACACATTTCAGTTAACCTTTTGTGTTTCCAATTTCATAATAAAGATACAATCTGTTCTACATGGTTCAAATAAAAAGTAATCATAAAAATAAAACCAGGAAAACTTGAAAAATCTCTGACACTTAACAAAAAAAAACTAGGGCATATGAATATTCAACGACGTCCTTCATGCTAAAAACACCAATTAACATCAAAACCATTTACTTAATTAGCAGCAAAATGTTTTTAAAACAAAAATTATTCACCCTAATTCGTCGTAATCTGTAAAATAATTCACAACATATTTTTTACTTAATTAGAACGCTGTCAAAACAAGGATGAACACAGATTAGGCATGAAAAAAAAGTTTTCCAAGATGGCGGCTACAATGACAGATCGTTTACACAGATACAAAATGTCCCGCCACTGTAAATTAAGATGGGGAAAGGAAAAGGCGCGAATAAATGTTTGGTCTTACAGTTGTTGGGTTTTTATGGTGTTTCCTTGTAAATGGCGAGATTACTTTTTTATTTTGGGGTGCAGACACCGTGAAGATTTTCGCCTTTGTTTGTGATACTGTGTTTATGTCATCAATTTTTTTATTCTGTGCGTATTTTGACAGGATTTTATGACTTTGCATACGAAGCTGATTCCTCACTCAACACCCATTTATTTTTGTATATTACATGCTAATTTCTGTTTTATTAACAATAATCTAATACAACCTATGAACCCATATTACTTCTCATGTGGTTATGCATCAAGCATAGTAAAAACAAGTTGTTTACCAAAATTAAACCGTAAAGAAACAAATCATACTGCATACTACAATTAAAGTAATTTTTAAAATGTCTACATTTCCAGCTGTAATGTTTATGGTCTACATAATAAAGAGTATTATATCTATGTACCTATTCTATTCATACATAGACAGTCTATTCCCATAATCTACAGTTCAGGTTTCATTCTAACCAAATATAAACATAGCATCCAATAAAAAAAAATAACTCAACCGAATTCTCCTTTATATCCACAAAATACTTCTAATCAACAATATCAAATCCTCTCCCAAATTAATTACTCCAACCAAAACTAATTAACCTAAATCAAATCATCAAAAAAGCGCGCCAAAACTTTGACGCCATCTTGTTAACTCCTGTCAGTGAATGTCCATCGAATTCGTAATTTGTTTCTCTCTTACATTCTCACCCCTATTCGAAGGGTTTAAGGGGTGTAAGATAAAAAGGGATGTTCTGTAAGACAGCTGATTACATGGGGATGTCGGGTCGCATTACGGTGGATGTAAGGATTCAGTTTTACGCCAGTTTGGATGTTTAGAAGCCTGGTAATGACTTGCGTGAGTAGGTAATGTTTTTCGTATAGTTTTGGGATTGTGTTTTTTTATGTTTAGATGTAATTGTGTGTAGTTTTGTTTAGTAATGTGGACAATAAGCTATAATATTTTATTCTGTATTTCCAATCGGCATCGACAACCCACAACACAAATGGAGCCGGAATTCAGTCGCATCCAGTAAGTCTGGAAGCCGACCCCAACATGATTGGGAAAGGGCTAGGCAGATTAATTTTCGACCCGATGAGTCAGTATTTACAATTTAGATGTAAATATAAAAGCAAACAGGGGCCCGTGGCTAAATAACAGCCGCACAGGTCGATCGATCAGGTTAAGCTGCGCTTGCCGCGGGTGGTCTGTGGATGGGTGACCATCTTTACATACCGAGACCCCTGCGTGCCTCGGAAAGCACGTTAAGCCGTTGGCCCCGGCTGTCATTCGTGGATCTTTGACAGTCGTTACGGATAGTCAGAAGCCCGAAAGTCTGATAACCAGTCTTACCAAGGGGTATAGTATTACCCAGTAACTGGGTTGTGGAGGTCAGATAGGCAGTGGCTCCATGTAAATACTGGTACTCAGCTGCATCCGGCTAGACTGGAAGCCGACCCTAACATAGTTGGGAAAAGGCTAGGCAGATGATGATGTAAATACAAGAAGCAAGAGAAGAGATTTCAGCAGTTAGTTAGACACAGGCCTATTTTATATGAATAGAAACTAATAAACTTACAAACTGCAGTTGGTACTGTATACCTATGTACTCAGAATCTGTCAATGGTGAAATGAAATTCATAGACCTCTATCTAACTATTGACGAAACTAGCTAAGGTAACCCTGTAGAACTAGGAGAAAAAACTATAGAACGACAAATGTTACTACACACTGGATGAATTTTTCAATGATGGGTCAATATAAACAAAATAAAATTATTTATTATTAAAATGCAGCTATTTATAAACTGTGAATTTTTTGTTGGGTATTTGTTTCTATTTTATATAACAGAAACTTAAACGATTAATTAATTTGGAATTGAAATTTATTAGTAATATTGACATTTATTAATTTTTGACATTTCCAATTATTATGACTTACTTAGATTTTTTTTGACATTTTAACTATTTGGATACTTAGATTTTTTTTTTTACCTTTTTAACTAAATAATTCTCCACATTTAAATATGACATAATTCAAGTTTTAAATAATATTATATAATTTTTCAATTTATTTTGATGATTAAATACTTAAGTACTGTAATTATGCATGATATTAAAAAAAAAATTGTGGAAATTAAAATTGAAATATTGAGCAAGATGCACACCATATTTGTACGCCTCCTGGTATAACATAGCGTTTCTGTTCACCAAACTCAAGACTTGTATTTCTTTACCTGTGTTAACAAATAAAAGTGATTTGATTTGATTTGAACGTCTACACACACACAATAATCTGAATATAATGTTCCCACAGTTGGGACCCAAGCCTACTCTCAATGAGAAGGAGTGGGCTGAATACACCACACGGGCCCAGTACGGATTGTAATCACGGGTCACATGCCTTCGAATTTTATGGTTATAGGACATACCGATTTCCTAACGATGTTTTCCTTGAGCATTTTGAGAGCAGTGGTGATGAAAAAAATTACATAAAGTATAGCGCCTGCCTGGCTTGGAACCCACGACCTACCTACTCATGTTTTTTACAAATAAATTATCTTCAATGGTAGGTTTCGTGGGTACTATAGGCAGGTACACCTCTGTCTAACCCTTTGAGTAATACAAGCGAGATATCATGTTTATTATCTTTTATGTTTTTAGAGGACACCAGTTGCGAAGTGTACCATATGAGAAGTGCACCAGTTGCTAAGTTCACCATTTGAGCATGGTATATAAGTTGAGAAGTGCACCAAATGCGTCAAACCCGATTTTTCATCACAGCAGTATATTTATGTATCTTCTCCAATCATCATCTGCCGAGCCTTTTCACAACTATGTTGGGGTCAGCTTCCAGTCTAACCGGATGCAGCTGAATTCCAATATTTTACATGGAGCGACTGCCTATCTGACCTCCACAACTCAGTCACTAAGCAATACGATACCCCTTGGTTAGACTGATTGTCAAACTTTCTGGCTTCTGACTACCCGAAACGATTGTCAAAGATCCACGAATGACAGCTGGGGCCAACGGCTTAACGTGCTTTCCGAGGCATGGAAGAATATTGGTAGGTAAAGATGGTCACCCATCCACAGAGCAACCGCGGCAACCGTAGCTTAACCTGATCGATCGACCTGAGCCTCAAGTCTGCTATTGCAATAGTGTTACAATGGTCTATCATTGATTTCATAATTGTTGATTTTGACAAGTTTGGTAATCTACCAACATAATGGCGTCATTATGACTTTCCAATGATTAACCACTGACACTCCATTGAAAGAAATGGCATAAAATGGTAATCTCGTACATAATGACAAATTAATAAATGTAATGTTTATTGCTATTTACGTACTTCTTACTACTTCAGATTGCAAACACTAATACGTAATATGTAAAAATATATTATTAAATGAAATCTAGAATGAAATTTAGTAGTTTTTCTCAGACCATTGACCGACCAATGATCGACCAATATGAATTTAAAAGATTACGAACTTTTAGCAAAATGACAATGGGATCGTGTTGGAATGACGAATTTATAAAAATAGCAGACTTGGGCCCATGTACGGCTGTTATTATTTAATCACGGGCCCCTCCATCTCCTCATGAATCTTGTCCAGTACAATATTATATTCCAAAAACAAAATGGCAATTACCTACTTAATAAACTGTTCAACTTTATTAAACTGCATTTAATTTAAAATGGCGTCCGATCATTTCGATCAAAACCTGAGCGATGGATTCGTAAATTAATAACTAAATGACCATAAAAGATGACTGCACGTAATCCCTCAGCTTAAGGCGGATTACGGTTTTGTGAAATAATATTTATTTTGTACAACGTAGCGGTTATAGTTATATGTACTTATGTATTTTTTAATTTAAACAAACGGGAGTGACTCGTATTTTTTTTATTTTGTCACGAAATATGTTTGATAAGTATAAAGCCTTTAATGATAATATCCAAGGTAACACTAAAATATATATATTATGTACAAGTATATACCTAATAAAAAAAACCTCAAACGGCGCAAATAAGTACTCCAATCTCTTTGATACTTATTTCTTTGAGCCGTTTGGGGTAGAAACAGTAGGGCCATGGGGCCCGAGTGCCCACTTAGTACTTCGAGACATCGATCGCGAAGCGGTTGGTCGATTCTTCACGTAACCAGAGGGCTGACTTAGTTTTTGGCCAAAGAATCAGCATTGCCATACAACGTGGCAATGCTGCCAGCCTTTTGGGCACGTTTCCTGTTGACAGCGATGCGGACGAATTTTTTGATGCCCTTTGATTATTTCCCCTCCTTTTTATATACTTGTACATATTATTATTATTATATACCTAATATAAAAGGTAAATAGCTCTGGGGCATAAAACAATTCGTCCGCATCGCTGTCAAAAAGATAAATGCCCAAAAAGCTGGCAGCATTGCCACGTTGGATGGCAATGCTGATTCTTTGGGCCAGCAATAAAAATAGGCCAGCCTTTTGGTTACGTGTAAAATATTTGTAGGAACTTAATACCTAGCTGTCTGTTTGTGATTTGAATACCGTGCGATTGGAGAGGCCAATTTCCAGCTGTTGACTACTATAATTTACACAAATAAATAAAATTGAAGTGTTTGTTTGTCATGTCAAAATAACAGCCTTTTACTAAATTCATAATAATATGAAAGTATAGGTATACGGTACTTATTAAAAAAAAACTTTAAGTCGGTTTGTTCTGACTAATCTCATTTTCAGGACATTCACTAACAGAAAGCTGATGTGATAAGAAATAATGTATGTACAAGAAAGAAAATCAAAACATATTAGCGACACGAGAACGAAGTCGCGGGCAGCAGCAAGTTAAATCATAAGAAAAATTAGGTAACTATTTCTGATATATTCAGCAAAAAATTATAATTTCCAACTGTTTTAAAATAACCCGTCATTTGTCTACACATCCGATGAAAAATAAACAAACCGATAATATTCGATCCAATGAACAAAAAGTTCCGATAAAATTAAAATTTCTTGCGAAAAGCTTTATATCAAACTTTACAAGCGATTTGAAACTCGTTAGCCCTACCCGAGAGCTTAATAGCCTACGATATTCCGGTAAACTTGCCGTACTTATCCCAACTAGGTTTAAACCGATCTTATGCGGACTGTGCTCCGTTTAGGTGGTGTAGTTACTGGCGTATGCTTGTGGCGAGTGGAGTGGAATCGGTGAGCTGTGTCACGATTTGTAGGTTTTTTATCAGAAAGCCAACATTCCAGTAATTAAAAACGTTCAAAATCTAGTCGCAAGCTCATCGCAGCGACAATCTATGTCAAAAACTTGTCAACAATGTATAGAAATTAGAGGTATTTATGACAGATTGAGACTGAGAACGTTCATAAAATTACGAGAATTGTCCATCTGATCAAGTACCATTAATAAATTATCAGACTATATAGGTAAATATATATATATAATAGCTCTAAAGAACACAGAACTTTAAAACAAAATGTGTGCGTTGGAACGTAATGACACATTAAAAGTTCGAATGAAATGGTTTTGGTCAAGTTCATCCATTGCATAATATTTGAGAACCTTCGTTGTGCTTGTGTTGTATATTTTAAGGTACAATGCGGACTTTTAAGTACAGACTGTACTTAAGGCGATTGCGCAGTGATTACCGCGAAATTCAAATTTTCTTACGTTTTTTGCAATTTGCAGGTCAGTGTCAGGTTGTATCTTGATCAAAATATGATTCGCGACTATAACAGGTACTTATTCACAGAATTATAGTCATTAGAATCATTAATACATCTTCATAAGTTAGATTTGTACCACAAGAAGAAATCTCCTAAGGAAAAGTGTTCATGGTACAAATCTCACTTATAATATTTCTAATGATTATAAGTCTGTGAATACGTAGGTACCTGTTATAGTCGCGAATCAAATTTTGATCAAGATGCAACGTGACACTGACCTGCAAATTGCAAAAAACGTAAGAAAATTTGAATTTCGCGGTCTACCACTTCGCATTCACCTTAAAAGTCTGTATTGTCGTAATGAAAATCGAATATAAATAAGGATAGACTTGCTTTAGAATTGAATACATTTTTTACTGCGCAAACTATGTGAACCCTTTATACACAATATGATAGCAGGTGCGTATCGTTGGGTAATAAAAATATAGCGTTTATGATACAATAAAGTAAACATAATTTAAAAAACGCATTATAATGAAGTAATATTGTCTACAAAACTGACCAGCCTTATTAAACAACATTGTAGCTAACGACATTAGTATTACACCACTTCTACAAAACAAGTTATAAACTACAGGTAGTAAACTAATTAATAAATATTTTTTAATTAAACATTGATCATTTCATTTTCTATTTGATGTCATTTTTAAAGAGCTTGTTGTGTAACTTATAACTTTAGATTGATATAAATAACTTGATAAAACTATGACTACATAACTAACTTTTTTCTTCTAAATTAATACAATTTTTGTTCATTTGATTTTTTTAAACATCAATCACACTGTCTACAGTTATCTCCAGTAAGAAAAAGATTATTTGGTATTCAAAAACCTTTTTTTTATAAATGAGCTCACAAACAATTTTAGAATCCATCAAAGATCGTTCCACTCAATAACATTAACTGATTTCCTACCACAAATAAACACTTGACCACAAATCTGCTAAACTCCCCCAAACCAGCAGACATTCCAGTCAAGTAACTCTCCCGTGCAAACCCGCATTCTATCTGAGATTAAGTCTGCCACAACCGCGTCGGTCGACCGCCGATCGATCCCAGCATTATACCGGCCAGACAAGTGACCAGTTACTCGCCCTGAATAGATTACCGAGTTTAAACACTCCCTGTATTGTTAGTGGTTCTGTTAGGGCAGAAGTGCACTGTAGATTGTATGCGAGGGAACTATGATGCGCTCTCAGTCATGTGTTCTAAGCCTTAGGGCGGTTGTTTGAGGTTATGAAGTTATTAATGATGTTTTGCCCTCTGAAGTTTTATAATACGAGAAATATGTTTCGTGTGTGTATGGCAATTCTCGTAATTTTAAGAACGTTCACAGTCTGAAGGCATTTCTCGTAATTTAAAACGTTCAAAATCTAGTCGCAGTCTCATCTCGGCGCCAAACAAATGTCAAAAACTTGTCAAAATTTAGGGAAATTTGAGGTATTTTTGACAGATTGAGACTGAGATCAGACTGTGAACGTTCTTAAAAATTACGAGAATTGCCCCTCTGATCTCAGTCGAAATCTGTCAAAAATACCTGTAATTTCTCTACATTTTTGACAATTTTTTTTGGCATTGACTGTCGCCGAGATAAGAATGCTACTGCATTTTGAACGTTTTTGATTACGGAAATTGGCCTCCTGTTCTATGAATGTGGACGATCAAAGAGAGTTTGTATCGTAGCACATTCACCATTTTTCTCATGGGGGAATTCACGCTTTTTGCAATCCAGCACCCTAATTGCGTAACACACTATCAATCGGAATCTGAATCATTTTGAAGCAAATTGCTAATCCATTGTTTCATAAGTTCAAAAAATTTGTTTGCTCAACACGTAAATAATGCAATTAAACTGTCAAAATGAAACCGATCCCCATTGATAATGTATTAAGCAATTGCCCAGCTGGTAAGGATTTCATAAACATTAAAGGTTACAAGAAAATTTAAATCGACTCACCTGGACAACATTGCATCATTGGCACTCCCAAAATGATTCGCAGCCAACGCCGCTTCAAGCACATTGGACTCTCTTCTCGGCTCCGCACGATTCAAAATTGAACTTATAGAAAAACTCGTGTACGGCGCACTGCCCGTCGCTTTCTCTTCTTTGTCCTTCTTTAACTCATAGAAGGGACTCTTCTGGTCCTTTCTGGAGGGAGAAGAGGTGATGTCTGGGCTGCTCGCCCCGGATACCACGTTCACTTCGATGTCCCGGTCGTCTTGCGAAGAAACGGGCGAATCCATTTTGGTGGTTACTGCTTCATCTTATGGTGACCTGGTAAATGAAATTGCCAGCTGTTTTAGATTACAAAAAAAAATATAACGTTTCTTAGAAACATTTCAAGGATTAGGTACATATCGTCATCGTATTGTTCAAAGACAAAAGTCCCTTCTGATGTCTGTATGTTCGGGTTAACCTCATAAACTACTGAGTCAAATATGGTACCATCGCTAGACCACATGTAGGACTGTAAGCAAGTACTTATCTCAACTTCCATCACAAATTGGTCGGCGATTTAAGCCTGGAATGCCTGTAACATGCACAAACGTATGCCTAAGCAAGGAGCTTGCGTACCATTATGGTATTCACCAATCAGCAGTGGCGAAGGTACCATACAACTCTATTCCCGCCGGCTTCCCTTCGTAAATTCAGAACACAACCACTCTATAGTCAACTCATCATTGAAATATAATGAAACATTATTTTTATTGACTTTTTTTTTTGCTCCGGCTTACCTCTGTCATAAATTCACCCTTCGCCACTGCCAATCAGAAGTTGCTATGGCACACGGCATGCAAGCTACTTGCATACTTTTGTGCAAGTTACAGGCATGTGTATTCCTGGCTTAATGTTAGGATATTGATCTAGTAGCCCAATTGTACATGCTTAGTGTTAGTGCCAGTAAGTGAGCTAGTATTTAGATCAATGTAAACGCACCTGCAAATAACATATTTCAAGATTTTTACACTATCAGCCCGTCCATTTCTCTCGAAAACCGACCGAAACTCCACTAAAACATAACCCAATGAAATTTCTGATCCTCTAAACTAAAACTTAGTCTCTTAAGACGTTTAACATGATCAATAATTCAGAACATTTAAGTGCGTTATTGTTCCAAGCTTTATTTCGTCTCGTCCCGTGGGTGCAGGCTAATATAACGAGGGTAGATTCACCCCATTGTTTGAATAAGTAATGAATTATAAGGATTTCGGATGAAAAAGAATTTTGATGTAAGCTAATCGCGTTTAGGGATCGGGGCTTAAGACGTTGCTATGATATTTCTTTAAATAGATCCTTTTATAGTCTTTCTGTATCTATGAATAATGTTTCTACGTTTTGTTTGTTTTGTAGATAGATACGGCCTCGTTGGTCTGGTTGTCTGAAGCGCTATTGTTGAGCATGAGATCCCGAGTTCAATTCCCGGATCGGGCAAATTGTTTGTGGCGTCAATATGAGACCCACATTAATATTATATTATTGTTCGTAGTATGCCTACCAACACTTTTACTTCTTGTTGGCGTGTGGGTGCGCGCACGCCGCGCATCGCCGCGCCGCCTATCTGTGCTAGCCACAGATATAGCTAGACCTAGTTAACGCAAGTATCACGATCTGTATGAAAACCAACCGTGCCATTTTTTTGTCTACCTACTATGACGTCACAAGCGCTCTTTCTCACTCACGCTCACCCAACCAGCAGTACACAGGACTGAGCGCGAAAGTGGCGGCTTACGATTTTTGAACGTAAGTTGCCGCGGAAACCTGTTGGCCCCGGACGCCGCACACCGCACCGCCTCCGCAGCCCGCGCCAAGACGCAGACGCAGACGGCACGGGCAGCAACCTCCGAATAGTCAGCCAGAAGCCCTAGACGTGAACCCTCGTTGCTTTGGCTCGCTATCGCTTATTTTCTATTAGCTCACGTAATTCCATATTTCATATAACTATAGGTACCATTTTGTTGGAACTCAGATGTGTCTTCTCAACATCCGTGTGTCACTAACGGGATGCAGCAGAATACCAGCGTCAGGTATTGTACCTGGCATATGCTGAGCTGGACTCCCATTTGGTGCAACCATGAGACACACACCGCCCAGTAGTGATCGAGACCGTAATAGAGGTTGAGACTTGTCTATGGGTCAATTTATCTTTTTAATCTTTGTTTTTTTTTTCTTTCACCTTCTTCGATGTTTATTTTTGAAGTATCTGTATTGTGCCTTTTGTTGCACTGAATAAACGTTTTATCTATCTCTCTATCAGCCGTCATTTCAATACCCTCTCTATTCATATCATCTTTCACACAATCAATCCATATGACTCATTATTCATTTAAAATATAATCTATAAGTATTACCCAGCAATACAATAATTACAGCCGGTATACATTTACAAAACGTTTCCTAACATTTTAAACAGCAATTTCAATAGTCCTTTTAAACCAATTGCAAAAACGATTTGGCATCGAAAAATCAAATGAGATTCAATTTATAAAAGGACAGTATCAGATACCGGCCTGCCGCATGTACACAATATGGCAATTTAATGATAAATGCTTTCGAACTACCGCTGAAATGGCATGTTTTCAGCGCCAATCATTCCTGTATTCACCGATGAGTTTTCACTCAACTGCAATGAGACGCATTTTCTGATTTTTTTTTTGTATTTTTTTTTTATTTGTACGTTATTAGATGTTGTAATGCCAGGTTTATTGAAATGGATGTAAGATGGAACCTTTATTAGGTCGGTGTTGGGTTCTCTACACGATGTTTAATTAATTTTCTATGAATTAGCAATTATATCTCTAGTTGAGTTTTGTAAATGACGACTTCGGAATCTTCTCTCATCTTCTATAGGTACTAATTATAAAGCTGAAGACGTTGTTTGTTTGATCGCGCTAATATCTGAAAATTCTTGTCGGATTTGAAAAATTATTTTTGCATTTGATAGCGCAATTCTACAGGAAGGTTAAATACCCTTGGGAGCCTAGATAAAATAAAAAAAAAAATTAGAAAGAATGCTAAGAGAAATCAAAGTTATAGCGCGGGCGGGCGATGCGATGCGACGGGTGGGACGGGGGAACAAGAAATTTCTTGTTTTCAGCGGCAATCATTCCTGTATTCACCGATGAGTTTTCACTCAACTGTAACGAGACGCATTTTCTGTTTATTTTTTTTGTCTTTTTTTTTATTTGTGTATATTTTGTAATACGAGGTTCATTGAAAAACTTGATTAGGTTATATTATTTGATCGGTGTTGGGTTTTCCACACGATGTTTGACAAATTTACTATGAATTAGCTAAAATTAAATGTCTATCTTTCTTTTAATTTTGCAAATGACAAATTATTCTATCATATTGCGATTCTAGCTTCTGCCTGCGTCTTCGTTCGCGTACATGTGGGAAAACAAATTGGATTTCATGGGTTTTCTTTTTTTGCGCGGAACCCTAATTCGTTTTCTAAAATAAAAGTAGTCGAAATTACTCCTTATAACATCAGCTGCTATCGGCCAGTAAAAGTCACGTCAAGAGATTAACCGGAACAAACAGACAGACAGACAAAAATTTTAGAATTTATTGTTATAAGTACCGTATATATTTTCAGCATTTATTAAAAAACTGTTATTTTAGCATTTATTTATTTGTATAGTGGACGATATACACAAATACATACATGCAGACGAAGCCGCGGGTAACAGCTAGTAAACAATAAATATGAATGAAATGCAACTGAAACAAAGTAGCGTAATTTTTCAACTAATAAAATATGTACCGAGGGTAATTATAATTGGAGGCACGCGTCCGAGATCACTGATAACCAAATCGAGGGCTTGTGTACTTGTGGGAGTTATCCCCTCATTATTTGGGTTGTGGAGGTCAGATGACAGTTGTGAAGTGAAAAATTCTGATATTCAGACGTTTATTTTTAATTGAAATTTATTTATTACTAGCTGACCCGGCGAACTTCGTACCGCCTTAGCGTAGCTTTGATGCACTATTTTTTGTTTTAAATTGAATGACATTCGTTACGTTATATTTTTCAATCTTTCTGAGAGATTTTCTTTATATTTTTTTCCGTAAGAACCTTGTACAGAGTATTAGAAAACTACAAAAAAAAAATCAGCCAAATCGGTCAAGCCGTTTTCATGTTATGTCGTGACAACGGAAAACGGGTTTCATTTTTATATATACAGATTAGCTTCTGCCCGCGACTTCGTGCGCGTAAAATTTCTTGTTTTCCAACCCATCCCGTCGCATCGCATCACCTACCCTCGCTATTACTTCGTTTTCGCTCAGCGATCTTTCTGACTTTTTATATTTTTGCTCGGCATCACATGGTCCTAGCGTGATGTTAAGTAGCCTATAGCCTTCCTCAAGAATTGGGCTATCAACTGCAAAAAGATTTTTTTCAAATCCGACTGGTAGTTCCAGAGATAACGCGTTCAAACAAACAAACAAACTCTTCAGCTTTATTATTAGTATAGATTTGCTACTATGATGTACAGAGGCCAGCACATCAAGCTACCCCAATCTGTCAAATTTCTTTGATAGATTTTCAACTTTACTACAAAAGAATAAGGTTCATATTTAATTGGAAAAATTTGACAGATTGGAGTAGCTTTATGTGCTGGCCTCTGTACATCATACTGGTCAGTAGGCAAGCAGTACAATTTCATGGCTCAGTATTAATTCATGAACCCGGTCACTGCAAATGTTGTATCAATTGAGTAATTTTCCAATGCGCTTACTTTACGTAGGTAGGTACTACATAAGCTCACGCCTCACAGAAACTACAGAACGCCATCTCGGGTACGATTCTTAGAAACTCTTTTTGCGCTTACGTTCATACATCTCAGGGGCAATTCTCGTAATATTAAGAACGTTCACAGTATCGTATTCTTATCGATGACCACCTAATATTTAAGCAACATAATATGTTGGAAATACAGGGTTAGTTTTCAGTGACCAGCCAAATTTAAGGGTGTGGTACAGACCATCTAACTGAACAACTTTCTCCATGGGACCAATATCGTAATCGAGAAAAAATTATCAACTGTCCCATAGAAAACTTCAACACCTACTCGACCTAAAATTGAGGCACTAACTCTCATAGAGTTTAACCGATGTGCTCTTTCTTCTGCCGATTCTTGAGAACGCGTATTTCTCATTCAACGCGTTTTTCAAGACAATAGCGGGCGGACGCCGGCGTCCGCTTGGGGCTTGAATAACTAAAAATATATAACTACGTCTAATATATAAAATAATATATAATCAAACCTACTTCACTTAAAACTAAATACCTATAACTACTATAATTAATAATACCTATACCTATAATTAATAAAAGTACCTACGCTTTTACCTACTTAATATTAAAAAAACTGAACATAAATTAACCAAAACTTACCTACTACTAACTAACTACTACTAACCTATTGCTACTTCACCTAAAAAGAAATCCTGTTTTCCCAACATTTCCCTTCACTGCTCTGCTCCTATTGATCGTAGCGTGATGAAAAGTATACTATAACCTGCCCAGGAGTATGAAGAACAATTGTACCAAGTTTCGTTGAAATCCGTCGAGTGGTTTTTGTTTCTATAACGAACATACCGACAGACAGACAGACAAAAATTTTACTGATTGCATTTTTGGCGTCAGTAACGATCACTAATCACCCGCTGATAGTTATTTTGGAAATATATTTCATGTACAGAATTGACCTCTCTACAGATTTATTATAAGTATAGATTACAATGTTGGTTCCATGGAGAAAGTTGTTCAGTTTGATGGTCTGTACCATACCCTTAAATTTGGCTAGTCATTAAAAAGTAACCCTGTATATTATACTAGCAGTGCCCCGCGGTTTCACCCGCACAACTGTCGATCCCGTGGGAATATCAGGATAAAAATAGCCTATATGTTAATCCAGCGTGTCAGCTACCTCCACCCAAAATTTTATCAAAATTGGTACAGCCGTTTGAGCGTGAAGAAGTAACAAACATATAAACACTCACACAAACTTTCGCCTTTATAATATTAGTGTGATATCCAACCTTTCTGGTAGAATAAGAAAACTTATTCACACTATGCGTAGACTACGAGAATGTCTGCCCACAGACACACTACAACAAGTTTACCTCGAGCTATACCAATCGATAATTCAGTATTGCATCAGCGTGTGGGGTAGTGCTGGAAAGGCCTTCTCGACCGAAGCTGTAATGCTATTCTGTAAAAATCTCATCGTGAAAACATAAGTGAAGTGACTTTAAAGTGAGCTGTCAATGTGTCAATCCCTAGCATCAGGTGGAATGACAGCTCACTTTAAGCTCACTTCACCTAAGTTATCACGTTAATCTTTCTACAGAATAGCACCGCTGAAAGAGCTCAGAGGGCGCTTCATAAAGTAACTTTTAAGAAGCCCTACCGGTTCTCTACTGATCTTCTCTACCGCGAAACGAGAGTCCTCAGAGCCCGCCAGCTTTTCATTCTTTCTGCCAGCACAAAAACGCACAAAAATATTAAAAGGAGACCCGACTACATATCTGTCATAAGCAAAAGAAATTACAGAATCCCAACACCTGGCAGCACCTTATTGCTAGCAAGACGGTTCCCGAAGTACTCTTCATTAATATGTACAACTCTGCGGAATTAAAAATCACACATCTGCCTAGCCTTTTCCCAACTATATTGGGGTCGGCTTCCAGTCTAACCGGATGTAGCTGAATACCAGTATTTTAAATAGAGCGACTGCCTATCTGACCTCCACAACCCAGTTACTGGGTAATACGATACGCCTTGGTAAGACTGGTTGTCAGACTTTCAGGCTTCTGGCGACCCGTAACGACTGTCAAAGATCCATGAAAGACAGCCGGGACCAACGGCTGAACGTGCTTTCCGAGGCACGGAGGGGTCTCGGTATGTAAAGCGAAATTAAAAATACCTACTACTTAATTCAGTTGCAAAAAAAAAGTACAGGAAATTTTGCATAACACTGGTTATAATGACTCGGAACAATTAATATAAAGACCCTGACCTGAAACCAAATCAAAGAAAACACAATAAAAAAAACACGCACTGACACACACACCCACACCACACAAACATCATACATACACACGTACCATACCGTACCTGAAATCACCTCTCTAGTCTACACACTGGAATTCGTAATCCGAGCTCCAAGATACAGACTGTATAGTTTGGGGCTCACTAGCAAATAATATATCGACACCTGCAATTTAAAACATTGTAACTAATTTTTCACTAAGTACTTTTCAGGATAAAACAGAATAAAATAAATATTTAAGGGGGCTCCCATACAACAAACGTGATTATTTTGCTCGTTTTTGCTCGATATTGATAACTGCAGCAGGTAGACGCTTGAAATATTCACAGAACATTTAGTTACATGTTCACTTTAAAAATAAATCATTAAATAACTTGTTTTCTTTTAATAAAACAAGTATTTAAGGGGGGCTCCCATACAACAGATATGATAATGGTACGGAACCCTTCGTACGCGAGTCCGACTCGCACTTGGCCGGTTTGTACAAGTCATTAAGCACTCTTGAACCGTAAAGTCTAGATACGCTAAGAAAAATTCTATCAATATTACTTCAGATTTTTTTTTTTTTCATAAAAATCAGTACAGTAATTCAGCCATATTTGATCACGAACTAAACAGACATATTATTTGACCCATTTCCACATTTATAGCGTTAGTGTGTATTATTAGATAGTGATAACACAATTTATAATATTTTAAGTACCTGGTTATCGTGTACAAAGGCAATTCAAACGTCAACGACATTGGGTCATGGGACTCACGGGTTACGCTCATAAATACACCTCTTTATGGCTTGCCTGACGATATTAGCGAAGAATTGTTTTTTTATTCATAACGGACTGTTTTATATGTATGTATGTAATGTAATTATTACGCTTTGTTGCTACGGGAATGAGGTGATCTGGCAGAGAAACAAAACTGTCGACAAAGCTCACAGAATAAGCAAGAAAAAATGGCAATGGGCCGGCCATATTAGTCGTAGAACCGATGACCTTTGGGGTAGACGTGTTCTTGAGTGGAGACCGCGAATCGGCAAACGTAAGGCCCGGTATCCACCAAAGCGGAGAGGAGAGGAGACGAGAAGAGATGTGTTTTGAATAACCAATCAGATTTCGTTATTTTCACATCTCCTCTCCGCATAGCTTCGGTGGAAATGGATCAAGCGGAGAGGAGAGGAGATGTCTCATTTTCCTACAGAATTTTGTGCCGCCAGCGAGCAACCGGAGCGACAGAGCGGAGATGTGTGCAGTCGGGCGGCCGGGCGGCCTGAGGCGCCCGCGCTCGCACCCCTCGTTCCCCGCCGCCTTCTCCTCGCGCCTCGCACATCCGAAAGAGTTATTCCCATCACACATCTCAGCTACGCACAGCTCACATCTCCTCTCCGCTACGCATCTCCTCTCCGCTTTGGTGGAAATAACCTGCCCGTTTCGCAGCACATCCCCTCTCGTCTCCTCTCCTCTTTGGTGGAAACTGGGCCTAAAGCAGGACGCTCTCAGGCTAGGTGGAGCGACGATCTTCGCCGTATGGCTGGTAGCAGCTGGATGAGAGTTGCTGAGAATCGAGTTGAATGGCGTGCAATTGGAGAGGCTTATCTCCAGCAGTGGACTGCTGCTACTTCATCATCATCCACAACCCGACATCCAATCCCCACGCTCCTGTGCCAGCCCCATCCAGGTTCTACCCGCGATGGCAGCAATACTGTCAACCTACCTCGCCACCTGATGACTGATACGTCGTCTTCCAGTCCTTGGACGCCACTCAGTCACTGCCTTTCTCCAATTGTCATCACTGCGCCTTATCAGGTGTCCTACCCAACTCCCTTTGGGTTCCAGAAGTCATTTCAGAAATCGAAAAGCTTCGTACGTTTCGGATCTCGACGTTTGGAACTCTGTTTATAAACTTTACGCCAAGCATGGAACGTCTCCGGGGCAGCGGGATTGTCCGAAAGGGTTACCGCTGCCCCGGAACATAAAGGGCTAAGGACGGAACACGGGTGGGTTTTAGAGTCTGACACTCCCTTCTGCTCCACCCAGAGCGAGATCATTTCGAGGGTCATTTGATGATTTCCCATCCACAAAAAAAAAAAAAAGCATGGAACGTCTCATGGCTCTCTGGGTAATTCTCAATATACTATTTGCGAACATTGAAATACTTATGGCTTAGAAAACGATGAACGGTTACAATGACGGATGTCCAACCACAGAGCGTTTCATGATACCTTAAGGTCAAATACTGGTGAGAATGACAGACTTCCATGATTGCCGTTATAATATGACAGAACCGCTTTCATAGTAAACCAAAGCTTCATCCCCGCTAACACTTTAATATTTTACCTCAGAAAAAGAATGAGAAAGATCTGATGATTCGGAATAGCGGGGTAATTGTGTAACACACTATGTAGCAATGGCTTTCAATTTGACCGTTCTACAACATTCGTCGCGTTATTTATGTTGCTAAGCGGACAATTCAATCGAACATATAAAGCAATGGATTAGCAATATCAAAAAAAAAATGATTCAGAAATCAGAGTACTGTACACTCTCGTTACAATTAGTAACCAAAATGGCTGCCAGAAATATAACAAAACGAATGTTTACTGTCGTTGTCCTTTTTTATAGGTTGGTTTAAGTTTATTTACGCAAGAAAGCTTCCAGTCTTACCGAGGGGTATCGTATTAACCAGTAACTGGGTTGTGGAGGTCAGATAGGCAGTCGCTCCATGTAAAATACTGGTATTTAGTTGCATTAGGTTAGACTGGAAGCCGACCCCAAGATAGTTAGGAAAAGGCTCGGCAGATGATGAGTAACTGACTTAAAAGGTGCGGGATTTTTGCGCCGTATAAGTTACTAGCTGCACCCGCGATTTCACCCACATAAGTTTCGATTCCGTGGGAATATAGAGATAAAAAGTAACTTATATATTATTCGAGGGTTAGTTACCTCCATACAAAATTTTATCAAAATTGGTCTAGCCGTTTGAGCGTGAAGAAGAGACAAATATACACACACACTCACAAACTTTCGCCTTTATAATATCAGTGTGATGTGATTTGCTCAGAGGAGCTCTAGATGAAATAGATTTTTTATTGAACTAACTTAACATTTTCTTAAATGATAGAGTCGGTATTTCATTATTACTGAAAAGTAATTAAGAGTATTCCTTTCATTATAACAGTTCAATGCTTAGAGCTTATGGCTTAAGGGCGCAACATAATTGGAAAAAGCACGGAGGAAAGCTCGAATTTTATAATTATGCAAAAAAAAAATTAAATTAAAATTTATAATTAAATTAAATAAATTAATAATTAATTAAATTTATAATTTATTTTTTTTATTTAAAGTTTTAAAATTATGCATTATAAATAAGCAAAGCTCGTTTAAACACTAGTAGGTAAGTACGTAATCGCGAAACAAACAAGATGGCGATCTAATTGGGTTCCTAATTAGCCAAAGTGACGCGCATGCCACGCGGCTATCAATCACATCACATGTTCCCAACTAATATGTTATGCTAATTGACGTTTAAAGGTTTTTTGGGGCGTTTCGTTGAATATTGTATGTAGTTATATAGGTAAGGTGTTTCAAAATTAACTCTACAAACTTTAATAGGTGCTTTAGACCATCGAACTGAACAACTTTCACTATGGGACCAACTCTGAAATCACGAAAAAAAAATCAGCTGTTTCATACATTTTGGTCAAGTAGGTATTGAACTTTTGTATTAGACAATTATTGTATTGTTTGTTTAAGTAATTAAATTATAGGAGTGTTTTTTTTTTAATTTTGGACATAAAGAGATCCCGCTTTTGCCCAAATACTTACGTACTACTAAATACTGCCACAACTCCTCGAAACTCGAACTCGGTATACAAAAATATTCATAAATTTTAGGGCAATTGAATTATGGCCATGCTGTAGAAAGATTTTTTGTTGGAAATAACCTCCTTTATCTACCCATTTAGTTTGATTTACGACTTTTTGACCACCCAGTACTTGTACCTACCTACCTATATTTCAGCTCAGTCGAAAAATCTTCTAATATATAAAATTCTCGTGTCACAGTGTTAGTTACCATATTCCTCCGAAACGGCTGGACCGATTTGTATGAAATTTTGTGTGCATATCGGGTAGGTCTGAGAATCGGCTACTATCTATTTTTTTTTCTTTTTTGCAAAACGACGTTTGCGGGGTCAGCTAGTAAATAGATAAAATATTTTATCTTTTTAATATTGATCTCGTCAGCAAAAATTACAAACTTGCATCCCCTATCCTCATTAAACAGCTCAGAAAAGCCTGTAAAATTCCATGCTTCTAGACCCAGTGGGTTAGGCTGTGCGTTTTCTGTCAATGAATTTAAGATTTTTATTAAGGCGACGCTGACCGCACAGTGGCGCCCTCTTCGTTTGTTGCGTTATTTCTTTTATTTTAGAATGAAAATGCAGAAAATAAGCACGTTAAGTTGTACTCCACAATATTAGATATACGTTAGTATTATTACAAACGGTAGTTTTATATTGTATAGTTTTATTATAATCCTTAAAACGGAAAATAGTGGCCACTATTATCCGTTTTAAGGATTATAATAAAACTAACGTGCTCTGCATTTTCATTCTAAAATAAAAAAAAATAACCAAACAAACGATGAGGGCGCCACTGTGCGGTCTGGTTGAAGATGCCACTGCGCATTCTCTCGATCCTTAACTACTATCTTTATTTAGAGGAAACACGGTGAAGTTAAAACTAGGCCAAAATGGGCTAATATAAGTATAAAGTGTCACAAAAACTTAATAGTTTGTAATTATTAGTAACTCACAGTTAATTAGACTAGGCATAATATTTAGGGCAAAAATAAAAACACTTTCTGTTTTAATGCCCGCTAAGTAGGGTAATGTCCAGACGAACTTGAATGTAGTCCGTACAATTTAACCTTTTAACCGCCCGGCTTCATAACAGAAGGGCAATTCAGTCTGATCTCAGTTTCAATCTGTCAAAAAATACCTCTAATTTCAATACACTTCGACAAGTTTTTGACATTTGTTTGTCGCCGAGATGAGACGAGAATTGGCCTTCTGTTGTCGTGCCCCCAGCGCCCGGCACAGTGAATCGAAAAAAATTTTTTTTTTAATAACCTGATAGAGTACAGCGTAATTAATAAAAAAACAGAGTAAACAAACTGTGGCATTTGGTCGTAAATATACGACTCTGGCGAAATGTACACGAAAATATTTATCGGATTAATCCGACGTAAGCGGTTTAAAGGTTAAAATCACGTTTTCAAACTTTAAAGTGACGATAAAGATGTTTAGTTATATATAAAATAGGTTTATATATAACTAAACATCTTTATCGTCATGTTACAAAGGCTAAGGCTTGGTACACAATGTGTAACAGAATAAACGCAAGTCCTGAAAGTAGTTTGTTCATAATTTACTACTGAATCGATTTCAGTAACATTTAATATAGGTATTTTTTCAAAAATTATGTATTTTTTCATACTAACTGCCGATTGAGCCAAATAAAATTAAATCTTATATCAAGGCAATAAGACTCAATTTTAAATGCATGAAGTAATGCTAGTGTCAACAGGGTTTTCTTAAGAAAAATAACAATCTTTAAAAAAATTAGTTTTGGTCATTGTAATATGCTTTTAACTCAATACTCTAATTGGGGTGTATGAGGTCTTGCGTTAATTATGTTACACCTTGTATAAATGACTAGCAGTGCGCCGCGGTATCGCCCGCGTAAGTTTCGCCGCCCCCCCCCCCCCAAAATCCTTCCAGGAACTCTTTTCGCGCCACCTCGAACCAGCCCTCGCGGTAAGCGTCCAGGTCATTTCGCCATCTCTTCCTGGTCTGGCATCGGCAGCGCCGATAAATGATAAGCTACTTATTTAGGTTACTTGTTTTTATCTACTATTTCAAACCTTAAGGTGCATCCAGACAGAGCGACGCATACGCCGCAAATGATTTTTTTATTTATGTTAGATGCCTCAGCCTGAGGCAACCGTTATATTCGTGGCTTACTATTCGAAGCACACGGCTCGTAATGTCTGGACGCACCTTTGCACATTTATTCCCCTTTAAATGTATATACACGTTGCTTGAAATTAAGTACTGCCGGTCGATGCTGTAAAAATCTAACTTAGGTGAAGTGAGCGTGAAGTGAGCTATCAATAGTGGGAATTCCTAACATGACAGCTCACTTCACCTAAGTTTTTACGGTGAGATTTTTACAGAATAGCACTGCTGATTACCGACTATTTCACCATACATTTATAACGTTTAAGCGTTTCTTAACTTTAAAGCAACGTTTTTATATAAGCGCCATATATTAGCCGCGCGAATCTTACCCTCAAATGATTGTTTTACAACCAACAACCACATTGTGATGCCAGTAACAAAATACTAAAGATAAAATCACAAACAACGCCGGGTGTTCTCGAATCAGTGACGCGTAATCGATGTGTAAGCGATACTTTATATCGATTAGCTTTTTACAACGCCTGTGCCTTTGCCTTTTAAGTTTTTAATTAAAAGTTTACGTAAAACATGCTTAGTTAGTTGTCAAAGCTGGGTTGGGAATACTTTTTTTAACGAAAAATTAGTGCAACTTTTTGTTGAATATTGAAATATGTTTGATTCTTAAAACGCACCTTTTTGAATGAAACTATAGTACAGTTTAACATTTACAATTTAATTTTAAAGAAGATAAACGCAATTTTGAGTATCGTGTCGTATCGGATTGGATTACATTAATTACTCCAGCAATAAGATGCTCGAAATTATTTATGAATCCTACTCACACTGACATTATAAAGGCGAAAGTTTGTGAGCGTGTTTGTATGTTTGTTACTCTTCACGCAAGAACTACTGCACGAATTTGGATGAAATTTGGCACACAGGTAGTTTATAACCAGGATTAACACATAAGATACTTTTTATCCCTATAATATGCCCACGGTATCGAAACTTATACGGGAGAAACCGCGGGGCGCTGTTAGTTTATTTAAAAAAGGTACCTGCACAGCTGACAGGACTAAACTAATATTTATCTTCTGTCCTTTTCTTAATGAAATAGAAAGAAAAAGATGCACTGAACTTAAATTTAATTTAGTTTGTGAACAAGGGAATCGGCGCCAATGAAAAAACCTAACATTTAACGTATTTTCAACAACATTTTACCAAAACTTAGGTAACAAGATTGCAAGCAGATGGTCATTTGAAGATACCATCTTTAGAACAGTTTAGTGTGTACTAAAACTAACCCTTTGCATGCTAATCGCGGGACAGTGTTAATTCGGGCGGCTTACACACCGTGGCGATCAGACGGTTAGATTAGAATTTTGTTTTCTAATTTTCTAATGTCATTGTGGCGTTTTGAAATTGGAATGTTTAATCTGTGGTAACACAAGCGACGCCCCCTGCATTACACGGTTTTTATGACTTATAAAACATTCGACATTTCTATAATATTTAAATTTTAATATTAGCTTATTAAACACATAAAACTTCCGCAATAAATTCTCTAAATGATGGTGATCGCGATGAACGAAAACCGCATCAAAATCTGTTACGTAGTTAAGAAGAACAAACACGATCACACAGAGATACACACAAAAAGTGACTTTAATTTATAATATGTTTAGATGCGACGGGTCATCGAAAATGTAGCGCTAGTCGATGATTTTCTAACTAACTGTTTCTAAATAGAAGTTCCATTTTTATTTACGGTTTCACAAAAAATACCACCTACTAAATTGATTAGGCAAGGTCAACTTCAGAAATTGAACTATCAGTAGGCAACGGCACGCAAATAATACCGCGCTTAGGTACCAACTTAGCCTTCTAGAAAGCTGAACAACTTCGTACTATTACAATTATTCCGAAATAAAAGCTCTCTCTTACTTTGTAAACGTAAAAGTGAAAGTTATACTTCGAGCGGGTGCCCACTTCTTACATTGCCCGGTTTTAAAAGGTATTCAAGATAAGAACACGGCACATGTGACCAGTTAAGAATAATATTCTACTGTCACTGAAAACCAGCTCAGAGGCTCTGTCTCGCATAGGGTCTTAGCATTTATGCTAAATGATGGCCGTTTTGCGTGGATGTAAAACATGTTTTGCCTCAACTTTTTTTTTTGTTGTTTTGTTCTTTCTCTGCCTCATGTTTACCGCAAATAAACGTATGTCGTTTCTTTCTTTCTTTCCTTTATTTGTTGTTATAAAAATGTCAAAATCACGAAGTTAACCTATTTACAAGATCAGTCTTCAAACTAACACGAAGTCAAGAGAGAAAAAAAGGGAAGAATTGTTTATTCTGCACAAATAAGACGCACATTATATTAAAAAAAAAACATAAAGTAGGTACACAAACTAACTAACGAAAACGCTTCATTCATAATTAAGTTCAAGAACTACTTTCAACAGTTCTATAAAAAACAAAAAAAAAACATAAAGTAGGTACACAAACTAACTGACGAAAACGCTTCATTCATAATTAAGTTCAAGAACTACTTTCAACAGTTCTATAAAAAACACGTTACGCTACGGTGTCATAGACACCCGGTGACGTTCACAACGCATCTTAGCTAAAGGGTTATTAAAATTATACTTTGTAATGTATTTTATGGCTTCAGCGGGCGGCTGTTAAAAACTCATTTATAAATTAAAAATACTGTGTTAGTTGAGGTAGCCTTAATAGGTGAACACTTACAATTATAGCTATGGGTACAACTTAACTATCATTTGTAGTGTCTTCCGCCGGACGATAACAAATAGGATCGAATATAAATCGTACGCTAGTATAATCAGCCTATAATGTCCCCACTGATGAAACACAGGCCTCCTCTCTGTGACATGGAGTGGGCCGTAATCCACCACGCGGGCCCAGTGCGGGTTGGTAGATGTCACATGTCGTCGAATTTTTGGTTCTAGGACATGCCGGTTTCCTCACGATGTTTTCCTTCACCGTTTTGAGAGCAGTGGTGATAAAAATTATTTACACGATGTAAAGCGGTTGTAGGGTTCGAACCCACGACCTACGACTCGTAAATCAGGGTGGTTACCACTGGTCCAACACTGCTCACAATCGCCATCATATACAAACACAAAACACCGCACAAAACATCAGTACAAAATCAATTTCATTACGAGGCATAATTGTCAATGCAGAGCATCTAGGTGCAGCGGGATTGTCCGAAAGGGTTACCGCCACCCCGGAACACAAAGGGCTAAGAAAGGAACACGGGTGGGTTTTAGTCAGTAAGAGTCTGACACTCCCTTCTGCTCCACCCAGAGCGGGAAGGGGACATTTGAGGATTTCCCATCCTCAAAAAAAAAAAAAAAAGAGCGTCTAGGTCGTGGGTTTGAAGCCAGGCAGGCCCTTTTACTATGTGTAAATAATTTCATCACGACTGCTCTCAAAACGGTGAAGGAAAATATCGTGAGGAAACCGGCATGTCCTAGAACCTAAAATTCAAAGACATGTGACATCTACCAACCCGCACTGGGCCCGCCGCGTGGCGGATTATAGCCCACTCCTCTTGAAAAGAGAATGACTGTGTCCCAACAGCGAGAACAGGTGCTATTCTGTAAAAATCTGACCGTGAAAACTAAGGTGAAGTGAGCTGTCATTCCACCCAATGTTAGTGTTGTATATTCATACTGTTTAGGTGGGTACCTATGTACAAAAAGTTATGGTTTAGTACTCAATACACTATTCTTGTCATTCTTATTACTTCCTTTACAAAAAGCTGTACTATTATATAAATTCAATATTTTTCTGTTATCTAGCTTTTCTTTCAACAGTTAGGGATAGCCATTGATAGCTCACTTCACGCTCACTTCACCTATGTTATCACGGTGAGATTTTTACAGAATCGATAGGCTGTATAGGCCTCATTATGCTGGAGATGTCAATTGTTACAACTGTAGTGAATTTTTTTAAACGTATGCTCTGACGTAACCTATGTGTTATTCTAATGGAGCCATAGGTACTGTCATATTGATATTTTAGAAAACTGAATTATTTTTAGTTTACCGACGCGACTCTTTAGTCGTCTACACCCTTTGACACACACGTTTTTATTCGTCTTGCCTTGAAAAACTACGGTTTTATTCGCCGTGTGTATGCACGGTCGTCAGTGTTGTATGGATCAATATGGAAGCTTGTCAACGGATATGTTTTTTCTACGGCGGCGTGGTTTATACGCTGTGCCGTAAAAAAACCGTGCTGAGTACTTCAAAGGCGCGATGCGGTCAACGAAAATTAACGCTTGCCTAAATTTAACCTATGAATCACTCGTGAATTAATTTATGATAACATAACTCAAGTTATTTTCCACTTTCCGTCTAAAATGTAGAAAACACGTGACGTCCTTGCTTCCCAACAATAAAAAAACATAAATAGAAGTCACATAGATAATTTATTTGAAACTAAACGCAAGTCTCTATGGACGCAATATTACTGTAATTTGCCACCGTTCGTGACACTTGTCACTTGTTTAATATACCACTTTCTAATTAACACTTTCCTAATTAATATTTTATGTAGTTCGCTTTTTTATTGCCTGACAAATCGGTTTTTTTTAATTAGACTTTTTAAAACGGAAAATTAGGGTGTAACTCTAATTTTCGTAGATAACTAACTTAAATTCGGTAACTTACATAAATATGCTACTAGGTAGTCGACATTTTTGTTTTTTTTTTAACCACACCAAAGTCTAGGTAAGTCTCATTTATACAGGGACATCGACGCGCAACCTACCATAGATTTAGTCCATGATTCTGAACTGTACCTACATTTTTTTTTTTAATAACCGACGAAATATTACGTCGGTTATTTAAAAAAAAAGATCTGTTCCATAAATGCTGCTACGCCCTACTGTGCCTACGACGCAGCTGTCCTTTTCGCGTCTGCATCACTCCACGACAACTGAGGAAGTGGTGCAGTATTTGAAGGTGAAGATCAACTAGACTCTGAGGGTCGAAAGGTTGGAATCGCGCCACAACATCAACTTTAAGTCATTCTGGTACGAGTTCCAACCCAACATCTGCAGACCTGCTTGAAAGAGGACTTTTGGCCGAAAGGTGTCGTATATCGTCTTTTCCGAGGACGGTCACGCGACAGCACGCAGCAAAACACGACGCCGACAACGTTACGTGTATCATAGTTGTAAGGTTTTTAATATGTATTAGTTTATTATTGTATAAGACTATTTTGTGTATTTTATCTATGCGCCATAGTTGCCTGATAATGAAATGATTATATATTTTGACCGCGTAATAGTAAGTATTACACTTTTCTATGAAGGAGCAGTTTTTTTTTTAATAATCCACGAATGTTTTTTTTTTAATTATGTCCAGAAGTTACAATTTGCGCGTTGATGTATGCCGCCCTGTATAATAATTACCAAAACTTCTTTAAAATACCTAATAGGTATCTATCTTGGTAGGCTTCGTCATTTAAATAGTTTCTTGCCCGTTCTTTTCCATAAGTACCTACTAACTACGCTTTGGAATGGGTCAGCTAGCTTCATTTTGACCTGACCGACCCCTTGACAATTCAAAAGTGCCTGTACCTAATTGGTATATTTGAAATAAATGCTTTGAGTTTGAGTTTTTGTGTAAAAGGACAAATCCCTATACAAAGAACTTTTACAGTCCCGACGGAAAATCCAAAAGCACAATATTTACTGAAATGGATTACAAGCCCCTACCCTAAACAAGAAAACCTTTAATCCATCAGAATTCTATGGTCAATACCTACTTAAATTTAAACCAAAAAAATTATTAACACAATAATTATTAATTTTAAAAAAATAATAACTCAAATATAACACTAATGTCATAATCTAATCAAACTAGTGATATAAGATAAAAATACCTAACAAAAGATCTTTAGGTAACAACATCTTAGCCGTACTATCAAGTGCTACGAATGTGCTACGCGGCGCTACGAAAGAGCTACGAACATTATCACAAAATACATTATTATTTCCGACTCCGATTCTTTTATATATTATGTGAATGTGAGAGCGATGTAGGCCTTGTACACTAGATTTGTAGACCATTTTCTATTTTATTAAGTACCTGATACTTGTTGACAGGCCTACACTGTCCTCCTGCACCTAGCTTCTGACGTTTCATAAGTGTCCTTGTAGGCTTATGTGAAATAAAATATTTTGATTTGATTATTAACACTGTAATTTGAAAACATTTTAAAAGCCAATTATTTTTAAAAGAGTAACCGTGGAGTTTCTTGCCGGCTCTTCTTTATAGGAAACGGTCAATTAGAACCTTGCACCTAGCTTCTGACGTTTCATAAGTGCTCATGTAGGTTTATGTGAAAATAAAATATTTTGATTTCGATTTTCCGTATTGTTAAACTAGATTTAATTTCATTTTCAAAATGTTTTCCGCCGCCATTTGGTAAATATCAACCTAAACATACCTATCTACTTAGATACCTAAAGATATATCTTGAAACTCGCCCAAACCTGTGATAGATTTGTGGTATATTGTCGCAAAATTATTTGATACTAATACAGACAGATTTTTCGTTCATCTTATCATAAAATATGAAAAAAAAACTGTGATCCCCATTCTATTGATGTACCTACTCACTAATACTATTTTACCTAATTCTTAACAACAATAAATTACTTAAAATCTTGAATTATTATGAAAAATGAATTATCGTTTCGTATACTCGACAAAAGACAGTCGAAAGATTTAAACGCGTCGTATCTTATAAAACCTTCCGACTTTACACGAAATAGATAACAATTGTCCTTTAAAAAAAAAGATGTATAAAAACCTTTCCAAAATCTACCTCATAGTCTCAGAAATTAATCCGAACTTAACAACATACAGACTTCAGTATAGTTCTAAAGATTACACGCACGAATAGGTACCTTTTTATTCTTAATTCTACCCAAAATCAACAAAAAATAACAAATTCTAACCTGTCAAAATATCAGCAATTTCCTCCGTTCATTAACACAGGCACACTACTCTATAAAACATAACTTTTATCTAATAAAAGCACAGCACAAAAAAGTCCTTTAAATCCACAGTCTTCTTCAAAATCGAGGTAACAAAATTGTTTTATGATAACATGTCCGTGTGATGTGGGCTCGCGCGCCACCGCGGGTAATGTACCACGGCTACTGGCAATACTACCCTTAGATTTTGGGGCGTCGCTCTTCACAAGTTCCACCCCTTATATCAACCAACCGTGCACCTTATACCCATCCTTTTCCTACTAAAATACCAAGATATATACCTGCACAATTTGTTTAATTTTCGGTCTTATGTGGGGTTGTTAAGGTCGATGCAACGTGGGTGATAACTTTGTTTTATTTAAGGTGGAATCATCGATCGTAAAAGTGGCTGTGCCGAGCCGAGTCTAACACAATTAAGGGCCCACACTTAGCTTTTAAATCGCTGAAACTGTTCCCGTGTTTTTGTTAAATTTGGTGAACTCTGGTTTTTAATGGTTAATGTGGCGGTACACTACTTGTTTCAGACTGTTTTCGGTAATATAAATAAAACTATTTAAGTTTAACTGGTATGCGAATGGGATTCTCTTGTCGGTTAAGATTTTATTGCGTTTAATAAGGAGTATCGGAGTTATGATTGTCGTTTGATGATGACAATATGATAATTTATGCCGAAGTCTCGTGATACTGATCTTGGTTACGTATATCTATACTAATATTATAAAGAGGTAAAGTTTGTATGTTTGTATGTAGGGGGTAATCTCTGGAACTACTGGTTCGAATTGAAAAAATATTTTTGTGTTAGATAGTCCATTTATCAAGGAAGGCTATAGCCTTCCTTGATAAATGGACTATCTAACACAAAAATATTTTTTATGTGATGTTATAGCCTATAGGCTATAACATCACATAACATCACGCTACGGCCAAGAGTAGCGGAGTTCACGCGGACGAAGTCGCGGGCAGAAGCTAGTAAATAATATTTTTTTTATAGTTAGTCATTTATTTTAGTACCTACTTACCTAGCGTAAATGGTTAGTTGACTTCATATGAAATAATGTCATTACAATAATAATATGAAGATAATATTAGTTTAATTAAAGTTCATTAAGTAATTGTTAATTTAAAAACAACACATACAGTTACATAATATTTTCTGAATTTTAAATAAAGGCCGCGCTACTAGCGCCATTATGGTGACGAAAAAATATATTTTAACCGACTTCAAAAAAGGAGGAGGTTCTCAATTTGGTTGTATTTTTTTGGTTGTTGTACGCCGTCATTTATAGACTGATTTGGAAAAATTTTTTTTTCATTTAAAATGATTTACTTCCAGATTGGTCCCATTGTTGTCAAAATCCAGTTCTGATGATGGGATCCTGGACAAATCGAAGGAACTCTTCAAATATTATAGGCACACCTATAGCGATTTGGGTATTATTTATAGTAACTCGTGCATTTGCTCTCGGTAAGCAACATTAAGTGAAGTGGAACTGATGATGAAGACCACATATGACCACCGGAACTACTCAATAATAAGTATTTCACAGATCGCGATTCGATTGCTTTAATATGGTTACCAAGCAATTTATGCTCGTCACAATGCGAATGGTGAAATAGAGCCGATGGTGGAGTACTAGGAGAACTCCTCAACAATTAACGTCCCTGCATCGGGAAAAGCAATAATTTGTAAAAAGGTGATGAGCAAGTTGACATTAGGCTAATGTAACTTAGATACAATATAAACAGACCCAATAAAAAGCGAGAAATAAAAACTTAAAAAAAAAAAACTGACTTCCAAAAAAACACTATAAAATTAAAAATAACTTTAATTTCGGAAGTCGGTGGCAATAAACTAAAATACAGATCCAAAGACAACGACTTCCGAAATTAAAGTTATTTTTCACTTTTTAATATATTTTTTTGAAGTCAGTTTTTTTTTTTGTTAAAATTTTTTCTTTACATCTATACCTACCTACTAATAATAAAGCTGAAGAGTTTGTTTGTTTAAACGCGCTAATCTCTGGAACTTCCCGTAACAAAAATATTTTGCATTTGATAGCCCAATTCATGAGGGAGGCTACAGACTGATTGAACATCACGCTAGGACTCAAAGGAACCGACCAAAAAAATATATAAAGAACGCAAAAACAAACCAAAAGCGAGGGCAGGCGATGCGATGCTATGCAGCGGGGTGGGTCGGGGGAACAATACATTTTACGCGGACGAAGACGCGGCCAAAAGCTATAGGCCGACCACTTAACTGAGAAGTTGCCTTTTTTTTTTTGTGGATGGGAAATCATCAAATGACCCCTCCCGCTCTGGGTGGAGCAGGAGGGAATGTCAGACTCTTACTGACTAAAACCCACCCGTGTTCCTTCCTTAGCCCTTTGTGTTCCGGGGTAGCGGTAACCCTTTCTGACAATCCCGCTGCAACTGAGAAGTTGCCTGAGGTAACAACGCGGTGCGGGACGTGATGCGAGAGCTCAGTGATTCGTCAACTTGTTACAACTAACACTCCTCCCACACCGCGCAGCTACCTCAGGTAACGCGGGTACTCAGGTAGGTGAAGCGGTCGGTCTATAGTTGATATCTAATAAAATCGAAACTCACGTCGCCATCTTGTTTTTTCAATACATTTCACAACACAATTGCACAATTGTTTACCAACAGCGCGGGGTGCCAACGTCAGTCGAGCGCCAAAATATACTTGTAGCGGTGTAACTTTCTGACTACGGCACGCTTACTCTCTTAAAGCTCAGTTTTGAAAAAATAGAATATAAAGGTATGATTCCGATCTCGGCAGCACGCAGCAGTGCTGCCGCAGCACTACTGGTCCCCATATATTCTCTATAGGTTTATATGAGAAAAACATTCCGAGCTCCGCAGCAATGCCTCGCGACATTGCTGCTGTGCTCGGAATGTAAACCTATAGAAAATGTATGCCCCCACCAGTAGTGCTTCCGCAGCACTGCTGCGTGCTGCCGAGATCGAAATCATGCCTTTATTTATGAGACTGGACTTACGCTCTACAACACAAGTAAGTTGGTAAGTTTTTAGAATTAACTCTGTTCCTCAGATATAGCACAGTTGCCTGTAGCTACAATTTACATTTTTGGCATTCACGGCCAAAACGCTTTATTTTCTCGAGACGAGAAAGAGAAGGTAGCTATGCACGTTACTCTTTTCTCTAACCCCATCGTACAACATCGTCCTGCCTTGCCCCTATGCCAATTTTTTTCCGGTTAGCGCTGCAATAAGTCTTCTTCATAGATAGTTAAATCTATCATCTTTCGCCGACATCTCAGTATTCTAATGAAGTGCAGGAGTCTCTTTTTTTAAGTGTAGGTACAATATTCTCTATCTTCGTCTTTCTTTTCCTATCACCAGAAACACAATCCTCTCGGGAAATGCGATGGATAAAGAAGATAACAATTAACATAAATCCTTTAATCGAATATTCATGAAATCATGACTGACATATCTGAGGAGCAATTCTCGTAATTTTAAGAACGCAGTCTGATCTCAGTCTCAATCTGTCAAAAATACCTCTAATTTCCATACATTTTTGACTTTTGTTTGGCGGCGAGATGAGACTGCGAATAGATTTTGAACGTTCTGATCTCTCAAGAGATCTATACTCCATTTATTATAACGATAAAAAATGGTTATTATTCTTTCGTTATTTCGATATAAACGTATAATAAACTCCATTATTTCGCGATAATTACAAAGTAAAATTTACCATTTACATTAAAAAAAAGAACTCTAATTTGGAGTAGTTTTAAATAACTATTATTTTGCCATTATTTTACTAATGCCAAAATAAATGAAGTACTTATAGGTACTCAAAGCTCGACAAAATTTGAAAAGTAGTTCAAATACCAACCTACCAACTGCAAAACAGAATACTATCATAACAACCCACTGCTTTAATTCAAAAACGTATTTTTTTACCGCCAATTTCACCCCAAGTACCTACATCACCCAAAGTGAACTCCTTCGTTATAAATAGCCCGGGCCTTAGGCAACAGCTACACTAAATAGCCCCGGCCTTAAGGCAACAGCTACATTGTCTAAATTAGTGTGGTGCCCGCGAGCAATTCCGGCGCGTCCCCGTCAGTGTGATGCCGCCCTAATGACTAATTTGCGCTTATAATTGCCCTTGTAGGTACATTTGGGGTGGCGTAAGCTAGGTGGTAGATGGTTTTAGTTTGTTTAAGAATAAATGGCGATTAAGTGGGAAAATATTAGAGTTGGATTTTTTTGTGAAGCAGTAGGTACATACCTTTGCGCTCTTCTGTGATTATGAATATGTATTTTTCTTTAATAGTTTTTTGTGTGTATACACATAAATAAATATATAAGTACACGTAGTTGTTTTTTATACATAGGTACTATCTAGAAGTACTAATATTGTAGAAGGGTTAAATTTGTTTGTAAGTTTGTATCTCTGGAACTGCCTGCAGGATTTGAAAAATTCTTTTTGCATTTGATAGCCCAATTCTTGAAGAAGGCTATGAGCTATTTAACATCACGCTATGACCCTCAGAGGTCGAGAAAAAAGAAAAAACGTCAGAAAGAACGCTAAGCGAAAACGATGCGACGGCGCGGCGTGTGGGTCCGGGGAACAAGAAATTTCACGCGGGCGAAGTCGCCGGCAGAAGCTAGTTCAGTTATAAACACACAAAACAGCACGCCTGTTATCCCGAAGGGGCAGCTGTGAACCTGTACACCCACATTTTGCCAATTATCTGCAGTTATTGTTCAGCAGTGCGATTCTGTAACCATCTCACCGTGAGAACTTAGGTGAAGTGAGCGTGGAGTGAGCTGTCACTGTCATCCTGATGTTAGGGATTGAAGATACTCTTGACAGCTCGCTCTAAGCTCACTTCACCTAACTTTTCACGGTGAGATTTTTCCAGAATCGATCGGCAGTTATATTACGAATAATTAATGGTTTCCGTTATGACAAATCAAGAGATAATGATAATAATATCTATTCAATTGTATTTCTTATTTAAATTGATGATAGGCAAAGCTAGGTACCTATATTAGAGGTGACCTTTAAAACAAGTATAAAAGACTTGATGGTATTTTCACTGGCCTAATAAACCCGCTGCCCGGGATGAGTGTGAACTCGTTGCGCTTCACGATACTGGATTCCAATTCTTTTTTTACCGACTTCAAAAAAAAACGTGGTTATCAATTCGGCACGTATGCAATATTATTGGAACTGCATTAGATTCACATTATGACAATCGATTAGGGCTTCCAGACAAATATACAAAATTTGATAGATGTGTATGTATGTTTGTCCAGGCATTTCTCCGCAACTATTAGGTAATCGGAGTGTGAGCATTTTTTGTTTATTTTATCTTAGGCAAAAACTGGTCCTTAGTCGGTGGCAAAAAAGATCCCAAGTCGCTGACTTCCGAAATTAAAGTGATCTCATAATTTTGACTTAATTTATACTTGAAGTCGCTTTATTTTTTTGACGTGATAACGTCTTATAAATCGATGAACACCGGCTGCACGCACGAAAAAGTGTCACGTTCCGCTTGAGCCTGAGCGTGCAAGCGAGAGCGCGGAACAAGCGATAGAGAGGCACGATCGGCCCAAGCGTTGGCTTGTGACACATTTATTCATCAATGTTTCTCTATGACGTTATCACGTAAAACTATCGTCCGTAAACCGACTTTACTGACAACCAATTTTTAAATTACTTTTTTACACAGATATGTTCTTCTATCGTCGGGATCACAAATTTAGGCGCGTTATGGCTGTTTACTTTAATGAAACTCCATCCAGTTGTAACAGATGTGTTGGGAATCGCACCCAACAGACACGCAGACAGCACGCGCAGGCGACGTGACCGACCTGCGCACCAAGCGAGCGAGTGGAGGTGCGACGCGGCGCGCCTGCCCGACGAGTTGAACTCGCTTCCTCGGCGCCCACCGCGACGGACGACACTCTCAGAACGATTTATTAATATCATATATGTTTGTCCGGGCAGTTACTTGTAGATATAATCGGCAATATACCGAGCCTTATACAGTCCACTATTATTTTATTTACCCCACAACGAGCAAGTCGAACAGATGTGTATTTGTATCACAAATCCACAACACAAGTATACAAGCGACAGTGGAGAAACGCACTGGAATGCACGTTTATTCAAACACAGGATAACAATCGTGTTAGTAATTCACATATAGTGAAGTAATATTTGGTTCACATTCAGATTCAAATTCAGACTTACTAGTTAATTCCAGTGTACCATAGACATCACGCTCTAGACCACCGTAGTGTTGTCTTTTATATCTAACATCTAACAGTGGAAACCATAAGCAATTAGTTTGGTTCGCCTTACTAACTATTCAATGCTGCGATGTTACCCTCAAAAGGACTCCCTAAAAGTCTGATTTTGATTTTATGGCAGAGAACCGGGCTTCGATTCTTCCCAACAGATTCTATAGACAAGTAGCGCCATCTTGATTTTTAGTTCAACTTTCCTAGAGCGACAATTATGTAAGTATTGAATAAACCAATGTGTTTAGTTACCACCGTGTTTGAGCTTCATTAAAACTTGGAGCAGCGCCATCTATCAGGTGGTAGCAAGAACCTAATAATTAAAGTTTGCGCTTCATACATCTTGAACCAACGCCATCTATCGAGTTGCAGTGAAGATGTGACTAACATTTTCTACAGTAAAACAACAAAGAATTATTAGAAATGATTCAAATTATTGCAGTGTTATTATATGGGTTTACAAGGCTTTATCCATGAAGAAATCAAGTTGCAGTGGATCGTTAAAATCAAGATAAATTAGTCGATTGCGGGTAAGTAATGGATTGTTGGAAAAACAATTAAAAATACGAAAAATTATGTCCAAAATACTTTTATTTATCAACAGCTTTATGTATAAAACATTCTCACTATGTACTATCAACACTATGTTGGACTTTCAATGTGTACTACAACCCCGTAGTGTATGAATCTGTACGAATTTCAACTCTATTCACAAGCACATAAGATTCAAGCCAAGCGAATTATGTATACCCGCATTTAAGAACACAATTATTTCATTAAGCTACCGTCGAATTTAAATACGGAACCTTGCTTAACAGTTTTTTTTTATTATATTTTCAAATACGGGTATAGTTTCGTTCTATTTATTCAATGTCCTTTTTGGATAACAAGTAATTTTAAAGAAAATTAGGAACCATTAGTTCCGAAACACGTCAAGATTGTCTATGGCGCTACTGTGCGATTTTTCTCCATTTTCTTTTCATTCTATAACATTTAAAATTAGTTTATTTTTTGACAAAAAGCGCCATAGATTATATGAATGTATTTAAGGTCAATTTATCATATTTCACATACGTTTAAATCTTAAGAGCTAACAATTAAGATTTATAAAACCGAAATGTATAAAATTCATATACAAAACTTGTGTTCTTCTGAATATTAGTCACATCACAAACGAAATCAAGATGACACTACGACATGTAATTACAAAACAAAAATTTCATATTTTCTATTAACGTAATCTTAACAATTCTTAGATGCTACGAAGCCATGATCTTAATTTATAGAGTATTGATTTTATGTTCGTAATGACTTGTTTAGCTGATTAATTTAAAAATACGTACAAAATTATGTACAGACGCCAGCAGGTCAACCTACCCCAATCTGTCAAATTTCTTTGATAGATTTTCAACTTTAGTACCTACAGAGAAATAAAGTTCATATTCAATTGGGAAAATCTGACAGATTGGGGTAGCTTGATGTGCTGGCCTCTGTACTATGTAGTCTTTTCATTCACGTTACTTATCATTCCTTAGAGCTTACATTTAAGTTAAAAAAAAGAAAACATTTGTTATCTGTGCAGGCTGTTATGACAGCTGTCAAAATTTGGCGGGAATAACATATGTCAGTTGGGCCATACACTTGTCAATCAAATTTACCGTCAGATGTTGATGCAAACCCGATGATGGATGATACAAATTTTTACATACAGTTTACATTATCGTAATATGTCTATATTTACAATACGTCAATGTACATACAGATGAGAAAATAATGTACAGAATATCGAAAAATGTCTGTGAATAAATTGCCTAGTGTATGGTTAACTATACAAAGCGATAGAATGCTAAACATAAGACACACAACAATAAAGTTGATTATACACTGTCGGTGGAACAAAATTCGGAAATAAATTACAAAACTAGTGGAAATTAAAATGTATTTAGTTACAAACAAGAAAACTGATAAATCCGCAATATTTTTTTAAGTTTTAGTCGCCATTTTTATTATCCCCCGACGCAAAAAGAAGGGTGTTATTATATCTTTAACTCTCTGCCGATAGAAACTATAAAATAAAATCTTTAAACTTAAAACCATTAAAATACGCTTAGCTTTACGTTTAAATAAATTATCACCACAAAGATAAAACAAAAAATATCATCTAGTAACATTGACTAGATTTAAAAATCAATCTAATTGCTGTTTTTCTACACTGGCAACTCTCAAGCAAGCCTATGAAATGTTGCAGTCTACAAAATCTGGTATATTGTTTTATAGAATAAAATACAGAAGTAAGTATATTAAAGTTTTATGTCCAGTATTTATTACAATTCCTTTGGCAGTATCTATTTTAAAGTTAAGTTTCAGCATTATTCTATTTTAAATTGGAACTAAATGTGACTTAAAAGTACAACCTACAGTGGCGCCATCTTCGTTGCTTCGGGTTTGTATACTTAAAATACAATTGGTCTAGACAAATATTTATGCAAAACGAGACTATAGTTAGAACCTAAATTGGTTATATTATTATAAACGAACTGTACAATAATATAATTATAAGAGTTATAGTCTTATAAAATTCGGGCTAATATTTTTTTTTTTAGTTTTGCACATAGTTATTTATTACAATACAAAATAATGCATAAAAATTATATAGTACTGTCAAATTATGAATAAATTAACAAATAAAGCAAGTTTATTTACAATTGCGATTTATTGTAATCGACGTCTTCTTAGTTTGTTGGCCGCATCCACATCAGTCTTGTCTAGGTAGGGCTGCTCCATCATCGAAACCGAATAAATTGGCAATTGGTTAAAATTTATGGCTCGTGCCACGAATTCACATGCTAGTGGCACCTATTGAGATGATGATTCTTGATCTTAGCCAACCCATCACTATGCTAAAAGATCTATTTCAATGGTCAGCGATTGCAGATCCAAGATGATTTGCGAAGGTAGACATTTGTGGGGCGAAGACTCCGTCAACAGACGCAACAAGAGGGGGAGGGGGGTGAATGTCGCTTGTCGCATTTCACAAGCGTTTGAATATTTTCTTTTTTTTTTTTTCTTTGGCAGATTTTAAAGTACAGAGGTTAAGTATTCTATTTATGATTTTAGGGAATATTATCTTTTAGTTGAGGCGAATAACTGCTGTATATTTATTTCCGGTTTAGTTTAACCATTTTTTTTCCTCTTTTGGCAACTGAGCCGATGTCGACTATTCTGCCAGCGCATGGTGGTGACAGCGAGGTGAGCCGTCAAAGTTTTAACCATTATTCAGTATCAATGTTTGCAGTTAGAGCCCTCACCGGGAATCCATGGCGACGGCGCCAGGTGGCGCTGGCTCACCTAGCGTCCACTTGGTCACGCAGCCAACCATACATTATGTTGGCGTCCAGGGCCCCAAGTCTGCTATTACAATAGTGTCAGAATGGTCTATCATTGATTTCATAATTGTTGATTTTGACAAGTTTGGTAATCTACTAATATTATTATAATGGCGTCATTATGACTTTGCAATGGTCAACCACTGACACTCCATTGAAAGAAATGGCATAAAATGGTAATCTCCTACATAATGACAAATGAATAAATGTAATGTTTATTGCTATTTACGAACTTCTTATTAGGTACTTCAGATTGCAAACACTAATACGTAATATGTAAAAATATATATTAAATGATATCTAGCATGAAACTTAGTAAGTAGTAGTTTTTCTCAGACCATTGACCGACCAATGATCAACCATTATGAATTTAGCAGATTACGAACTTTTAGCAAAATGACAATGGGATCGTGTTGGAATGACGAATTTATAAAAATAGCAGACTTGGGCCCCAGGTCGCGTGATGATGTGATGGCTCTTAGTCACCGCGAATTTTATAAGACTGGGCTATCTAATGGAATCTAATCTATAAATGTACTTAATGTTTTATGGAAGAAAAGTGTAAATCTATTAGCTAGACAATTCGGTGATTTTTATAATAGGAACAGTGGTTTTTTTTTTCTAATTTTGGCACTTACAATCTCAACGGAAGCTTCATTTATATTAATATTATGGTCATAGTAAAAGTATTTTCGTTCAAGATTTTTATTTTAATAAAGTAAAAAGCATTGGCCCCAATACAGACCAAACTAAAAGCTAAAATACACATGCTATTCATCAATCAAATCAAAATATCTTATTTCACATAAACCTACATGAAATGTCAGAAGCTAGGTGTACAGTTCCAATTGGTTGTTTCCTATGGAAAAGAGCCTACTCTTTTAAAAATTACAGTGTTAATGTGAATAGGTATGACTGACACTATAGGCCGTGCTATAGGCCTATCAATAAGTACTATTAATTTAAACTGCATGCTTGTTTGCTACTATATATTATGCTTATTTATAGCAGATGCTAATTATGTGCTACTAGGTACTATTGCTCGAGCATTAAAATGCATTAGCATGCTTTTGTGCTACTACATAGCATGTGTATTCTAGCCTTAACTCCTACTACTTTTACTTACAGATGAAATAAAAAAAGATAGTAGAAAATGACAGTTATCAGATTAGAATGCTACCTAATAAGTAAAGTACTTGCTAAAGCAAATGCACATAAACTTGACATTTGTAATATCTCTCATCTCTTTCTTACATAGGTTGTTAGTAAAAGATAGCCAAAAGTTTAGCTCAATTGATGCCAATTTCAATTCCTATCTAGTCTTTTTAGATGTCAGTGCTGATTTTTCAAGCACCTAATAAGGTTATTTGAGGAATAATTTTGAAATGTTGACAGTTATCATACAAAAACTGTCAAACATTCTGTGGCTTAGTGCTAAAAGGGCCAAAGTTCGTTTTTGTGAGAAGTGTGATTTTACCACCAAAATTTTGTTTGAATATGATAATTTATGTGTGCTAAAAGGGCCTAAGTGTAACGAAATAATGTTATTTTTTAAATATTGATGTTACACTTAGGCCCTTTTAGCACACATAGATATCATATTCAAACAAGATTTTGGCAGTAAAATCACACTTCTCACAAAAACGGACTATGGCCCTTTTAGCACCAGGCCACAGCATTAATTTTATACCTCGAATAAAAGTTATCTGGCGATGTAAAAATCAGCCTTTAATAATTTATATTTAGTGTAGGTAAATTAAAATTGTGTTTGTTCACAGAAATATCATCAGTTTAGATATTTACTAGTAGGTAACACATAAGATTATAACATAAGTAGTGGTAACAATAGGTATATTAATAGTAATATGTACATACATACAATTTTATAGAAGCAAAATTAAAAGAATATTTACATAATGTAACACATTAGTGTTATATCAGTATCACACTAACGATTGTTTAGCGCGGTTCTCAATCAGAGTTAAGATTTCCATGACTCCACATTTCCACAACAACCGTACAAATTTTGCACTGTATGTTGTGCAAGATTATACTGAATGCTATATTAGCGTTGGTGTGCAGATAATTATATACAATGGCAACACTAGTCTACTTTTTTAAGATGTCGGTATTTAACACAGTCTGATAAACTTCTACACATTTGGCGAGTATCACTTTAATTTTAGTAATTTTGAAGTGAATTATATGTTATGTACAAGCAAGAGATTATTTCTCCTAATGGTCCCAGCGTCTTCTTTCCCCGGGCCCGTGGGACTATAAATATTTAAACTCCATACAACTGTGCGAAAAAACTGGGGAATATTATTTTTATTGGCAGAGCAGCTTAAGTTCCCAAATACCAAAGTGTAGCTAATACAAAGATATGATAAACTTCTGGTTTAATAAGGCAGTTATTTGCTCGCTGGTTGATTGAAGAAAGCTATATAACTGTTAGAACACAACCTATTTTCAGAACAAATGATTTAACCATAACAAGACATGCGGAAATTGGGAACAGCTTAAATCCAGCAGAAAACTACGAAAGGCTACAATGTGGATGGAAAGACCCTGTTTTAAGTGGATGAACCCACAAAGTAGTAAGAAAAGAATGACTGAACGAAAGAATCATGTCCAGGTTTGACCTGAAAATTTTCTAACGCGTCTAGTGCTGTAAAATATCTTAAAAATTGCATTTTTTTTTTTTTGCTTATTTCGTATCGCTTAGTTGAATTTTCAAAGAAAGCCAGGAAAAAAACAATATTACTATGTTTATCATTCTCTCTCATCAAATAGACTTTTGGAGACGGAACGTGTTTCATACACGTTCCTTTTTAAGTGTACAGTTGACAGGTTATGCGTGAAACGTACTTCTTTAGCCGCAACGCTAAGTGAATCAGTGAATAACATGCTGTCATTTGTTTGACGTTTTGCAGTCGTTCGTTTGCTCTGGCTACCTATTGTACTGTGCGATTTACGCTTTTCTGATACCCCTGCAATTTTTGCATTTTCCACGGACTTTGATACCTACCACTTACGATTACTTTGGCCTGCGTCATACGGATACCGATTTATTGCTTTGTGATTTGGATCTAAGACGTCGTCGGCGTGATATTACGAGAATATAACTGCTGTTTGTGACCGCGTGCTGATATGATGACGATATTACATTACAAATATTACTATACTCTATGAGGGATTTATTTCTGAGTGATTGTTACTCTCTCAGCGATTAACAAACAATTTTTTTTGAGGTTATAACAGGTGTCAAACTATCTGACAGGAGTCTGTTATAACCTCTAGAACTTATTTAGGTAATAGCATTTTTCCTGGCTGCTAAATGAAAAGATAATAAGTTATTGTGTTATTATAAACAATAATTGTTTTTATAAAACACTAGTTAGAGGTAGACGCGACCTGTAAAACAAATCAAGTGACAGGTCAATCAATGTATGGTAAGTGGGCATGATTCTTTGCGCAGATACAAAATGCTTGTCAAGACAACCAATCGGAAATAAGGCTTATGACGCGACGTCAGGATAGTCCAATCAGAACTAAAAGCTTCTTTCTATCCAATTTCAAAAGATTTGCTCAGTGATGAACATGCTGCATTATCAATATTATCATTTTCAAATACTCTTCTACCAATGTCTTTGCTTTGTGAATGGTTTAAGAAAAAAAGTCTCCTCCATCTTGCTAGTCTATGGTCTTTTTCGGAAGATTACAAGACCCTAATTTAAAAGAAGAGGTAGCGCCGAAAACTTATTATATTATTTACAGAGCAACAAAAAAACAAATAATATTTACATCCATGAGGTAATTTAAAATTATAAAACTAACTACAACAAAACGGTAATGAAGAAGTAGTGACATCTAGTGATTTTAAACCATTACGGAATCAGTGAAAATACTTTAAAAAGCCGTCGCTCGCATGACTAAAAGTCGTATCTCCACCAACCATGCATAAGAAAAGAAAATCATAATGATGTGCCACACCACTAGATGCCACAACCCATGAGCAAATTTTGTTCGCAACACAACAATGTCTTTTAAATTGCACATCTAGGTAACTGTCACTTTGACAGCTGTCATCCTTGACAGAAGCTGTCATTGCACACACCCGCAGAAACCAGATGTTGAAACAGAGACCCACCATTCATAACATGATTGGCCCAAATGTAATAAGAATTTCATTAATAATTCAGTTGTAAATCCTAATTCATATAATCTCACTCTTTTTTATACATTTTTGACCTGTCACAATTTAAATAAATTGACAAGGTATACATAGTCGGGATAATATAAATGTCAATCAGTATGTATTTATCTTGTATACATTTTTAAATCATTTTAGTCATACTAAATTGCTTACCTACTATGACTGAAAGTTCTACCGAAGTGCGTGTTAAGATACTAAAGTGTAATGCTTACCGAAAAACCGTTTTTAATCAGAAGCCAGCATCTAGTATATAACACAAAAGTTCACAGTCTTATGAAACTACATCACTGTCACTGTCACAATCACTGAGGCAGAATCTGATTCGTGCCTTTGCCACTAGATTAAGCCAACTGTCACTTTGACAGCGAATGTCAGTGCCATGATGATTGCCCGGCCAAGTGTGAGTAACTGTCAAGGCTTGGGATCATCAGGGCGTTTCATCTCGCTCTTGCGTTGGCTGAGCTTCTTCTTCATTTCTTGGAGCATTTGTTCGAAGGACATGTCATCGTCTCTTCTGATTGGAGGCGGCGCTGTTTGGCCGTGGAAGGCGTTTTCCGTGTATTTGGCTTCGAGACCATCTGAAATGGGGAAATCAAACTATTAGTTTTGATATATTATAAACATTGTATAGACTTTAGAGGCAAAAAGAGTATGTAAGGATCGTAGCAGATGGCGTTCTGTAGTTTCTGCCTACCCTCATAGGAAGAAGTCGTAAGTTTATGTATGTATGTATGTAAAGTCTATTTAAATGTATGTTTCAAATTGATGTTATTTCAAGTTACCCAAATATCAACTTTAAAGTAATGGTAATTAAATTGATTTCAGAGTGACTAGCACTATTGAAAAAGTAATACTTAAAAATGTTTGAAGTTGTAGTGTAAACTGCTGAATTATAGTTACTTTTCCATAAACTTATATTTGTTTACATTTTTGGCAAATAAGTCGCGAATGCAGATTATAGACTTCATGATCAATTAGTCCCATACGGATAACCTAGCTGTTTTAATTGGTTCTGCAGGTTGTACAGTCGAGTTCATTAATATATTGGCAGTGAAAAAGTTTCAAAATAACATAAGCGTTAAAATGATGATCATTTTAAAGGTTATAATATTTTTAAACTTTAAATGTATGTTAACATTTTATTTATGTCTAAGTTTGTATAGGAACTATATGATCATTTTAACGCTTATAATATTTTGAAAATTTGTCACTGCCAATATATTAATGAACTCGACTGTACCAAAACAATTAAATAGATGACCGAATAGATAACTAAGTCGTTCCACAGGTTGACCCTAGTAGGAATTGTAGGAACCCACGTACAGAGGCCAGCACATCAAGCTACCCCAATCTGTCAAACTTTCCCAATTGAATATGAACCTTATTCCTTTGTGGTAAAGTTGAAAATCTATCAAAGAAATTTGACAGATTGGGGAGCTTGATGTGCTGGCCTCTGTACATCCAAACCACACTAACAGTAGGAACGGCTCTTATTTTTGACAGCTCAACAACATTCATTGCGTTATTTGTTTTTGAGCAGACACATTTTTCGAACATATGAAGTAATGGATTAGCAATATTCTTCAAAATTGATTGAGATTGTGATTGATAGCGTGTTACACAATTAAGGTTCTCGTTAATTGTTTTCTCGAAATTTCGAGAAAGGTCCTTGGACAATTAGTCCCCAAGTTGCCCCTAATGATCTCCTAATGGTTCTTTCAAAATCAAAGGAAAAACCTTAATTCAAAGAATTGGCCATTTTTTGGTATCAGTTCGCCATCTTTTGCAAAATTCTTCCCTTCGCCCCCTATCACCGAGCCTGTGTCCCAGCCGTGGGAACATGGCTGATTATATTCCCCTCGCTATGCTCACACAAACAGCCTTTCCACCGAATAAACCTGCATAATATTAATGAACTCACCGAGATCAGCGTAACTCTGCCTGCAGAAGGCACGCCTCCCTCCAAACCCGACATCATACTGCGGGAACGTGCTCGAAGCTTCCACCGCCGACCAGGCGTCGCGAGCGCGCTGGTACGTTACAAAGCCGTAACGGGTACTATAGAATATAAAAAAGTAATGAAGTTTCAAAAAAAGATAATTTAAATATAATTGTTTATATATGACGTAGAGAATCACCAAAAAATTTACATAGTTTAATATAACACCACATAACGCTTAATATAAATAAAAACATTAGAATTTCTTAGCCTTCTTCTTGTTACCCGCTTACGGCAAAGCCAAATGGAAGGGTAATGATCTTGAAGTAGATTAAAAATACAGAACGCAAAACGAAACTGGGCGTATCGTAGGAGGCTAAAAATGTGATTTTGATGGCGTTCGGAGCGTAAGATATTTTCAACCACATTTGTGCAATTCTGACTGGTTGAAAGTATCATACGCCCCGAATCTACAGTTAACGCTAGGTAGACACGCAATGACTTAGATCGCCTTCGACTAGCTGCCGTTTTTAAAATCTCACGTTCAAGAACAGATTTTGACATCGCTAGCGACTAATCGGCTATCAAAATCTTTGTGTGGACATGGCATTACAAAATTGCCACTGAGCCGCCGCGCCGGTAACTAAAGTTCTATCATTATGGAGCGATTTTAACGAGTCTGGATCGATCGCTTTTATACGAAAGATTTATTTTCTTAAATTACAATGAAACAGTCCATGAGTGGAAGTTTGAAGAATGTTGTAGAAGATGATCTTGCACCGTACTTATGCAAGCAGGAAATAACTGTTTTCTTTATAAAATGATGACACTGGTCGTTCAAAGGTTGATGAAGTAAGGTATAATGAGGATTAAAATCTTACCCATCCTCCTTGCTATGAAGTCGCACCTCGAGCACATGTCCAAACTTGGAGAACTGGTTCTTCAACGTGAGCTTGGTGACGTCCTTCTCCAGACGTCCCACGAACACTATCCGTCGCTCCTCGACCGGCGTGTTGCTTTCTCTATAATGAAACACTGGGTTACAAACATCTTCATAATACAGGACTAGCGGCCTCGCACTCCCAGCTTCGCACGGATGGACATTTATTTTTTAAACATTTAATTTTTTTCTTGCAATTAAAAAATATTAATCAGTGGTAATGTAGCATTCAAATGGTGAAAGAATTTTTAAAATCGGTCCAGTACTTTTTGAGCCAATTCGTTACAAACATATATACAAATCTTTCCTCTTTATAATATTAAGTATAGAAGTATAGATGTCCCTGGAAGTATGGATCAAATCAAATAGGAGCGTGGGCAAAGTCATTGGTGAATGTTTTTACGGTTCAAAAGTTATGACCAACTTTTGTTTTTTTCAATCACTTTGCATAGTGCTCAACAACAAAATCATTTAAACAAAATACCCAGGAACTGTCAATTAAATTGATCTTGAATCTACAATCTGGCGTTTCATTTCACGCTGTTTTACAAAACCGTTAATCGTTGACCCGCTGCATTGATAAATGCAAAACGTTTATGCAATTCTGCGTGTTCAAGTTCAGTAATTATGGAAAACCGCTGAACGTTGCTCAGTTGTTTTACATAATGGAGCTGTTTTGTAAAACAACTAGCGGTTTTGTAAAACAGCGGATTCTACAATCCATCTGCGACATATACAGGGTTACTTTTCAATGACCAGCCAAATTTAAGGATGTGGTACAGACCATCAAACTAAACAACTTTCTCCGTGGGACCAATATCGTAATCGCCAAAAATGTATCAACTGTCCCATAGAAAACTTCAATACCTACTCGACCTAAACGTATGGGACGGCTGAATTTTTATTCGCGATTACGATGTTAGTCCCATGGAGAAAGTTGTTTAGTTTGATGGTCTGTATGATTCAATAAACGATTCTGAACAAATCAGAAATAATTTATTTTGCAAACTACTTTCATAGTGCAATAATTCAGTTACACATTGTATATATAAAGTAAGTATATTTAAGTAATTACAACCTGGCGATTGTAATTAGTTATTAAAACCATGCTTCTCACTCTTAAAGGAAAAAAAATCAAGTTCATTTTTGGTATCACAACTACTGCTGCAAAGCCCATAGATATCCGATCAAATATTAGTTATGTATTAAACTTTGTGCACAAAGGTACAGAGGCCAGAACATCAAGCTACCCCAATCTGTCAGATTTCTTTGATAGATTTTCAACTCTACCACAAAGAAATAAGGTTTATATTCAATTGGGAAAATTTGACAGATTGGGGCAGCTTGATGTGCTGGCCTCTGTACAAAAGCCTTAGTCGCAAGCTTAAACTTAAGACGAAGTACTCACCTATCTTCCGAGCTATAACTCCTATACCCCTTCTGATTATAGATCTCATCTCGTTGGTATGGGCTGCAGGATCCTCTCGACTTCCTGGAGCTGGTGGATGATGAACTGGATCCAGACGACGATGAAGAGGAAGAGGATGATGAGCTGGAACATTCAGGTGCCGATTAGATGGTGATCAAGAGAAACACGGTTTTTGAAACATTATTTTTACTCTTCCCCCAAGGATTACATTAATAAAATAATGATTTGATTGATATACTCTATTGTCGAGTGATATAATTGATTGTAGTTAATTTGGTCAACCAATCACAATACTAACAATAGATTTACCGACAAAAAAAAACAATATAATTCGTCAATATTTTACACTGCAAGCTTTTAATAACAATAATACCTAATCTGCCGTTAGTTTAACACAAACGTAGTCAGAGATTTTCTCAGGTTGTGCAACAGGAAAACACAAATCTTTAATTTACTTATATTAAGGTGGATGCTACAGGTAGCCCGGGAAATACAAATTTTCTTACGTTTTTTGCAACTTGCAAGTAAGTATTAAGTTGTGTGTTGATCAAGGTTTGATTCGCGGCCGTAACAAGTATGTGTTTACAAAACTGTAATCATTAAAGTCATCAATACAACTCTATAAGACCAGGTAATCCTAAATACGACAATTCCATGATGTTAGGATTACCTGGTAATATTTGAATTTCGCGGGGTACCTGAAGCATTCACTTTAAGTCACATTTATACCCATTTAAGTATATATTTTTCCCTGAAAGTTTGAAAGGAGTCGTTAACGTTTACGTTTTGCCATAACCCACAGCTCATCAAAGCCGAATGAACAGCTATTCACCTACTATTGTGCGATCCTGCTAACCACGTGTAAGTCCACGAGTCATCCGCGCTAATCGATCCGCACCTTAATTGCGTAACACTGTCGCAATAGGAAACTTTATGCGTAGTTTTTTTAACGTTCGATAAAGCTTTTTTTTTACAGACTTCATTAAAGGACATACTTAAATTAGGTATTAACGACCCGCCCCCGCTTCGCACAGTTTTTCCGTTTTACAAAACATTGAGATTTTTTTGAGTGTGTGAGTTTATTAAATCTATACTTACTAATAATAAAGCTGAAAAATAACAAAATAGAAAGAACGGTAAGCAAAAAAGAAGTAATAGCGAAGGCGGGCGATGGGATGCGATGCGATGGGTCGGGGGCCCAAATTTCACGCGGACGATGTCGCAGGCAGAAGCTAGTGTATTATACACATTAACCTTCCGTAAAAAAATATTGATGAAAACCGCATCAAAATCTTTTGCGTAGTTTAGAAGAACAAATACACAGGGTTATTTATAAAACACCAGCAACCTTTTAAGAGGTCATTGTACTCATCATTATGAACAACTTTTACTATGGGACCAAACCAAAACATAATAAACCTGAAATCGCGAAAGAAAAATCAGCTGTTCCCTACATTTTGACGAGTTACACGAACATAAATGTAGGGAACAGCTGATTTTTATTTCGCGATTTCAGGTTTGGTCCCATAGTAAAAGTTGTTCATAATGATGAGTACAATGACCTCTTAAGAGGTTGCTGGTGTTTTACAAATAACCCTGTATATAAGGAGACACGATGTCATATAGAAGGCGTGTCCTATTCTGATTTGTTCTAATTTTAGTGGTCTTCACAAAATAAAGCTAAATCACGGACGTATCTACTTGAAATACCTTGTACCGATTTATATTTAGCTACAAAACCATTATAAGGAAAACTATGCAATTTTAACATGTATATGAACTGTGTAATTGTACAGGGTGATTGGAAGATGGCCGCAAAGCTTTAGGCCTCTGCCTCGAATCTTGCGGGCAGCGGGGCGGCGGCGGCGGCGGCGCGGGAGCGGCAGGATCTTATGCGTACATTTAAATGGACCAGCACCCTAATTGCGTAACACACTATTACTCTCAATTTGAATCATTTTGAAGCATATTGCTAATCCATTGCTCCATATGTTCGAAACGTGTGTCAGCTCAACAACGCAAATAACGCAATGAATGTTATTGAACTGTCAAAATGAAACCCATTGCTACTAATAGTGTGTTACGGAATTACCCTGCTGTTCTCAAAAACAGCGGCGCGGGAGCGGGCAACGAGCGGTGCACTCAAGGCAATCGGCGACCGCCCGCGCCGCCGCAGCTGCCGCCCCGCTGCCCGCAAAATTCGAGGCAGCGGCCTTAAGGCGAAGATAGTACAGAATAATACCATTTAAGCCATGGTTATCTTAGGCGAAGTCTTACCAATTTAATTTTACCTAAGGCAACCATGGCTTAAATGGTTCTAAATTGTCTGTACTATCTTCGTCTTAAAGCTTTGCACCCATCTTCCAATCAACCTAAACAACCTAAACATTTTCTTAAATGTCCTGTATTCAGAAGGCTGAAGCACTCGATTTTTTTTGAGATACGTTATTACACGCCTCATCATTCTCCTGCCCTTATCTCAATTTATTTGTGGTCGGCGCAACATGTATTTTTCTTCCATACTTCTATATTAGTCGTCATCTCGGTAGTCACCCCCTTTCTAAACATATCATCATTCACACAGTCCATCCATCGTTTCTTTGGTCTTCCCCTACTCCAGCCATCGACATCCATACTCAAAAACAAAACGCACGCGCGTCTCAAGAAACAAAATCCAGAACCTTCTATTGAAGGTTCTGGATTTTTTTTTTATACAGGGTTACATTTCAATGACCAGCCAAATTTAAGGATGTGGTACAGACCTTCAAACTAAACAACATTCTCCATGGGACCAATATCGTAATCATGTTAAGTTTAGTTTATGATCTTCCTGTGCGAGTCACAATATTTTTCTTTCTTTCTTTTTCTCTTTAGAGTCCAGACATCCGGTAGTTAGGAAACTTTTTGATAATAGGACAGTTAACTTCCTACTTATTTCTTATTTTTTTGCGGCAATATTTTATGATAAATAAGATAGGTGCCCAGATATATACCATGGCAACAAGATATTTTGTCAATCCATCCATAATGCCTTAGATAGAGACGCAAATAAAAGTAACCAGGGGGTAATTACGTAACACACTATCAGTATCAATAGCTTTCATTTGACAGTTCAACAACATTTATTGCGTCATTTACGTTGTTTGGCAAAAAAATTTTTCGAACATATGAAGCAATAGATTAGCAATCAATATCATTCAAAATTACTAAGATTGTGATTTATTGTGTGTTACGCAATTAGGGTGCGGGCTGGTTTTTGCATGCTACCTCCGCTTAAGCAAACTCTACATAAAAAAAGGAACGTTTAAAAAATCGCAGTTTTATTAAACCGCATATAACCGCTATCTATCAAATATTATATATTATATTAGCATTAGCATTGCCTAATAGTTCGACTGATAATAATTACCACATGTGGTTAAAGATGACTAAAATAAAACGATGACAACTCGCCAGGAGTTCTAATAATTAGAACTAGTGAACACGTGTTTTATTTTATTTTTATACTTTAACCTATTATGTATGTGATTCTTTAAGCATACGCCATGGTAGACGTAAGATAAAAAAAAAAAAATTATAAATAAAACAAATTGACAAAATATACAGGGTGACAATTCGAGACAGAGTAGTCTCTTGATAGGAGATTACGCATAACTTCGCAATGTTTAATAACATTGCGAAATTATGAAATGCAAAGTTATTGATTCACACGCTCCTCTAAAAGGTGTTATTGTGGTTCGTATTGATGATTTTTATGAACATAATTCTATCAATAAATATTTGTTACGGCCGCAAATCGTATTTAGATAGCATACAAACAGATACTGGCTTGCAAAATGCACAAAACGTAATAATATTTGAATTTCTCGGGCTACTCAGACGCTTTCGCCTTAAGGTGACCCGTTATAAACCTATCTCAAAATTGCCCCCTGTACGAAAATCGCTAAAGCAAAATGCTTACCTAGAGGAATCCGAGCTCTCAGAAACCGTGGGTTTCCTCAGCGGCGGGGTCATTGACTTCGCAATTTTCCTATCATTCCTATCATTGCCATTCATATGCGGACTTGGCTTCGTCTTCTTGGCAACAGGACTCTTCGACCGAGTCTCTGTCGGCCTTGAACGAGATCTAGAGCGGTTCGAACGATCGCGTCTAACCGAGGGTGAACGTCTTTTGTGATAAGGAGATCTGGACCTACGTTTCCTTTTGTAAGGGGAGTTTGATCGTCGGTATCTCCTGTAGCGACCACGTGACCTTGAGGGACTGCGGCTGCGACTACGACTGCGACTACGCGACCGTCTTCTGCGACCGCGCGACAACGACCTAGACCGTCTTCTGTACTTAGAATCGTATCGGTCCCTTGATTTGGACCTTTTCTCTTTCGTTTCCATCCGTTCTGTTCTAACTTCTTTAGATTTAGATACTCTATCATCTGGTTTCGTCTGCTTTACTTGACGTTCTTCGTTTATACGCGATGGGCTTTGATTGCTTGATAAAGACATGTCACTGTCGTTTCGCTTTCTGCTCCCTGGGCTTGCTCTTTCTTTAGGCATTGAGGCTAAGATTGGCAGTTCAGCGAATTCGGCTAGTGGATCAGTTTGCACGACCATGCTGGAGAATCCTGGTTTACTTCTGTGCTTCCCTAGATGTAGGATGACTTTGTCTTCGCCGTGTTCAGCCTTAGGATCGTATTCTCTAACTATGGTCGTCTTTAAAAATCTGAAATCACGTTTCTCATGTGGGGATTTAGGTTTAGAGTGCCTGTCGTCATGCTTTTCAGCCTTTTCGGGTGCTTTTTTCATGACTACATCTTGGATACTAGAGAATAGAGAATTGCTCAGTATTTTAGTCTCAACTTGTTTCCCGACACTTTTCAATGTTGCTGTTATATCTTTGTATCGTTCTTTGTCTATTTTTACGTCTGAATGTTTTTTCTCGTCAATCGGACTTCTTTTGTCTCTCTTCACATTATCAAATACGTTCTGTTTCAGTACGTGATCAGACTTTTTAATTTTGAAATTAATCATCGATTTGGATTCAGTTGTCGGAGATGTAGGTTTTATTACTTTCTCAACAGGCTCTTCAATAACGTGACTGAACATATTTTCTTCAGTATTTGTTCCTATACTGACGAGAATAATTTCTTCATAATCAGCTGGCAGTTGAGGCTTTTCCATGGGTACTGGCAGAGCTTCTGGTTGACTCATTCCTACAATTTTCATCATTTCGGCATCACTTATCAAAGGTTGCAATTGCAAATTCTCTACTTTAGGTATCTTACTCATTACGATATCTTCATCTCTCTTCCTCATAGCCTCAGCCTTTTGTTTCTTCGTATTCATCAAAATTTTCCTAGAAGCCTCTTTGATTGGGTCGTAGAATGTTTGTTCATTGTTCACTTTGCCAGTTGTGTTCAGTAAGCCGTTGGGAGGGATCTGTATTATTGGACATTTTACCACTTTGTCGAGTAAAGGACTAGGCATATCTGGGAATATCGCCTCTGGACTGACGGTCGCAGAGCTGTTATTCGAACAGACGCCTCTTCTCAATTTATATTCTTGTAGATTAAGTTTCTTTCTCTTCAGAGGTTGTTCAGCTTCTTTTTTAATAGCAACCTCAAGCATATTTAGTTCGTCGTCAAACGGCCTCTTTTCCGTTTTGGGTTGCAACGCCTGAGGTATCTGAACGTCGTGCTTATTACTAAACAAAGCTGTATAAAAGTTTTCATTTTTCGGACGGGGTTCTTCCTTTACAGTAACAGTCTCTACGTTATTTACAACTTTACCTTTGCTCCTATCTAATTCTTCAATATTTTTCTCCTGTTTTTCTACATTGTTCGTTTTATCACTAACACTATTTTTACACTTGTCTATATTTTTATCTTTCTGAGAGTCTACGTAATCACAGTTTAGTATAACTTCAGATTTATTTTTAATAGTTAACTTAATGCTACCATTAGAATTTTGACTACAATTATCACTCGCTTTAGAAGCACTTTTGATCATCACAGAACTGTTAGATTTATCTTTAAAACTATCGGGTGCACTGTGGGGTGGGGACAGTTTTTTACGACAGTTCGACTGTACTGGCGGTTTTACACTCGGCTTTACACTAGTCTTCTTTTTAGCGTCTATATCGTCTGGTTTAGTCACTTTTTTGTTTTTAGTATTATTGTCAGTCTCCTCGTCACTACTGAGATGGTACACTACTTTTTTGCTTTTACACGACCTATGTCTTGAGTTCAGTATTCTGCTATTGCTAGACAAAACTTCCGGTTTGAGAAGGCTCTGCCCGCCCTTGAGGTTGGGCAGACTGTGCCGCTTTTTCGACGAACAGTAGTCGTGGTCCGAGTGGACAGGACTTTGTGACCGCCTGACGGTAGTGTTAATTGGCGTCGGCATCTGTAATAACGTATTGCGATTGAAAGTGTCCTTTTAACTTGACCTGAGAAGCAAACAGGACATTAAGATACTTACCAGTATTTGCCGCATTTTATTCTTGTTTAGCTGCACGCCTGCGTCTTGAAGCCTCATACCGTTTGTCAAAGCGTTCTTATTAAAACTCTTGATTTTTAGATCTTCAGTTTTAACTACCGGTATCACCTTTTTCTTAGTGTTAAGTTTTTCAGTAGCTTCAAACTGTTCCAGTAAAGAGTTCAAGTTGTTCGCTTCGAGAACCGGTATGATGGTATCGTTGCAAGACTCTACGTCCACAAAGTCTTCCAATTCACCCTTTGAATCTGCTGTATTTTCCTTCTTTGTAGCTTTTTTCTCTATGCAGACATTTAAGACAGTTGGAATTGGGGTAGATGTTCGTTTTATTGGAGGTAACACTACTACTGGTGGTGCAGTTACGATAGTAGTTTCAAGTGGACTTTCAATTTCCATATCTTGATGACTCAAATCATCTTCTTCGAATTGAGCCTTATCTGTTTTGTTGTTGGTTATTAGAAAGCTGTTTATATCTTCATCTGTCAGTGTCCGTGGCATGTCATCACTTTTATTAGCATTCTCTGATTTATCCTTGTCATTGTCAAAAGCAAGGTCAGAGAGATCTAAGTTCAAGTCTTCAAAGCTCATGCACGTTTTTACGTCATCAATGTCCATACAAATATTTGGCATGGGCGACTGGGGAACCGAGCACGATTTTTGTATGTGTCTGAATTTGGTGTATGTCATGTCTTCTAATAGATACCGTTTAAGTTCTTCGATGTTAGGCAGAACTTCTAAATCAGACTCGTTTATTGACACATCTGCATTCTCTGCGTTTTCCCCGTTATCGTTATTTTCGATATTATCAGGTTTATTTTCAGTTACGGTGTTTTCTTCTACTTTTTTTTTAACATCAGTGACAACAAATTCTTCTACTTTAGGTATAGGAACTGGTATATGAAACTGTGTGCTCTCTTCTTCAGGTAACTTGTGTTTTATGAAAAAATCGTCGATATTTGGCACTGGTATCGTTTCCTTACCTTTGTCCTTTATAAAATATTCGTCTACGTCTTTCACAACAGGGCCGTCTGTATCCAATATGTGTTCGTTGTTATTATTTTTAATGAAATATTCGTCGACATTTGAAACTACTGGAGTGTCTAAACGAATATCTAAGCCATCCTGACTTGTATTCTGTTCTTGATAATTGACTTCTCTGTAGCTACTATCGTCACCATTTATGCAATCTCCCTCCATGTCTTTTTCACTGATTGCATAATCAACGGTATCTATATCGTCATCCGAAGAAGCTTCGATTAAGTCTAGATCAGGGTTGACCGTATAAACAGTGATGACATCATAATCATGGCCTTCCACTAAAGAATTGTCTTCTATACTGTTAGATCCGGTCATTTGTATGTTATAGTGTGTATTTGAATGCATAACATCGTTTTCATCATCGACTTCGATAGTTTCGTCGTCATCATCGTCGACGTTAACTTCGTGTACTACTATAGCTTCTTCGAGTTCCTCACCGCTGTCATCTCCATCTTCTTGCACTCCACTTTCTTCCAAGTCTTCCATACTCTCTTCTAGACCGGAACTTTCGTCGTCCGAACTAGTGTCTTGACTTGATTGTGTTATATTCATCTGAAATGAACGAACCAAAGTTTATGCTTGAACGTTACTTTGAAACTGTTCTAAAAATATACTCAAGCATAAACCCTTGAATAAAGAAAAGAAGTGTATACTCACAGTCTGATTCTGGCACCAATCGCCATTACTGCTATCCACAGAATGCCTCGGTTGGGGCACGCTGATCTGAGGGTACTCGGGGCTATTCTGGTTGCAGCTGCTCTCAGAAGACAGAGAGTCACTCTTCATACGGAGGATTTTGTGGCCGATGGGACGGAAACGCGCCTGGTGATACGTATTTAGGATGTGCGACTCCATGTCTGTGGAAGATACGAGATAGTTTAGATTTTTTTTTTAAATTGGGCTACATTTACAGCAGTACGTTTACAGGCATGTACATATGACGTTTTTGTATCTAAGATATATACGTCTGGCTATAGCCTACTTTAAGCTAAAGACGCACTGGATTTAGTGCCACCCTAAGTAACTATAATAATACCAGCCAGCCGATTATTGTCCCACTGCATGGCAAAGACCAATTTTCATATAGAGAAGGCACAACGCTTGCTCAAGACGGGTTGTCGAATTCAGAATAAAAGTATGTTCTAGCAGAATTTGTTGTGATTCTACCTTAACGAATGAAGATGAGTAGTACAGACTTCAAGTACCAAATACTTTGAAACTTATACACATTCTCAGTCTTCCAATTGCACAAGTGTTAAATAGACAAACCGTTTTATAACATGATATTCTAGAATGACAGCGAGCGAGGTTATTGTCTAAACCACAAACGTAGGAATAAAATAGATAAGGCATGCTGTGGGCCACTTCCTGACTGCAGCTTGGGAAAAAACGGCAAGAATTACTTCCGTTTTCCGGTCAGTAAAACTCTGTTTTAACGTTATCATAAGTTCAAAATAAGTGACGTACTTGGTGGTCAATCGTTATGTTAGTACCAAAAATGTGTCATAGTTTAATCATAACGGTATCACTGTGTTACATTACAGTACCCTTTTTTTTTGTGGATGTGAAGTCATCAAATGACCTCTCCCGATCTGGGTGGAGCAGAAGGGAGTGTGAGACTCTTACTGCCTAAAACCCACCCGTGTTCCTTCCTAGCCCTTTATGTTCCGGGGCACAACACAATTACACAACACAAAACACGGGGCGTAATACATGAACATATTTAGTATAGTATGTATGTGTATATAACCTATTTATGTATTTGTGTATCTAGTTTTAACAGGTTTTTTTTTTGTTCCTCTCAACTTAAGCACCTGCCATCTAATCTCTTCACCACCCTTGGTTGACTGGTAGAGAATGCCTAAGGCATTAAGTCCGCCTTTGTACCTTTTTGTGCGAAAAGTTTAAATAAATAAATAAATAAATAAATAAACAAAGTGTTTTATCGGACCCTAAGAAAGTACTTCGGAATTGTGTAAAAGTACAAATTGGCACTATTCTTAGATATAACATAACTAGCTGCGCCCCGCGGTTTCACCGGCGTAAGTTTTGATCCCGTGGGAATATCGGTGATAAAAAGTATCCTATGTGATATCCTGATGTATAAACTATATTACTGTAAAGTTTCATCAAAATCCGTTCATTAGTTTTTGCGTGAAAGAGTAACAAACATCCATCCTCACAAACTTTCGCATTTATAATATTAGTAGGATAGGAAGTAGGATCTATCACGTAAAATGGTAAGTTAGAATTAAATTGCTTATTAAATTCTTTTAAGACTATGCCAACCGCACAGTGGCGCCCTCATCGTTTGTTTGGTTATTTCATACAATTTATAATGAAAATGCAGAAAATAAGCACGTTAAGTTGTGCTTCACAAGATTATACGTTAATATTATTAGAAACGGTAGTTTTATATTGTTTAGTTTTATTATAATCCTTAAAACGGAATATAGTGGCCACTGTTATCCGTTTTAAGGATTATAATAAAACTGAACAATATAAAACTACCGTTTCTAATAATATTAACGTATAATCTTGTGAAGCACAACTTAACGTGCTTATTTTCTGCATTTTCATTGTAAATTGTTTGAAATAACCAAACAAACGATGAGGGCGCCACTGTGCGGTCGGCATAGTCTTAAGCAATTACAGATAATACAATCCACTAAGACGCGCCCCACTCTTCGTCCGAATCGTTAGCGGTTATCGCTAGTCAATTCTGCAAGCGTTTTAGTTTTTGCGATACACACTAATTAGCCATTAATAATAATTAGTGTGTATCGACAAAACTAAAACACTAGCGGAATGTTGCTAAGTTGTGGTGAAAGCATTAGGAAAAAGAGTGGGGTGCGTCTTCGTGGATTGCACTATCTGTATTTTGAATTTTTTTTTCTTATTAAACCAGGAGAAGTAAAAAAAAATACAGTAGATTGTCTAGGACTGTTTTCCGCAACCTTTTTACATGGCGTAAGTACCTTTGAGGTATTCGTCAAGGAGCCCACAGGTCGCTATTGCGCAGTATACCCTGACTAGATACATTCGACGAACGCCTTCGCTGGACTAACGCCAGATAAAGAAAAAAGGAACTTTACATTGAAACTCGACGTGCAGAATATAAGACAAAATGGCAAACAAAATCACGATAACGAATTCGAGAACTGAAGGGAGCTTGATCAACAGGAAAATGAGAGCATCGGAAAGATAATGATCTCCCAGAATAAATTTAAACTTAGAAACCTGCACTTTACCGTGCTCGTGGCTTGCTTGAGTAGAACACTATGAGGTTTTCAACTCCAGGTAAAAACCTTGTCCCGGTTCGATATAATTTCGGCTACTTATGATGACGCAATATCCGCAACATTTGTTTGGGTAAATGTAATCTCTTATTAATACAAGTTGGAAGTACGTATCTGAATCATTGTTTTCCCTGAAGATAAGCGGTTGATAATTATAATAATTATTTATCAACAAAATACTAGAGCTTATTCTGTTGTCTGATAAAAATATTGTGTTAATTCAGGTCATAATTATTTCATAGAAGCCATTTTCAGAAAGGCAGCTATTTCGTCGGCGTCGTGACAGAGTAATTTTCGAACATAAAACACTTTGAATATTGCATGTGTCAAAAATAATTTATGTTACCTAACCGTCTTCTGTCGAAATATGATCAAATACATATGACGCCATTCCTTAGGGCATTATTACAGGCTGCCCTAATTAAATGGGACGGGGCAAGACATACTGTATGACATATGCCGAACAATGAATGGGCTAAACTAGTACGAAACTGGGGACACAGTAAATGGAGGTTACGATAGGACTCGAAGGAGATCAGTGTCGGACGGGAGTGGCCAGGCGTTCCCGGCCACTCCCGTAGCCCCCCAACCTGGGGGGCATGCGGGGCCCGCCAGCTAGGTGGGCACGCGCCGGGAGGGTTGTGGAAGTAAAGGCTGAGCCGGTTTCCCATGGCCCCCCCATCACGGCGATGTAGGAACACCGCTGAGTTTTAGTGGGTACCTATACTGTCATTCCGACAGGGAGTCCCACATACCCCGTCTCGTCCCCCGCGAGCGGGTATGCGTAAAGAAAAAAAAAAGGACTCGAAGGAGATGGCGGGACGAATAGTTAGGGAGGCGAATAGGGGAATTTTCGGTAATACTCGAGCGTGGCAGTTTGAGATATGAGAGATACCTTAGACCTAATAGAACAACCTTGTAAAGTATTTAGCTCTATATGTAGTGACGCGCGCCTAGGATAGACGATCAGATTAGTAAAAAAAAATCGATAGTCTGAAATACTCGAGCGCGTCTGATTAAGATATTGGGGGTTGATTTTAGTGTTTTAAGACTAAATTTAACTAATCTGACGATAAGTCCTTGCCGCCGCCGAGTTATAGGGTCGCGAACTTGTAAAAAAAAAACGTTAATCCGGCATTCTCGAGCGCGATTTTTTATTTTTTTATTTTGAAGAATATAATCTAAAACTCACTAAAAATACAAAATCTGCCGGTTTCCGCATGACCAGAAGTGTGGAGGAGCCATTTCGTCTTCCGAAAAACGCGTTGCGGCATATAAGTCGCGAACGATTCATCTTACAAAAAAAAAGTTTAAGTAAACAAAAAAGGAAATTTTATTTTACACAAAAAAGGTCTCTTTACATTTTTGTCCAAAGTTAAAACTTTTTGACTTGAAGCATCATAAAAACTCAAACTCCCGGTTTTTTGAGTGTATCTCGAAAACTGAGGGTGTTAAAAAAATTGATATGAAATAACGATACTTAAATTATGTCACTTTTATTATATCTCACAATTTTTTTTTTTTCTAAAGCTTCTCGACAATTTTCGTGGACTCGGAAAAAGCTACACGTATCTGTATACAAAAGTATTATTAACATGTACAGTTTCATATATATTATTCAATAGCCTGTTGATCCTCAAATTGTTTTTTGGACGTACCGTAAGCAAAACGAAGTGAAGAATTGAAGCAAAAAAGAGGAATTTGCCATAAACATGTAATACAGACTGAGCGCTTCGCGGAAATATGCCGTCCTACCAGTATTTTTCCTTTATTTCGCAACATTGATGGTGGGGAAAGAATCGGTAGAAGGGAATTTTCGGTACACCCTATATATATATTGGTCCCCTACCGTAGACCTATGTGCCCTCAGTATAACGACGATTGAAGAGAGAGAAAAGACCCGACGGTATATTTCTCGAATGTGCTGGAAACTTTGATGAATTGTATTGAGCAAAAATGTAAAGGTCATACATAACAATACAATTATAATACAATTTGTATTTCATTTTATTTTTTTTTATACAATAAATAATACAATTCGTACTACATTTCATCTACATTTACGTTGGTTGTATCTATCGCTTTATTGTCATTCTTAAATTCCCCGTTTTATCAAGGAGAAAGAAAGGAAATAAAGAAACCAAAAAACCTTTTTCGATCAGATTAAGAGAACCCACCAACATTTTTGTCAGATTAAGGAAATATGCTTTCAGGATACCGAGATAAACCTCCCCTATGAAAATCTGACGCGCTCGAGTATTTCAAAAAAACTTTTTTTTTTTGCATTTTCAAAAATTCATCACAACTTATCGTCACGCCGAAATCGTCAGTTTTTTTTAAAGGGAGCTTCCTTGGGGCCTACTTAACACCCCTTCCGAAAATCTGACGCGCTCGAGTAAATTTTTTTTTTTTGCATTTTTGACTACTTTATATGCCTACCCCCACCACGCAAACCGGCAGATTAGTATACCGTTGTTATCAGAGGCACTTGGGGCAAACGTAGTATGAATATCTGACGCGCTCGAGAATGCCCAAGTAACTGTTTTTTTTTAACATTTTTGAAAAACCGTACACGCCAAGCCCACCGCTAAAATGGTTTTTACTATAAGAGCTTTTCTTTTCGAAATCATTTTATCTTTCGATTTTGATAGGTCTCGACGGCGCCGTTGAATTACGCCATTTAGCTACCTCGCCTCCCTAACATGTAAAAATAGGGAAATTGATTTTTTTTTTTTTTATAAGATAAGATAAGATTTCTTTATTTGTTTAAACATTGTGTACATACAAGAGCATGCAAGATATTATAATAAGCAAGTTGACTATCAAATTAAACTATCCGTATGTTCAAATCACAACTGTCATTTTTTGACAGCTGTATGAAATGGCTACACGGCAATTTGACGTAAGATGTCAATTTTTTTTTACAATGAATTTCCCTGACTGTATGAACGAAGCCAAGAATAGAAGATATGGTGGAGACCTTTCCTTAGAAATGAAATCTTGCGACCCATAATCACACTCAACAAAAGCAATCGGTCATGCGTGACTACCTATGTATTTTTGTGCTTCCCTGGATCATTTAAAAATGCAAACTTTAACTGTTTCACATCCTGCTATCAGAGGCGCAATTCTCGTAACTTTAAGAACGTTCAGTCTGATCTCAGTCTCAATCTGTCAAAAAATACTTCTAATTTCCCTACATTTTGACGTTTGTTTGTCGCCGAAATGATACTGCAGCTAGATTTTGAACGTTTTAAATTACGAGAATAGACCTTCAGATTACGATATTCAGACAAGCGATCACGAGGTATCTAAACATGCGCCCGGTTCGAGATCGCGGCAAAAGTTTGCTCTCTACCTACCTAGGAGGTGTACCGCGCGCGTGACAGTTGCGTAAGAAAACATACAGCATTCAAATGACGATAATAATATACTGCAAACATCAGAAGGCCAATTCTCGTAATTTAAAATGTTCAAAATCAAGTCGCAGTCTCATCTCGGCGACAAAAAAATGTCAAAAACTTGTCAAAATGTAGGGAAATTAGGGATATTTTTGACAGATTGAGACTGAATCAGACTGTGTACGTTCTTAAAATTACGAGAATTGCCCCTCAGGAGTCAAAGTTACTGGGTCAGTATTACGAAAATATAGATTACGTCACATATAAAATAGGGGCTTGTGGCTAAGTTATAAGTTTATAACAGCCGCACGGGTCGATCGATCGGGTTAAGCTGCGCTTGCCGTGGATGTGTGACCATTTTTACATACCAAGACCCTCCATGCCTCGGAAAGTACGCTAAGCCGTTGGTCTCGTCATTCGTGGATCTATGGCAGTCGTTAAGGGTCGCTAGAAGCCCGATAGTCGGATAACCAATCTTACCAAGGGGTATCATATAACCCAGTAACTGGGTAATAGAGGTCAGATAGGCAGTCGCTGTATGTAAAATACTGGTATTCAGCTGCATCCGATTAAACTAAAAGCCGACCCTAGTTAGATGATGATGATGCCACATATAAAATAGTTTCTACCCGAGAATATTATAACTCTTCGAGATTCGACGCAAAATTAGGGTGCCGTTCGATAGCTTGTGTCAAATTCTGTCATATTCACGGATACTGAGCGATAACTCTCGAGACACAAGTCAATTTATCGCGCATGACGACACCTATGTCCTTATAAATTACAGGCCATGTTTATTAAACCAATATGTTTCGTGTTTATTACGCAGCCACACGACGCGCGACGTATACTTTCACGGGTTGATAAACTTTTCAAGATCAATGTCAGTGACGTTAAGTGATAAAATGCATTGCTCGTAATATTAGTTGTCTAATGATAAATGAGACTTACCAAGTGCCATGATTCGTGTGTCACGTGTCACAAGGCCAATTCTCTTACTAAAAAAAATCAAATTCAAGTCACAATCTCACCTCAGCGACAATCTATGTCAGAAACGAGTAGAATACGGAATTTCGACCCACAAAATATCGATAAATGCTAATACGATGCTACAAAATTGCGATGCACGTTATTGCGAAAAACCGTCTCTGCGAAGCCACTACACTTCGATGCACATTACCGCGATAGATCTTCACTGCGATTCTACTTCACTTCGATGCACGTTACCGCGATAGATTTTCACTGCGATACTACTTGACTTCGATGCACGGTAAAGGTATTTGTATTCTCATTCGCTCGCTCTTGCATCCTAAGTCGACGGAGCCCCGCTTCGCGGGACTCCTATTTCTGTATAAAGGGTTTAAAGTAACCTAACCAAACCTAACCTCGGGGTGCCCTTCGTTCGCTCTTGCATCCTACGTCACCTATTGCGTTCGTGCATCGAAGCTAACTAGTATCGCAATGAAAATCTTTCGCGGTAACGTGCATCGAAGTCAAGTAGTATAGCAGTGAAAATCTATCGCGGTAACGTAAATCGAAGTGTAATAGCGTCTTTCGCAGTAACGTGCATCGCATTTTTGTAGCATCGTATTAGCATTTATCGATATTTTGTGCATCGAAATTCCGTATTCTACTTGTCAGAAACTTATCAAAAGTAAACTAGCTTCTGCCCGCGGCTTCGGAACTTGCTACCGGAACAAAAAGTATCTTATGATCTTCCCCAGGATGCCATGTATCACATATGGTTGAGGCATGAAAAGGTAACATACAGTCAGTCACTTTTGAATTTATAATAAGAGGTTTTTTAGACAGATTGAGAATATTAAAATGCGAAAGTTCTTAAAAATACAGAAATTGCCCTTCAGACTATTGAGGCAGACTTCCGAGGGCGAACTTGTGCCCAAATAGGATTAGGCTGTCTCGTAACAGTCGAGACTCGAGAGGCGCTAATGCCAATGCCGTTGCGAGAATCGTAGGTAAGAATCCCCAGGCGAGTTATCGCACTACTATGCTTACTCTCATCGTGTAAACGATGCTTATGATGGGTCTCGCTGCTAGAATAGGGATAGAAAAAATTTTGTTTCTTTCCCGTTCTTCCCCATAGGAGACTACTACGCTTTGGAATGGGCAACTAGCTTCACCATGCTGACAGACCTACCCCTTGACAATTCAAAAGTGCCTATAATTCGTTTACCACACTAATATTATAATGGCGAAAGTTTGTGAGTGTGTGTGTATGTTTGTCTCTTCTTCACGCAGGCCAAAAACGGCAGGACCAATTTTGATAAAATTTTGTATGGAGGTAGCTGACACCCTGGATAAACAGCTAGTCTACTTTTTATCCCTATATTCCCACGGGATCGAAACTTATGCGGGCGAAACCGCGGGGCGCAGCTAGTTTGAAATAAATGCGGACATTCACGCCTTTTGACGGTCGAATAATAAATTAATGATTAATGTTTAGTATACTGTAATGAATTGTAATAATTAGAAACAATATTCATGTAATTTTATAATTTGACATAGCATAAACCGCATAGGCGGGGGGTACAATTCCCTCATCATCTCACAAACACCAATAAAAAAAAATCAAAAATTCAAATTCAAAAATCAAAGAAACTTTCCCAATTGAATATGAACCTTATTCCCTTGCAGTAAAGTTAAAAATCTATCAAATAAATCTGACAAATTGGGGTAGCTTGATGTGCTGGCTTCTGTACAAGCTAAGTATTTTGCTGTACCCTTACAAGGTGCATGTCGTACTTAATACTGTGTCATACAATTTTAATGCATGTCTACCACAGATATATATAGACCTAGATAACGCAAGTATCACGATCTGTATGAAAAGCAAGCGTGCCATTTTTTTTTACTACCTACTATGACGTCACAGGCGCTCTTTCGCACTCACGCTCCCCCAGCCAGCAATAAATACACAGGACTGAGCGCGAAAGTGGCGGCGCGCTTTGAACGTAAGTTGATGCGATTTTTGGCACGCGAAGTAGTTGCTCTTGCGTTATCTAGGTGTATCTATATCTGTGATGTCTAACCAGCGTTTTGTACATGTAAGCAAATAAATAAGTAATATCTTTTAGACCGAAATATAACACGGGTCTACAACCAAATTGTGGTGAATAAAGGTTGAGAAAACAACATTATAGATGGCAAAATCATGATTATAATGCCTGTGTGCTTATTATGCTAGAGTGCACTGACCCTTATAATTAAAAAAAATAATAAGTAATAAAAACGCACGGCTACACATCAAGCTATACATAACCAGTATAAGCCGACTTCTGAACCTATACAGTGCGAGGTCAGCTAAAACTGGAAATGTATAGCTTGATGTGTAGCCGTGTGTACTATATTTACAAAAAACTTTCTATTTTAATTCACAACCTATTTGAATAACAAGTTACGACGTTTTTTATAAGACCAGTAAAATACAAAAAACATCGTCAATAGTCAGGTTGTGCAACAGTCCTCCATTTTGTCGTAATAAGTGTGAAATTTACTGGCTGCAAACAAATGACCTTTGACACAACTCGGCTGATTTAACTGTCAAAAAATCAAACTGTCACTAATAAACATCAACAAAATGGTCAAACCACAAACAAAAAAAATTGTAAAACTTATTAAAATAATATGAAAAAATATTTAAATCTACTATTTTACTTTAAGATATTATGCTGTTATTATGATACAAGGTATGGTATTCGTTTTAAATCAGAATAATTAAATTTAATATGTAATATAACATGTAGTACCTAGCTAAGTGAGGTAAACTTGAAAAACACTCTCCCAGAGATTCGGGCTGGTTAGAACGGTGGGTTGGAATAACTACAAGAATATAGGGGTATGAAAAATAGATAGTAGCAGATTCTCAGACCTACCCGATATGCACACAAAATTTCATACAAATCGGTCCAGCCGTTTCGGAGGAGTATGGTAACTAACACTGTGACACGAGAATTTTATATTTATTAGAAGATTTGGTTTTAAAATTAGGTTTTATTAATGTGTAAAACATGATTTTTCAACTTTAAAAAACAGCAGAAGGATTGGTCGTAGAGATTCGGCGCATTAGTAAAAAAAATTATAAGGAGGACTTCCCCGACCAGAGTAATACAGTTTTTTTCGTTGGCCGGCCATTTTGGATTTTAGGCCCAATAGCTGATCTCCTTTCTTATTTTAACATAAAATATATCCAATGACACTCAACAATACTGTAGCTTGCTTCCCATTGCTGAAAGTATTTTCAGAATGCGATCGAAGATTACCTACCCCTACATACAAACTCACAAATTTAATTTTCCCTCATTATAATATTAGTAGGTAGTAGTCTCCCTCTCACAGAGGGGAGGCCTGTGTCCCAACAGTGGGAACATTATAGGCTGATTATGAAATCACAGCGTTGTTAATACGAGCAGACCCCGGCGGTTTCACCCGCATAAGTTTCGATCCCGTGGGAATATCGGGATAAAAAGTATCATACATGTGCTAATCCTGATTATAAAATGGTGCCGATTCTGTTGTTCACAAAAAAAAACTAAATTTAAGTTCTGTGCATCTTTTTCTTTCTATTTCATTAAGAAAAGGACAGAAGATAAATTAGTTTAGTCCTGTCAAATTAATCAGCGCCTGAAGTAATTTTAGTAAGCAAGTTTTTAATCACGTCTAAACTTGTATGGAGTAGTGTCAGAGTAACAAACATCCATCCATCCATCCATCCTCACAAACTTTCGTGTTTATAATATTACTAGCTGCGCTCCGCGGTTTCACCCGCATAAGCTTCGATCCCGTGGGAATATAGGGATAAAAAGTAGCAAAATTTTATCAAAATTGGTTCAGCCGTTTGAGCATGAAGAAGAGACAAACATACACACACACTCACAAACTTTCGCCTTTATAATATTAGTGTGATAGTAGGATAAGTAAAGAAAACACTAGAAAAAATTCTAGGCCTGTGACCCATTGAAGGTCTTTAACAGGAGTTTTAACAGACATTCTGGAAGTTTTACTAAAAGATAAAAGAAATCAAATCAACTTCTTTAAGCGATTAAATTTACTGTGTAAAAACAAATTGAGATCAATGACAAATGGTGAATCGCTATCGAGTTGTAGGTTGTATCGTAGGCCTTCAACGCTTTGTTATGCTTGACTATTTTGCAAACTTGTCAATGCTTTTCTTTTTAGTTATTTTTTTGTTACAATAAAAAACAAGAATTGAAATAGATGTGGCCTGTTTTAATCCTTAACTTGGCAAGTGTACTAGAGGGTGTCTAAGAGTGTAAAATACAAAACAAAAATGATTAAACATTTTTGTTTTGTATTTTCTTTAAACAGACCCGTGCTCGGTCACATTCCAAAACTCATGTTTTATTATTATGTGCCCTCTAGTACACTTGCCAAGTTAAAGGGTTAAATTGTTTATTAAGCCTTTATCATCATTCTTCTGCCCTTATGACTACTTATTTGTGGTTGGCACAAAATTTCTTTTTATTCCATACTTCTCTACTAGTTATCATCTTGGTAATCACCTCCTTTGTAGCCCATATCATCTTTCACACAGTGCATCCATTGTTTCCTTAGTCTTCCCCATCTTCCCCTACTACTATAACCATCCACATTCATACTCATATAACTTTCCTCACATTTTCCTCATTGTTTTGTTTACTACGCCTTATTACCATAAAAACTAGACAGGCAATGAATGGGGAGAATTGGAAGGAGTTGGAGTAGGCCTTTGCACACATATACTCAGAACTGATATTAATTTTTTTTATAACTATCGTTCTGACAAAAAGGCTATGCATAAATAAAAACTACCATAAACATCACAATCATAAATTTTTCAGATGTTTTTGACCTTTTAATCAAAATAATAACGATTTTGGTAGCAGTAAAAGAAAGAAAGAAAATTAAGCATATAAAATCCTACTACTATTCTAAACAAAAAAGTTTGTGAGGATGGATAGTTGGATGTGTGGATGTTTGTTACTCTGTCACACAAAAACTACTGAACAGATTTTGATGACACTTTTCAGTATAGCTTATACATAAGTATTATAACAATATTGTGTAAGTTGGCTAAAACGTGTGAGAAAAGCTGTGGGCAAAAGCTAGTATTTTTTTTTATTTTCAGAATAAACAATTTAACTTATTCCCAATAAATAATGCCATAGCAATATTAGGAAGTTAAATGAAAGAAAATGGTAAGTGAAACATATAAATGCAAACAAATTAGCCGATAATAATACCGCCAATAATATAAAACAATTAGGCTATAGGCATCGGTAAGCTAAACTAAAGGGAAATGTGTAAATGACATGTGTATACTGCTTTATTTGCATTACACATTTAAATGACTTAAATCTCCGTCCTTCTGATGAATCACTCGAATAAATTAACTGTTTTCCGTTCCTTTGTTTTTGTGTGCAAACTTTAGATCATATCGGAAACTGCTAGACTTGTTTCAGAAGAACTTTTCTCATGCGGTAAGGTTAATGAACTTTATAAAAGTTAACAATAAACCGTTTGTTTATGATATTAAGGATTTAGTATAGGAATCAGTGGGTGATTATTTAAAACAATTTAATGTATTATTGATAATACAAGAAGTAAATCAATGGAGATTAGTTACAGTTAATTAATGTGAAACATATTCTATTAAATTAATTCACACTTTATATTATTTTTAAATAATTTAAATAACATACATATAGTGACATACCTTGAACAATAAGAAAAAGGAATTGGCGAGTTAAGTGTTCATCCTGTAGGCATTGGTTTTCAAGACTGTGATGTGATCTGTGGTATTTGAATATGAACAGAGGAAATGAACCCTTAAAAACCCTTGTAGATAGCCATATTTAAGTGCTTACAAATAAAAAAAAAAATTATAATTTGGATTATTTAATTACTTTATTTAGAGTAAGTAGGTATGTACATGAAGTATATTTTTATTAACATGTGCTACCTAACCTAACTAACATAAATTAGTTAACTTGATAAGGTTTTTTTTGAGGAAGAAATTGTGGTTTGTTTTAAAATCTTCCCTTTTAAATACATAATTATCCTGTACTTGAAGTTGCCATCACAGGTTCGTTTGCTTCCTAGTTTTATTTCAAAAGTCATTTCATGTTATTTTTCTTCAAATTAAAGCTACATGATTGTTTAGTATTATAGTAGGTTTTTAAGGTTATGTGAATATTATTGATACATAAACTTCGTAAGTTTTTAGATAAATGAACCTACAACACATAGATAACTGAATTATACAATAAATATATAGGAAACTCCACAAGATCACCAGACCCTGAAGTCAAATGTGGCTATTTTAAGCAACATGGCATTTCAATGTTGTCTATTTAAAAATGTAAATCATTTACCATAAAGCTCCTGGCACAAAATAAACATAACATGATTTTGCAAATCCACAAAAATGTTTACATCTTCATAAACACAAATGTCAGTGAAACTACTCTTTGCAGTTACAGCTTAATAGGATTTATCTTAAATCTGACGCCAAAAACTCTCCATAACGACTGCCGTCACCGATAAGGACCAAAATAATCTCGGCTAACTGTCAAACCATGTGTAAATCCGAAATAATTTCACGTGACCGCAACAATTTCAGCTCTAAATGTACTCTACAGCTTCACTTACTTCCAATACCCGTAATAACATGCGCACCGACCAGATAACGGTTAATCCATCGTATCGCTGTACTTGCAAAAAAAACTGCACTAAATACAATCGCGTTTTTAGGTTAGGTTCACGGAACCAGATTTTTGCATTTATAATCACATTTTAATGTACAAAACATCATAATTATGCATTTTTATAGCTTTTTTCATTAAATGTAACGGGTTTAACACCAGAATGGGAAAAATAAACAATGATTATGCGAGATGAATCGCCCGCGCGAACCTAACCTTGATCACGGCACTCTGGTAGATTTCTAGTTCAAGGTCTTAAGAAAGAACTGAAAAGTCACATGAAGGCGTTACACAAACAAAACTGAAATATCATTGCGACCCGCACAGAAATCTATTTTAAGACAAACAACAGATGAAAAAAGCACTAACCTTTACAACCTCAGGTGACGGCTTTATCCATGTAATTTTTGTTGCGATATTCAAACACTTTTAACACAACAAACACAGCACATAAACCACAAACGTACGTTTAAAACACTTTCAAGATGCACTACAGTTAATTAAGAAAGGTTTTTCGTAAAAAAATTAACACTTTTCACGAAACATCACATGTTACGAACTTCACGACAGCAGAACTGTGTGTTGCCATAATTTATTTTACTTCTTGTCATTGTTGAGTAGACATGTTTGATTTCACCAAAATATAAATAAAAATTAATCGATTAGAAAATTTGTAGCTTAATTTTTTCCCATAAAATTGTATGTGTTAGACAAGCTAAATTTTATTACAGACTACTTTATTTAGGGACATAATCAATGCGATAGTCAACAAAAGCGTTAGATCTCTCAACGTGACGTATCTGACAATTTTTTTTTCTTTCGTTATATTTGCTTATACATTCGTGTGTTGACGAATAAGTACTCTCAATTAATTGTTCATTCGCTATTATTAAATTATCAAGCAAGCATGTAACATATATAAGGTGTTAAAAAATTAACCTTACAAAAAGAGGTGCTTCAAACCACAGAACAGATAAAAGAGGTCTTTAACTGTTCTGTGCTTCAACTTTCACTATGGGACCAACTCTAAAATTATGCAAAAAAATCAGCTGTTTAATACAAAACTTCAATACCTACTTGACCAAAATGTATGAAACAGATGATTTTTTTTATTTTTTTATTTAGCGTGCAAAACTCGTTGCTTCTAACATGTGAAAAATGTTACAGATGTCTAAGAGCGTTCAGAACCATCTTTCCGTTGAGAGCAGGGAGAGCTTAGAGATCATCAGAGAAGAACAAGGTTCACCTCAAACAGCATCATCTTCTACTGTTCGCATAGTTACCTCCAAACAAGCTGCAGAAGAACTTCAAAAAGATTTAATAAAATGCATTTGTAAACAAAATGACGAGGTAAACATTAGTTGTAGCTAACTTTAGTACCTACATAAGTACCTATACCTATATATTGTAATAATGTTTTTCAGACTTTCAGAGCAACGTTTAGTAACAGATAAAGGGGTTTATTTATAAACGATATTTGAAGTTAAGTGACGTTCAAACGTCAAAAATCTATGTTAAACAGTCCATAATCACTACTAAACTTTAAGAAACGTTTATGAATAAAGGGGTTAGTAATTAAATAAATTATCTACTGTAAACATAACCACAACTATCCACTTGTGCACAAAATTATTAAAAAATATTATTATTTGTTGCAAACACCTATCTATTTATTAACGTAGGTACAGACACCAGCAGGTCAACCTACCCCAATCTGTCAAATTTCTTTGATAGATTTTCAACTTTAGCACAAAGGAATAAGGTTCATATTCAATTGGGAAAATCTGACAGATTGGGGTAGCTTGATGTGCTGGCCTCTGTACAATATGTCACACGTATGTAGTAACAGTACCAGTATAAGCTGGCCTCGTATTCTATTGAATCTCTGTATTACGCTAGCCCAGGTCAAGGTTTGTACAAGTTTAATTACGACAAAGGTTTTTTTTTTACTTTGGTATAGGCTTCACAAGTGAAAATAGCTCCTTCACACGTTGAAGAGATTCTAAGAGAAAAGGAAATAGAACTGCGTGAAGAATATAAGAAAATATTAGCAAGAGAAAAGGAAGTCATTAAGGATAGATTTAACTTCATTCTATCGTGAGCATAAAACATTCATTATTTTGTATCTAAACCCAGATTATAAACCATGCGGTTATTGTAGTTCTAAAATTGAGGTTCAAGTTTAATATTTATTTATAGCATTAAGTGACCTAACCCCGCAGTTAAGTCAAGCTTTTCTGTGACTTAAGTACCTAATCCATTTTTACACAGAAAAGCGTGACTTAACCTTATGCACGGCATTTCGCACAATATCACGCCATGCAACAATGGACTACTTAAGTCACACTTATCGTACTTATCTGTCAAATTTCTTTGATAAATTAGAATAAGGTTCATATTCAATATGGAAAATTTGACAGATTGGGGTAGCTTGATGTACTGGCACAGTATTACAATATTTCCTTTTAATACTATGGTACTGGCCTCTGTGCAAACGCCAGCACATCAAGCTACTATAATCTGTCAAATTCGTTTAATAGATTTTCAACTTTATCGCTAAAGCTTAAGGTTTATTGGGAAAATTTTACAGTTTTGAGTAGCTTGATGTGCTGGCGTCTGTACTATTTCATTATTATACAGAAATGAACAAACTCGCGCATCTTATATGCTTCGAGAAGCACACAGAGAAAGACAGGAAAAAATACATGCGTTACAAACACAATTGCAGTGTAAAAACTTAGCCGCTTTAATGTATGTCATGTGTACAGAAAGAAGAAGAAGTAGAATCGAAAAACTGAAGATTATCGAAGGTAAAAATAACATTTAAAAAATACTGTGTTGTGTATCCACAAATATTATTTGAGGTTAAAATTGAAACTAGCCTTTTATATCATCTGTCTCTCTTTCTCTCACTTAATTGAAAAATCCTGAAAAGCAATATTTTGTAATTAAATCACACTAGCGAGTCAACTGTAGTATATTTTGGATGAACTGTAATCTCGATACTAAAATCGATTTAACCCCTGCAACTAAACTGAAACATCCCTCCCTAACAGACGCGAGACGCCTCGTGGATTTTTTTGTATATGGCAACTCATCCAGCAGTGCAATCACCACATTCGCCATGCAGCTATAAAGTGAAATTTTGTGCGTGAAACGAAGCAAATTCTCGCGCACTATTTTCACCACGATGGAACATGTGGCAAATATGAATATCTGCTGTCTCTACTATAACATTATAAATAAAACGAGATAGATAAATATTCACGCGGTTATTGGCATTTGGCACTTGCAAATTATTTTTGACAGTGTAGCGCGTAGGCATAATAAACATCTTTAATCTTAAGCAATGTATGACGTAGCTCGTAAGTTAATTCTAAGTCCTCTCAACCTCTGTTCACAACTTCAGTCGTTCAGTAAACCTCCAACCGAGAACACGCTCTTTCATTTGCCAACCTTCTGATTAGACACACATCAAGTACCTTACCGGCAAAGTGGTGACACCCGTACGTGTCCGCGCGCGATCGAGTTCCAAGTTATCGTAACCGAGAGTCTGCTATAGACGCTTATCGCGCGTAAAAATAAACGACCCACGTTACCAGGCCGCAGGTCTCCAACAAATCGCAGCCATGTCAACCCCGGAGGAGTCACAACCGCAGCAAATGACGGCAGTTTCCATCACACCGAGGATACCGGACTTTTGGCGAGATCGACCAAGGCTCTGGTTCCATCAATTCAATGCCATCGTGGATCCCCAAAAGGCAAGTGACCTGCACAAAAGTCAACTTCTAATAGCTAGGCTGAAACCTGACGAATTACCTGATATAAGTGACATCCTAGAAAACATGCCTGAAAATAATAAATTTGAAACTCTCAAAAATAGATTAATTTCGGTTTACGAAGAGTCGGAAACCAAACAACTGAACCAACTCTTAAACGAAATCGAACTCGGAGACCAAAAACCTTCACAATTATTAAGGCGTATGCGAGATTTAGGAAAAAATAGAGTGCCAGACGACACTCTAAAATTATTGTGGTCAGGCCGTCTTCCACATTCAATTAGGGCCGTAATAACCGCATGCGACACTAGTGAGGTAAAACTTGACAGTTTGGCTAATATCGCCGATAAAATCATAGAAAATACCAGGCCATCAGAAATAGCCCCGGTTACCAAAACAACCCCGAGTGTAGACCATACAATCCCCGAAACCATTGTTAGCGAATTGAAACAAATGAAATTAGAAATATCGGAACTACGCAGTAAACTAAACGGTTCATATACGCATAAAAACCGTAACTCGCGAAGTCGAGAGCGTTATGGCTCTAGCACATCCCGGTCACGTTCTAAAAGTCGCGAAAACACTCCAAAAAATACGGAAAAATACCTGAGCCAAAAAGCGAAACCAGGTGATGCGAATTACTTGTGTTTCTACCACTTCACTTACGGTACCAATGCACGTAAATGCGGCGACACAATAAATTGCGGCAGAAAGAACCCGGAAAACTAATACAGACACCGGGTCAAATACACAATGTCGCCGGTGTCGCAAATTCCTATCGTTTATGTGTTACAGATAATAAAACTGGTGCACGATTTCTTATCGACACTGGAGCTGACGTGTCGGTTTTAGCCGGTAAAAGGCAAAACGCATCCACGTCAGATTACATATTATACGCAGCCAATGGCACAAAAATTAAAACATACGGCGAAAAAACCATTACGGTTAACTTAGGTTTACGTCGCCCATTCCAATGGAAGTTCATACTAGCTGATGTTCAACGTTCAATTATAGGGGCTGACTTCCTTGCTGCTAACAAACTAATAGTAGATTTACATGGTAGGAAACTAATAGACAAACTCACTTTAATATCGCGCGCAACGAATATTACAAATTGCCACGAACCGAGTATTCGATCAATCGATGTAAACGACGAATACCATCTTATATTACAAAAATTTCCCGACATCACCAAATTGGAAAACTTCAAAACACATCCTAAACATGATGTACAACACCACATTTATACTACTGGACCTCCGGTTCATGAAAAGGTACGACCGCTTAATCCGGAGAAATACAAAGTAGCCAAAGCAGAATTCGAGAGGATGATGCAATTAGGTATTTGTAGACCTTCGAATAGCCCTTGGGCTAACCCACTTGTATGCGTTAGTAAAAAAAACGGTGAGATAAGACCATGCGGAGATTATCGTAGACTCAACGCACAAACTACTCCCGACCGTTACCCATTACCAAGACTACTTGATTTCACATACTTACTCAAAGGGAAATCTATATTTTCAAAAATTGACGTTCGGAAAGCTTACCATAATATACCAATGGCTCCCGAAGACATTCCAAAAACTGCAGTCATAACTCCATTCGGTTTATTCGAATTTACAAGAATGAACTTTGGGTTACGTAACGCAGCGCAAGATTTTCAAAGACTAGTCAATAATGCATTAAAAAGTCTAGATTTTGCATTTCCTTATCTTGATGACGTAATTATAGCTTCAGAATCGAAAGAAATGCATGTAAAACATTTAGAGACAGTTTTGGAACGTTTAAATAATTACGGCTTAACGATCAACACAGATAAATGTGAATTTGGTAAATCCGAATTGGACTTCCTCGGTTACCACATCAACTCAAAGGGCATAAAACCGAGCGCAAAAAAAACGCAACTTATAAATGACTATCCACAACCCAAAACAATTGAGGAACTCCGACGTTTCCTCGGAATGATGAATTTCTACAGACTAAACATCCCAAAAGCTGCAGAAATTCAAGCACCACTAAACGCGTATTTACATAATTCCAAAAAACGCGACAAAACCGAAATTACGTGGACTGAAAGTGCATTAGAAGCATTCAGTCGATGTAAACAAATCATCAATAATACAGTGATGTTATCACATCCCGACGCAACCGTGCCACTAGTATTGATGACAGATGCTTCCGGTACTTGCGTAGGTGCAGTTTTAAATCAGAGAGTTAGTGATAAATTAGAACCTCTAGGATTTTACTCAAAGAAACTCACTGACACTCAAACAAGATATAGTACTTATGATAGGGAACTTTTAGCAATATACATGGCAATAAAACACTTCCGCCATTTGGTAGAAGGCAGAAAGCTAACAGTCCTAACAGACCACAAGCCATTAACATTCGCCCTATCGAAAAAGGTGTCGCCGTCAGACTCACCTAGGCGATTAAGACAATTAGACTTCATTTCTCAATTTTGTGATAACATCATGTACATAGAAGGTGACAAAAATACAGTCGCCGACGCATTATCCCGAATTGATGAGATTATTGTGCCATCATTATTCGACTATCAAAAGTTAGCTGAACTACAAAAAAGCGATTCGGAATTACAAAACCTACGTAAACATGATAAACTCCAATTTAAATTAATCACCATGCCCAATTCGGAGATAAAGATAGCCTGCGAAACATCAACAAACGACATACGTTCTTATCTACCTATACAGTTTCGGGAACTCGCCATCAAAACTTTACACAATGTGAGTCATCCCGGCGTCGCAGCTACCCAACGCTTAGTTAAGTCAAGGTATTTTTGGAGCAGCATGAATAATGACATAAGAAAATACGTGAAAATGTGTGTTCCCTGTCAAAAATGTAAAATTCAACGCCACACAGTAACACCGATAGGCGAATTTGACAACACAGGAAATCGTTTCGAACACGTACACATAGATATAATAGGACCACTGCCACCGGCAGAGGATTTCAAATATTGCGTCACCATCATCGACAGGGTGACGAAATGGCCTGAAGTTATACCCGTTAAAGACATAACAGCTGAAACGGTTGCTAAAGTGTTCGTAGAGCATTGGATTGCTCGTTTCGGTTGTCCAATACGTATAACCTCAGATCAAGGTCGTCAATTTGAATCAGACCTATTTCGGCAGTTATTAAAAAGACTCGGCATTGAACGAGTTCGTACAACCGCATACAACCCAAAGGCGAACGGCATGATCGAAAGACTGCACCGTACCTTAAAAGCTTCTATCATGGCAAAATGTTCAAATAGTTCACAATGGTTACGGGAATTACCTCTAGTACTCCTAGGGTTACGCTCAGCAGTTAAATTAGATCTGGGATACAGTCCATCACAATTTTTATACGGCAGTAGTCTCAGACTCCCAGGTGACCTATTTCTTTCAAAGCCTACAACCAACATTAACGAGAGCGATTACATCAAACAGTTAACCAATTCATTGTCATCCGTTCCCAACCTCTCACATTCAAGTTCACATAACAATAACAATAGTGTATTTATTCATAAAGACTTATCCATTAACACTCATGTGTTTGTTAGGAACGAAGCACGGCGTTCTTTGGTACCACCATACGAAGGCCCATATAAAGTACTAACACGTCATCCAAAATTTTACACTTTAGACTGTAACAACAGGCAAGTCACAGTATCACTTGATCGTCTAAAACCAGCTTATTTATTAGACTTTGATAATGTGCCGGTCCCACGCCAAGAGACCCAAACAAAGCCACCCGATACCGTCCCACATCCGGCGAACGTTGCCACTTCATACGACACTTCAAGCACTACGACACCGCCGGTTATAACGAAATCGGGCCGCGTCGTTAAGAGGACCGTAAGATTCGACATGTGAGCCGCCACTTCAACGTCGTTATCAACTGTTTCCATAACCGTCAGACGTCAACAAAAGCTCACTATCGCTGCACTCATACCAGTCAGCAACAACATGGGCCAGCCAGCTAACAAAATGACCATCGTTGCGCACTAGAACAGCGCAGCCAACATTTTTGGAAGATGAAACCATTACCATCACATCACCTACAAGATGTTACTAGCCGCAATCATCCTAGTCAACAGCGGTAACCCTATGTATACCTACTCTACGTGGGGTGGAGCTATGGCAGGCGTCGCATCGAAGCCGCTGCCGTCGAATCAAGAATCAGCTGCGCGATCACACAACACAACGTGCTAACGGCGTACCACTGGAGACGCCAACCTACAAGCAAATATCGCAAGTGCAAAGTGCAAACCTCAAACAAACTTAAGTGTAGTGTAAACAATTTCCGTCGAAAGACCGTGAACACTCTAGTACTTAAAAAGTTATAAGTAAAACAATTGTCCACAACCAATGACGTAATATAATGTTTATACGACTATAAGTATGTCCTTAACTTACATAATTTGTTTATTTTAACGTTTGTACTGTTTGTAGCGTAGTTCATAATTTTATATTCATTTAGGGAGTAAGTAAAACTTAATGGTTTAATCTAAGGGGGGAGGATTGTAGCGCGTAGGCATAATAAACATCTTTAATCTTAAGCAATGTATGACGTAGCTCGTAAGTTAATTCTAAGTCCTCTCAACCTCTGTTCACAACTTCAGTCGTTCAGTAAACCTCCAACCGAGAACACGCTCTTTCATTTGCCAACCTTCTGATTAGACACACATCAAGTACCTTACCGGCAAAACAGAATACGCTTAAGTACTTACCGGCTCAGGGCAATGATCGTCCAAATATGGGTAAAAGCTAAATAAAATCGTTTTCTCAACAGATTATACGAATTATATCAACGTTTTGCATGATATACTGACTCGAGGGCAAGAACTGATTCTTCATTTATCCAGAGGATACAAGACAGCGGCTAGGGTGAATCACGAATGGCGCGAAAAAATGAAAAGAATCGTTAGTGAAGTACGTACTTACCTACCTTGCCTGTTACCGTTTCCTTCTACCATTACATTAATTTATTGTTCTACTGACTAACGAGCTGGGACATGGCTGGGACAAGGACATCACACATTGTTTGAGTTGATGCTGAATTAATTCCAAAATATTCAATTCGGAGCACAACATGTCATGCTGTCTTGCCTTTATCTCGAAGCCTCGACCTGACGTAAACGGTAACTCATCCGGCGACTGATCGCGGCCAGCGTAGCTTAACCCTCCCTGATAGCATGTAATTTACCACGTTGCGTACCTACGTACCTAACGAAACAGTTTTACAATAGGAAAGTATTATTATTTTTATTAAGTAATGAACGTGCGAATCTCGGAATTTGAGATAAGATATAATAGATAGGTAAGTGTTTATAGTACCTAGTACCTACACTTAGAGCATATCTTAAAATGTTATCAAAACAATATTCAAGGTCGGTCAATCAAGAAACAACTAGAGAGTTATGTACCGAACTACAAGGTTCAATTGTGAATTACAACTAACTATTTATAATTACTCTATCGCATAATTTTTCGATAATTTATAATCTCTCCATGCCAAACCGACAAATTGTGAACAGCCGATTCTGCAAAAATCTCACCGTGAAGCTCCGTGAAGACTTGGGTGAAGTGAGCTGACATTCCATCTAATGCCTAGGGATTGACACTATTGACAGCTCACTTCAAGCTCACTTCACCCAAGTTTTTACGTTGTGATTTTTGTAGAATCGCTTGGCTGGTATCAAACTTGCATGCGACGGATCGGACCTTGCGCTAATCCTAAATAACTGCGCCAAGTGACTCTGACCGACTTGGAAGTACCTAGAGCTCGCCGGCTGCTTCCACGGCACCGCTCACTTCGCTCGCTTGGGTCGTGTGCGGTTGCTCACAGTTCTAACCTTATCTAACCCATTTGGTCGGGGATCGGGGTGCCTTGGCTTAGTTAGTGCAACCAATTCGGCTACCGTCAACAAGACTGACAAATCAGGGACGGTTCACAATTTTACGGGTAGGTAATAAAATGGACAGATTGTGAACCCTGTCGGTAACTGCATCTATTCGTTCACAATTTGACGGTTTGACATGCATAGATTATAAACTATAATAAAGGATTACCTCATAGTTATTGTACAGTTCACAATTTATCGACAGTTTACAACTCGCGAGATAGATTATAAACGGTGTTCACAATCATACGGTGACATAAATGTACAGAGGCCAGCACATCAAGCTACCCCAATCTGTCAAATTCTCCCAATTGAATAAGAACCTTATTCCTTTGCAGTAAAGTTAAAAATCTATTAAAGAAATTTGACAGATTGGGGTAGCTTGATGTGCTGGCCTCTGTACATATTTTTGAGGCTACCTACTGCACCTCGACTACCCCATAATTATTCAAATGAATAACTGCCATTCCCCAGTTCATGGCTTTCATTTACCACTTCGCGGGAGGCGATCCTGAGACGAACCAGTATTTAATAGACTTGCCAAAGTTACTGACGATCAAAGCGCCGACAGAAGTCAACCCCGAAGAAGACCCCTGTGATTGTTATGATGACGAAGAGGATACACCTCTCGAAGACAAACGTAGCTATTGATTTTTTTAAAGTTTTCACACTATTACTGTTCCTTTTGTGAATTTTAGTGTAACGACTACCCAACAAACATTTAGGCGCTAAGGGCAACCTTTTTTAGCTCTCATAGTATTATAAATGATATATAAGAGCTCCGATAATGACATTAGATTCTACTGTGGTGTTAAGGATAAATAATTAAACCTTCAAGAGGAATAACAGTTAAAAAGAAAAAAATATAACTTAAGGCGGTAGCATGGAGTTGGTAGGAAACATTGTATAGCTCTCTCTTATAACTTTAAGAAGCGTTAAACACTGAAAGCTATTGTAAAGTGTCTACTAACTCTTACTAACGGCTGATGTCTTTGAACACATTTAGTTAGATGCTTTGTAACACCTTAAGGCTTACCATAACAGCTTTAAGAAGCGTAAAACACTGTAAGTAATTGTAAGGTGTCTACTAACACTTACTAACAGCTGATGTCCTTAAATAGAGTCACTGAAATACTTTGTACCACTTAACGAGTTCTATCGAGCCCTAAGAGTTAGCAAAAGAGCTATTAGTGTCATAAAAGTGTTCATTATAAATCCTGTAGAGCTAGATGCTGCAATAGTCAGAAACTACCTATAAATAACTAATGATTATATAATGGGGTTACTGGGTCAATCTTAGTCAATACAATGGTTTTTAGAAATACTTCTATATGGCGGCGAACAATAAGTGCATAGATTATAACTCTTAATTATTACTTTACGTAGAGTTATAGAATTTTATATCACCTAAATAGCAAAAACTCATCGACCACCATGATCGTTGAATTTTGCTCATTGAACTGATTCCGGTTAATAAAAACGATGCTAGTTCTAAAATCCTCATTGATATCTATAACTTTCACTTATAACTATCTAAAATAAATAATATAATTATAGAAGCTTCTAAAAGTTAGTTTAAAAAATACAAAAAAAAGTTCAGTACCTATTATAGTAAAGACAACTCATAACATTCAAAACAAATAAAAAATAACTTTGGTTACGTTCGTACAGGCTTTTCCATTTTGCATAATTACTATAAATAATAGACATGAATTATTTTATTTATTCAGTCAAATATGTTTTACGTAAAGGTTTTATTAAAACAATAACAGAACCCTGAAAATATTTAGTTTACATCTTCACATAGAACCATTATGCAAACTGAACCTATAAAGTTGTTGTCTTTTCACTTTTAGAACCATATTGTAGAACTGCAAATGGCATAGAAGTGCTAACAATCACTCTTTAAGCACTACGTTAGGAATAACAGAGTTATCAGGATCCTTAAGTAATTTAGATATTGACGCCATTAAATAAATAGTTAGTATAAAAATTTAAAAGGAAAAAACTTTTTCTAATCATTATTGCTCCACTTATTTAATATATTATTGTCAGTTTTCCATTAACATACCTATAGACAGTACCAGAAACTATTATTCACCATAATTGAAACAAAAAAATAACTGAGGCAGTAATTTTTTTCTATATAATATCATCAAAAGCAGTTTATTTTTGAGGCGTATCAAAATTGAGATGAAAACATATATACATTGTTACAGAAAACTTACCATAGCAGTGAGTTTTAATAATTATAACACCTAGTACCTAATCTAAAATACATTGACTTACCTGTTTTATTAAACATAAAGTCACTTCCAAATACTATAAGCTAGGCTATATCATTAAATCGGGGATGAATATGCGTACTGCTAAATATTTTAACGCTATTGACGGTAAAAAAAGCACAAAATATATGAAAAGAGGTGAAAAGGTTGGCGCTTTGGGTGATGATCATTGCTACTAAATACCTACAATATATTCTCAAGGTATATATTGTATCGAAGAAGCACTAATATGTTACTAAAAAAGTTATTAGAGTAGATTTCATAACTATATTACTACTTTAGCTTGCAGTTGTAACCTGAGTATAGCTTACAATACACTTGAAGTGGTAAGCACTGCTTCAATAGCACTATTGTAGCTCTTTATTGTCACTCATCTAACACTACTCTATAACTATTATGTCACTATAAGCTATAAAATCGTGGGCCCAAATCAGGGTTATAAGACAGTTAAAACGCGCTATATCACCAAATTTTAGTACCTGTATAGGACCTTAGGTTCGTAAAATTCTCTTAAACAGCTCACATAGCACTTATTATTAACACCAAAATGTTAGTTGGGTAGCTACTCACTAACAGCTAAAGGTGTAGGTACTTAGGTAGGTACCTACTTAATAGGCTTGTCAACTGAAAAAATCTAATTAGTCCGTCAGTTAGATAGTCAAAAAATATTTGACCCGTATTTTTTCTTTTGTTACGTAAACCAAAATTGACGAAGATACGACACTTTTAAAATTCTCAATACGTCACACATTGGTGTAATTTTTAGTGCATGCTGACGTCACGCACGAGCCCCCACTCCCGAGTTTTGATGCGTTTTATCTTTGTCAATATTCATTGATTTACTAAAACAAAAAATACGTGTCCATTATTTTCCAATACTCTAACTGACGGACTAAATAGATTTTCAATTTATTGATGGTGGAAACTATCCTATTGCGTAACACACTATCTGTAGCAATGACTTTTATTTTGACAGTTCAACAACATTCATTGCGTTAGTTACGTTGTTGAGCAGACAAAATATGAAGCAATGGATTCGCAATATCTTTGAAATAGGATGTGAGAGGGAGTGGGCCGTAATCCACCACACTGGCCCAGTGCGGGTTGTTGGCATGTCTTCGAATCTTTAGTTCTAAGACATTCCGGTTTCCTCACCTTGTTTTCGACGACAGTTATTCAATCCACGACAGTTATCCTCCCACTCCGCGCAGAGCGGGAGAAGTTATTTGATAGTTTCCCACCCTCAAAAAATAAAAAAGATGTCACATGTCTTCGAATTAGGGCTCAAACACATAAAGACGTTACAACGACGCAACGTGCCACGGTACGGCAACGTGACGTGAAGTTCACGTCACGGTGCCGTGACGTGGAAATAGACGTCGAGTTTAAAATTAAATAATCACGTTACGACAACGTAACGTGCCACGTTGCACGGCACGTCGTCGTGACGTAAAATCTTACGTTGCACTCCTGCAGATGTGCCGCATTTGTTATTTAATATTCAAAGATGACGGATAACACTGAAGTCGATCACTTAACAACCTTAGTTCAGGAGCGTCCCGTACTATGGGACAAAACATCTGAAGACTTCAAGAACATCAATCCATTTCTCAAAATTAACTGCGGTAATTCTACAAATGCGCCACGCGGCGGCTTCAATACGACGTCGTTTTGCGTTGTCGTGACGTGGATTTTCATGACGTGGATTTTTACGTTGCTCGACGTCGATTTCCACGTCACAGCACCGTGACGTAAATATCCACGTCACGTGCTGTGCCGTGGCACGTTACGTCATCGTAACGTGTTTATGTGTTTGAGCCCTTATTGGTTTTAGGATATGCCAGTTTCCTTACGATGTTTTTCTTGACCGTTTTGAGAGCACTGGTGATGGAATAATTTACACAAAGTAAAGCGCCTGTCTGGGTTCGAACCTACGGCCTCGGAACTCGTAAGTCGCAGCTGTTATCACTGGGCCACCACTTCTCACACTGGTGATAACAAGCAACAAACCTGCAAAAATTACGTTGGATCATATCGGCGTACTTTCGCCTGCAACACTTTTTAAAATTATACAGGTTGAAATGACCTTTATGTTCGCATAACTCGTCAAAATGTAGGGAACAGCTGATTTTTTTTTTTCGCGAATCAGGTTTGTTCCCATAGTAAAAGTTCATATTGATGAGTACAATGACCCCATAGGAGGATAACGGTAATTAAAATTACACCCAGTATATACGTACGTATAGGCTATGACACTTTGCAGCATCAGCTCGACGGCTCTTACTATTACCGTCGATGATACTCCTTTTAGGCTACGTACGCACTCACAGGTTGCCTGCTTAGCGCCTAGAGCCTAACGAGTCACCTTTCGAGTAGCGTAGTAAAACGATCGCTCTAGTATTCTTGCAACTGGCCGCACTGCGCGCTTGGTGCCTTCGCTAGTCGCCTAGCGTTTATAGAAGGATGTTAAGTCACTAGGCTCTAGCTAGGGGCTTAGCAAGTCATCTGTCAGTGCGTACGTAGCCTTAGTTCCTATCCTAATGAAGTTTCTACACCCCAGAAGCTGCTAAAGATAAAGAATGGTGGGAAGATTTGGACGCTAAAAATAGTCCTTTCGTGATGTATGGTGACATGGCCGACTTTGACCCTGATCGACGGAGAGAAGTCCTCAAAAAAAATAGGGAAGCCTCGAGAATTAGGGCTCAGAAGACAGCGCCCACAGAGTGGAAGGAATTGTGTATGTTGGTGATAACTTTCTACCAGTGTTACAGTCTCAGAATACAGTCTGAGATTAAAAATTACTGAAATCGATTCAGTAGTAAATTTCTGAACAAACTACTTTCAGGACTTGAAACTTTTCAGGATTCTTTTACACCTTGTTATTGCGTCATGAGTGGCATTATTATAGGTCATCCGAGGTGCAGGTGAACGATTACTTAGGACACTCCAGCAAGTGGGGCAATTCCTAGTTCGAACTAAGAATGAATGACAATACCTACGATTTAAAAGCTCTCTTTACTCCCGATGTGTTTTTGCCCGACCGAAAAAGTTAATTAATCGGGGAGTAGGGTTCATTCCGAAGTGTCGAGAAACCGACCTAAATCACTATTTGGTATCTGCAATTGTTTAGGCAGGTATGATCTCCAAGAATGTTGTAGCTACAACGACTCACTAAGATAGCTGCTTATACTACCTCTCAAGTTACCACACCATTTAAACAACGCAGCGCCCGCGGTTTCCCCCGCATAAGTTTCGATTCCGTGGGAATATCGCGATAAAAAGTGTCCTATGTGTTAATCCTGGTTATAAACTATCTGTGTGCCAAAATTCATCCAAATCCGTTCAGTAGTTTTTACGTGAAAGAGTAACAAACATCCATCCATCCATCCTCACACGACTTTCGCATTTATAGTAATTAGTAGGATATTAATTAGTTTAGTGGGATGGGCATTTTCATGCTGATAAAGAATAAGTCAAATCTCGTTATACCTTGGATGAGTTTTAAACCTCAATTAACTGTTTTTTTACAGCTTTCAAGGATATGTATTACAAATCTAAGTGTGTCCATTTGGATAAAATCAAGAATGTGTATCTAGATAAGCTGCCTGTAGCTATAAAGTGGGAATGTACTCGTACACATTCACCGGCAGAAGGTGATTTTAGAACAAATTCTAAAATGGTATGTTAAAGCTTTAAGTAGAGATCTCGCAGCTAACATGTAAACCTCTCCTTGCACATCTTACGTAGAAGTGGTCGGACGGCGTCGACGACAGAGGGAACCGCTTCTGTCGACACCCACCGTCGACGCACCGGCGGTTGCTGTCGACAACGTGTTGCTCGTGTATTTGATTACGGTGCTCATATACACCAGCGGCATCTGATGTCGACGGTCGTAGTTATCTCTGTCGTCGACGCTTGTCGCTCGCGTAGGTATGCACACTAAAACGTTTTGGGAATATACGCTCATCGTGCGTACAGCTAAGGAGTGGCACCTACTCCCTGCCGGAGTCTGTGTATTCTGATCCTGGGTTCGATTCCCGGGTCAGGCAAGTGTTGTTGAGTTTTTCCATCAGGGAATTCTTTGTAACAGCCCGGAGTTTGGAAGTTGGCGGTGTGGAATCAACTTTGAACCTTATGCTTTAGCAATAAAGTTGAAATGTATTAAAGAAATTTGACAGATTGTAGTAGCACAGATTACTGAATAGTTACTACGTAACAGATACTTCACTCAGTAGAAAATTTCCAATACCTATTACGATAATTGCCTACTCCCTCGCGTCAACAACCACTGTATGCTAAAATGCGCCTAAATGCTCAAGCGTACAGCAGTGATTGCTTCGCACCGCGCGATTCCACAGTAATCGCAGGGCTGCCTCTTCGATAAAATTAAATTAACATAACTTTTTATCTATGTTATTGAGAACTGTGAATATGTTCTGACTTTTATGTGGCAGTTAAAAATTTTATCATTTATAAAATATTTAACCAACTTAAAAAAAAAGGAGGTGATCAGACATACAGGCCAAACTGAGATGTTTGACTTGTATGGTTTGTAGGTATGTATGTTTGTGCGCGATAATCTCTTTATCCCTTCTTTTGCTTGATTTACACCCATCTACAGCACATAAGGCACCACACGGCATCGTAATACGCGTACGAACGAACAGCACTATTAAACTTGAACGGCGTGCGCGCGCTTCGCTTGCGAAAACCGCACTGAATTTGATCCGCCGGCGGACCGAGACCGCTCGGCTGGGCGGTAGGCACTTATAGCGCGCAAGTACATGGAGTGACGGAGGCCTGGTAGTAGCTTGATGTGTCTGTACAACTAAAAAGTGAAAAATAAAAGCGTTAAAAAAAATTAACCAACTTCCAAAGTGAAAAATAAGTGTAATTTCGGAAATCGGTGATAAAAAACGAAAATGCGGAACCAACGACACCGACTTCCGAAATTAAAGTTATTTTTCACTTTGTTGTGTTTTTTTGGAAGTCGTTTGTTTTTTTTTTTTTTTTTGTAAAAAAGTTTTTCTCCTCGCTGCACTGGGTATAAACCTCGTTCCGCTTTTCGAATATTTTTTAAACGTGTTTTGTTTTCTCTTTCTAGTCAACCCCGCCCTATAATCGACAAGCAAGTGACTACCGCGGCAATATGGGCTCTATTCTCAAGATCATGTGAGTCCTTCTTACTAGCTTTTCTCGTGTATCCTCCTGTCCTTTTCCCTATTTACTTTGACTAGGGGGATGCGCTAAGGTAGCCCGCAAAATTCAAAGCACATCATTCATAGCGTACCCAAAAAAATAAAGTGCCTCCCTTATTAATGTTTTCATAAAGGAAATAAAATGTTGAACATTTTTTGTAATATTACAACGAAAGTCTACAACTACCTAACCTTTTGGCTGCTCTGAATTTGAAAGTATCAAAAATCATATTTTTGCCAAAAATATTTTGACAATTCTTTTAAAGACGCTCGATTTCAGTTGTAAACCCAATACGGCAATACCTCATGGTAGAAATGGACAACGTGGATCAGCATTAGGTATAGATAGGTACTAAGGTTATTTAATACTAATAGGCATTAATATTAGTCATCGGTGGGTTGTATATTGATTCAAATATGATTCGCGACCGTAACCAATATGGCTTTACAGAATTATAATCATTAGTACGCACGGCTATAAATGACCAGTATAAGCTGACCTCTGATTGTATGAAAAGCCTATACAATGCGAGATCAGCTAAAACTGGAAGTGTATAGCTTGAACTAACTCAAGGAAAATTTAACTCAAGGAGTTGTACACACTCCTTGAGTTAGATTTGGCCTCAAAATGTCATGATTTTATGAAGTAGTCATTATGAACATAGAAAGTAGTATAATAATTTAATAAGTAATGAAAAAAAGGAAAAAAAATCATTTTTAACGGGTAAGGTTGTTCGCGCCAAGGATCAACTGCCCCATAATGTTTTGTTAAGTAGAAGTGTGATTGTAGGTACTCTAGTTACAGTGAAATAAACTAATTATCCGTAACACGAGGACTTATTTTAACCAGTGATGTACAGACGCCAACACATCAAGCTACCCGAAACTGTAAAATTCCAATCAACTTTGAACATTATGCTGTAGCGTTATAGTTGAAATTTGACAGATTGTAGCTTGATGTCCTGGCTTCTGTCTAAGTACAGATTTTCACTGTATAGTCTGGTCTGCATGGTGACAATATAAGTAGATAATAGGTGTGATGTGTGATTCGTGTTAGTCATCAAAAAGGCAATCTAGTCGTAATTCCATCTCAGCGACAATCAATATCTAAAACTTGTCAAAAATGTAGGAAAATTAGAGGTATCACACAGACAGATTGAGACAGGAATTAGACTATGAACGTTCTTATTACGAGAATTGCCCCTCTGGTTTTCACTTCGCTGAATACAAGCGTGATGTTATATAATTGCAGCACTTCTGGACCGAGTACAGCTCCTGTGCCGGCTAAGACTGAGCTCCTGGGCGCCAGGGATTCCATAGAAATCACTTCCGCCACCAAATTGGTAAAATATGGTCGTTTATGACATACGTATCGGTCGAATAGCGATTTCTGAAAAATAGTACACGAAATAGTACATGTGCCAGCACATAAAGCTACCCGAGACTGTCAAAATTTCCCAATCAACTTTGAACCTTATGCTTTGGCGATAAAGTTGAAAATCTATTAAAGAATTTTGACAGATTGTAGTAACTTTATGTGCTGGCGTCTGTAAGTACAGTCAGCGAAGGACATAAGTATGCAGGGTCGTCGAATATAGTTGAAGTTGACTAAGAAACCGATTGATGTTTTCGAATGAAATTTAATTTGATAAATGCACTGTTTGTTTACTATTAATTGAATTAAATTTTATTCGAAAATATCAATCGGTTCCTTACTAAACTTCAACTATATTCGACGACCCTGCATCCTTATCTCCTTTGCTGACTGTACATCACGATACGTGTCACTAAAGTTGCCTCCATTATTGCACGACGCGCGACGTGAAATTAGCGAGCGTGCTAAACGCCGTGTATGAACGGACGCACGAATGGAAGTACACACGGCTACACATCAAGCTATACATTTCCAGTTTTAGCTGACCTCGCATTGTTTTTTTTTACAATTACGGTTTTTCTTACAATCAGAAGTCATCTTATACTGGTTATGTATAGCTTGATGTGTAGCCGTGCGTACAGCGGAAGCTTAGTAATAGGGACCTGTTGGGCACATTAAAAATTAATATGAAATATTAGCAGTGTAGTCGAAATCTGGCCATTTTTGCCTGTATACCAAACGGCTTGTACGAATGTATACAATGTTTTCAGCGGAGGTCGCTAAAACCACAGGACCCCGAGGTCGGCGTTCCACCGGAAAGTGTGGTCCTTAACATCGGGAAGAAACGAGTTAGTAACGTTTTAAAATAATCACAACTGTTGCACGAATGCATATTGAAAAACCAATCAAGTGCGAGTCGAACTCGCGCACCGAGGGTTCCGTACAAAGTAGGTATGTAACAACACGGTTTTCGGATTTTTTTTTTGTGACCTTGCTTCTTGCCAAATTTCATGATTCTAAGTCAACGGGAAGTACCCTATACAATTTGATTCCCTTGAGAGTGTCGAAATATGCGTTTTTGCGGCATAAACGGCCGTATCTTTTTTTTTACGTTGACTTAGAAGTTTGATTTTTTCACAACTTCAAGGGACCGCAGACCAGACCGAATATAGTTATGGTTTTAATTTCAACTCGATACCTCCACGCGTTCCCGAGATAAAGGGTCTTGACAGACAGACGGACGGTCGGATGGACGGATGGACGGACGGACGAACAACAAAGTGATCCTATATGGGTTCCGTTTTTTTCTTTTATGGTAGGGAACCCTAAAAATCGTAACAGAATGATCTAATTAAGAGGAAATGCGGTCGGACTTTTGAAAAAGCCTAAGAGCGGTTCCGCACTCGGCACTACATACAATCCGAATCAGAGAAATGCCAGTCCAAAGTGACCGTAATCCTATTTGTATGAGGGGTTGCGCACTAGAGCCGAACTCTATACGTCAGAATTTAGAACATTCCCAATTCGGATTGAAGTCGGATCTTTAGCGCTCCTGCACACGATGCCGCCGCCGCGCCGACACCGCGCCGCCACCGCGCCTCTATGCTGTGTATACGTTCGCGACCGCACCGCCCCCGCGCCGCCGCCGCACCGCCACCGCGCCGCCATTCGCCACTGTTTGACTTTGCTTATTCCATTACCGGCCGTCAACGTATGCAAAAATTCATTAATAAATCAAAATAATAATAATAATATCTGTAATTATTAATAAATCTAAAAATTTGTCGAATGTCTGGTAATTCATCCGCAGATAATCACAAAACTTGCCCTCATCTTTTCGTAGATCTTCGTAAAGTGTGTGAAATTCACCATATTGCTCCCGTCGCATTAGAATAGGATGTACCCACAGCTTTCATTATGCCATTTTCTGTACATTTAGTAAGCCAACACTAACTTCTTTTTATTCGTTAAGTTGGACATATTCGTGCGAGTACTACGCGTATGCTCTTCGCAGCTACTTAGCAATGTATTACTAACAACTGTATAGTGGTATGGTAAAATCAAGCGGCGCGGACGCGGTAGCGGTGCGGCGGCGGCGCGGGGGAGGTGCGGTCGCGAACGTATACACAGCATAGAGGCGGGCGCGGTGTCGGCGCGGCGGCGGCAAAGCGGCATCGTGTGCAGGAGCGCTTAACTTGGATTCAGATCGGATGTAGTGCGGAACCGCTCTAAGTAAAAAGTAATAATTGGCTCTTGCCTATTGCCTCCTCCAATATTGGGCCAATTTAAAAGATATTTCATAAGCTGAATAAGAAGGATATATTATACTGTGTCCCTAAATTTTTTTTTTCATTAAGGGTCCCTATCAATTTCGCGGTCTAAAAACAGAAAATTCAAGTTTTTTCAGCGCAAATTTCTCAATAACCTTAAATTAACTAGTTTTTTTTTAAATACACAGTTATTTATCAACTATTTATCTAGTAAGTGTACAATTTTAAATTTTGATAACTACTTAATATAAATTACAAAAAATAAAAATCTGACATGTTTTTACGTAAGCACGAAACACCATATTTTTCAATTACTTTTCTAATTTACTGGCAGCAAATACCTAACAATCTAAAAAAAAATTATAAATACTGGGCTTAGATTATATTAGTAAGTGTACAATTTTGTTTTTTAAAGTTTAATGATTTAGTACTTGTAAAAAAATGTTAATCACGCTGAAAAAACCCAATAAAATCATGTGCAAAACCCTTGTCTACGCGTAACAATTTATTGAAAATAATAATAAGTGTTAAATATTTTAAAATTTAAGGTATATATCTACCAAAATCAATGTTTATATTTTTATTTTGACTACCTACTTATTTAATTGTAGTAAAATATTTAAATGATGCCTTATAAACTTAAATTCGATCGTTCGTTTACTAAAATTGAAATTCTTAGACTTACTAGATAAATAGGTGATAAATAATAGTGTATTTAAAAAAAGAATGTAGATAACTTAAGGTTGTTGAGAAAATTGTGCTAAAAAAACTGATTTTCTGTTTTCACCCCGCGAAACTGATAGGGACTCTTAATAGTTGTTTTTGTACACCTACTTACTACCCTCAAAATAATGCCGATTCAAACAGAGTTGGCTTCTGTTTGAATCGGCATTTTTTGAGGGTTCTAGAGCTTATAAAAATAATGTACTGTAGACGCTAGCAGGTCAACCTGCCCCAATCTGTCAACTTTGATGGATTTTTAACTTTAGCACAAAGGAATAAGGTTCATATTCAATTGGGAAAATCTGACAGATTGGGGTAGCTTGATGTGCTTGCCTCTGTACCATCAAAATAGAGAAAGAAAACAGGCGAGAGCGTTTTTATGGAGAAAAGACCACCCGCATTTCCTCTTAAGAGCCTACACTACCTCAGCTAAAATTCACTCTTTATCTCGCTCGCACGATACTGCTCACGGACTGAGTGAGAGCGAGACAGAGTGCGGTGCTAGGCGGCAGGCAGCGCCAATAGTTTAGGTATTTGCTTTTTACGGTGAAAATAATGGTAATTAAAGAAAAGTAAATAACATAAGACCTGCTTTATAGTTAGTTCAGTTAGTATACAAAGTTTCATTATCTAATTTGAAGTATTTTTTGAATACCAGCGGTTCATTGTTCGGTTTGGAGGTAACTTTGGAATTTTTTTCTATCGAGAAAATTTTATGAAATCGTGTTTTCGTCGAACATAAGACCTAGCATTAATCCTCAACTTTTCCATACTTATATTTATTACAAAATTAATGCTGCAGTATTTTCGACATAACGGAGGATCATGCTAAGCCATTTGAGGTAGTATAGGCCCTTAATAGAACCATTTTTCTAGTGTAGCGATTTATAGCACCGTATCCGCTGGATGTGGGAAGCTCAGTATCGGTCGAACTAGAGTGCTTGGGGGAGGCCTATGGCCAGCAGTGGACGTCTTTCAGGTGAAATGATGATGACGATAGCGCTTTAAACAAGGTTGTTTTAGCGCGTGGCCAAAATTGGAACTAACGGCGCCCTCTCGTTTTTTTTTTTTTGTATACATTTCAAGTGACATTTGACAAAACAATTGCACAAAGTTTACCAACAGCGCCGCCGCCCTGACAACGTCATTCAAGCGCCAAAATATCCTTGTTGTACAGTCAGCAAAGGAGATAAGTTTGCGGGGTCGTCGAATATAGTTCAAGTTTACTAAGAAACCGACTGATGTTTTCAAATGAAATTTAATTTGATAAATGAACTGTTAGTTTTCTATTAATTAAATTTTATTCGAAAACATCAATAGGGTTCTTACTAAACTCCAACTATATTCGACGATCCTGCATATTTATCTCCTTTGCTGACTGTACAAGTGACACCAGTAGGTACAGACGCCAGCACATCAAGCTACCCGAAACTGTCAAATCCCAATCAACTTTGAACCTGCGATAAAGTTGAAAATCTATTTTTAAAAAATTTACAGATTGTAGTACCTCGATGTGCTGGCGTCTGTACAATCAGCCCCAAAAACATATTATATTTTATATTATTATATTATATTTTCATTGCGACCGAAGTTGTTCCAGACATGTTTAGATATACTTAGATCTATTATTTTCATTTACCGTTTACTTACACAAAAGCAAGTTGTAAAAACTAGTTACCAATATAAACGCGCCCCACTCTTCTTCCGAATCGTTAGTCGTTATCGCTAGTAAATTCCACTAGTGTTTTAGCTTTTTCGATACTTACACACTAATTACCCACTAATAATAAATTAGTGTGTATCAACAAAACTAAAACACTAGCGGAATGTTGCAGACTTGCGCTATAAGCATTAGGAAGCGCTATAAGAGTGGGGCGCGTCTTTGTGGATTGCACTGTCTCTTTAATTTTTTATCTGTTACAACGTCGGCCGCAACGTGCCACGATCCGACGTCGTATCGTGTGTCAACAGATTAATTTCGAGGTATTAGCTACTGGTACAGCCCGATTCAAAATGGCGGCTCTGAAGTGCGTTACTCGCTGCGCAGTACCTCCCCCCTCACCCCCGCTGACAGGTGAATGTGTTACTGCGCAGCGACACGCCTCGTGTTCCAAGCCGTCGTCGTGAAGTTTGAATAGGGCGGTAGTAGGTGCTCTTACCCAGGCTTATTATCCTCTTTTTAATGCTTATCTTGTTCCTAGCAGCCATCGGTATTCGTTGACAACGAATCAGACGAAGAATTTGAGCGGACGACGTAATTATTTTACTTTTTAATAAATTTTAGCATAGGCAGAGAACAATAGCTTTCTTCTCCGTGGTTTAGCGTAATTAAATACTACCAACTTCCAAAATAATACTACTAAGTGAAAAATTGCTTTAATTTTGGAAGTCGGTGGCTAATAAGGAAAATACAATAATAAAAAGACAAAGTAGGAAACTAGTGGTTTTTTTTTTTAATAAATATTAAGAGTAATGTTCGCAGGCAAGCTTAGTTTACGTAGCAAAGTATATCTTGCCCTTAGGCGCATCACCCACTGCACCGCTTCACGCGGCGGGACACAGATAACGCGCCACCGCGCGTGATTTTTTACATACAAATTCAATAAAAACGCGCTTCCGCGCGGGGAATTTGGCTCCGTTTCCCGCGCTCCGTCGCGTGAAACGTTGCAATGGGTGATCCGCCTTACTATTGAAGTGTCGTTAGTATCTACGTGTTAGCCCTTTTTATCTTCTTACCATTGTTCTGATTGCAGGCCACCCTTTCCCGCACCAACGTCCACACATGATGATAAAACTAATGACGAGTCCGTATCAATACTTGGGTTTGTACAGACACTACCCGAAACTGGCAAATTTTCCCAATCAACATTGGACAGGCTTCATCGATAAAGTTTAAAATCTATTAAATAAATTTGACAGATTGTAGTAGTTTGATGTGCTGGCGTCTGTACCTTTTTAAACGACTTTAAAAGAAGGAGGTCATTTGGCGAGTTTTTTTCTTCTGTATTTATAGTCCAGTGCTGGAAATATTTATCTTTTCCTATGAATTAGTTTAGATGTCTTGGCCAAGATTTGTTGCCGTAAATCTTTATGTGAGTATCTAGTCTTACTTCATCCGGTCGGCTTTCAGTCTAACCGGGACCATAATTGCGACATACTGCTCCGCGCGGCGCAGCGCGAAATCACTGGCCTCTTCCAGTATCGTCGCGTCGCGTCGCGTCTCGGTGTGAACTGACCCTTAGTTTGTAAACAACAGAATCGGGGCCATTATCAATCTCAATCAGAATAATTTTGAAGATTATTGCTAATCCCTTGCTTTTTAATATGTTCGAAAAATTTGTATACTCAACAACGTGAATAACGCAATGAATGTTGTTGAACTGTCAAAATGAAAGCCATTGCTACTGATAGTGTGTTACGCAATTAGCCCGCGAATCATAATATTTGACAATTTAGACTGAATAACAATATTTTATATGAATGGAGCGACTGCCTATGTATCTGACCTCCACAGCCACTGACACTTATTACATATGGTTCATATTCCATGTCTTATAAACATTTTGCTTCTTATGCGCAGGAGCATCCATAACGACAGTCTCGAAATGGTACAGCCTCGCAACCCAGAACAAGACCACAAGATTAACTATGAGAGGGTACGAATATTTCTAACGTTGTAAATCAAATCATATCAAAATCGTTTATTTGCATAAATATAATGGTTGAGTTTCCAATGATAATTAATGTAAAATAGAAAGGAAAAATAGGTTTATTTGTCATATAAACACGTGCATACAAAAAGATAACTAACTCGAGCAGGTAAACAGAAAAATAAAATATAATGTAATTAATACTGATTCATGTTGTGGGCACCTGATAAAATATACTGAGCAATCAGTTAACTTAAAAATCATAGCACACTGACAATTAGCTGATACTTTTTCTGCAGGCGCGACAATACTGTAAGTAACTAGTTTTAGTCAGTGTAAATATAAGTTAGAATAAAGATATGAAAACAATGCAACATTCTATACTTTGATTCAATATAACTAGTGGCATATCGAGTTTTAGAAAAAGCCATTTGTCCTGTGCTTAACTTCACCCCGGTCATGTCAGATTGCCGTTCCTTCGGACTATGAGAATAAAGGAATAGATAGTGCACCTGTGTTTTCGCAGACACTTGTGCACTATAAAATAGGTGATCTTGTAGTAGTAGTCCCTGGCTAAATCTCTTTTGGGAAAATACGCGCATTGACGTGGAGTTGCGGACACCAGCCCCTATTACCGTATTACCTATCTTTTTCGGGATTTGCCACCGTGGCTGAAATTCGATCGGATGGATTAATAATATTTAAATTTTTGTATCCAGGTGTGTCCCATGGACAAGTGCCAACGTATGCAAGTGGACTCCTTCATGAGGACCTTGCCACCTTATATGAGAGCGAATCCTTTCACGCACTTCGAGCAGACCTTCGAACAATATGAGACTTGCACCCCAGGTATACCATCATCTGCCAAGCTTCTTTAGTTCGGTAGTTCGTTCTTTAGTTAGTTAGTACTTTTTTCCGTACTTACTTAATTTCAATTAACTCATAAAATTTGTATAAAAAAGAAAATAATAGTTCCTGGGGAAGGATTTGGGGGAGGCCTTTGCCCAGCAGATTGTGTTTTTAATTTAAACTTCATTATAGCTAAATAATTTTATTTGACAGTCTAACAAACTACGAATTTATAACCTATAAAATAAAATGATGCTAAACATTTGGCGCACATGACACTACATGTACACTACAACGCACCACGCGAGTCGCGAAGGGTGCAGTTAACACGCCCCCCGCGCGTGATTTTTTACATCCAAATTCAATAAAAACGCATTTTCGCGCGGGGAATTTGGCTCAATTTCCCGCGCCTGTCGCGTTGTATGTAATCCACCTCATCGCGTAGTGGCTTTTTTATTTAATTTTATAGTTTCGAGCAGTACTTCGCAATAGGCAAAAAGCTATTTACTAAATTATTGACGATTTTAGCCTAAAACAATTGTGGTTTCCAGAACTGCCGGAGCTCTGGACCACGCAATGGTTTCGGAATAAATTACATTAGAAATCATTGCCTGGTGCAGACCACCCTTTTTTTTTGTGGGTGGGAAATCATCAAATGACCCCTCCCGCTCAGGGTGGAGCAGGAGGGAGTGTCAGACTATTACTGACTAAAACCCACCCGTGTTCCTTCCTTAGCCCTTTATGTTCTGGGGCAGCGGTAACCCTTTCGGACAATCCCGCTCCCCGGTGTAGGCCACCCTGCGGGGTAGTAATATAACACACTATCAACGGCAATGGGTTTCATTTTGATAGTTCAACAACATTCATTGCGTTATTTATGTTGTTGAGCAGACACATTTTTCGAACATATGAAGCAATGGATTAACTGTATCCTTCAAAATTATTCAGATCGAGATCGATAGTTTGGTTTGCAATTAGGGTGCTGGTTTTGGGTAACACAATAATAAACAAGTATACGTGTTGATAGAGTCTAACGGGCCTCTGCGAGTTGGCTTCGGCCCTTCGTATGCCTACCAAAGGTCCGGGACCACCCCATGGTCCCGAGATATGCGAAAGTAATAAAATAATAATCCATTTACACGTCCCGACTCGAGGTTGCGGGAGGTGTCCTGGGGAGACCCCTGTGGGGTTTTATTCGTTGCGAGTCCGACAAAGCCTTCCGTTTTCCCCAGAAGAAGGGAATTTTGAACACAAAGATTTTTTCCTTGTGGTCAAAGGTCATATAGGCGCTTAGCGGCATTTACATCACCACATACGAACTTCGCTCTACTGTTGTCACGAAAAATCCTGCATCGCGCAAGCAGAGTTTACCGCGCAACTAGCATATGTATAAAACGTCCCGACCTCAATTGTGGGGCCCACCAGACACAACACCCGTCTGGTTGGAGGATCTTCCCTTTTCTATGGAGGATGAGTGAACTTTACACCCTGTTCCTCATATCTGTAAAGCGTGATGCTAATGCTACTTCAACCAACAGAACAACTCAAGATGCTACAAGAACGCATTGAACACAAGATGCACAGGAAGTCTTTAGAAATAGACGATGACAGCGGTACACAGAGCCCTTTGTCCGAATGGCTGAGCACCGGCGTTGGGGTGCAGACCTCAGATCTCAATCTTCTGCCGCCGTGCACTTGCCGTTCCGACGCCCCGGAGCGGTCGCATGCCTCTAGCGACTTCATATTTAATCGTAAGTAGACATTACTAGACTGAGGGATAGAATCCGAAATGAGAAGATCCGGCAGAGAGCTAAAGAATACGCAAGCTGAAGTGGCAATGGGCCGGACATATAGCCGTAGAACCGATGACCGTTGGGGTAGACGCGTTCTTGAGTGGACTCCGCGAATCGGCAAACGTAAGGTAGGACGCCTCCAGGCTAGGTGGAGTGACGATCCCCGCAGGGTGGCTGGTAGAAGCTGGAAGAGAGTTGCCGAGAATCGAGCTAAACGCAATTGGAGAGCCCTATGTTCAGCAGTGGATTGATGTAGGCTGATGATGATAATGAAATCAATATTATTTAAGTAAATGTAATTCTATAATATGACCGTGTTCTTGTAATAAGCATGTAACGTAAATGCTCCTATTATCGCCAGTTTTAGCTGTCTTAGGATTCACTTTAAAACAATAGATATAAGCTGATATGTTAGGAAAGATGTTATAATTTATAATTAATCTCAACGAAGTATTCTTTGCAATTCAGTACTTAAATTCAATATTCAATAACACAATAGTTACTAAATAATTATTTAATCCAAAAGAGTAGTTGATTCTATTACCGACCCATAGAATGCAGCAAGATTCTATTACCGATTTTTCTACTTCTTTTACCGACCGCTACGAAGTTGTCATTTCTTCTATACTATTTAATAAAATAAAAAATCGTTTTTAAGGTATTTATTATATAATAACAATAGTTATGAGATCAACATTATTACAATATGAACATAATTATTTATTACAACGCTTAGAGCAATTATTTTTTTGTTATTTTAATTAATAAAAAATATAATCAGTCTCAGAAAACAGTCTTCAAATAATAGCTGTAAAAGTAAGCACTTAGCTTACTTTTACAGCTTCTAGTTGAGCAGAGGCGTACTGCTTGCACTTCTGCGGCTCCATGATTCTATAAAAAAACACAATCTTTAAAGAGATATAGAATTTAATTCTTCAAAAGAAGCTTTAAAAAGTTACATGGCCCATTCCGTCCCGCCATCTTTATTTGATTTGAAAACATATGAAATATAGCCAATGCCATAAAGCCATGAATGAAACTGGATAGCAAATATTATTTTACATTAATAATATGTCCTGTGAAAAAATCTCTTGAAACGTATGCAAGAAATAAGCCAATTTGTTCAAAAATATACATTTTGTTTTTGTGTACTGTAATATTACCAAAAATATCGTCACAGCTGTGAGTCGGTAATAGAATCAAGTATGAAGGTAACAATATTCTATTAGCGACCAATAAAATTAATAATAAACAGATAAAATATCCGCTTTATGGAATACTGTTAAATTCGATCTCATTGCTATATTATTTCTTTTAATGTCAGTTAGTCTTTAATTCAGATAGTAAAGGTTATTTACAGTATAATATCATTAAAATAATAAGGATTTTGTGTAACGTTGAATCGAGTTTTACACAAAAACTTTAAGAAATAGCTTTGTCGTTAATAGATCTAACGAAGTAAAATAATTTTAAGAATTGAACAAGAAAAAAATAAAATCAAATGAGGTAGTTTCTAGATATTAGTTATTTTAAAATACTAAATATTCTCAAAATTTAACAACGCCATGGGTCGTTATTAGTATCAAGTTTTGAAATTTGGATTCTATTACCGCCTTAAATTAAAACATGATTTTATAACACAAAAACCAATAAAAAGTATTATATTAAGAGTTAGTTTAGAAAACGAATATGTAGGTACATTACAGTTGTAATGTGATAGCAAGAAGACAAATCCATTTTTAGTGTGTTATTTTCCTTAAGTAATATTTAGGTGTACTTACGTGGCTGGAGACGCGACACTATGAAAAGTTCGTCCGCTTCGGGCGCGTCCCATTCTCTGTCAAGTTATTTCTTCCATTGGCTATTTAAATTCACAAACTTTACTCTTTTTGTTGTCCAACAAAAATACGTAACTAATTTTTAAGGTATGACTTTTCTGAAACCCTATAATATGTCTAAAGTGAGTGATTTAAAAATTAGATCGTTAATAGAGTACACATTTTAGGGGGTCGTTATTAATAGGAGCTTTTACGTTACTTATCTTTTTTGCACGACTGAGAAGTAGATTAAAATGAAACCATTTGTTATTGCTGCTGTAATAGCCATGTTGTATTTATTTTTTATTTATTTATTCACGCATGGAAAGAGGGTTTTACAGCTATATGTATTTTAAAACTGGCTATAGGCAGACCGCGCTGTACGCATGGCGTTCCCAAATATCTCGTACTTTACGGCAGTTTGGCTTTAAAGTCAGCAATCTACACAGAGAGATTTACCACCAGCAGTGATAAAAAAGCGAGTTAAGAAAATTAAGTACTTAAGAAGATGTAGGGGCAAGGGGTAGATACAAAATTCCTCCGCCGAGAGCAGAGCTCTTATGAAGATTATAATTTATGCTATACAGTTTCTATATCACGAATAAGCATCATCATTCAGTTTGAAAATATTTATTAGAGGAGCAAACATTGACCCCTGCGGGACACCTGCTTTATCTCTTTAATTTGAAATTATGCCCAGTTTATTTGTATCCCCTTTTGTATTATTTTGCCTCTGAGAAATAGCTTTGCGTTATGCGTAACGAAAACGCGTGAAAAATTGAAGGTACAAACCGCCATCATCGCAATATTTTCATAAAAGGTTATAGACTTCAATCATTCGAAGGCTTGTCAGAGATCTTGCTTCTTGCAGCTAGTTTTAAGAACCAACTAGTTTCAGGTAGATGAATGGTACATAAGATCCACTTTTACAATGGTATTAAGAAATCTATGTAAATGCCGGCCATAGGATTCCTGCTGCAGATCTGTAGCACCAGCTTATTTGTACCACCAAATAGGACAAAAACTAAGTTATTCATAGCCCTGTTTTTCAAATGTAGATCATAGTAATAGGCTGACACTAGTTCATCATCATCTTCATCTGCATAGCCTTTCCCAACTACTTATGTTGGGGTCAGCTTCCTGTCTAACCGGATGCAGCTGAATACACATCAACTGACACTAGTTCATAGTTCCACAATTAATTTCTTCATTTTCATGTATAGTCGCAGATCTGGAGCCTGTAAAACTAGCTATGGACGCTGTTCACCGTGAATGTCTATTCGACGACAGAATAGAATTCGACAGGTTCAAACTAATCGGCCAGGAAATAGACAGCTGGAAGCATAAGTAAGCTCATTTTATCACTATTAAAATCTTTGGCGTTTTTCGGCTTTGACATGTTCTCTTTACCAAGTAAGTTCATTTTATCACTATTAAAATCTTTGGCATCTTTCGGCTTTGACATCCTCTCTTTGCCAAAATTAAGTTTATGTGCAGTGACAAACTTATATACATTTGGTCCATGATAAAAATTAACAGTAGGTTTCGTCATGTATGAAAATTTGATAGTTTTTACATTATAATAACAAAGATCTTCTTCATATCATGCCGATGGCAATCTATTTAATATAGAGTCAATCCAGAATTTGGCTACGAGCTTGGCATCTTCAGTAGCATCCATCAACTGCTGTAGCGTGCAAACAACAGGACACGCCGGTATTAAGTGCCCCATTGTTTGTGGGACAGCATTCACATTTACACTCCATGGTAGAGTCATCCTGCCGGGGCAGCGGGATTGTCCGAAAGGGTTACCGCGACCCCGGAACATAAAGGGCCAAAGAAGGAACACAGGTGGGTTTTAGTCAGTAAGAGTCTGACACTGCCTCCTGCTCCACCCAGAGCGGGAGGGGTCATTTGATGAGATGCTTAGCAATCGTAATAAAGTAATCGAATCGCAATCCGTGAAATACTTATTATTGAGTAGTTCCGGTGGCCATCTGTGGTCTTCATCATCAGTTCCACTTCACTAAATGGTGCTTTTGAAGAGCAAATACACGAGTAACTATAAATAATACCCAAATCACTATAGGTGTGCCTAAAATATTTGAAGAGTTCCTTCGATTTCTCCAGGATCCCATCATCAGAACTAGATTTTGATAAAAATGGGACCAATCTGGAAGTACTATATCCTTTTAAATAAAAAAAAAGAATTTTCCAAATCGGTCTAGATAAATGACGGCGTACTGAGGAAACAAACAAAAAAAATACAACCGAACTGAGAACCTCCTCCTTTTTTGAAGTTGATTAAAAATGAATAAGTTGATAAAGTTGAACATGTTATTTCAGAGGTTCGTCTTCGTCTGCCATTGTGGGACCCCAGCTCTTAAGAGTAGGTACTCCGTTTGTCGTCAGCTACGCACTAAACGCTCGGTCACGTAATCAGCGCGCACGGTGAAGACGTTCTACATGAAACATCGACCTACCTACATGGAAGACAAGCAATATCGAATTAAAATATATATATTAAGATCGACACTAAACTGAAACTTTATTTTCAGGAAAGCGCAGCAAGAAGCAGACTTCAAGCAATCCAGATACCAAGAAATTTCGGAAATATTGAAGAAGCATCCTAGCTTACTAGACATCTTCCAAGCAAACGCAAAGTAATGAAAGAAACATCTAGTGTAAACTTTTTATTTCTAAATCAATAGTAACAATTAACAAACAAACTAAAACCTAATACAAACATTGAATTATAATAGACGTGTTTTATTTATATAGCTACAGATTATTTAGTGACTGGCACAATTTAGAACATCCAGACAAACACGATTACTAAATATTCAAAAATGTTATACTCTTTTTACACACAATTACAAACATTGCTCTTATTTTGAGGGCTTCATTTTTCATTATGTCTAATATTTTGTTGGATTTTCTATAATTATTTTTGTAAGCCAACACAAAACGGCACATTCCCAGTGGTTGGAGCACACGGAATTAAAACTAATTAACCATACTACTCCGACCATCTTGATATTCTATTGGTCTACAAGAAGTATCATTTACTTCTGTCTGTCTGCATCGTCTCTTGAATCGTCGTTATGTCTTGTCTCATTACACTGTCTTTAAAATCTTCGAAAATTTCTGGATAACATTCCATTTTCTCTTCTATTTCGCCGCCCATCTCGATTTCTTTGAAGACATCAGATTTGATTCTATCTACAGTGTCGTTTAGCTCTGTGGTTGCAACATCGGTTAGACTAGGAATGGAAATAGTTTTAAACGAGTCTTTGGCAACAGGAACTTTGGAGTTATCTATCTTACTTCTTGATCCTAGAATTTTATGGGAGTTCGTATTGACGGGCAACAGTATGCATTCTTGTTTCACGTCCAGGTTTGAAGTGGTACTGTCAGAATTCATTGTCATATTGCTTATCAGGACTTCTACCTCCTTCCGCCAGGTTTGTTTTCTTTCTAGTTGCTTCAGCAGTTCATTTATTCTTTCTTCCTTCATTTGCAATAGGCTGTCTAGGTGATCAACCTGTATGGTGGAAAAATCAAGATTTTGTAAGAGTATATGTTATTATCGTCCAAAGCTTTTTATTGGGACAAAGTTTTTTAACGGAGTTCGCGGTAGGTGTAAACTGGAAGAAATCGTTACGTAACGAAAAAGTGTTAGGTATGCGCCCTCCATACGACTTTTTATTACTTAAAAAATAGGTAATATGGGCTGGTGTCCACAATTCCACATCAATGAGCGTATTTTGCATACTTTATTACATATAGAAAAAGTCAGAGAGAGAGATAGTTTTCATGGTTTTAGAGGGCTTCATGCCGACATACAATGAGGTCAAAATGAAAATTCAAGATGGCGGCAGTGAATATTTTAAATTTTTTCGACACATCCAATTATTTGCAGTCGACATCTTGGATTTTCATTTAGAACTATTTTATACTAGAGAATTTTGAACATTGTTCCTGTCGAAATTCTCCGACCCCTTTTTTTTCTATAATATCCAGCAGTGCGATTCTGTAACCATCTCACCGTGGAAACTTAGGTGAAGTGAGCGTGGAGTGAGCTGTCAGTGTCATACTGATGCTAGGGATTGATATTCTTGACAGCTCACTCTAAGCTCACTTCACCTAACTTTTCACGGTGAGATTTTTACAGAATCGATCGGTTGAACGTTTCTACCCACTTTTTGTCTTAACACATCGCCAGCTTCCTTGGCGTCTTTCAGCTCTTCTTTGAGGGCGCAATACGTGTCGTAGCTGATCACTTTCTGCTGCATTGTCTCCAACATGCCGTTGACCCTCATTTTAATAGGCACCATTAGTACGTTTTCTGTAACATTATTTGTTGTTTATTTCCTTACAACCGTAAGTACCTGCGTCCTATTTTGTATTGCTGATGATAGCAATGACTATTTATAACTTCTGGGACATTAAAATTGTGTAAGAAGATGATTGTTTACTGCATTTACTTAAAAGGGCGTCGTTAGCATCCAATCCGTACTATAATATAATCCATACTAATATTATAAATGCGATAATACTCTGAGTGCGAAAGTAACACGAATCTGTTTCTCCGTTACTTTTTCAAGCCTAAACTGAACCGATTGTTATGCAATTTGTCAATAGATAATTTGGGACCTGGGGAATGACTTTTTCTCTAAATATTTCTATAAAAAAATGATGAAGTCTCGGGCAACAACAACTACATACATACGTATTGTAAATACCTTTTGTTAGTTGCATTTCATTCATCCTCTCAACATGACCGAACTATAGCATACTCTTTTTTTACATTTTTGTCACTACATCGTCTTTTAAACCGTACTGTTGCCTTAACACCTCATTCAACAACTATTTAGTACAAAAATAAACTAGTTAGTATGTACCATCACCACCGCAGGCCTCGTAGTAGCTGCCGCCGCTTGACATATTCTGTTCAGCGTCCTTCGTAGTCTTGTTTAATTCCTCGTCGCGACGGATTTTGTCTCGAACTTGAAGGACGAAACAATTTTTTTGTATAATCTGTTCCAAAAGTATCAGATGAAAGTGTAAACAAAACCTGTTCAGGTTAAATTCTTACACAATTCGTCACTAAAGAGAAGTTAGCAGCATATTCATCCGTATTAGGAAGGTTTCAACTTCATATATCACCTCTTTGTCCAAAAATTGTTTGTGGATTGTTTGAAGATGATTAAATTCTAATTGAAAAATTATAATCGACGAAAATTGTGGTTACAATATTAACCTCAATTTTCAAATTGAAAACATCTTTAGTCTTTTGAAATTAGCATCAAAGCACACAATTTATAAGTGGTACTACAAATTGGCATCCACATTTAAACCTACGTTTTCTAACCCATTAGATTAATTTTCATCAAATACTTTTAAAGCACCAACAGCTTCCAAACCACTCGTTCGTTTAGCTTTAGCATCTTCTTCCATTTCAAAACCAACTCACCCATAACCAGGACTCTCTCAATGACCCCTGGTGTACAATTAGCAAGCTGTTCCATGGTGTTGCAGCACAGGCTAAGCTTGATCTTCTTCAGCACCTTTCTGTTGAGCGTCATCCAGTTGTTCAGCTTCAGCGAGTGGCTGTTCCGGGGTGGGTAGTTGTGCATCTCCACCAGCTTTGGGTAGTTGATAGCCAGTATTTCTGCTAGGAGGACTGTTAAAGGAAATCGTAGGTAGTTTATTAATAAAGCATTATCTGCATGTAATGTTCCCGTTGCTGCGACACAAGCCTCTTTTCTGTGAGAATCCTGGATTGGAGGATGGATCTATGAATGTTTTCGGATTTTTGACCAAAGACTTGCCAGTTTCATCACGATGTTTTCCTTCGCCGTTTTAAGAGCGGTGATGCAAGTAAATGATGAAATTAATTTATTCTTGGCGAGGCCAGCAATAGAAGTTTTTGATGATGAGCCTTGGTGTATTCTTATCGGTATATCATATAGCTACCTCATCATCATCTGCCTAGCCTTTTCCCAACTATGTTGGGGTGGGCTTCCAGTCTAACCGGATGCAGCTAAATACCAGTATTTTACATGGAGCGACTGCCTATCTGACCTCCACAACCCAGTTACTGGGTAATACGATACCCCTTGGTAAGACTGGTCGTCAGACTTTCGGGCTTCTGACGACCCTGTAATGACTGTCAAAGATCCACGAATGACAGCCAGGACCAACAGCTTAACGTGCTTTCCGAGGCATGGAGGGATCTCGGTATGTAAAAATGGTCACCCATCCACAGACCAATCGCGGCAAGCGTAGCTCAACCTGATCGATCGACCTGTGCGGCTGTTATTATTTAGCCACGGGCCCCTCATCATACCTATTGTACTTAATTCAACAAAACTTCACATTTAAATAAGGCATTATAACAAGACTTAGAGGAGCAGTGGTAGTGGTCCCGACTTATGAGTTGCAGGTCGTGAGTTCGAACCCAGATAGGTACACTGTGTATTTAATTTAATCACCACTGCTCTCAAAACATTGTGAGGAATCATCGGCAAACATCGGCATGTCGCAGAACCAAAGATTTGAAGACACGTGACATCTACCTACCTGCACTAGACCTGGGTGGTAGATTACAGCCCACTCCCTCTCACAGAGAGGAGGCCTGTGTCCCAGCAGTGGGCAAATAATTGGCTGATTATGTTAACAAGGCTTTGGCAAATATACTGAACGATATTCCCGACAGCTTTAGCAAGAATGTAGGCTTGAACAGTTTTGAAGTTTCGGCACCAATCTCTTCTACACGCCAGGCATAACCGTCAAATTCCTGCATATCACAGGAGTAAGAACTGACAACAGACGCAATCGAAGATCAATGAGAACCTTACCAGCATCAGAAAAGTCCCGATTAATTTTCTTCGTGGGTCTCGATAATTTAAAAGTATCAACCCACTCCAGAACTGATTCGATATCCGATAGTGGTATAGGAGAATCGATGTTAGCCATCTTGTACCATTTAAATATTATAAATAATCAATAAATTATTATATTTATACTTTATTTTAATTATTATTGATTGTTTGACAGTATAAATTTCGTGTTTGTTAAATGAAGGTTGTCAGACTACATTTTGTAAGGATTTTTTGGCGTTGTGACTTTTTGGCCAGTCTTTCCTATGTAAAAGTAACAAGGTTTATTTTGATAGTAGAATCTCTTTTGTGGGATATGTAGTTGAGTGAATTTCTCAAATGACTTTTTTTTTGTCTTCGGTGAAATTAGTATTTGAAAAAAGGAATATTGTTCTGAATTATTTTTCTTAATATTCAATAGGTAGTTATTGGGTTGTGGCAAAAATATAATTTGCCTAGGACTATTACAAAGGTAGAAATAAATACATAAACCTCTATTTTTTTTCAAATCGGTGCTGTCCCTCTACTTTTTTTTCAAACAAAAAGCTTATACACTAATAAAAATCTAATGAACTGATGAATCTAATGATCATCTTTGATCGCTTCTTGTCACAGTCACGACATGCCGCTGCCGACTATTTCTGCGGGCAATTGCGGTTCAACATTCATTGCGTTATTTATAATGTTGAGCGCTACAATTTTTTCGAGCATATAAAGCAATGGAGAAGCAGTATCTTTCAAAATGTTTTAGATTGTAATTGATAGTGTTATTAGGCAATAAGGGTGTGCTGTGCTAGTGATTATAAGTCTTTATTATCTTTTATACAGGGTGGGTAAAAAATCGTGAATCAAACAAAACAAAACGATAGTTGGGATTATTTGCAATAAAAAAAATATATTTATTTATTTAATACTTCAAGCACATACATGTACAGAGGCGGACTTAATGCCATAGGCATTTTCTACCAGTCAACCTTTGGGTGATGCAGAGACAAACAGTAGTAGGTGCAATCACTACAGGAATAAATATTATAAAAAAGTATCATCACTATAAATACCTATAATGAAAAAATATTTTTAAAAAGTATCATCACTACAAAAGTGCTTTTATGACAGTGGGTACCATGATTTATCAGTATTGGTACTTTTTCAATATCTTTTAGGTTCCACGAAAAATTATTTGTAACTTTAGAACCTTACGGTAAACACTCAAACTGTCATAACTTTTAAGGAGATCAAGTTAGGGCTCTGCCACAGATAATTTTTTTACTGGAAATAACCCCAACTGTGTCGCCCTGTTTCGTTTGATCCACGATTTTTGTCCACTCTGTATATAAAAATCAATTGCTGCTCGTTTATGTCGCTAAAACTCAAAAACGGCTTAAATAAGCGATATGATTTTGTTGTTCGCTATAATATAGGGATGGAATGAAAAATAATTGAGAAAACCCTAAAAAAACGGCTATAAAATCGAAAAATCGAAATTGTTAGTTTCGTATGGGAATGGCGTTCGTGGCGGACCTCACATGTTTGGCATACGTCTCTTTGATATAATCTGTGAACAAGCAAATTAAAAATCAGAGTTTAGTACATAACAGAGCCATTTCGGTGAACACTCACAGAACAATTACAGACACAGCCTTTTCTTTCACCGCACCTCGTTAATCAATCATTTCAGATTTTCTCCAGCTCCATTAGAAAGCGCCATTTTGCGTCTCACGTCCATCACATAAAGTGCATTGCATTAACTATTTTATATGCAATGCACGACCAGTCTAACCTGACCTCTCTCCTCTCAGCATTCCCTAAAGTTTGTGAAGAAAGATGCAGTTAGGTGGGTCAATCTTGGCTGGTTCTAACGGTATTGTAGCAGAACATTTTCTATAGAAATCCAGCTTTCTATAGTTTGCGAACGAAATGACAATATGTATACCGTTGGAAAAAACTCTTTGGAATATTCATGGGTAAGTAATTGACAGCAGTGGTGACCCAGTGCTAACGTCCGTGACTTACGTAGGTCGTAGGTTCGAACTCAGGCGATTTACTTTGTGTAAATATCACCACTGCTCTCAAAACGGTGAAGGAAAACATAGTGAGGAAACCGGCATGTCCTAGAACCAAAAATTCGAAGACATGTGACATCTACCAACCCGCACTGGGCTTGCCTGGTGGATCTCGAAGAGAGGAAGCCTGTGTCCCAGCGGTGGGAACATTATAGGCTGATTATCTATGTTATGTAAGTAACTGAAAGAGAAACAAAGGAAGGTCATCCTACTAATCCTACTTCCTACTATCCTACTTCCTACTAATCCTACTAATATTATAAAAGCGAAAGTTTGTGAGGATGGATGGATGTTTGTAACTCTTTCACGCAAAAACTACTGAACGGATTTTGATGAAACTTTACAGTAATATAGTTTATACATCAGAATAACACATAGGATATTTTTATCCCGATATTCCCACGGGATCAAAACTTACGCGGGTGAAACCGCGGGGCGCAGCTAGTAGTTAATATTTTTACCAACCTGCAAACAAGAATCGAACCTGTGCCTTTGAATTCGCAACTTCTTTTGCCTTATGCAATATCTTTAAAATCATTCAGATTGTTATTAATCGTGTGTTACGATATGAATACATATTATACCAATTAGAATACTTACTGCCATGCTCTAATTATATTAATAACTAGCTGCGCCCCGCGGTTTCACCCGCATAAGTGTCGATCCCGTAAAAAAATCGGGATAAAAAGTATCCTATATGTTAATCCAGAGTGTCAGCTACCTCCATACAAAATTTTATCAAAATTGGCCCAGCCGATTGAACGTGAAGAAGTAACAAACATATAAACACACACACACACTCACAAACTTTCGCCTTTGTAATATTACTGTGATATCTTTGGGTACATGCAATATAGAAGTCGTTGTAAGGTTGTAAGAACCTACTTTCATCATAGTTTTCATGGTATCCATTGGAATGTGGATGTTATGAGAAAGCATGAAAGAGAAGAACTCTACATAACATCAAGTTACATAAATATTGGCAAAGGCATCAAGAAGTACCACTACATGTCAGCCATCTTGGATCCAAAACGTCACTTTCTACAACTATTTGCGTTTTCACAATGCGCTTGCGACGACGATGAGATGACAAGTTTCGTTTTGTACTGTCGAGCACAACAGTTTTATGCTCATGATTTTCTTTGGTATGGCCCGAAGAATTCGTGTGGGAAAGTAAGCACTTTAAAACATTTTATTAATATACAAGGTGAATTTAAATTAGCTAGCGAAACTCCGCAGACGTGATGGGTATCAATATCTAAACACGACCAAATAAAAATGGGATTATTATTAAAATGCGATTTTTGGGGTCAACGACCGCTTGTAGCTATGTTACTTGAAGTATCAGTTGATAAAATCTGTTCTGTCGTGTTTTTAGATAATTAAAACCTATGACATCTGTGAAATTAACACAAAAAATTATAATATATCTCAAGTGACTATACTACTGTGTTTACTGACCCCAAAAAAACTCAACAAAATAATATATTTTTGTTTTTCTATGTTTATAAAATATAATATATCGATACCTAACACGTCTACAGAGTTTCGCTAGCTAATTTAATTTCACTTTGTATGGCACCTCGCAGGTTAACCTAGAAGTTTGTCCTTCCGTGTTGTTGTCGGCTGCTTAACTAGTCTTGCTTGTGCGTGCCTCAATAAATTAAGGCCACAAAGCAAAAGAACGCTTTGAAACAAATCGTCTTGAAGACCTAGACAACAAGCGCCAAATACGCAAAAGCCGCCCAAAGCCTTCCTATGCATACACATACAACGATGCTGATCAGCTCTTCTGTATACGGTGTGACCGGGTTTTCAAGACCAAATTTGGTTTTGCTTGTCATCAGAGAGCTCACGAAAGGAAAGAGAAGTAGTCGGGGTCGCTGTCGCCGGATACGGTGAAGAGGACTATCTATAAATTAAGGCCTCCAGCCAGAGGTTAAATCATTTAAACACTAAGCGACTATATACACCCTAAGGGAACCCCCTGTGAGGTACGTCGGTTGGGGAGGCAGCAAGGGACAGGCTGATCCTGAGGCCGAGAACTATACAAGGTGTAAGTAACATAATTAACGCACGACCTCATACACCCCAATGACCAAAACTTATTTTCTTCAAAGCTTGCTATTTTTATTAAGAAAATCGTGTTGACACTAGCATTATGTTATGCATTTAAAATTGAGTATTTTTGCCTTGAAATAAGAGTTCATTTTATTTGGATCAATCGGCAGTTAGTATGAAAATATACATAATTATTTGAAAAACATACGAGTACCTAGGGGCTGTTCATTAGTTACTTAAGAAGATTTAAGGGGGAGGGGTCCGAAAAAGTCTTATTTTTTCTCACGTAGGGGTGGGAGGGGTCTAGACTGTTTTTATTTTCGGCTAGGTACTCAACTTATTTTTAAGTAAGTACTTAATTGTTCATAAGCCCGTTTGCCATTAAAATCCATAATCAATAAACTCTTATTATTATTAACTTTATATAATAGACAGTACCAATTATGAGACACCTTTCCTTCGTGAATGTTTAAGTCGTCGTGTTAAAGCTGACTCAACGTTAAGTCTACAATTTGTGCAACAAAGTGTATTGATATTTAGATAGACATCGAGGTGCGTTTAAGTCACTATTGACTCTAGCATAACTCTTTGTGCCCTGTAGCGTAGCGTCCTGCTCACACACAATAATTCATCTAGCATTTTGTCAAAGTTGCCAGAAAAGTGGTTTGGTATAAAAATAAAAAAAACAAAGGACCAGAAAGGCAATTCTCGTAATTTGTAAGAACGTTCACAGTCTGATCTCAGCTCGAAATACGCATCATACTGACGCATGACGTCACACAAAATCCTGCATCGCGCAAGCAGAGTTTACCGGGCAACTTAGCATACAATTTCATTTGTCGGGCGTCGCGATCTCACGAGTGTAAACGACGTCGGGCAGTAGCCCACCAGTACCCTAATTCACAACCATACGACAAGCTATCGTATCGAAAATGACACATTTCAATAACCTGATTTGCCTTTCCCCCAACAGCAAACAGTAGGCCAATTCTGCTAATTTTAAACGTTCAAAATCTAGTCGCAGTCTCATCTCGGCGACAAACAAATGTCAAAAACTTGTCAAAATGTAGGGAAATTAGAAGTATTTTTGACAGATTGAGGCTGAGATCTGACTGTGAACGTTCTTAAAAATTACGAGAATTGCCCCTCAGTTGTCGGAAGAATAGTGGTCGTCTATTTGATTTAAATTGACAAAATTTTCGGGTTTTGGACTTGTGAACAGCGTTTATAGGACTCCTACGATAACATTGAATGATGTTCGATACGGTACGGAAGCGTATCGAGTAATTGTGAATAGCTATACAGAAACGATACCCATCTGGTTGGAGGATCCTCCCTTTTCTATAGAGGATGACTGAATTTTACTCTATTCCTGATATCTCTCTAAGAGCATACTAAGGGAGAATTCACTGGAAGATGTGTCTCATTGATGAAGATGCTTGGCTATTATGTGGTCTTATCCAGTCACGAACTCACGACATGTAATAGCTAGAAAGTACTATTGTTAGTTATTAATTAATGATTAGTTAGTAACCGTAGTACTTTCTAGCTAATATATGTCGTGACTGGATTAATTAATGATTAATTAATAGCACATAACTGAAAGACACACTGTACGCAGGTTAACTATTGAGCTATTTATTCATTTATTCTAATAATTTATTTAGAGAAAATGTAACTAACAATTTACACTAGATACTAAATTAAATGACTAACAACTTACTATACAAATAAATACATAACATAACAAGTGATAACTTAGGTGAAGTGAGCGTGAAGTGTGCTATCAATAGAGGTAATCCCTAGCTTATATGGTGGAATGACAGCTCACTTCACCTTATTTTTCACGGCGAGATTTTACAGAATAGCATTTCAGAAGCTAGTAATAATAACCATCGTGGTTAATAGATGTATCTTGAAGCTTTGATCTGACGATGCGCTCATAATATTTTTTTAAGTTCGCACTCTATCTTAATCGAAGTTCGCTAACTATCATTGTCATCAGCATTTACAACAGCTTATTTGTGACCTGACCCCACTAATACTAGCGTGGTGATAGATTATACAATACACACACATAATTACTATTGTTTCAATGTTCCAATAGCTGTACACACTTCAAGCGTTTTATCGCGGCTGATAGAATGATATTCTGCGCTGTTCAAAGACTTAGTTTTGTTAAGGTTCCGTATATCCTAATAAAAAAACGGAACCCATAGTTTCACTCGTGTGTCTGTCTGTCCATCTGTCACAGCCAATTTGCTATACTGGACTGATTAAGTTGTTTATTGCTGTGACCCAAACAAGGACGTGTAACGTGAATAAATGAATTATGAATATGGGTCACTTTTGGGAGGCAAACTAGATAATTAAAAACAAAAGTTTTGCAAACTGTACCGTGTGACTTATCAAATGTAGGTATAATAGCTTATTGTAAGGGTTTCAAATATTATCCAGTGGTGCTATTCTGTAAAAAGATCACCGTGATAACTTAGGTGAAGTGAGCTTAAAGTGAGCTGTCAATGGTGTCTCAATCCCTAGCATTAACCTAATCAGAAACTTTTATAACATACTACCTATCCTAAGTTATAAAAATCTTATACAGAACATTAACACAGAACCACTATTACATAACTTATTAACTAAATACAGTGCTATTCTGTAAAAATGTCAACGTGAAAACTAAGGTGAAGTGAGCTGTCATTCCATCTGAAGTTAGGGATTGTCCTTATTGATAGCTCACTTCACGCTCACTTCACCTAAGTTATCACGGTGAGATTTCTACAGAATCGATCGGCTGGTGAAATGACAGCTCACTTCACCTAAGTTATCACGGTGATCTTTTTACAGAATAGCACCGCTGTATGTATTCTAATGACGAGATACGCCAATTCTTTTTCAAAATATGGGTCGACTAATGAAGTATGTTAATGTCTTGCCGATTCGTCTTAATATATACAGCAGTGTCCTCAACACAATTCGTCAAGTGTGGTAAGTTTTCACAATCCCTAAAACTGTTGCCGATCGTTGTTCGGTAGGTAACTAACATCGGAACTGCCGATCCCGTCATCTGTCTAGCCTTTTCCCAACTATGTTGGGGTCGGATTCCAGTCTAATTGGTTGCAGCTAAGTACTAGTACTTTACATAGAGCGACTGCCTATCTGACCTCCACAACCCAGTTACTAGGTAATACGATACCCCTTGGTAAGACTGGTTATCAGACTTTCGGGCTTCTGACGACTGTCAAAGATCCACGAATGGTACCATGTAAATATGGTCCCATTCACGGACCAACCGCGGCCAATGGAGTGACAGATTTTTACAGAAAAGATCGGCTGGTGATTCGATTGTTTGAACACCTGAAGGCTCTCCCCCATAAGCGCTAATAACGCGTCTGGTTGAGCCTTAAGTATAGCAGTAGAGTCGAATAGCTCGCAGTGTGACATCCACCGTAACAAGCTCTCTAACGAGAGTCGAAAGCCAAAGGCTGTCAGCAGTCAGTGCTAACTCGACATCCGTCCGGCTCACACGCGAGTATCAAGTGCAGTGGTTACGGAAATACTGAACTGTAATATTTATTACAGAAAAAGGTATGTTTTTATGATAATACGCTGGTCTTTTAGAACTTCTCGCCTTATTTCTTTAGTGAACTTCGCACTACGGCTATTCGTGAAAAGAAAATACAATGCGATAGTGTACTCATTTAACTGTTATCCTAACTTATTTTTTCGACTATAGTTAAATTTTGTAACTTACCTAATCTAATCTAATATATAAAATTCTCGTGTCACAGTGTTAGTTACCAGACTCCTCCGAAACGGCTGGATCGATTTGTATGAAATATTGTGTGCATATCGGGTAGGTCTGAGATTCGGCTACTATCTATTTTTTTTTTTTTTGCAAAACGACGTTTGTGGGGTCAGCTAGTTATTACAAATAATGCATTCACAAATAGTCCCATATTTGTTAATATAAATAAAATTCTCGTGTCACAGTGTTAGTTACCATACTCCTACGAAACGGCTGGACCAATTTGTATGAAATTTGGTGTGCATATCGGGTAGGTCTGAGAATCGTCCAACATCTATTTTTCATACCCCTATTTTTTTTTTTGCAAAACGACGTTTGCGGGGTCAGCTAGTTATTACAAATAATGCATTCACAAATAGTCCCATAGTTGTTTATTTCTAACAAAAGACATTAAATTAAGTAGTTATTTGTTTTTCTAACATTTTTAACACGCCTGAGCTGGGAATTGATCCCGAGACCTCACGACCCTAAACAATCAAACCTAATACCTACCAGTATATTGCAGTCATTGGACTAAGGGGGCAAGCTTGAATAAAATTGATAATTATTGTATTGCTCGCTAAGTAGGAAATGCGGGTGGTGGTTTCTCCATGGAAACTCTCTCGCCTGTTTTCTTTCTAGTTCATGACCATAAAGCATTGATTTTTTATAGAATAATAAATATAAAACTAGGTACTTGTATGTCCTATGTTTTCCTTTTTAATAAAAAATAAATAAAAAATAAAAATAAAAATCTTTTATTGACAGGCTACGTAGGCCCACATTGTGTTAGTATCTCAAATTAAGTAACTTATAAACTATGTTAGTATGTGAAAAAAAAATTTTGATGATACATTATTTTTATAAGCTCTAGAACCCTCAAAAAATGCCGATTTAATCCGCTGTCAACAGAGGCTTAGTGTAAAGAAAAACATAAGGACACAGTATACATTTATATACTTCTTATTCAGTTTACCTATGAAATAACTTTTACATTGGTCTAATATTGGAGGAGGAAATAGGGAGAGCCAAACCTCCAATTATACCTAATTCGACTTTATACTTAGGCTTTTTCAAAAGTCTCTCCGACCGCATTTCCTCATAAAGTTAATTTTAAGTTTTTACCAATGATGTATTTAAAATATTAGCTACCATAATTTCACGACTGCATTCACCGAATGGGTATACAGAGGCGTAGGTAGGTAGGTATTGTGAAGCTCTCTACGAGCTGCCATTAGTGTACCGGGTAGAATCAATTAAATCACGGTTTATCACGTATGGTCAATTCCTAGAAATCATTCTACGTATTTTACATTTTTTCCTTTTGACTTTTCAACCATTTTCATGCCAATAACTTATAACTGAATCGCGGTTTCATGTAAGTACCAAATAGGCTATAGTACCTTTTTTTTATTTCAGGGGGAAACCCCGACCTCTGGGGAAGAGGCTATAGTACCTACAGTAGGTAGACTCGAAAGCATTTGTTTCAATTAAACCAATAACAGGCACTTTTAAATTATTAGGGACTCGCGGTCAGTCAGAAAGATGAAACTTATAGCCTATTCCAAATCGTAGTAGGTTCCTATGGCGAAGAACGGGCAAGAAACTCCATGAACCCTATATCCCACCCATGTTTTCGCACTCTTTTTTACTTCAACCGCAGGGCCCATTTACCGTAGCGTAGATCAATTTATTTATTTTACCATTTATGTACACACATATATAATACACATATATCTAATATATAAAATTCTCGTGTCACAGTTTTAGTTACCATACTCCTCCACAACGGCTGGACCGTTTTGTATGAAATTTTGTGTGCATATCGGGTAGGTCTGAGAATCGGCTACTATCTATTTTTTTTTTTTGCAAAACGACGTTTGCAGGGTCAGCTAGTAATATATGTTTCTTATTTTTAGCTCATTTCACTAAAATATGAAAAGTTCTTAGATGCGCTACTGATTTAGAAGAACAGCGCACTTTCCCTTGATCCATCTATGGATGTAATTAATTAAATTGCAATTAGGTAATTATTATTAATACTTAAGGCAATGATCATTTCGTAATGTACTTTTTAATAGTTATTATATTGTTAAAGTTGGGAATCATAGTGTATGGAAGCCATTAGGGATAGTCACGGTGACTTTTTGCAGCGATACAGTACCTAGCGATGTAGTCGCAAAAAGACCGCGATACAGTCGCGATGCAGCATCGATACAGTTGCGATGCAGCATCTATACAGGCGTGCGCTGTATTGACCTGTGAATGTCTGTGGACGCTATACATTTGAAAGATGGACTCTCTCGCCTAGCCTTGGGCGACCTCCCTTAGGCTTCTTTTACAAGCTTTTATTCAGCCTCCCTTGTTGGACCTTGCAACTTAAAGGATAATTTTGGACAACTTCCTCTTTTCTTTAATTTATTTAGGTAGTGTACCTACTCATTCGAGCTAATTCTAATGACATAGAAATTACCTGGTTCTGCAGCTAGACTCAAGGGTCTTCGGAATTATTAGATGCTGCATCGCAATGTAGCATCTATACAGGCGTGCGCTGTATTGACCTGTGAATGTCTGTGGACGCTATACATTTGAAAGATGGACTCTCTCGCCTAGCCTTGGGCGACCTCCCTTAAGCTTCTTTTAAAAGCTTTTATTCAGCCTCCCTTGTTGGACCTTGCAACTTCAAGGATGATTTTGGACCACTTCCTCTTTTCTTTAATTTATGTAGGTAGTGTACCTACTCATTCGAGCTAATTCTAATGACATAGAAATTACCTGGTTCTGCAGCTAGACTCAAGGGTCTTCGAAATTTCTTTTTGCCATCTTTTTGCAGTGGAAGTTACCTAAATTTGGTGCCGTTTCCATCATTTAACGGATTTCTCCACAACGTGAATAACCCTTAATGCGACAACGACAAGAATGTAGAACTTACGTGCGTCGTCTTTTGTCAGCTTTGTTTGGCATCTCATGGCAACATCCCACAACATCTCGTTGGTAATGTTTTGTGTAAACATTCGTAGCGAAAGAGAAAGTTAACAAAGAAACGATTTTATTTGGGTGTGTAGGTCTACTACGCATTGTATGATATAATAGAATACCAGAAGGTATATATAGGAGGTATATAGGTAAGCTTTATTATGTCATCATCATCATTTCAGCCGAAAGACGTCCACTGCTGGACACAGGCCTCGCAAGCATCTCCACTTAGACCCGAGTTTGTGATTCTCGCATCCAGCGAATTCCTGCGGCCTTCACCAGATATTATATCATTTTCACCATATGAATCTTTCTTGTTTACTTACACCATAAATTACAGATACAAATTTAAAAAAAATCAATTGGGTGACACAATGGGCGGTCATACGCAACAAACGGATAATCCAAAACGATAAACTGAGAGCGAAAAGTGTTCAAACTAGCCAACTCAATTATCTTTGTTGATTTTAATGTCCAGCACCAAGTCTGAGGATTCATTAACATACTTACTGGAAATTTCCAGTTAAGAAGTTAGATAAATACTCTTTATTACAGTACACCATAAAAAATATACAGATATACCTAAATGTAAAAACAATTTTTAATCACGTCTAAACTTGCCTATGGATTATCTAATTTGACAGGACTAAATTAATATTTATCGTCTTTCCTTTTCTTATTGAAATAGAAAGAAAAAGATGCACTGAACTTAAATTTAGTTTAGTTTGTGAACAACAGAATCGGGGCCATTATGTCTGATGAACCAATCAATTATTCTACCAAATGTTAGCAACCTCTGACAAGGTGAAACAAATGGATGAATAGGATTGTTATAAGATCCTAGCCTGTGAAGGGCATAAATAATGATGACCAAAAAAATCTAAAAATTTGCATGCCATGTTGCGTCATTTCGTCATTCATGACTTGAATATCAAATAACAATACATTCTGATGTGTATCAAAATTGCGACATTTCTCAGAAAACTACGCACGTAATTTGTATTCAATGGCCATTGACCTTATACAGGTGGGTCGATGACCTCAATTCAATAACTAGGTTAGACTGCAGGCCAGAGGTAGTGCTACAATACTATTCCATTTTTGTTTCCCACGTTGGTCGTGGAGATCGTAAGCGCTACTGTCTATCGATTCTATAAAAATCTTACCGTGATAACATAGGTGAAGTGAGCGTGAAGTGAACTATCAATGGAGGCAATCCCTAACATCAGGTGGAATGACAGCTCACTTCACCTTAGATTTCACGATGAAATTTTTACAGAATAGCACTGCTGCTAATCGTGGGATCCCGGGCTCGATTCGGTCGGGCAGTAACGTGTAGGTACTGCAGTTTTTCAGTATTTTGTAAGAGGCTCGCTCGCTTCCTATTACATTTACGGTCTTATTTATCATCATCATCATCATTTGAGCCGAAAGACGTCCACTGCTGGACATAGGCGTCCCCCAAGCACCCTCCACTTTGACCGGTTCTGCCATGTGCTTCCCGCATACCGACACGCAGGACCGCATCGTATGCTAGGTTCCACAAGAGAGGACCTAGAACTGACCCCTGTGGAACCCCACACATAATCTCTCTCCGCTGAACGTTACCGTCCCAGCCCACATAGCGAATTTTCCGATCGCGTAGGTATGCCCCGGATTACGGAAGCTCTCAAAAGGAATACATTTTCCCGTATTTGCAACATTTTTCATCGATGCTCCGCTCCTATTGATTGTAGCGTGATGTTATATAGCCTGTAGCCTTCCTCGATAAATGGACTGTCCCACACAAAAATAATTTTTCAATTCGAACCAATAGTTCCTGAGATTAGCGCGTTCAACCAAACCAACAAACTCTTCTTCTCTTCGTCTTTATAATATTAGTGTAGATTATTACCTAGTAACTTTATCATATAGATCACTGTTGTTTTTCGAAACAAAAACCTAATAAAAATTTGAAATCTAATTGTAATTCCGCTTGAATGGTCGAATGCTACCAGAGTAATTTTTTCTGCCAGCCTGCATAACATAAGGTCGACTTTTGCAGACAACCTTTAAAGTACCTGCCTCTGCCTAACCCTTTCGGGAATCACAGGCGTTATGTTATGATTTGATATAGCATCACGTGGCGCATACCTATTTTATTATTATCTTATAATATAAAATTCAAAGCCCTGACTGACTGATACATCAACGCACAGCCTAAACCGCTGGTCCTATATGGACATGAAATTTCCAGGGTGTGTTCTTTGTGAAGAGTAGGTATCCACTAAGAAAGGGTTTTTCGAAATGAACCCCTAAGAGGGTGGAATGGGGGGAGGGTGAAATTTCACGCGGACGAAGTCGCGGGCAGTAACTAGTCAGCTATAATGTGAACAGTCATTAGTCATTATATTCATTAACAATCATTTGTATCCAATTTGGTTTTTTATGACGCATCGGCCAAGCAAGTACCATCCAATCTAAGAGGCCAAAGTCAAAAGGTTTTTCCACGGATTACATAAGCCATCTTTTCTTACAGCCTCCGGGCTGTTACCGAGAAATTCCTAATGGAAAAACCCGATAACACTTTGCCCGACCCTGGAAATCGAACCCAGGATCTCATGCAAGCAGTAGCGCTTGCGACCAATACACCAACGACGCAGTCAATCTATAAAGCCACAACAAAGTTCTACTGATTACTTATGCTTCATTTTCTTATTGATTATCAAACTAGTTTTATTCAACCGGTAACGCCAAGATGGACCCACATATTTACAAACATAAACTCATAAAGGTGCTTACAGCGTAAATCAGAAATGTGTGGTCATATTTAAAGATGCGGACCCAAAGAATCCATAGTGTTAGTCATTACCAGTGGCGGATTTACACATTTGCCGCCAGTAGGCTATTCAATTTGCCGCCCCTACCGACCTCTACAATAATGTCCCATATTGTCTTTTGTATACTTACGGTTTCCTTTTCTTGAAAATACTTAAAATGTTCTAGTTCAGCTACGAAAAACTTGCAAGGAGATTGTAAAGATCGGCAGCAGTGATCAAAGCAGCGGTAGAACCCTGAATTTGAGCATTCACTTTGTTTATTCTTTCTTCCAACAAAAATATATGGTAGGTAGGTATATAAATATTATTTTTACCATTGCCACTCGAAAAAGGGCATTTTATTCATCGAAAACAGTGAATAAAACTCTCTTTTAGTCACTGAGTGAATAAAAACATTTTGAATTTGGAACAAGCACGAATATACGAATTATATACAAAAATAAATAAAACGTGCTGAAAGTACGTACTGGCTGGCTATACGGAGCTATTCCATAATAAAAAAAAAACCCGCCATTTTAGGTTCTTTTCTATCTGTTATCGTTGTTTTAAGTCATTGGAAAATCTAATAACATAAATTATAATAAAATGAGTTCTTCCAGTGACGAAAATGAGACACTAACTCCGGAATCATTTCGAAATAAAGCAGCAATTATAGTAAAATGTGATAAATACTATACTACTATTTATTTTCTTGCAGTCAATGGTAAAAAGTAGAGTACACAACTCGTGAAAAAAATAATTCATCTCGGTCCTTGTATCCCTCGCTCCGCTCAGGATTCAAATCTAGAATACCTCGCTACGCTCGGGATTCTATTCTAGAATCCTTCGCTGCTCTCGGGATCCAACGTAGTCCCTCGAATTAAATTTCCTTTTTTTTCACTTGTTGTATAATCTACTATTTTTTTAATTTCAGTACTACATTTAAGAAAATGTTAGACCCAAATTTACCGCCCGTAAAATCTGCCGCCCTAGGCTCCAGCCTACTCAGCCTGTTGGTAAATCCGCCACTGGTCATTACTACATAGTATAAAACAAAGTCGCTTTCTCTGTCCCTATGAACGCTTAGATCTTTAAAACTACCCAACGGATTTTGATGCGGTTTTTTTAATAGATAGAGTGATTCAAGAGGAAGGTTTATATATATAATACATGCATGCATGTGATGTCGTAAATAAACACATTTTTTTGCGCTTACTTTTCAAACACTGGCTGAACCCTACGAGATAGGTCAAAATAATGTACTACAGTATTGTACACCTTAAAAAGGTCTACAAAAAAATCCGCGATGGTATATGTCTATCTCTTAGGGATAACCCACAATAATCATTTTTTATCCTTTACTTTTTACGAGAAATAATGGCTTATTTACGAAGCGATTTTAAGCAATACAGCATTAATCCTTATCCAATTAAGTACCTTAAATACATTGTGCATTTAATATAGATAAATATGGCCCTTTACAACATGTAATTTAAATGAATATTTTCGAAGATATTACAGATTTAAAATGCAGGGACATAGCGGTTGCTGCGGTACCGGCCGCGGCGGCGCGTGCTGGCATTCTTGAAATACCTGTACTTAGTATCAGTATTGCACCCGTGCGAAGCCGGGGCGGGTCGCTAGTAACATATATTTTTAAAAAAACTACCCAAGCAAAGCTAATAAAATTTATATGGGACACCCCTGAGACATACCCTATCATCTCTTTTATCTGTTCTGTGTACCCTATCCATTAAGAAAATAGTTTTTGAAATCGATTTATAATTGCCGAAGATATCGCGTAACAAACATACAAAAAAAAACATAGTCGTATTGAGAACCTAGTCCTTCTTTTTGAAGTTAATTAACAACTTAAGGGCCTATACTATCTCAAATGGCTTAGCATGATCCTCCGTTACGTCGAAAATACTGCAGCATTAATTTTGAAATAAATATATGGTAAAGTTGAGGATTAATGCTAGGTCTTATGTTAGACGAAAACACGTTTTCGTAAAATTTTCTCGATAGAAAAAAATTCCAAAGTTACCTCCAAACCGAACAATAAACCGCTGGTATTCAAAAAATACTTCAAATTAGATCATGAAACTTTGTATACTAACCGAACTAACTATAAAGCAGGTCTTATATTGTTTACTTTTTTTTAATTACCATTATTTTCACCGTAAAAAGAAAATACCTAAACTATTGGCGCTGCCTGCCGCCTAGCACCGCACTCTGTCTCGCTCTCACTCAGTCCGCGAGCAGTATCGTGCGAGCGAGATAAAGAGTGAATTTTAGCTGAGGTAGTGTAGGCTCTTAATATCCAGTGTTAGTATCAATCACCTTCCGCACAATCTGCTTTACAAATTGGAGAGCCGAAACCCTCCGTTACAGTTCTCAGAATGCTGTGGCGACTGTCTCACTCTCCTCAGTAGTGACGCTGTTAATAATCGACTAAAAATTTCAACGCAGGTGGGTCCAAATTCAAAATCATGTAGGTACACACGGCTACACATCAAGCTATACATTTCCAGTTTTAGCTGACCTCACATTGTATAGGGTTTTCGTACAATCAGAAGTCAGCTTGTAGTGGTTATGTATAGCTTGATGTGTAGCCGTGCGTACTGAATCCATGAGAACAGAAGGCCAATTTCAGTATGTAATTAAAAACGTTCAAAATCTAGTCGCAATCTCGTCAAAAATGTAGGGAAATTAAAGGTATTTTTGACAGACTGAGACTGAGATCAGACTGTGAACGTTCTTAAAATTATGAGAATAATTGCCCCTTAGGTTGTTGTGCGTCGATTTCTTGGCCTTCCTGTATTTGACCACACCTTTCTGAAACACGCTGTGTAATCTAAGTAGATATCTGTGCATATACAGCTTTATAGACATCGGACAAATAATGACATACTTACTTCAATCAACATATTAAGTTATTTCTATTTATTTTTGAATAAACTACTATTTGTTTTCCATTACAAATGAATAAAAACTCAGCCGTCAAAATAAAATATTATTATTCTCGAAGTAACCTGCAATTAGCATATTCTACAGAACATTGTTTAACCGAATTCTATTTACCTGCTTAAAATAATATTTTTTTTATGTTATATTTAACCTCGATTACGTATATTGTATTAGACTTTGAACCTTGAATTCACTTCTAATTTGTAGGTACATACACCTACATAAAGCCTAGTTCATATCGGTAGAGTAACTAATCCAGCGGGGTATTTCTGTAACACACTATAGATGGCCCGTATTACAGAATGTCACTCAATACTCAAGCATTACTTAAAATTAGATTCAAGCCATTTGATTGGTTGAAACTAGTTTTAAGTAATGCTTGAGTACTGAGTGACGTTCTGTAATACGGGACTATGAGTAGCAATGGGCTTCGTTTTGACAGTTCAACAACATTCATTGCGTTATTTAAGTTATTGAGCAGACACATTTTTTTCAAACATATGAAGCAATGGATTATCAATATCCTGCAAAATGATTCAGATTGAGACTGGGTTATGCAATTATGGTGCTGTTCCATCGTCACTCGTCGTAGTAATTTTCTGGAAATATCTTTAAGTATCCTTATCTTGCTCTTTTACCCTTAACTTGTTAGGGTTAAAGGGGACACCAAAGGAAAGGCATTTCTAAGGATTTTAATACTAGATTTATTATCCTTTTGTTTACTGGAAGGTGTGAATAACTAATATTTCGTAAGACGTGTGATCCCACACAGGGCTAAAAGAATAGTAGTCACTATGAGAAATTAAGTAGGTAATATTTATGAGTTAGAATGAGAATGGCGATAGTGTTGCAGTAGGATCGATTTGTTTTTGCTATATGTATTCCAATGCTGCCTTACAACTAAATATACCTTATGCTCTGTTTAGTTGCAGCTGACACATTAAGAGCCTTCCTCTGCGTGCATCTTTTTTTAATTTTTTTTTGTTATAAATGGCATCTCGTAGTAACCTATGAGATTGTCGTCTTCTTAACCGGGATTGCGTGTGGATGCTTCAATAAATTAAGGCCTCAAGCCAGGGCGAGCGCGTACCGCGTATCGCCGACGCAGTGAAATTTAGAGTATATACTTTTGTTTTATTTATTAAAAATCAAAGTACCAATCTTTGCTTTTTTTTTAATTGATATTGTTCAACAATATTAATGAGAGTTCACAAAATAACAGCTAAAAGGCCGGTGCGTCACCCTCCACACACCATGATATTATAAGTGTATTTACACTTATAATATCATTGCCGACACACTTCGACATAAGCAAAGAATGTTTATGAAGCCAAAAACGCGAAGTAAAATGTATAATTGACACAAAGTTACATTACATAAAGAAAACAGTGTTATTATAAGCGTACACTATTAAAAAGAAAGTACCTACCAGACACCACTGAATCAATATACTTAATTCATGTTCAAGCGAGTCAAAGTTAGGTAGATACTTATTCTAAGCACATCTCTAAGTATCAACTTAACTCTAATAACAAGTTACTTCAACAATGTGAAACATCTTTATGATTTTTTTAGTCATTATGTAAATGTTATTGAGGTAACGTTAAGTTTAAAGATTCATCAGTGTGCTTTAGATACAGTGTAATAGACAACGTCTTTTAAAGTTTTATTATAAATGGCTTCTTTGGCCATTTGTTGATGAACTGTGGTCTTGAAAAGCGATATTAAATAATTTATACCTACACAAATTTGTACTTGATGGTTTTTTAAATGTTTGGATGCGGTTCATTGGATAGTTTGTGATTGCATTGTAAGTATTTTTATTCGATAAATTTAACATAAAAAAAATATGGACCTTTATCTAGAAGCCCTCCTTAGTTCCATGACAGTATTCAATAAACACATTTTCGGTTACTTATCGATTCGTCTTGTCCCCGACAGCAATACGTACTTAGCTGTCGAAAGAATAGTGGTGGACTAGTTCGATTCCTATAATTTATTGCTTAAAATTAAGACTGTTGTATCATTACCAACAACGAAGCAAAAACTTCATGGCTTTGAATAGTAGACACTCCCAATCCCATATATTGGAAGTAGCTATCACAGGTAAAATTAGCTTACGAATCTATTTATATACCCAGTTTGGCAATAAAAAATGCTACCATTATTGGTAAGCAAAACGATTCGTTTTTGTTTATATTCTCGAGCAAATATTTCTGTGCCTCCTGTGATAAGTGATACAAGTCAAAAAACGTCATTCTACAGGACAGCAAAAACAATTACTTCCAAAATTAAATATCTATCAAAAAATCTAAATTATATAGAGAAAGAAAATGTTTTGTTCTACAAAAGAATGCACTGATATTTTACCTAGCCCACTTAATTAACGAACTAGATTTTTTAAAATCTTGTTTTTGCTGTCCTGTAAAATGACGTTTTTTGACTTGTATCACTTATCAAAGGAGGCACAGATTTCTAGTTCCGGATTTGTGAACAACGTTTTGAGGACTCCTTCGAAAATATTATTGATTGATGTTCAATTCGGCGCGAAAGCGTACCGAATAGCTGTGATTAATATTATGATGAACCATCGTAGCTATTCACAACTATTAGAAAGTATCAAACACAAACTAAATGCTACGCCTTCGACTCGCATAACTTCCCAGCACTGTTAGAAGCCAAGACCAAGACCCAGGGCCTCAAGTCTGCTAAGTATTAGAATAGTGTCAGAATGGTCTATCACTGATTTCATAATTGTCGATTTTGACAAGTTTGGTAATCTACTAATATAATGGCGTCATTATGACTTTCCAATGATTAACCACTGACACTCCATTGAAAGAAATGGCGTAAAATGGTAATCTCGTACTGACAAATAAATAAATGTAAGTAATGTTTATTGCTATTTACGAACTTCTTACTACTTCAGATTGCAAACACTAATTCGTAATATGTATAAATATATCGTCGACCGTAGGTTCAATTGAGGTAAGGGACAAAATACGATTTTTCAGGAGAGACCGACAAAGTTTTTTTTCGGACTAAATCGCCCATAACTTTTTTTGTTATTAACCTTTTTCGGATCTGATTTCACACATAATCTTGTATTTTAGTGCTCTATCTACCTGTGTAACATGTATTTAAATAAGTTAGCTATTTAAGAAAATAGATGTCCCTTACACCAACGTATTTTGATAGTAATGTCCCTTACTAACCAAGTAACTTGTAGTCCTGTCCCTTACACTAAATTAACCTCTACGTTGGATCCAATCTATTAATGAATAAATAGTGTAAAGAACTTGTTGAAAAAATGTCTGAAAGAAAATACAGTGTAAGGAGATTTTTGATAGAAAATGAAATACACACTTTTGACGTACGGATATCTTAAATTTGGAAATCGTTACAAAAATCATTTAAGAGACAGCATTAACATGTATTAGAACCGTGTGTTTTTGAAGTGAAACTTCTTTACGCACGCTTGACTTGGGGAGTAAGCTGGCGAACGCGTGACGTAAGCGTTACGAAAAGTGTGATCGGGCAAGGCGAACGGAAGTTAAGTGGGGGATATAAGCAGCGGCGGCCTTACCCATTGCGAGGCCCCGGGCAGCAGGTATTTGCGAGGCTCTTTGTCCTTCGTGAAAAGTATGTGATTCGAAAGTAGGTCTAATTGTTTGGTTTAGGTATTTGTCATATTTGACGGGAAATGCTAAATATTTTATACAAATAAATAAAATTTGAGTTTTAAAATATTTTACATTGAAAGATTAACAAATACTTACAGAGATGAAAAATTTTAAAATAGATGTTTACGGCTTTTCCTAAAACTAAAATCTTTAATTAAAGCACAATAATCTAACGAATGAGCTACGTCATTTTCGATTGAAAGAATAGCCTGAAAGCCGATTGTGTCATCAAATTCCTCAAATACCTATTTTTAATAATTAATTTTAAGCCTCGAAAAACTCCTTTCAGCAGATGCAACTGTAACAGGTGTGGTGGCAATAATTCTCAGGACTATTTCGATAGTGGGGTAAACTTCAGTTATTTTTTTTCTATTGTTAAATAATTAAGGATCAAAATCAAAAGTTTTAAATAAAAAAAATCTATATTTTTTAAAATTTGCTTGGGTTGTTGCGCGAGGCCCCTGCAAGAGCGAGGCCCCGGGCGATTGCCCTGTTCGCCACCCCCTAAGGCCGCCGCTGGATATAAGCAAGAGACAGCAGTGCGCGCGCACATTTTCTTTCTCTCTTCCTCTCATAGCCAAATACGTTCCGTATATCTAAGCACACTGCAGGCTTATTGTCTGTATCACAGTGTAGGAGCAAAAGAGAGCAGTGCGCGCGCACATTTTCTTTCTCTCTTTCTCTTATAGCTAGTAAATGAAATATACATACAGATGGAGCGAAAGAAGTTTCACTTCAGTCGTGTGGTCATAAGCACACTCGTTTTTTTTTTTTTTGTATGTCGCTTACATACGATGTTTGTACATCGTAATAGCCAATTTCTATTAGTTGGAATAAAAAAAATTGTATTTAATTAAATATATTTATTATAATCAAATTATTAAAAAAATGGTACCAATTTTACCTATAGGGACTTACTTTGAATTCTTACTCAAATAAAAGAGTACTGCAAATAATCATAATAGAGCCTATAATGCATTGTTAATCTAATTAAATTAAACAATTTTACATCTACTGCATAATCAGCCTTCAATATGAGATCAATGTTTAATCATTATAATCATTAAAAAAAATTTGAGATCAATAAACGTTTCAGAATTAAAGGTTTTTTTCATCAACATTATCTACTATGTCCGTTTGATTCAAATTGTCAATCACTTTAGTGTAATATGGTAGCTTCAAATAATCTTGATGAAATCTACTAGGCATAGCATTCACGCACAATTTTTAAAAATCTTTGTGTTTTGCCAACGATATTGGCAGCTTAGTGTTATACAAACGTCTTAGTTCGTAGGGACGAGGATGAGGACGAGGACGTAGGGACGAGGATTCTTTCTAGCACATTCCAGTAGTGTAGGACTATGGCCACATGGAATGTGCTAGAAAGGATCCTCGTCCCTACATCGTAACCGTTATGGAGCACATAGATTTCATTGACTGGGACCCCGTTACAGAAAAACTGTTTCCACAAAAGGCGAAGGACTCAATCAGGCCTTTAAATAATAGGGAATTGGTATGGTAAACACCAACTATCAGTGAGCCCCACAAAAACCGAATTGGTTTTCTTCACAAAAAAGAGGAAAATGACGACACTACAAGTACCCCGATTATTTGGTACAATCCTAAGCCTATCAATTGAAACGAAATACCTGGGCATCTTTTTGGACAAACAGCTGAATTGGGCAAACACTCCAACTAAATTACTACGAAAGCCAGCATATCCCTGAGGCAATGCAAGTGAATGCTTGGCAAGAATTGGGGGATTAGCTTCAGGGTTACTTACTGGCTATACTCCACAGTTATCCGACCAATCATTACATACGGCTCACTAGTCTGGTGGCCCAGAACAGACCTGAGCATAGCCTAAAAAGACCTCGAAAACTGCAGCAGTTCATGTGTGTGGCAATCACTAACTGCATGAGAAATACACTCACTTCTGCCCTACAGGCTATGCTTGGACTGCCGTCCCTACACCTCATAGTGCGGGAAGAGGCGGCTCTGGCTGCCTTTAGGCTCTTTGAATCAGAAACCCTAAGCATAGACTCTAGGGTCAAACACATAAGTTAAAAAGAAGATGCAATCAAACGGCAGCCAATGATGGTATCACCCTGCGACAAAGCCCCGAAATAATACCGCTTTCAAAAGCATTACAATATAGTGCTTAAAGAGGAGCAGTGCGACTACTCAAGCCCGAAGGAACTGAGAATTCACACTGATGGTTCAAAGACCGACTGCGGAACTGGAGTCGGAGTTTCCTCACACGATCTCAACATAAAAATATACAGACCGCTGGGTATGCTCAACACTGTCTACCAAGCGGAGTGTGTGGGCATAATACAAGCGGCTTATACCATAGTAGACAGGAGAGTTAACGACACCCGTATTCGCATACCCTCTGACAGTGCCTCAGTCCTCCAATCACTAGGAAAGGAATGCATCACATCGGACCTAATACTAGAATGTCACAATACGCTTGAACAGGTAACTGTTTTGAACTGCAATATAGTGACGCTACAATGGATAAAAGGACACAGTGGATCGCTAGCTAACGACGCAGCTGACGAGCTGGTCAGAAGGGCATCCAGTACGTCGGTTTGTGGACCGGAACCTGTCGTGCCCATCCCCTTCAAACAACTACGCAGGTGGCTACAGGAGCGCACCCACACACAAGCAGAAAACCGGTGGACGTCGTCACCAGACTGCAGGCAGTCTAAAGAAGCTATGCCATCATTAGATGGCAGGCTAAGCAGGCGTTTATTATGACTGGACAGAAGACGCCTGCGCCTGGTGACGGGGACCATCACGGGACACTGCTCGCTAAATAAACACTTCCACACAATAGGCATAACAGACAGTCCCCTGTGCAGGGCTTGCATGGAGGCTGATGAAACTGTTGTGTATGTGCTCTTTGAGTGCAAAGGCGTCACCCAGACTGAGTCAGACACCCTCGGGACACCCAGATCGTACACAAATGTTCTCAAAAGACCAGGAGACTTAATCAGCTTCTGCAGGGAGGTGGGCTGGTTGGAATGAACACCGACGGCTGCCATGGCCCACGCAATGGTCTATTTGAAGGTCTAAGTGCGGAAACCAAATCCATAACATAGAAGGTCGAAGACCTTTGCATAATACCAGGCTGCCAGTATCGTTGGCAAAATACAAAGATTAAAAAAAATTGAGCGTGAATGCTATGCCTAATAGATTTCATCAAGAAATTATTTGATGCTACCATATTGCGCTAAAGTGATTGTACTAATTTCTGTCTGCGTCGAAGCAACTGATGGTTTTGTTTTTCCATTTGTACCACATTCTTTTTGTCAAAAACCATGCACAATCCCGACCAAACGATAGGTGAACTCGCACTGATAGAGACTTTTTTGATGCCCGCGCGCTGCTTTCGCATTGGTATCATCCTCTCTTTCGCACACAGAAAGACGTTGTGAGATAGAAAAGGATGGTAATAGTGCAAGCACATGCTATCTTGTGTTATGAAGTGTGTGCAAATAAAGGTAACAGGGATAATATTCATTACTTCTCACGAGCAAATTGGTGTAACGTTGACACTGCTTAAAGTATGACAATGCAAATTGGGGTAAGGGACAACTATGTCAAAACTCGTGCAATCTATTTACAGTATGAATGATATTTATTTTTTGAGATAACAACGACATTATTGTAAGGCCAGTTTTATTATGGTTTCTACAAAAATAAACCATGTAATGGTAATTCGTCGATTGGGAAGACCCTTACCTTATTTGAAGTGGATTGGCGGCGATAATTACATCATTTTAAGTTGCTATATTGCACAATTTTTCAGATACATTGTTATTATGGGGCTAATTCGAAATTTAGACCCAAAATATCAGTAGGGTAAGGGACATTTTTTTTAAGCTAGAATTTTTTCATATACACCATTCGAAAGAGCGAAAAATTCTGAACAAAACTGTATACTCAACTCATTTTGGGTATTTTGTCCCTTACCTCAATTGAACCTACGGTTGACGATATATTAAATGAAATTTAGTAGTTTTTCTGAGACCATTGACCGACCAATGGTCGACCATTATGAATTTAGCAGATTACGAACTTTTAGCAAAATGACAATGGGATCGTGTTGGAATGACGAATTTATAAAAATAGCAGACTTGGGCCCCTGGATGTAGACCCCACCTACACAACAATACTTATTTCTTTATAACCGACTGCGCAAAAGTAAAGACAGGGTTACGTTTTTCGTGTTGAATCTTTGACCAATATGGTGAGCACACATTGACCCACTAATTGATTGCAGTAACTTAACAATATGATTAGTATTTGCAAGACAATGCATTTATCGAACTGCTGACCTTCGCAAGTGAGTCTAACAATAGGATACTGAATGATGTTACGAAATAAGTAATTTAATTACAAATCACGTGTTATAGATTCTTGCTGAATTCAGGTCATTCGAATTAATTACTAGTGTATTTGATACACTTGACATAAAATACTATTCGGGTTAAAACGTTTTTCCATTAGGAATTTCTTAGTAACAGCCCGGAGTCTGTAAGCTGGCGATGTGATGCCCCCGTGCCTCGGAAAGCACGTTGAGCCGTTGGTCCTGCGCCTGATCTCTCTCCGGTCGTGTCGGATTGCCTTCCCATCGGAATATGAGAGTGAAGGATGAGAGAGTGCACCTTATGTCTGCGCATTCACTTGTGGTCCACTATAATATCTCTCGCGACGAAGGTCTCCGTTGGAAGTTCCCGTTGAGATTGGCCGCCATGGCCGATATACGGTCTGAGGGGGGATACATCGTAATAGGTCAGCTATACGATAGATACACAATATTTTCTACTGCCTCGTTGGTCTAGTGGGCACAAGTGCTAAAGCTGGTCCTGTGTTCGATAACCAGGTCGGACAAAGTGTTATTCACAAGGGTTATTCCATCAGAATTACCTAAAATAACAGCCGGAATCTAAATTTGCGTCCGTATAAACCGTGCCGTAGGAAAAACGTGGCTATCAACAGGATCCATAGTGGTACATAGAACAATGACGACAGTGCATACACACGGCGATTAAACCGTAATTTTTCACGGCAAGAAAAACGTACGTGTTTATGTACAGAGGCCAGCACATGAAGCTACCTCAATCTGTCAAATTTTCCCAATTGAATATGAACCTTATTCCTTTGTGGTAAAGTTGAAAATTTATCAAAGAAATTTGACATACTGGGGTAGCTAGACGTGCTAGCCTCTGTACAAAGGGCCTTATAGTATTGGCAAGGGTCAATGTTCTTATGTAATAAAAAGTCACGGCAGGTAGAGTTGCGTGTGTTAATCTCATGGCTGTGCTCATGGTCAAAGGCCATAATATGATAGCTAGCTATCAGATGTGACGACTGCTTATAGGATTGACTGCTGAAGAGTTGAGAAGGTCTCTTGGATGTTAAGCCAGTAGGCGGTCAATGGTATCTACCCCTTTTTTTTTTTTTTTTTTTTGTGGATGGGAAATCATCCAATGACCCCTCCCGCTCTGGGTGGAGCAGAAGGGAGTGTCAGACTCTTACTGACTAAAACCCACCCGTGTTCCTTCCTTAGCCCTTTGTGTTCCGGGGTAGCGGTAACCCTTTCGGACAATCCCGCTGCCCCGGCAGGCTTCGGCCCTTTCGGGCCCCTTCCTTATGCTGACATCTCTTTGAGGCGCGCGTGGAACACGTACGCGCCGTCCGGCACGGGCCTGGTCCTGATCGGACGGAGAGTTACCCATTACTCTCCGCCCGCAGGCCCGCGCCTACGGTGGCCGGGAGTCGTCTCGCGGCTCCCGACGCCCGGGGCGTCTCCCGCGGCGGCTGGGACGTGAGGCCCTCTCCCTCAGCCGTCCCGCCACCTCCTTCGCTAGCATGACTGCTTCGCAGAAGGAGGTGACTGCCTCCCACTCCCTCTCGCCCCGGACCAAGGCTTGAACCAGGGCCGGGCGCGAGAGGTCGCCGCCGCCGCCGATCGCCTCTGCGAGAACACGGCGGTGCTCCGCCCAATTGGGGCATACCGCCACCGTATGCTCCACCGTGTCCTCCGGGCGACCCTCGCAGTGGTGACACCCGGGCGTATCCTCCCGCCCGATAATGTGCAGGAACCTCCCGAAACACCCGTGTCCGGTGAGGACCTGCGTCAGGCGGTAGGTGAGGGCGCCGTGGCGCCTCTCTAGCCACTCCTCAAAGAGGGGTCTTACCGCCGCTATCGCGGCGTGCCCTGGTATCTACCCCTTACCTACAAAATTGAGTGTACCTACATGTGAACTTTACCTAATAATATCAAGCGTGGATCTAGGTTTTCGCTCGACTGGGCAATTATTTATGTTTGAGAGTAGGTATGGGAGATTTCTGAAGCCTTCAAGCCTTTTAAAAGAAACATTCGGCACCTATTTTCCGTAAACTCAAGAATATGGCCCCCCTTCTTTTCGAAGATGACTGCTACTTACCTACCTATATCATAATAATATACAGCATGATAAGGCCGTATACAAAATTGGTTTCGGATAAGTAAGACTTACAACTATCCATGCCTACAAGAATGACATATTCTTTGTGACGTGGCTGGATCGCTAGACTCCTACTTACTATATTCTACGTTCCTCGCATTGAAATTGACAAATAATGTTAAAGCAAATAATGAGTTGTGTTAGTGTATTTATTTAAAGTATTTTTAATTTATATTAATATTGTATTATATGTGTATAAGTATATGGGCCTTGATGCCTGAAATAAATGGATAAATACCTACATAAAAAATAATATAAGAGCAGTGGTTGGCCCTATTCTGTGGGTGGGCCAGTGGTAACGCCCCCGACTTACGAGGGTCGTGGATTCGAACTTAGGCAGGCGCTTTACTTTGTGTAAATATATGTATCACCACCCACCTACACCCTAATTCACAACCATACGACAAGCTATCGTATCGAAAATGCCACATTTCAATAACCTGACAAAATTTTCGGGTTGGACTTGTGAACAGCGTTTATAGGACTCCTACGATAATATTGATTGATGTTCGATACGGTACGGAAGCGTATCAAGTAGTTGTGAATAGCTATACTGCTCTCAAAACGGTGAAGGAAAACATCGTGAGGAAACAGGCACCCTAATGCGTAACTCACTCAATCACAAGCTGAATCATTTTGAAAGATATTGCTAAACCATTGCTTCTTATGTTCGAAAAATGTATCTGCTCAACAACGTACATAACGCAACAAATATTGCTGAACTGTCAAAATGAAAGCCACTCATACTGTTAGTGTCTTACCCAATTACCCCGCTGCAATATGTCCTAGAACCAAAAAAATCGAAGACATCTGACACTATAAACCTGTACTGGGCCCGCGTGGTGGATTATAGCCCACTCCCTCTCGAAGAGAGGAAGCCCAGGTCCCAGCAGAGGGAACATTAGGTATATGCTGATTATTTAAGATGAATGCGAAGTGGTAGACCGAGAAATTCTAATTTTCTTACGTTTTTTGCAATTTGCAGGTCAGTGTCAGGTTGTATCTTGATCAAAATTTGATTCGCGACTATAACAGGTACGTATTTACAGAATTATAATCATTAGAAATATTCATACATCTTTATAAGTGAGATTTGTACCATAAACACTTATCCCTAGATTTCTTCTTGTGGTACAAATCTAACTTAGGAAGATGTATTAATGATTCTAATGACTATAATTCTGTGAATAAGTACCTGTTATAGTCGCGAATCATATTTTGATCAAGATACAACCTGACACTGACCTGCAAATTGCAAAAAACGTAAGAAAATTTGAATTTCGCGGTAATCACTGCGCAATCACCTTAAAGGTCAATAACCAACACTTTACTGACTCTCTGTCCCTCTAATTCCAGACATGATCGTCGCCGAAGCTTGGAAAGCAAGCTACCTCTACTGGGTCTTCCCGGTACTCATCATCGCCTCAATCTTCGCAATCCTTGGTCTTTTCGGCGTCATCTTCGCGATCAGACTCTTCGCCAAGTACACTTGCGGACAGTACCGGAATCCCACAAGGATGGATGGGAAGACCGTGATTGTGACCGGATGTACCGGTGGAATTGGAAAGGAAACTGCGAGGGAGTTGGCTAAGAGAGGAGCCAGAGTCATCATGGCTTGCAGGAATTTGGAGGTTGCTGAGAAAGTTAAAGGTGATTGTTTATTCTTTATTAAATTGTAGGTTTGGTTGGGCCATTGGGGGTAAAACTAGGAAAGGCGGAGATATATGAGTGTTCTGGCGGATTTGATGGGAATTTTTAAATGCCAAGTTCCGTGTGTGAACTTACAGTTAGATAGCAAAAGATCACATCGCTTCCAACAGCTGCTCACGGCGGAGGGAGTTCGGATGTTTCGGAGGAAACAAACAACAAAAGATTGGGCTGTTTCAGCGTGTATAGTTATATCTTCCCGTTATACTTACATATAATAAACGGCCAGGATTTTACCAATTAAAACCAAAAATTTGATTTTCCAGCCGACATCATCGACACAACGAAGAACACGAAAGTCGTGGTCAAGAAACTGGACCTCAGTTCCTTCGCATCCATCCGAGAATTTGCCGAAGACATTAACAAAACTGAGACAAAGCTAGACGTGTTGGTGCATAACGCTGGTTATGCAGACACTTTCAAGAAGAGGAAGACTGTTGACGACCTTGAGATGACCATGGAGACCAATCACTATGGACCATTCTTGCTTACACATCTTTTGATTGATCTGCTAAAGAAAAGTGCCCCGTCGAGAATAGTGGTAGTTGCTTCGTCTTTATACCGCCTTGCAGCATTTAATATTGAAAACCCGAATCCAGTTGACACATTACCAGGATACCTATACTACGCTTCTAAGGAAGCCAACATACTTTTCACAAGGGAACTAGCCCGAAGATTGGAAGGTACAGGAGTAACAGTGAACTGTCTACATCCCGGCTTGATTGAAACCGGAATTTGGAGCTCCGTGCCTCCTCCATTGAATTGGATGCTGTTCCCGATAATGAAATGCTTCTTCAAGAACCCTGAACAAGGTTGCCAGACTACAGTCATGTTGGCGGTTGACGAAAAACTAGAAAAGGTTTCCGGAAAATACTTTTCTGATTGCAGAGAAAGTTCTTTGTCGAATTCTGTCAGTAATATGAGCAGAGCTAAAAAAGTCTGGGAGATTTCGGAGAAAATGGTCAAATTAGGCGAAGATGATCCTAGGATTTAGTTATGAAGCAAGAACGACGTAGGTATTTATTACTGGCGTACAAAATTAAAGTACAATTTAATCATGCTCATCATTTTAAGAGCTATTGTAAAAGAAATGTTTTATGTTGCACTGTATTCTACTTCTTCCTGTTAGCTTACCCACGAATTCTTCATATTTTCGTTGAGGAGAGTTGTCATGAAGCAATGTAACCACATATATAAATACACCTAGATAACGCAAGAGCGCAAAAAAATCGCACCAAATTACGTTCAAAAATCGTAAGCTACTACTTTCGTGCTCCGTCCTGTGTACTGCTGACTGAGTGAGCGTGAGTGAGAAAGAGCGCTTGTGACGTCAGTAGGTAGTCAAGAAAATGGCACGCTTGGTTTTCATACGGATCGTGATACTTGCGTTATCTAAGTCTATCTATATCTGTGAATGTAACATTATATTGAGTTTCTTTCCGTTTTAATAATAACCATATACAATTTAATTAAAAGTGCAACAACGTATACAATGTATTTATAAATGTTAATATTTAGTAATTAAAGTTTTGTTTTATGCGAGTTTAATTTTTTTTTATCCACAATATTGCAAAAATAAAAATGTCTTGAGTATCAATTAATATTCATTTTATTAGTAAAACTAGTTAGTTACATAATGGATAACAGTTAACAGCTAATGAACGAAATTATATAATAGATCATACTTTATTAGATTATGATCGTAAAGCTTTAAAAGTAATCAGTTACATGTTTTGGCTACTAGGCGGTTAACACACTGCACCGGACAACGCTCCGGTGAGCGGTACTGCGGTTTTTAACATTGACTGTAGTTATTTGATTTGTATATAAAAACCGCAGGATATAACACACTGACACCGCATCTCCGTGCTGTCTACAGTCAGATTCGTAACTCCGCACACCGCAGCGCTATCCGGCAATCCGGCAGGGTAATTGCGTAACACACTATCGGTTTCATTTTGACAGTTCAACAACATTCATTGCGTTATTTACGTCGTTGAGCAGACACACTTTTCGAACATATGGAGCAATGGATTAGCAATATGCTTCAAAATGATTCAAACTGAGAATAATAGTGTGTTACGCAATTAGGGTGCGGGGAAGTGCGATAGCCGCCTTACACAATGACGAATGATGGCCGATTTTGAGAGTTCATTCACGATTGAGTTGATTTTTTTAATTGGCTAGACCATGACCTACTTAATTTTTTTTTTATGATCCCCGCAAACTGTCAGAGGAGACTTTGACGGCGCCTTCCTTTCAGTTATGTTACCTCTGATTTTGCATTACTGTCCAAATTACAGTGATCTTTATTCTCATTTTAATAAGGTAGCTGTTGGTTTGCTGCCACTGACAAATCTAGCTAACATTGTGATCTTTATTCTCGTTACAATAAGGTTGCTGTTAGGTTGCCGCTGTCAAAGATATCATAATGTGGACTGTAGCATTAAGGGTTATCGTAGATGTTACACTACTGCTGTACGGTTGACTGTACATCGAAATTTCGAGTTATTCCATTTATCTACCCCAAAAAATTCATCTTATTACGGATACCCGATAACGTAGGTAAGTCCGAGAATCCACCCTAAGCCTAGTTGGATAAACGCAATTTATAGGCTTAAAAGCAGTGGTGTAACTAAGTGACCCCGGTGCGAAAAAAAAGTTGGGGCTCTATCTAAACTGGTTAAGTTTTATTTTATCAAGTAAAAAAAACATCTCACCAAAAACAATTTCATGTAAAATGTTGCCAAGGTGAGACCTTATGGCTCACACTGTCAAAAAGTTATTAGATCTCTTTGTAGAGCCAAGCTTCTAACTCTACAAGCCCTAACTTCACAAACTCTACACATTAGTCAAAATATGAGGCTTGACCGTTTCGTTACTACAAGAACTACTTATTGTTTAACAGAAAAGCAATGAACAGTGAATAAATTCACCTTTCGCCCATGTGATGGTAGCGTGTAATATTTAGTGGAAGATGTCAAGGTTATGGAATTTTGTCAAAAAAAGGAGAGCGGTTCATTACTAATACTTCGGTAGATTAAGCTAGTCTTCATAAATCGGTCGCATAACAGCCGATTGGTTGAATTGGTTAAGACTTTGCCGACCGCACAGTGGCGCCCTCATCGTTTGTTTGGTTATTTCATACAATTTAGAATGAAAATGCAGAAAATAAGCACGTTAAGTTGAGCTTCACAAGATTATACGTCAATATTATTAGAAACGGTAGTTTTATATTGTTTAGTTTTATTATAATCCTTAAAACGGATAACAGTGGCCACTATATTCCGTATAATCGTGTGAAGCACAACTTAACGTGCTTATTTTCTGCATTTTCATTCTAAATTGTATGAAATAACCAAACAAACGATGAGGGCGCCACTGTGCGGTCGGCATAGTCTTAAACACATGAACTTACACACAACAAGAGAAAAAATTTATTATATTTATGTTCGGACAGTGGAAGACGTTTTTGCTAGGTCAGTTCGAGGTTTGCTGGTCAGAGGCCGAGGGGGCCCCTCAGCTCGGGGGCCCCCTAGCCCTCCGATAACTACGCCACTGCTTAAAAAATAATTCTCGGACATCCGTATCCGTGAATTCACCTTAGGCTGCGTCACCAGAAAATGAGCGTGGGTGCGTACCGAGGGATGTGCTAAAACTAACCAGTAACAACACTAGCTTAGCTCAAGCTATGAAAATGAAGCGATGTTATTCGTTAGTTTCACACACATCCCTCGCTACGCATCCTCACTCATTTCTGGTGGAAACACAGCCTCAGAGTGGATTTTTTGGGATAAATAAACGGAATTAGGTCGCACATTATAGGCGCGTAAGCCTATTAACAACACATTTTACAGGGCACTATGTGAACCCAGAGACGGAAAATAAAAAGTTACGAAAGTGGTGTTTCAAAAGTGTCAATGAAAATCTGCCTTGCACAGGCCACTGTGTTAGCCATTAGATTATACAATATAAAAATAAATATATTGATCTAGACCCCATCTAGAGGTAGAAGACATTTGAACATTCATCTCATACATACATGCCACTTTAGTCTTTATTAAAACGGAACTTTTTCATAGAAGTTACTATCTTAACACATAATATAAGCCAGTAATTCCCAACGGGTAAATGCAGAGGTGTACCTTAGTACACCCCACATTTTGCAATTACCAATTTGATTTATGGCAAATTACTAACTATCGATAAAATGTGCATTTCACTAAATATAGCAAATAGGGTCCATAGGTTGTAGAGAGCTTAAAATATTTGGTAATATCTCATCGATATTTAATTTAATATCGTTTATAATAGTTTTAAAACTACTTTCATTAAAATGGAAGATCCTAATAAGTTTTCTTATGCAAATTTCAAAAATACTGGACTTCAAATATTTGTTTAATACTCCTTAATTTTAACTTATTTGTTATTAGTCTATCAAATCAAACTGGTCTAGGAATGTGTGGTCTACACCTAACGCGGTCCCGAGGCTTTCCCGTGGTTTTCTACAAAGAGGCTCGTCGTCAAAACAGATCGGATCCGAATAGTCCGAAGACTTCTTTGGAATCACACTGCAACTTGGACTTAGAAGATCAGGTAATAAGACCCTATTTGCGGTGAACACATCTATATTAACAGTATTGAGATTTTCTTTTTCTTCTAGAATAGTTTTGAATTCATTACCATCTTCATAGCTTTTGTCACACGGCAAGACACTAGCTCTGACTTTCTTAAACCTATTGATAATTTTCTCTAAAGAACTTGTTTTTCTTATCAATTGAGAGTTACTTTTGGGAGTTTCAGTCTTAATTTCATCTTTTTCTTGAATATCTTCTTGTAGTTTTGGTATATTCAGATCAACAAAATGCATCTTATATGAGTCTTCCTGAACATTTGTTGGAACTTTATCCGGTTCAGGAGTTATAGATATAATGGGCAGACTAGTAGCATCAAATATCTTCCTGTTAGTTTCAAGTTGCATTACACTGTCGGGGGTTCCATAACTATTATCATTTTCTAGTGCCAAGATGCCCGATACTTCGAGAAGTGGACAGTCTTCTTGCATGACAGACAATTTCCTCGGGATAGGAATCTTAGAATTAGACCTCTTTTCTCTGTTATCGAAGAGGTTTGGTGAGGAATGACTTCTGAACAAAACGTTGCTATCAGTAGAAGCCACTGATTCATTAAATAATCCTCCCTTCTTAACGTTTACATTTTCCGGTCTCTCTGTTTTATATTTAAACTTTTTAGAGCTACTAGACTTTTTTGTTGATAGCAACCTCATTATCTGTTGTTTTGTGAAGCCCGAGGAACATTCTGCAACGGTTTCATTGTTTCTATAGTTAGTTTGGGATAGTATTGATAAGTTAAAGTTCTGTGTAGTGTTTGGACGGTCATAGGAACTGATACGGCATGATATGAGGCTCTTCAGGAAGTCATCTCTTGGTCCTTGGTAGAATGGAGCACTGAGTAATAACCGTGATTGCGGTTTTGCAAAAGCGCTGGCTCTTCTGCGTAAGTTGAATTGATTTTTAGATATGTTGAGCGGTGTGAAGGTGTCAAATATAAGTTGCGACTGCAAGTCTTTGCCCATCTTCAAGTCTGCCAGATCAGGTAATGGTGGTATTTCTGAGAATTCCTTCAGTGATACTGACTGGTTGTATGATGTTTGCGTTCGCTGAAAATTGTTAAAAAATATTGTAAAGGTGGGCTTCCCCCTAAAAAGATTTGACTTAATTTACATCTCTATGTTTTTCTAGCATGTGCATGTGACTTCGTCCGCTTGAAATGGCAACTGACCTACCTTGTTGCTGCGCATCAACCCCCTCTATCTTTCTGTTTTTTTCTTTTTGCTGACGGTCATAGCGTATCTTAAATAGCATATAAGCTTCCTGAAGAATTTTTCAAATCTGACAGATAGTTCCAGAAAATAGCGCATTCAGACAGATGTGGCAGGGGGACTTTGTTCTATAATATTATGTAGTGATTTTAGTAATAAATCTATTTCAAAGTACAAACACATAGAAGAGTTTAAAATTATAATTACAACATGAACTCACCTGAAGTCTAGCTTCGGCATTCATCACCCGATCCAAAAGTATCCTCATAGCGGACACAATCTCGGTAATGTTCCGTCTCCCACCATCCAAGTACTCATTGAACTTGTATATTTCATCACCAATTTCAGCATTTTTCAATATAAAACCTATTGATATAAGAAATGCTCTTATAAGGTTAGGAAAACTCAATTTATCATCTTTTGTGATATTCTTAAGGATGTATTTCTGTTCGCTGTTGACCTGGCTCTGTAATTCTTTCGTGCATATTTCGTCAATTTTTGGGTTATACTCTAATGTGTACGAACTCTTTTCAGCTTCGCCTGTTTGTCGGGCAATTAACATTTCGGTGGACTGACGAGTTTCTCTACAACTTTGAAGGAATGGTTTTATTTTTGTATTCCATTCTTTTTCCAGTTCTGTGATTCTGTTGTCTACTTCGGCTAACCAGTCATCGAAAAATGTGGATGATTTGTGAACATCTTTTATTTTTAAGATTTCTGCTTTTGCTGTATCATCTACTTCATGTGTTTTTAAGAAGCCATCAACAATTTCATCTAAATATCCTTGTGGGTTTAATTCAGTCATTTTATTCTCCATATCAGTTATTTTCTTGCGGAACAACTCAGCTATCTTCTCCATAGCTGCTCTTTTACATATATAATTAGAAAATTTACTCGATATTGTCACTGTTTCCTTTTCAATGTTGTCAATAAAATCTTCTTTTTTTGTCTTGTAATCCTCAGTCATGTTGTTAAACAGCTTCTTCTGGGTTTCCTTCACCATTTTTGAAATTAATACTCTTTGGACAGCAAGTTGTGACATTTGAAATATCAACATGGTGACTTTGTAGCAGCTTGGGTTGACCAGGTATGAGGACATGACTGGTGCCAACAACCCTTTGTTGCTGTACTCGCTGATGAAGTTAGACAACTCATTTCTGTACACTCGTTCAGTTTTCGTATCGTATAGGGGCCATGGCAATGAACTGGAAGCCTGAGTATCGATTATTGATACCAAGTAGTAAGAAAGGTGAATAAAGAAGTTCTGTGTCGGTTTTTCTAATGCATTCTCTTTGAATATATGCCTGCTGAGGTCTGAAGGCATTTGTTGCAGCTTACTCAGTATTCCCAGGTTCAAAATCGTCTCTTTCTTAAATGAGACGACAAGGTCTCTTTGCATTGCTATTGTAGCCATTTTAACACTATTTTCACATAGATGCACTTTTTAACACAAAATCGATTATTTTCAACAACGTAATAGTACACTATTGTCAGGTTTCAAACCATTATTCAGAGTTTTTCTATTATTTTAGAAATAATTACAAATCCCATGCATTTTCTGGGTTGAATTCAAATGAAAATGTCATTTTTTTCCGTTGATGCCACGTAGTGTTGTTCATTTGAGATAAAACAATAATCGACTAGGTTTTTTCGTTGGTAGTGGTGAAGGCTAAACACGTGCTTTTGTCAGTATTACGAATTCTTTCGATTTGTAGTGAATCTCTGTGTGAAACTTGATCGAAACTATTCCTTGTGTTTGTGTTCTTTGTGTAAGTTTAGTTTTATTTGTTATTGTCTCACTTTTAATCACTATTTGCCGTCATTATGAACTCCAAAAAGCCTCCTGATCCCGACCCCCCTGATGAACCTTTTGATCTTTCCCCTGTTTTGACCATCACACTCCCCCATGACACCCAAATTCCTGCGCAAGATCCCAAAATGGAAACAGAGACTTCAAATCGGAAGAGGGTCGCTGTGTCCCCCCCTACTACTCCAATTATTCCACCCAAGGTACCGAAAAACCTAATCGGCAGACTTACTTAAACAGCTAGAGATAATCCGCCGTATATTGTTCACGTTTCCCTTAAGGACGGTCAGACTTCAGGCACTGTGCTGCAACCGGTCAAGTTTGGTATGTTTTTAACGTTAAATAACATCAATAACATTCGCCTTGATGGGATCAAACGCTTAGGTAGGAATAAAGTGTCAGTTGAATTCAAGACGCATCAGGACGCAAACAGTTTTTTAGTGAATAACTTGTTAATCCAAAATAATTATATTGTCTCCATCCCTCAATTCAACATTACACGATTGGGCCTTGTTAGGGATGTCCCTATTGAATGGTCGGAAGACGAAATTATTAAAAATATTAAGGTTCCTGAAGGATGTGGTGCTGTTGTGAAGGCCAGGAGGATGAACCGTAAGGTTGCCTCCTCTGGTGCAGCTGAGTGGAGGCCTACGCAGACAGTTGTGTTAACTTTTGACGGACAAGTTTTACCTAAACGGGTGTATTGTTTCTTCTCAGCTCTTCCAGTTGAGAGGTACACATACCCAACAATCCAATGTTACCATTGTTGTCGGTTTGGACATACACGTACACTTTGTAGATCAAAACCACGCTGCTACAAATGTGCTGGAGATCATCTTGGAGATGGTTGTGAAACCACCCCTGAGTTAGGTTTCTGTATTTCATGTTCTGGGAACCATTTCGCAAACGACAGTGCTTGTCCTGAATTGGGCCGGCAGAAGAGCATCAAAGCTCTGATGGCCGAAAAATCTATTTCATATGTAGAAGCAAGTCGGGTTTTTCCCCCTGTTTCCAGATCATATGCCGATGTATCTAAAAACTCCCCTCGTAACAAGGTTTCGATAAATAAATCCCCATCCCAGTCGTCAAGTCCAACCCCCGCTACCCAAAGGTCATACCGTAAAACGGTATTTCTTAACCCCAAGCCCCGTGCCCCCCTTTCCCCAGGATATAATAAGCAAGCTCATCAAGCACTTATCCACAATTACTCTTTTTCCCCCTCCAATAATGGCTGTGCCTTCCCAGCGGAAGTTGCCGAGCCAATGATATATAGACAGGAGGACAGCTCGAAGAACATATTAGAGTTAATCACAAATATGTTAATGACTGTTCTTACAAACCGTACCCAATCACTACCTGACCACGTTGCCGTAAAATTGACCTCCATCCTAAATTTCATTCAAGATGTTCCATCCCCTGACATTCCTCCAATGGAACGTGAGGAGTATTGCTCCCAGGAAGCCTGACCTTTCATTTTTAATAAACAAATATAAGCCATCGGTCTGTGCCATTGCTGAGACATGGCTTTTACCTGAAAGTAATTTCAGGATGCCATGTTTCGGTAGTGTTCGCAGTGACAGACCTGATGTATATGGGGGATGTGCTTTGCTCATCAATAGCAAGGTATCATTTTCCCCGATTCCTCTACCCTTTGTTGGCGATGACATAAATGTTGTTGCTGTTAAGGCTGAGGATATAAATATTTTTTCCTTTTATATTGCGCACCCACAACTCGAATATCTTTCGGTAATTAGAAATTTGTTATGCAGTGCTACCGGTCCAATACTTGTTATGGGTGATTTTAATTGTCACCATTATCGTTGGGGATCAGATACTTGCGATAACTTTGGCATTGGCTTGTTGGATATATTGGATGATCTGGATCTCTGTGTCATCAACGACGGCAGTGCTACACGCAGGGTTACACCAGGGCAGAGTAATAGTTGTGTTGACTTGACGTTCTGTTCGTCCAATATATCTAGCCTACTCATTTGGCGTCGCTTGGATATGACTCATGGAAGTGACCACTACCCCATCATGATCGAATTCCCTTCTAAAAATGTTCCCAAAAAAGTCTCCCCTCCCCTTTTAAAATATCGACTTGACTCAGGAGATTGGGATCTATATTCCAAAATCTTAGACTTAAGAGTATCTTCCCTTCCAAAAGTCGACGGGGATAATGCCCAGGAATGTTTTTTGTCCTTTTCCTCTACTGTCTCTGCTACAGCAGAAGACTGTTTCCCTCCCAAAAAACCCCAATCCGACCGCATCCCTTCTCCGCCATGGTGGGATAGGGAATGTACTGACATGGTCAGGGCCAGGAATGCGGCTGAAGAGACTGTTAACTCTGATATGAACCTGGAAAACCTCATGGCTTTCAAGCGAATATTGGCTAAGTCCAGGAAAGTACTTAAAAAGAAAAAACGAGAAGGTTGGTCAAGATATTGCTATTCTCTGAGTCCATCCACTCCGGTTTCGATGGTATGGCGGAAAGTAAAGCTTTTTAGGAGTAGTTTAGCACCCACCTCTCCGAACAATATCTCAAAAGAACTGGGGTACCAGTTTTTCTCTAAAATCGCTCCAGCTTATGTTCCGAGTGTAGAGGACAGCTGTGTTGGCATCAATGATGTAGACAACACTAGCGATCCAATGAACAGACCATTTAGCTTGGAAGAATTAAAAACTGTCCTATCCCGTGTTAAGGACTCCGCCCCAGGGGTGGATGGATTCCCTTACTCCTTTATCGTCAAAGCTGGACCAAAAACCCACCAATACTACTTGGACTTGGCTAATTTTTGCTTTACTTCCGGATATATTCCCTCAGAATGGAAGGTTCAAGTTGTCATTCCGATATTAAAACCTGGCAAAGATCCTAGTGATCATTGTTCATATAGACCCATCGCTTTATCGTCCATACTAATTAAACTCTTAGAACACCTAGTCAAGAATCGTCTAGAGTGGTTGATGGAGAATGGGAGACTGCTTCCGGCGACTCAGTTCGGCTTCAGGAAAGGTTTGGGCACAGCTGATAGTGTAGGTATCCTCACGTCAGCGGTCCGGCTGGCCCTTAGCAGGAATGAGTCTGTGGTGGCCGTTTTCCTGGATATATCAGCTGCTTATGATTCGGTCCTCCTACCTGTTCTCAGGCTAAAACTGCACGAGCTGAGAATCCCGGCTAGGATATCTCGTATCATTGGTAGCATCTTTGCCAATCGCGTCATCCAATTAAGAATCCCTGGGGCCGACTCTGAACAAAGAACAGTATGGAGAGGGTTACCCCAAGGATCTGTTCTGAGTCCCCCATTATACAACATATATACAGCAAATTTATCCTCATCTCTAAATTATGACTGCAAAATTCTTCAGTATGCTGACGATATTGTATTACTGGTCACTGGCAATTCCATACAGGATGCCGCTCTATCAATGAATGTCTCTCTGTCCTCACTAAACCAATGGCTCCTTGATCACGGGTTATCTTTAAGTGCTCCAAAGAGTACAGCGGTCATTTTTACCCGCAAGCGTTCTGTTCCACAAGTAGATATTAATATTGATGGACAAATCATTCCAGTCAAGGATAAGGCTAGGTTCCTGGGAGTAACGTTAGACTCGAGATTGTCTGGGATTGACCATATTAATAACACCGTCAAAAAGTGTGAACGTTCCGTGTCAGTCCTTAAGGCTTTGGCCGGGGTGTGGTGGGGAGCTCACCCCTACACCCTTAAACTGGTCTACAACGCGTTAATCAGGAGCGCTTTGGATTATTGTTGCTTTCTAATTGAGCCTTGCAACAAAGAAGCGCTCAAAAAATTAGACAGCATCCAGGCCAAATGCCTGAGAATAGTTGTTGGAGCTATGAGATCCTCTCCCATAAATGCGCTTCAAGTCGAATGTGCAGAACCGCCCTTGTACAGACGCCAGCAGGTCAACCTACCCCAATCTGTCAAAAATCTTTGATAGATTTTCAACTTTAGCACAAAGGAATAAGGTTTATATTCAATTGGGAAAATCTGACAGATTGGGGTAGCTTGATGTGCTGGCCTCTGTACCTAAGAAGACAATATTTCGCAGATCGCTTCCTGTCTAAAGTATTCCCCCTTTCATCCCATCCTTTACTCCCAATTTTAGAGCAAATCGACCTCTCCTTCAATAACTCTCCTTATTGGAACAATAAAGTAGTTCCCCTATTGATAAACAGGTATAGAGAGCTTAAACACCTCTCTTCGCCTGTTTGTAAATATCAAATCCTCCCCGTCTTTTCCACTGCATATGAAACGATTCACTTTGAACCAAAAGCCGTTTTGGGACTAGGTATTTTAAAGAATTCCCAAAACGCAAGACGAGACTTCGAGTTAGCCGTCAAACGATACTGGGAAGGTTGGAACTATTTCTTCACTGATGCATCAAAACTATCAGAAACAGAATGTACAGGAGTAGCAGTATATTTCCAAAATTCCAAAATTGCCCTACTTTTTCAATGTCCACCAGAAGCATCAGTTTTTACAGGAGAGTGTATTGGCATTTTAGAAGCCATACACTATATAAAATCACATAAAATAGCTAAAGCAGTAATTTTTTCAGATTCGCGTAGTAGTATTGAGGCCCTAAAACAAAATCAACTCCATAGTAAAATCCACAGTAATATCATTGTAGAAATTAAGAGCCTGTTATTTGACTGTTCCCAAAACGGCTTGGACATCGAGATAGCCTGGATTCCTGGTCACTCGGATATTGTTGGCAATGAGTGCGCTGATTCGTTAGCAAAGTATGCCACATCAAACCCGGCTGATCGAAAGCACTACGTAGCTCATAACTACGATTTGCGAAATGGTGCCAAAGCCAAATTGTTCGTCTCGTGGACAAAAAAGTGGAACGAGACCTCAAAAACCAAGGGTGCCTACTATGCAGCTATACAGCCCGACATCCAACAGAAACCTTGGTTTTTTAAATACCCGAAATTGGCCAAAAGAACTGTTTCTTCGCTTTGCAGATTGAGACTTGGACACTGTTGTAGCCCAGTGTTTCTGAATAAGATCCATGTTAGGGATAATTCTCTTTGTGAATGCGGTCTTGCGGATGGTACTTTGGACCATATATTTTTCTCCTGCTCCTTGAACACCAAATCCTTTGACCTTTATAACAAAATTTCTAAATGTAACATTCCTCTCCCAACTAACTTTCATATCCTCTTAAGCCACTTCTGTCCCAAAATTATTAATATTTTAACAACTTTTATAAATGTAAATGACATAAAATTGTAATGGTGCGTAATTGTGTAAATAATATGTAATTAAATAATGTCTTTGTGCTGTACCCTACTTTAGAATATTAATGTTCTACTAACCCTTGTCCTCGTCTTTTCAGCGACTAACAAAAACTGTAGACCTACCACAAAGTGCAAAGTCGACGGCCCTCCATCACGCTGCCGTCAATACGCGACACTGGCAGAATAGTCGACATCGGCTCAATTGCCAAAGAGGAAAAAAAAAAAAAAAAAAATAATCGACTATTTAACTCTAAACAAAACATTATGAACAACTAACTATTTACCTTAGAGCATATAACCTATGGAGATGGCAAGCAGCGAATCACCGAACAACTTTTTCTGCCACTTTCTGCGGGAGGCGAGGAAAACACATACAGCACACTACTTAGATTTGACAATCACACACAGATACATGCTTCCTATTGCTACAAACGCACACGTAAAAATAATAGCCACACAATAATAAAAACACATATACATTGACAAATTCGTGTGTATCTATGGAATTGTCCTATGACAACAAACACAAAGTCCTAGTGCTGTGGCACAAGCAATGAGTGGTATTTCATTGAATGAATGAATGATTATAAAAGTTCATATTGTTTTATTTTCTTTTACAAAAAATTACGAATTATGATTAATTACGATTAGTGCCAGCGAAACTACGTTGGTAGCCAGTAATGACAAAGAAGATAATTTATAGCGCTATAGAAAAAGAATGATAGTATTTATTTTTATAGTCAAACATTTTTTCATAGAATTCAAGAATATTGCATTGCTTTCCTATCATTCTGCATTTAGGGTGAGATTTAGGGTCGGCAATTCGGGATTCATACTTGAGTACCGTTCTTTAATATGGGCTTTTATACGTGTCAAAAAGTAGGAAAGGGTAGAATATAAATAATAAAATAATACAATCAATCAGATAAACTTTTATTATTTTGATAGAAATAACACTTAAGCACGTTCATTTTTCTGTTTTTCAAACTACATATTTGAGTTCGGTGTTACTAGCTAAATGATGGAACAAACTAAATGATTTGTTTGACATCTTAAATAGGAAAACATACGGGTGTGGTTTTATAGCCATAGTCTGGTAAATAGTTATAAATTCCGGCGTTTCAAAATTTTCCAAAGATCTTAACAACAATGGCCGCTCGAAATTGAATTCAATCGTTATGCAAGAACATTACTTAAAATAAATGTTCTTGTTTATCGATTTTATCCAATTTCGAGCGGCCATTTACCCTGAATGATGACGACAAGACGATATTACTGATTTTTGAAATGTATCAGTTTATTATAGACATGTCGAACACATTTCTGCGGATCTACTTTTTTGGTTAAAAAGGATAAACGAACATTTGTGTACTTTTCCATAATCACATTCGCTAATTCTAAAGTATGGTTAATTAACCCGTTATCATACGCATGATGTGCAATATTAGGAAAAAGTTCTTTCCCCACAAAATGCTTCAGTGAATTTGAAACGATAAATTGAGTGGTTATTTTTGAACTAAATTGATTTTTATCGTTCAAATTCTTGCGAATCTCTTTTTCGCATATTCGACACAAATCGATTACCGGTCGTGAAGCATATAGCAAATACCCTCGGCTTTTTTGGTATATAAGGCTTTTTTTATTGACAGGTCCTAACAGCCCTCTTATGCAAGTGGCACATTTCAAAGTTTTTAATGCAGTAAATGCCGAGAACCCTGCAATATATTCAATTACTTTCTCTCCTAAGGGTGAAATAAATATTTGACTTTCAATATCCTCTAACATGTCTTCATTACTTAGGTTTATATTTATCTCCGGTTGCAACTTATCTTCATCACCTCGTGTACAGTTTTGTTAATTTTTTCAATAGCTGAAGTACAGTTCAAAATAGTAATTTTTTCTAGTGGAATGCAGTTTGTGCCTGTAGATGTTGTTTGGAGTTCTGTATGTATTAATATTTTTTTGTATATGGCTTCGAATTGACGTGCAGTGGGGTTGTCATTGTAACCACCGTGGCTGCGAATGACGGAAAAGAATATTTCGATGTGGTCCTGGCTAATTTTATGCATAGGGACATATTTTAATGTATCATTTAGTACCAGGTCCTGAAACAAAATCTGAGTACTCTCTATACATATCAATATGCCCAGAAAGCCAGTATATCGTGGCGATTTTAATAAATTCTTTCGGACCATTAATGGTTTGCCTTTTTCTTCAAGGTCAACATCTAACTGCAAAAGCACTTGACGAGCTTCTTGAAGTCGGTCGAAAGCTGCTTGGTAGTTATCTTTGCTAAGTGCTCTTTTATATCCATAACTTTTTGATCGTGAATCCAAGATATCGAATACATCATTCATTAATTTTATGAAGTTCGCTGTAGCTTCAACATCGGCAAATTCTGAAATTCTCAAAATGTTTTTGCAAAATAGTAGCGAATCCGCAACGCTTGCGCTAAATAATTGTGTCGCCAACTTAACATTCATTATTTTAGTTTTATAATATACAGGGTGCATTTGATATCATGGGCATTATTTTAACCTAAGGTACTACTTATGATACTAATTGCATTAGGGCTACTATTACGCAAATCAAAAATATTATTAATGCAAGTATGGAAAACCTTAAAATGTAGTAAGTCATACAAAGTATCAAATTAGTTGCGCTTCTCGATAGCAAATGCGTAGGTACACTACGCCGTACGCGCGTCATTGGGCGTGAATTCTTTGACCCCGCCCGACTCACGTGACATTCGTAAGTTGCCAATGAATTGATTCATAATAAATTCCAATTTTCCCTTCGTACTTTGCCGGCTTAGGACGGTCAAAACTACGTCAACTAACATACATTAAAAAAAAACATTTACGTACCTAGCTTGTGGATTGTTTTGAAAAAACCTTATTTGTCGGTAAAGTGACAGAGGGTAAACGGGTGCTCTTCCACGAGCTTGTGCATGTGCTGGCACGTGAAAAGACGAAAAATCCAACAGGTTCTGAGTGGTTCTGGTGGAATGAGACCCCGTGAAGGAATAGGGTCGTTCGGGTAGCGCCGATGGAACATTTCACGAGTTCATACTAAATTTCTTGCGCGATCGTAAATTACAACCATTTGTGGGTATTGTTGGTTGGTGTACCTAGCCTGCACATTACGCGGTCGAGGCATCGTGTACACAAACACACACACAACTACTACACTAACACTTAATACACTGCAATCCAAGCACCGTATGCCGCGAGCGGCGAGTACGGCGATTACGTCACGGGATCAATAAATCAATTACGCGTCAATGCACCTGCGCAGTCGTTATGACACTGGTTCCGGGTTCGTGACTTCGTGTTGCGGCGGGAAGCATACCCCGCGCGGGGGTGATATTCGTATTTTTGCGAGTGAGGGAGTGGGACGGAGAGAGTTCAGGGAATCCCGCCGGACGGAATGTCTTGTAGCCCATTGTTATTATTACTTGTAAGGAAAAACCCGCGCGCGCGCAGGTGATGTTTGTTTACATTTCGCTTTGCGCTGTACTGCGCTTTAAGATTTTGATATTTCAACAATTATTGGCGTTAACGAAGTATTTTGTTTTAATTACTTTAAGTGTTTATTTGCAATAATAAGCCTTGTGCAATTTGACTTACTACATTTTTAAGGTTTTCCTTACTTGCATTAATAATATTTTTGATTTGCGTATTAATAGCCCTAATGCAATCAGTATCGTGAGTAGTGCCTTAGGTTAAAATAATGCCCATGACTTCGATTCCACCCTGTATATGATTCGCTCGGAGTTTGTTTGCTAAATAGAATAATTCTTTTTCTTGCAGATCATGCAATCTCTTAATATATTCAAATATTATTTGTTCCTTCGATTCATTTATGAAATATTCATAATCTGAAAATGTGTTTCTAATGAGTTTCAGCATGTGACAGGGATCGGCGAAAAATGAAACCCTCTGACCTGAGGAAGGGTCTAAAAAACAGGTCTGCAAATTATTCGGGTCTTGGAAACAACATCCCAATTCTTCTGCCATGGCGAGATTAGCTTTTACACCGTCACATGTCAGTGATTTGATTTCAACCCCAGTTTCATGAACAAGTGACAAAGCTTCTGAGACTAGACGTGACTTTTGTGCGGCTGTTGTGCCTTTTACCAAAAAATATCCAATAGGCACTTTAAATATTTTATTTATACCCACAAGTAAAAGAACAAGAGCGTCGGTTGCTTTGTCGGAGCTGTCAGAAATCGATTCAAATCCGTGGTTAACATAGCCAAAATATCTTTTTGTTCGAGGGTCCCACTCCGGATATAGCTTGATTTTCATCTCGTCAAAAATAAGAGCGCAGTAAATTTTGTTCTTTTCCTGTTCAGCTCTAAGTTTTAAAGCAAATAAGCTCTCTTTCGTGAAACCGGGCTGTCCATCGATGTTGCTATACCACTTAGATAAAGTCCTTGGATGAGGAAGACAAGTCTGAAATACCTTGCGTACGTACTTATACGCCTTTGCTGAGTAGTAATGCAGAGTGAGTGCAAAAGATCTCAACTCAGATGAATATTTCGTCCTAGGGAGCTTATCACTTTTTTTCATCTGTCGTTTAAGAAGTTCCTTCTCCGTAACACCAATTTTGCTCAATACTAGTTTATCTTCTTTGTCTATCAGTGATCTTTCTTCTAAATTCAGTTCAGAAGATCTTCTAGAGTATTGACCTTTTTCTTTAAATATCGCGTTTTTGCTTGCAGTCTACGAATTTTTTTATTTTTAAACTGCAACTGCTTGCGCAGTTTTCTTTTTCTTGGAGTCTCGACCAGTTCACCGACAGATGTCGTTGCTGAGACGCATTGGCTGTGTGTAGTTGATTGTTGAAAGTTTGTGCTGTGAGACTGTAATGATTGAGGAATAGATTCGCTGTGTGACTCGATTGACCTCAGGATAGATGGACTGGATGAAGAAAAAGAAACTACTTCCGTTGCAATGGCAGGTGTGGTGTTTGCGATTCTTGTGATTTTTGCACTCTTATGTAATTTTGCAGGCGGCTCTTCTATGCCAAGAATATTTTTTAAACTGGGTATCGCACCCTCAACTAATTGCCTTCTTTTATTTGCAAGTTGTTTAAAACTAGAAGACATAAAATGTTCTGAACAGATTGCACTAGTACGCGTGGGTTCCCAAGTTTCTGTATGACCGCAAAATATCTTCCATTTTTCTCTTATTACAGGATCTTTAGGAAATCTGTTGAAAAAATGAATAGAAGTAATCAGTTTAAATAAGTCCCAACAGAATCAAAAGAAAATGATGTCCATTAATTTTATAGTGTATGTACTGCGTTTTCGTAACAGCCTTGAAAACCTACTTGGTAAGTACCTACGGTCCACGGTGGATTGTTAGATTTGGGCGTCTTATTTACCTATTTTATTTATTGTATTTCTTTTTCAAATTGCATGAGCTACAAAAACTCACCGAAACGAACAAACTGTTATTTTTATTAGCCTAAACCTACAGAAAAAAAAAGAATTTAAATCGACTCACAAAGAACTGAATATATTTTTTTTATTTCAATACGACTTGTTCAGATACATATATATAGATAAAAATGCCTATGGCATTAATTCCTCCTCTGAACATTTATGTGCAAGTATTAATAAATACAAAAAAAAACTGTTTACCAACGGAACTTATTGACTGAACAAATCATTTATTATATCAATCATTCATTCACGTTGTCCCAGCACTATTGAAACCACTACCCCTGTTAGCCCCTGTACTGCGTTTGCGCTACCAATGTACCACTGTATTTTTCTATCGTTATGTTATTAACGATTACTTCGACATTGTACTTATATAAAACTATTTTCTTGTATAATTTGTACTTACATGTGGTAGGAAACCCCATGATTTCGCAAATTTGAAGTGGCAGATCGCTTTTTGCACGAGGAAACTGCACAATTAACCATTTTTTAGGAGCACTTACTTGCGACACAATACGATACACAATGGCGGCGGTCAGCGAATGAACTAGTTTTATAGAACGTGTATGGTCATATGGCCAATCGACTTTGGCAGAGGGGTTCGCTCAGATATGCCATCTCCATAGGTTAAATGCTCTAAGCTATTTACACTACATTAAGATGAAAATTGAAACAACTAACTATTTACACTTGGTTTATTACCAAGTGTAATAAACCAAATAATAGTAATCATTAAAATAATGTGAAATCGTATTAAAACATTAAGATTGACCACACTGGAAGGTAGTAATCGATTGCTATGTGATGAGACAAAAGTAATCGATTGCAATATCTATAAGTAGTCTGTGATTGCATTGCAATGTAACGTTCCGTTACATATGTTAAGGCAGAATATCAGAACAGAAAATAAATAAATAATTTATATAATTTGTGCGCTGTTATTGTGAATATAATTCTGTTACAAATATTTATTTTTCTGTGTAATTATCTCACAGCTAAAATCATAAAATAATAATACATTCAATTGAATGGGTTAACTTAAAAATGCAAAACAATCAATTTGTCTTATTCAATCGTGACACGAAACACTCTAACCTCAAAACATTTCGCTAGCGGGGGAGCAAACAAAACACACGTGTTTGTTTCTCCCCAAAAAATGAAAATAAATTGAAGTAAAACAAGCAAAAATGGTGCGTAACATCCTTATTTAGTTTAATTACAATGCAAAGCGGGAGATGGTGATAAAGTTTTGTGTTATTTCAGAGTAAGTTGTATGTTTTATACGAACACAGCGCGGGCTTCGCGCTGTTCAAAGTTACCGAGTTTGAGGAGCTTGCAGCCTTCTTGCCTCAAGTTGAAGAGTCTGTGACTGACTTGCAGCGATTCAACTCAGTTGTGACGCTAAGTGGGTTCCAGCCTTTCAAATCGGCGGTGGTTGCTTTGGAAAATATCAATGCGGTGTCCGAAGGTTAGTGTCCGCGTGTATGTTGAGTATGTCCACAAAACCGTGCTTGTTAGGTAAATTGGTAGAGCGAATTTTTGGTGCTAACATTGGTTGTTCTATGAAAAGGTAAAATTCAGCAAAATTGTAAATTCATATTATTTATCAGGATTGACGGTCAGTGGGTCGTCTTAGGGGCGGATTACTTAAAACTAGATTTAAGCCATTTGATTGGTTGAAACTAGTTTTAAGTAATGCTTGAGTACTGAGTGGCGTTCTGTAATACGGGACTTAGTCCTGTATTACAGAACATCACTCTATTCTATCTATTCTATTTTTTTAAGGTTCTGGCTCCATCGGTAACATTCGATGATTTTGCCAATGTCAAGGTATGAGAAAATAATTATCGTAAACTTTACACAACTATTGATCAGTGTTTGTAGCTGTGGCATCCATGGATCCCCATGCTAAAAAAGGACAAAAAATTTTTGATTAGTAGATGTAAAACGTCACAAAATAAATGTTAGAACATTCAGTATATAATAAGTAAATAGAAATATCAACTATAGCTGGATGAACATCACTCAATACTCAAGCATTACTTAAAACTAGATTTAAGCCATTTGATTGGTTGAAACTAGTTTTAAGTAATGCTTGAGTACTAAGTGACATTCTGTAATACGGCACTTAGTATGATATGGTTATTTTTATAGTGTGAAGTTGTACGGTATTCTTTTGTGGGGAAATGCTGCCGATATTCACCGATTAAACCATTTGCCACTTTTGAATTTTATTGTCAAAATTATATAATCAATGTAAGTATCTATATCGATGCCTTAGTTCACAATTGCACTAACTACGAAATTTACATTTTTTAGGAGAGAGCTTTAAAGTTTTTTAAAGTTTAGACGAGAACAGTAGAAAATCTAAGTAAAATAACAAAGAAATATGCATCTATTCATTAAGACTAGTCCTTTTACTCCATCTACCTTGATTGGTTTTACAAAAATAAAGATCATTAGTATAATACCACATTCATGGAACATTAAACAAACTCATTTAATACAACTGTGACCCACGTTTTTGGTAGAAAGAGACGGAATAACGGTATTTCGATGCGCGGAAACGAAAGAGCATGAAATTTAGTGTATTTGGCATTAAAAAAGTAAAAATTGAATATTTTGTAGTTAGTGCAATTGTGAACTAAGGCATCAATATTATGTATGTGACATTATTTAGTTGAATTTATGTAGGGGATGATTATTTTGTTAGAATAAACTCTTGTATATTTATAAACAATTACAAAACTGTTGATTTACAACCACTTACTAAAAATAGACCAGGTCATAAATCAAAATTATCTTTTCTGTATTTACATATTCACGATTTTCAAACAGGTATTCTCCCGGAAGACTTGAACCTTTTCCTGGAAGGGGCGCTTCCAAAGCGCAAGAAACGTGGTAAATGCACCCTGGGTGTGTTGGACCCCAAGTTGGGGGCGGCCATCAGCGAGGCGCTGGAGATTCCCTGTTCACACACTGGGGCTGTCCCAGAGATTCTACGAGGTTAGTCCACTGTCTTTACCAGGAAAAAAATAATCATGTTCCTATTCAGGTAGTGCATGTTTCAACCTCATTTAATTTTATCTGCAAAGTGCAATACCTATGCAGTCAAAATGTATAATTTTTCGTCAGTTAATATTAAAAAATTGTGTAAATATCAATTAAACAAGCATGACAAACAAACTACTGTGACGAATAAAGAGTTGGTTGCTCCCTTTTGTTCACTTTAGTAATTTCATTTTTTTTTTAATGATTTCTTTTCTCGTAGGTATACGCCACCACTTCCATGCTCTCATCAAGGGTCTAACCCTCAAAGCATGCAGTGTGGCACAGCTCGGTCTTGGCCACTCTTACTCCCGAGCTCGCGTGAAGTTCAACGTCCACCGAGTTGACAATATGATTATCCAGTCTATAGCGCTGCTGGATCAATTGGACAAGGATATCAATACGTTTTCTATGCGGATAAGGTGAATATCAGTCCTTAGTAATAGTAATTTATTTCAAAACTTCAGTACACATTACATCACACTTAGTATATCATATCACTTAGCCACAAGCCCCTCTGTTAACTCAGAGGGCTTTCGGCTCAGAGGAACTTCGACCCCTGTCATACAGGATGTCTTAGTTACTTACCATGCATAATTTTAGATCTGGGCTGCCATTCAGAGTTCTTACAATACAACCACGCCAACACAATAATTTTCATATAAATATTCAACTTAATCTTTACAGAGAATGGTACTCCTACCACTTCCCAGAGCTGATCAGCATCGTCCCAGAGAACCAGCTATACACCAAGTGTGCGGAGTACATCAAGGACCGGAAGACGTTAAGTGCAGAATCGGTGGAGCCTCTAACTGAGATCATTGGGGACTCAGAGAAGGCCCAGGCTATTATTGACGCGTCTAAGATGTCAATGGGAATGGATATCTCACCTGTGGATTTGATTAATATACAGATGTTTGCAGGAAGGGTTGTTGCGCTCAGTAATTATAGGTAAGATTTAAAAACTTGTATTATTTGGAGGTCAATTCCCATTATTAAAAACGTTCAAACTGTATTTGCAATCTTGTAAAAAAAAAGTATTTTTGACAGATTGAGACTGATTAGATTAGGAACCGTCTAGTATAATAAATTACTCCTCATTTAAATGTCCTTTCTGTGCTTATTTCAGTCAGTGGGTCGTCTTTGGGGCGGAGTTGTAGAAGTTGGAGTATACCGTTAAGGTCATTACGAGCAGCAAAGGAAACAAAAAAAATTGGGACAATTTATTTTTTTCAGTTTTTTGCTGTTTTTTTTGACATCGTCTCATGGTTTTCGACTAGAGCAACAATTTATTTTCCAGAAAAGATATTGATCCGAGCTAAATATTGATTGTTTTGTATTAAAAAAACATAAATCATTTAATTTTATTAAAAGAAAGAAATGATTTTCCTAAGTCCTCGCTCCATAGCAGCCCTAAGGCTACACTCAAACCATTTTTCACTTTGAACTTTTAGAGCCACAATTCCATATTAATTGTTGAAACAATGGCGTCTGTGAAAATAATCTAAAGAGCCATCAAGTTTTCAAACTAACTATTATATCAAGTTACTTATAAAAACTTTCCACATACAGGAAGCAGATAGCAGGGTACCTACACACAAAGATGGAGTCGGTGGCTCCGAATCTGACCACATTGATCGGCGACCAGGTCGGCGCTCGACTTATTTCTAAGGCCGGTTCGCTCACCAATCTGGCCAAATACCCTGCATCTACGCTGCAGATTTTGGGTATGTACTAAATTTAACTAAATTATATTTATTTATGAGCGGAGGCCTTTTGCCCTGCAGTGGGCTAAAAATAAAATAAATAAATTATTTATTTCTGTAAATTGGTTCAAAAACGTCTTCATAAGCTACTGTGGATACGTAAGTACGAATGTGTAACTTTTCTAGGGCTCCCAAACAGACAATTGGCAAAATATGTTTTTAATATAAGTATTTAAAAAATTTGGAAAATCCAAAAGTGCTCGATTCATAATGCTCATTTGATCATATAAAAAACATAGATTTTTAGATATTAAATTATATATTAGTTCGTTTTTTATTTTATTAATTATATATAATTAAACTACTTTGAAATAAAAGAGCCATTTTCAATAGGGTTCCTCTAATGGGTAAAAAGAATCTAATAAAAAAAAAACAATCAATTGATTTTTTCGCAAGCTACAATGTTTTCAGGTTTCACACTGTTATGTTTTTCGTTTCTACTGCATTAAATACATTTTTGAAAAGTACATAATTAATCTCCATTAAATTATCTATACAATGGTATATAAATTAAGTAGGTTATGTGTACTAGCAGGAGTATAATAACAATAGAAACAGTTACAAAAAGGAGGCAAAAAAAAATTCGATCGTAAAGCACTCTAATGCTTCGCAATATGAGTATTTATGAGTCGTTCAATATGATTTTCATATATTTGTTTTATTTTAGTTAACTTTTCTTATTTGTGCACATGTTTCTGTGACAAAGACGATATTTTTTTTCTTTCTTTATATTATTCTATATGACACATCCTAATGATGAGCCTTCTCCTAATATAATAATTTCTAGGAAAGTAATTGTCTATTGGTGTAATATATCAGTGTGATTGTAAACAAAAATTACAACAAACAATTTACATTCATCAAGTAATTTTCAAATTTTACCGGCTACCCTGTAGGCACTAGCAAAAAGGGTAATTTAAACGTAAATACATAACTAAATCAAAACAGTCTGTCCAAAGTTTGTTAAAATTAGTCCGATTAGAACATTCTAACACTAAATATCCACTGTTTACTTAGGTGCCGAGAAAGCGCTGTTCCGTGCGCTAAAGACCCGTTCGAACACACCTAAGTACGGCCTCCTGTACCACTCGACGTACATCGGGCGTGCGGGGCTCAAGAACAAGGGACGTATCAGTCGGTACCTCGCCAATAAGTGCTCCATCGCATCCAGGATTGACTGCTTCTCTGGTAAAGAATATTTTTTTATAAGGATGTTATCAGTATTACACTACATACTCGACCCACGTCGATAAAAATTTTACGTTGTCAATCGAAGTAGATCGGTTGGATCTTGCCGAAACTCTCAATCGACGCCGGCTTTTGTATCGATCTCTGGGGTAGGTTCACATTTGTGATTTTATTATGTTCTGTGACGCAAACATGAATCAATTAGTGTAGTAACCCCAAAAACTCGATAACGAGTAGATATCGATAAATTGAACTGTCTACGGCTATCGACATTTGTCGCGGCGAGATCTTTTTTTTGGTTGTAATCTGGGAATTAGTTGGTGGACTAAGGGACTAACCACACTTATTCAGCTCTGTTCAGCTTTTGTCCATAGAAAACAACGATTTTGTATGAAATGCGTACGCATCCGTTCAGCCGCGGAAAGCTGAACGGACTCCATACAAAATTTCAAAATAATTCCTCTAATAAAGTTATTAGATGATTGAGAAATCAGCCCTATGTTAAATATTTCCCTTTATTAAATTAATTTTAACTTCCTCACATATCTTTTTTATCCAAGTGACTTCAGAAAAGTTGAGGGCAACAAAGATCAACTCTTCGCGTGTCGAATGTACACCATGTGATACCACCATACCAACATTCGATATCAATTAAATTTCTATTGCGTCTGCTAATTAGACGCGCAACGGGTTAATGCTACAGTTAACTTTTTTTTTTGGCTGAACATGCTCTTAGCCATTCTCCTTTGAGATTTTTTTTATATTTACTTGTTGATTTCTTTATATTTTGATATATGCACACTTTGATCTATTGCAAGTGTAACCTGCATTTGTGGTAATAATAGTAGTGCTACAGTAAATGCGGTTATATCCACACATGAACGCCAAAATGCGTATCATGTACTGAAATTACTGCTACAATCTTATTTCTACCACATTTTTAACGAAAATTTAGTATAAACTTAAGATTTTTGAGCTTTCTATGGCAGTCTACGGCTTTCATAATGCTTTTCTATCATGAGTTAAAAAAAAAAACATGAAATTGGATATTTGCTATTGTCCTTGCTATTGTCATGTTACTTTTCTGTCATTGTAAGATCCAAATGTTTTTTCCTTTTCCAGAAATTCAGTCAACAGTTTTCGGCGAGAAGTTACGCCAGCAAGTAGAAGACCGTTTGAAGTTCTACGAAACCGGTGACATTCCCAAGAAGAATATTGATGTCATGAAAGAAGCCTTGGATGAACTCCAACAGGCTGTAGACGTTGAAGCCAGTGCCAAGAAGAAGAAAAAGAAGAAGAAGAAGAAGGAAGAAGCTATGGATGAAGATTAATTGTCAAAGTGACAGTTATTTAGTTTAAGACATAGTAACTAGAGTGCGACACGGATCATAATGAACGTAGCGAACTAAGAACTAACATGAAATGTACTGGATTTGAAAGGTTAATGAGATCTTCCTTAGCTAGCTTCACCATTCAAGTTTATTGAGATCCGTGGCGCGCTATACTATTTTCAGATAAATCTATTGATGTGACCTCTTTTGCAGTTAATACATTAAGTTTAAGGTATGAATTTGTTTTATTTATTGCTCCTGGGGCTTTAAAAACACGTGCATTGTAAATCGCACACTATCACCCAGGAAATCACGTATAATCTGTAATCTATAAGTCATTGGCACAGGGCAACTGTTGCTAGAATTTTAGCCCACTCTACTTTTCAGACTCAACCTCATCCAAATGTGAATGTTGCCACAGAATCAGACACACATGCTACTGTGATGTCATCATCTGTCTGCGTAGCCTTTTCCCAACTATGTTGGAATCGACTTTCAGTCTAACTCGATGCAGCTGAATACCACAATAATTTACATGGAGCGACTGCCTATCTGACTTCCACAACCCCTCCCCCTCCCCCTCCCTTCCCTTCGTAAGACTGATTGTCAGACTTTCGAGCTTTTGACGACCCGCAACGACTTGCAAAGACCCATGAATGACAGCTGGGGCCAACGGTATAACGTACTTTCAGAGGCACGGAGGGGTCTCTTGGTATGTAATGATGGTCACCCATTCACGGACCGATCGCGGCAGGGAGGGGACAATATTGTAGTTGCCTATTATTTGAAAGGAACTGGCGCCATCTAGTACACCGCTCCTGGAATTAAGTCACATTAGTGCATTCAAGTCCGTGAGATGTCATTCAAATCGCAAATATATATTTTTTTAATTATTTGTTTCTTTGAACTAGATTGTCAAATTGTTTTAATTGAATTACTTAAAACTTTTTGTATTTAAAAAAATTTAATTATTGCATTCGATGCTCACAAAAAATTCAACAAAAAACGTCAACACGCTAATTCGGTACGGGCTCACACGCGCCCTAAATCACAAAATGGTGGCTATGATTTGCGTATGCGCATTATGTAGATTTTATTCCATTTGTGATATATTCTGTTTTGTTCGAGTTTGTAAAACTCCAGATAGTGTGTGTGTAGTCGAGTTTCGTTCTCCTCGCTGTTTCTATTGAAATTACATCTCACAGACTGTTTCCCGGCCTATTGCTTGCTAAAGATGTCAAACTGTAAGTCCATTATTTGCTAATGATTTTAATGGCGAAAACTTTGCTTTTTTTCTCCATTAAATATCTTTAGAATATAATTGACTTATCGGTTTAAACAGCTGACAATAGGCATAGTAGCTGTATGTTATGCTTGCTATACTAGCTATAGGTACGTATGTACCTATATGGATTAGTTCAGGAGCGGTCTATCAGATGGCAGTAGTAACTGGGGTACCAAAAAATCTGACAAGATGGCTCTCTATTTCATGTTTAGAATAGTACTCTATGGATCGCGGCAAGCGTAGCTTATCCTAATCGGCAGACCCGTGCGGCTGTTATTACTAAACCCGGGAGGGGTTTATGGCTAAGTAATAACTGCAAACTAATGATGTACGAAATGATTTTTAATTTTTTTATTTTATTGCTGAATGGGCCCGCTCTTGACCTCGATCACGCCTGATAGGAAGCCAGGGATGAGGTCTATGATGGAACGAGCGTGCCCAGAAGATGCCTAAGGCACTGGAACTCTCACGCATCGACGAAACACAGCAGGCTACTTGACGCCGGACTGCGGTGAGAGGGTCGTCACAAAACAGGCCGGCGTTAGCCCTACCACCGTAAGGGATGAATTGGCCAGTCAAATAAGTGCTCGGTTCAGTTAAGTAACTGGCAGAACAAACTGCGCTACACGAGGAGGCTTATTGATTAAACTTGGTGCACAATTAAGGTACAAAGGCGCACTCAATGTCAAGCATTCTCTCTTCCAGCACCCTTGGGACATGACAGATGCATAATTCAATATTCTAAAATTAAAACAACTTCAAACGATTTCCACATATTTATGCAACATGACATTCTCTTAAACATAAGGCAACATTATCCAGTAATAGCGAGATGCTCGCTACAGTTGATTTTCACGTTAATGTTGACGCACGCGAGCTGCGTCACGAAGAACTTGAAGATGTAAGGGATGGCTATCGTGACCAGGCTGCCGTCGCCACAGAGGCGGCAGGTTTCTTTGTTAGTTTCGCTCTTGCCGACTATAGGGCCTAGGAGGGTACCGCATTTTGAACAGAGGATTGCCTGAAAGAGAACAAATCATATACAATGTTATTGGAAAAACACCAACAACCTCTTAGGAGGTCATTGTACTCATCGTTATGAACAACTTTTACTATGGGACCAAACCTGAAATCGCGAAATAAAAATCAGCTGTTCCCTACATTTATCTTCGTCTATCTCGTCAAAATGTAGGGAACAGCTGATTTTTTATAATGATGAGTACAATGACCTCTTAAGAGGTTGCTGGTGTTTTTCCAATAACCCTGTATACAAAAATCATAAAGTTAAGTCTACATAAAAGAAGGCATTAGTGTATACTTTTGTAAATAAATATCTCTTTACTAAATAAAACATTATGTTTTCAGTGACGCCAATACTAAATTATAAGATAGTGGGAAATACGAAAGCTATTTTATCAAGTTTACTTAGCTGTTTACTTTTACTGGGAATAATTTTGTATAATTATTTTCTGTCATTGGTAGCAAGCAGCTGGATAATTGCGGACACAGCCGGAGGACATTTTAACCGCGAATGATAGCGAAGCAATAATGATCGCTTCACAAATTTTTGTCCGAGGACACAAAAATTAATGTTACTTTGGCTGAGAGCGGCTATCCAGCGGACACACTATCAGTGGCGAAGGGTGAATTTATGACAGAGGTAAGCCGGAGCAAAAAAAAAGTCACTACAATGTTTCATTATATTTCAGTGATGAATTGACTATAGAGTGGTTGTGTTCTGAATTTTCGAAGGGAAGCCGGCGGGAATCGAGTTGTATGGTACCTTCGCCACTGCACTCTATATAGATGGCGTGCGATTTATAAAATGTCAAAAAAGTGGAAAATTGGCTAATGCTACATACCTCAGTCTTATCGCTGCAGTGGAACAGTCGGTCGTGCAGTAAGAAGGCCGCGCCGTGCGAGGCGAGCGCGTCGCGTTCCATCTCCCCGAGGCGCACGCCGCCGCCGCGCCGCCGCCCCTTCACCGGCTGCCGGGTCAGCGCGTCTACTGCGCCCGTTGTACGCACCTGGGGGCGGACAAATATATATATTACTAGCTGACCATGCAAACGTCGTTTTGAAAAAAAAAAAAATAGATAGTAGCCGATTCTCAGACCTACTGAATATGCATATAAAATTTCATACAAATAGGTCCAGCCTTTTCGGAGGAGTAATGTAACTAACACTGTCACACGAGAATTTTATATATTAGAAAATTAGTTATTTATACAACTTTTGTATAATAAGGGGCATTAAAACACGAATGTGGGTTTAGTAATTTAATAATATCACATGAGTATTTTAATACCTAATTATAACACTCATTTGGATGATATTATAATGGTTACTATGACACTGGTTGTTTTAATGTTGGCAATAAGCTAACTGTTTCCGAAACTTTTATAGAGGATTTATAGCATGGGTAATTTATATTATGACTTCTAAGGGGAATGGTTGATTCGGAATATTCCGAAATCCAAAATGACGGTCACGAATAACTTCTACTTGTAATTCTATTGTTTTTGGGGCTAGAAAATGCTGAAAGTGAGGCCTTTTGTCAAATCTAAAGAAGCGAATCCAAAATTCTGATGCAGAAAATGAATATTTTTAAATCCAACGTCATCATGGGAGCCCCGTTTTCATCGTTGTCTTTGCAAATCCAATATGGCGCCTATGCCAACTCATCAGTCATCACCATTCTCTTGCCGTTACCCCCATTTCGTTTGGGAACTAGAAATCCATTTTTTAGTCATATTTAACATTTACATTTTTTTGTGGACTAGAAGGAAATATTTTTCAAATCCAAGATGGCGACTATTAAGACATGATTCGTAATGGTCAACATGTGACTTACCTGCCACTTATCAGAAACCATATGCCTGAGCCTCTGATAGTGAATAACTCCGTAGAATATGTCGGCGTCCATCTCCCGGCCATCGACCCCGCTGTACATGCGCTCTGTGCCGTAGTAGTTGTACCCGGACGCTTCCAGAAGGCGCCCGAAGTAGTTTATAGCTGTGTCTTTCTCGTTGAAGCGGAATGGCGTCGCGTCGTGGACCTTTGGAAGAGAATTTTATTGAGTTTGATTACGATAGACTAAACACCTTTACAGGTATTATGTCGGTAATGCCACAGTTACGCGGTTTTCAATAACAGACTAGCTTTCGATTAACTCATTCCTGAACAGGAAGAAAAAGTTAGTGCTATTAACAATAATAATTATTATTCACTAGCTTCTGCCCGCGACTTCGTCTGCGTAAAATATTTATTTATTTATTTTCCAACTTACACTATCATTACAGGGAAACCTATTGCGATAGTGTACTTATCTATCTTAACTTATCACTAACTTACTATTATAATAAAATTTTGTAACTTATTACAAACAATGCATTCTTTGTGAACTCACTTAGTGAACAATATAAGAATATCTTGTTACCCCGACCTACGCCGTCGCATCGCATTGCCAGCCCGTGCTGTTAGTTCGTTTTCGCGTTTTTACTTTCTTTTTTGTTAATCCTAGCGTAATGTTTAATAGCCTACAGCCTTTCTCAAGAATTGTGCTATCAAATTCAAGGTTTTTGTAGTTCTAGAGATTAGCGCGATCAAACTCATCAGCTTTATTATTATTATAGATTTATTTAATACTTCAAGCACACAATCGTAGGTCTTCGAGAGTCCATATTTGTCCATATTGTGCACCTCGTTTTATTTATGAACGGTCTCTCAATTATCTCATCTCGCCCATTATAGTATTTGATTTAGTTTGGAAAGTTCACAATAAGGAGAAAATTACTTACGTGTCCATGAATGCTAGCAGCCTTCCCCGCCATGCATTCGATCATCATAGCGATGGTCATTCTCGAAGGGAAGCCGTGAGGGTTGAACATTACATCGGGCACCAACCCTGACTCCGTGAAGGGAAGGTCTTCGGCTGTCCACTTCTGAGAGCAGATTCCCTTTTGACCAGCTCGGGAGGCGAACTTGTCACCTACTGTTGGGTTACGCTGTAACAAATTAAAAATAAAGTTCAGTCGTGTAGTAGTAATGAACGTAAACGAAGCAAATGTAGTTATTAAGAATAGTAGCATAAACTTGTCAACTGCTGTGCGAAACAAAAGCGGCACCACAACAAAATGGCGGACTGAGCGCGGAGGTGTTCGGAGGCTTCCGATCAGATCGGCGAAAACACGCGGGAAAGAGATAGAATCATAATCAAATCTATGCGTTAGAACAGTCAGTTTCACTTTTCCGCGCAAAGATGTGATACCCGCCTTTATCAAAACATGATTCGTGAACGTAAATATTACAGAATTATAATCATTAGAGTGATCAAAACTAATTTCAAATTACCCTATTTCATGAATTAATGTCATTTAAGGCCAATTCTAACTTTAGAGAGTAGGATAAATGGGTGTATTATTTACCTGTAACCTGAGCATCACGCAGGCCTTCTTGAGCGGTCGTGAGCTGAAGTCCCCACACAGCCGCACGCTGTCCACGAACACTTCCTCCTTGCCGTGGTACTTGCTAACTATGAACGTACTCTTTTCGCCATCGTAATAACTGTGGACAGGATTATAAAACATAGAAACGTGAAGAGGATGGGGAGTGTCAGTGTAGCCGTGTAGGTACATCATAATTATTTGCTTTGAAAATGGACTTTGGGTTTACACTTTTAATCTATGTTACTGCATGTTTTAGACTAAAAATACTGGAAGCCGACCCCAACATAGTTGGGAAAAAACTAGGCAAATGATGACCCCGACGTGTTATGATGAAATCTAAATAGGGTGGCCACAGATATAGATACACATTGATAACGCAAGGGCAACTACTTCGCTTGCCAAAAATCGCACCAACTTACGTTCAAAAATTTCGCGCTCAGTCCTGTGTATTGCTGGTTGGACGAGCGTGAGTGAGAAAGAGCGCTTGTGACGTTATAGCAGGTAGTCAAAAAAATGGCACGCTTGGTTTTCATACAGATCGTGTTACTTGCGTTATCTAGGAATATCTATATCTGTGAGGGTGACCCCTTCGGGAAATTCAGACGTGATTATATTAGTTAAGAAATACGATCTTACCAATAGAAAGGATCTTCTGGTTTAACCCTCGCCCCGACAGCAGGCAGGCCATCATCATCGATATGTTCCGCTAAGTCTGGTTTAGAGGGGTCTCTACAGAAGTAAGACGCGGGATGGGCCAGCTCTATGAAGTCGGCTTTGTACACGGAGCCGGCGGCGAAACCTCGTTCGTACGCCGATTTGTTGATTATCATTGCGTCTTCCATGTCGTACCCCTGGAAAAAGGAGAAAGAAGTATTTTTTGAGCCTAACAAATTTAAAACACGTTATTAATTTTGCCATCGACAAGCTATAAAAGTTATTTCATATCATCTTGGTGTAGGGTAGTAGGTATCCAGTAATCCATACTAATATTATAAATGTGAAAGTGTATGTGTGTGATTGTTTGTTTGTCCGTCTTTCACGGCAAATCGGAGCGACGAATTGACGTGATTTTTTAAGTGGAGATAGCACTAGCACACACACACCCTCAGACACACCCTAACACACCCTCACACACACAACATATCACATACAAACAACATATCACACACACACAACATAACACACCCTCGCATAACAACACGCCCTTTAGGGAATCCTAAAGGGTTAGGCAGAGGTGTACCTATAAGCACACCAACATTTTGATGTTTAAGTCCCATGTAATGAGACTTAAACATCAAAATGCCTATTGTCATCAGCCGGGCACAAATTCAAACTCCGAACTGCTACTGACATATTCCAAGCATACAAAAGTATTCCAAGTTCCAAGCGCCTCACGTAAGTTGACGTATTTTTAGTAACCAATTTTTTACTTCTAAACTTGTATATGGATTATGTAATTTGACAGGATTTAACTAATATTTATCTTCTGTCCTTTTCTTAGTGTGCAAAAAGATGCACTGAACTTAAATTTAGTTTAGTTTGTGAAAAATAGAATCAGGGCCATTATTAGATAAATAGTTACACACCGATTTCTCTCATTCAGCCGTCAGTAATCTGACTTTCGACAGAAAAATAGAAAGCGTTGTATACAGACGCTATACAACGTTTATTAATAAGGGATTAAGGTATAACTTGTACTCACAGTATAAGATATAACAGCCACAATAGCATTAGTGCCACAAGGGTAGTCGTCCAGCCCAATATTATCATAATGTGTAGCTCTGAATAGCGGGGTGGCGGGAGTCTGCAGACGGTACAGCTTGGTCTCTGCGTTTGTCAGCCATGTGTGGATCGGGGTTCCCATGGTCTGCTTACCCATCTGACATTGGTACATGTTACTGAAACAAAATTATTTTGGTATAGTTTATGGTCGATAGATTGAAAACAGCTGGTGAGAGATAATACATCTAAGTGATTGAAATTGACAGCCAGAAGATTGAAAATGACTTCCGAGACATTGAAAATGACTGCTATGAGATGTAACACCGTAAAATAGTCATTTTTTTTTATTATTTTTTGTTATAATAATAGCCTCCCCGACCGATTTCGGTCACGGTGGCCAATCTCGACGGAGATTAGCCGGGTACACAGGAGATATTATAGTGCACAAGTGTGCGCGCAGACACAGGTGCACTCCCTCTTCCCTCACTCTCATAGTCCGATGGGACGGCAATCCGACACGACCGGAGAGAGATCAGGCGCAGGACCAACGGCTTAACGTACTTTCCGAGGCACGGGGGTATCACACCGCCAACTTCCAAACTCCGGGTTGTTACTAAGAAATTCCTAATGGAAAAACTCAATAACACTTTGCCCGACCGGGAATCGAACCTAGGACCCCACGCTCAGCAGCCGCGCTTGCGACCACGAGACCAACGACCAACTATAACAAATACTGCCCGTATTTGTTATAGCGGCAATAGAAATACACACCCTGTGAAAATTTTAACTGTCGTACGGTCCATGAGATAAGGCTCGCTGACAGACAGACGGACGGACGGACGGTTAGACGGGCGGACGGATGGACGGACGAACTGCGGAGGCTTAGTAATAAGGTCCCGTTGGCACCCTTTAGGTACAAAATCCTAAAACTGACTGCCGTGCGATTAATGTAGTCACAGGTCGGAAGGCCAATTCTCGTAATTAAAAACGTTGAAAATCTAGTTGCAGTCTCAGCGATAAAAAAAATGTCATCAACTTGAAGGGAACAAATTGTAGGGAAATTAGAAGTATCTTTTGATAGATTGAGACTGACATCAGACTTTTTTTTAAATTTATTTCTAAAATACTAAATCTAATTCACATTGTATACTTAGACTGTGAACGTTCCTAGAATTATGAGAATTGCCATATATTATAGGCATTACAATATATTAGCATTATATTTGCATTATTTATTATTGCATATATTATAAGTATATATTATAGTATATTGTATATTTATGTATTTGTGCACGTTTTATTTATAATTCAATAATTTTAATAGTTTTTTTTTAATCCTTGTTCGGCTCAACCAAAGCACCTGCCATCTCATCTCTGCACCATCCTTGGTTGACTGGTAGAAAATGCCTAAGGCATTAAGTTCGCCTTTGTATTTTTTTGTGTACGAAAAGATTAAATAAATAAATTGCCCCTCAGGTGTTACAGTAAACTTACCGTGGCGACTGGTTACAATCAGGCATGGGTACTAGCTGCGCCAGGTTGCTCATGAATGCAGTCTGCGATAACTCGACGTGGGTAGTTTTACCTGAATTGAGAAAAATAAATTATTTACCGATGAATAGACATTAAAGAGGAGAAAATTGTGGTGGGCGTGGGATGTAAGTTTGCACGAAAATACATCTAATATACAACGTGTTAATGAATAAACCAAAAAGCTGAAACTAGTTTGTTTAAAATCGGCAGCAAAATTGAATACAATAATTTTTAATATGAATTTGTTTTTTTTTTAAATTATTTATCATGCCGTGTGTAATATTTTTTAACGACGCTGTACACTACTGTTCAACGCTATGTAAACAAACCGCGCGGGCGAGGGTGAGGAGAGAGGTGCTAGAGCTGGCAGGGAGACGCGCCGGCGCCCGCGCCACCCCGGCTACCCTCCGTAGTCTCGTTAGCGCAGCGGCGCGTGCGCCACGTGTCAACACGGGGTAAGACGAGCGCGTGCGATCTACGGCAACCCCGGCGGCAAAATGGCGTTTCGCTTCACAAATGTTTAATATTGTGCGATGTGCGATGTTACTGCAGTGGCTCGAAGACGATGACATACCTTTAAACACCGTCAGTAGGATGTTTTATCAGCACGATGGCACTCCAGCTCATTTCCAGTGGAATGTAAAGAGATATTTAGATGAGCAGTATGGGCAGCGATGGATCGGTCGCGGTGGGCCTGTTCAGTGGCCTGCTAGGTCATCGGACCTAACTCCATGAGACTTTTTTATGTGGGGCCATGTAAAAGCTCTAATTTATGACGATGGGAATGGAGCAACAAACATTAGTGACCTAAGAAATAAAATAGTTTCGGCATTTGAAGTAGTGAGTAGTGCTAGTGACACTACAGTGTTAAGTTCTTTGAAAATTAATTTACGAAAAGGTGCTTTAATATGAATTCAACAAGGTGATAGACATTTCGAGGCATTGCTGTGACAAACAATGAACGAACTTTCAGTAAGTGCTTAAGGGGCCAGCGGAGGCCGCTCGCAAATGCAATTCGAGGCGACGGTAAAATTCGTCCGGAAGACTTGCTATCTCTGTTTCACAAAACAAGGACACGGTGCGCAGCCGTGTGTGTGTGTTCATTCATAATGACCCGAAGGCACTGCAAAGCATTTCAATTTATTATTACGTAGGTTATTATAATTAGGTATGTTCATTGTTTGCTTTAGTTTTGTTGACTACTTTGGGGAATCGTTGGTGAATGTATAGACTAGTAATGCGTTTTTTAAAAATTTCTTTACAATGCCAATATCTCAACATATTAGAATAATTATCTCGAAATCTAGGGCTTGTAGAGAAAATGTAGTAGATACGTCATACACAAGGTACTTATCAGCTTTTTTCAATTATCCTCTATAATCTTTATACTAAGAGCACATTGACTATTTCAGTGGTATCAATAATGTACAGACGCCAGCACATCAAGCTACCCGAAACTGCCAAATTTTCCCAATCAACTTTGAAACTTATGCTTTAATCATAAAGTTGAAAATCTATTAAAGAAATTTGACAGATTGTAGTAGCTTGATGTGCTGGCGTCAGTACCTACCTGTAACTGATAAGGAATGTTTGGTCCAATTGGCAATATTTATCGTTATCGCGCGTGGTCTTGGAAGCAAACCGGCCGACGCCGACGCGACGCGAGTTGTCACACGTTGCACACATGTCGCGTACCTAAACATAAATTATCGGCATATTTATTATTACCTATTGTCTTTATTTATTTTGAATCGGTTTATTTTTTTTAGACTGGTCTCAACTTTATAAAACTAAGGCTTCTTGGAAAAAATAAAATTATATAAGTTACGCAAAGTAATTAGTAAATAAAAGACAAATACTCCAATCTATACTAATATTACAGAGCTGAAGAGTTTGTTTGTTTGTTTGGTTGAACGCGCTAATCTCCCTAAAAAATCCAAAAATCCTAAAATTGCCCTAGACATCATTTAATTTCAATGAATATCTTAGGAAATAAATCATAGTTTTACAATAATACTAATAATAAAGCTGTAGTTTTTTTTTTATTGAAAGCTCTAATCTCTGGAAGTATCGGTCGGATTTAAAAAATCTTTTTGTATTTGATAGCCCAATTCTTATGGGATGCTATGGGCTATTAAACATCACGCTAGGATCCTTAGGAGTTGAGCAAGTAGAAAAAAAGTTAGAAGTTTTCGCGAAAACGAAGTAATAGTGGAGGCAGGCGATGCGATGCGACGGGGTGGGCCGGGGGAACAAAAAAATTTCACGCGGATGTAGTCGCAGGCAGAAGCTAGTAACTTAATATTTATGCGATGTGCGTAGGTCCACGTCACAGGTCCACCTACAAGTAAATGTTATGACATGAGGTACGAATAATAAAAATAAAAAACCAAGAATTTCGAATAAGTACACATTTAGTTTGTTATTTTCATACTTCATAGACATTGACACATTCATATATTTTTAACCGACTTCCAAAAAGGAGGAGGTTAAATATGTTCGACTTTATGTATGTAAGTATGTTTTTTTTATGTATGTTCACCGATTTCTCCGTCAATTGTGGACCTATTTTCTCTCGAGGTGGTCCCATTTTCACTAAGTCGGAATCTGATGAGGGAATCCCATGGAAATTGAGGGAAACCTTCAACATTTATAGGCATACCTATAGCGGGTATTTTTTATAATAATTCGTGTATTTGCTCTCAGAAAATAGCATTTGGTGAAGTGGAACTGATGACGATGAAGACCACAGATGGCCATCGGAACTACACTAATAAGTATTTCACGGGTTGCGTGCGACTCGATTAGGTATTTTAATGTGGTTGCTAACCAATTTATGCTCGTCACAATGCATATGGTGAAGTGCAGCTAATGGTGACTTCTCAATCAGCCCCAGTTCTCCTGGTTCTTACTAGGAGAACTCTTCAACAATTAACGTCCCTGCATTAGGAAAAACATTATTTTGTAAAGTAGTTGACATTAGGCTATTGTAACTTAGATAAATTACAAACTGGCCCACTAAAAAGTGATAAATAAAAAACTATTTTGCAATAAAAAAGCAACCGACTTCCAAAACAAAAACACTACAAAGTGAAAAATAACTTTAATTTCGGAAGTCTGTGTCACTAAAATGCGGAACAAACGACACCGACTTCCGAAATTAGTGATTTTTCACTCTGTAGTGTTTTTGTTTTGGAAGTCGGTTGTTTTTTTTTTTGGAAAAAGTTTTTTTTTATGAGGAAACGAAACGTGATAAATTCGTGTAGGGTGACTATATAACATCGAGTAAACCAAATTACGAAAAATACAACATGGTAAACAGGATACATAGGTAATGTGAAAGATCCACACTAAGCACGCTGATTTATAAGATCTAGCCTATGGTAACAATAGGCTATTTGCTGTCCCATGCATAGATAATAAACAACCGTAATCAAGCGGCAAGAAGAAACATTATATAAATAATATTAAAATCCCATCAAGCAAACTAAATGCGAGACACAATACGAAATGCATTGTTACTGAGGTCAATACAGAATGTTTATGTATGTGCTATAGCCAAAGTAGGTAATAACTTATACTGTGGTTCGGGCTTCGGGATGCTAGTTCTACTCGTATTGTTATTGTTTGTGGTCAGCGTTAGACGATTACTTTACTGTGCTGTGCGTGCGCACTTTTTTGTTTGATAAATTGTATTGTAATAATATTTCTGACACTATTGACCTATGCCACGGACTTGCATTTAGATTTGCCTTGTGATTTGGTATCGAGTAACCTATATTCTTATTGACTAAATTGTGTAGATCGCATTATGCATTGTTTACGCAATCACAGAACATAACATCACGCCTGTACCCTCTAAAGGGATACGCAGATGTGTTCAACAATAGGAATTTTTAATCGATTTCCCAAAAAGGAGGAAGTTATATGTATGTTCGACTTTATGTATGTTTTTTTTATTTATGTATGTTCACCGATTTCTCCGTCAATTGTGGACCTATTTTAAAAATTATTTTTTTGTTTGAAAGGGTATACTCTTGCAGTGGTCCCATTGTCACCAAATCGAGATCTGATGATTCCCTCATCAGATTCCGATTACCATGGAAATCGAGGGAAACCCTCAAATTTTATAGGCACACCTATAACGGTTTGGCTATTTTTATAGCAACTCGTGTATTGAAAAAAAGTTTTATTTATTCTACGATATATGGACGGAGTCGCGTTACGTCCGCGTAACGGACGTAACGCGACTAGCGTCCGTTTTGTAAAGTATTCTTGAAGGTGATTTATTCTCGGATCAGTCGCGTTACAGCCGTTCTACCTAAAAGTACACTCAAAGCCATGCATGCATGTGAAGCATCATTCATGTGAACATTTTGTGAAGCATCATTCTTATTGCTATAAGAATGATGCTTCACAAAATGTTAATTTGATCTGAGTTTTTTTTTTTTCTAATCACATGCATGCATGGCTTTGAGTGTACTTAAAATATACAGTATTTATTGTAACTCGGCCGTATCTTGGACATAAATGCCTACAGCCGCGCGGTACGTAAACATGCGATAGGGCTGCCCGCCTCCAGCATTTGAATTACATTTGCCTACTTTGTGTTTCCATTTAGTTTTGTGACTGTAAATATACTTTATTTTATAAAAAAAAAAAATAATAAGTACTTTGTGAATTGAATAGGAAGTGTTCAATAAAAATGCATGTTGTTTTTTGATTGGTAGATTTAATTAAAAACCATGTTTATGTTTGAAAAACAAATCGGTCTTATAAATTTGCGACCGAAAAATATTTGCGCCTTGACTGAGACGTACGAAACGCTTTATTATTAAATTTTAAAGTATAAAAAATCTGCATTCTAATATAAAGCTTAATTAAAAATTGTTTTGGGAAACATGGACAAGGTGGAGAACTCCAATCTTTACAAACTTCAACACCTACCTACTCAACTACAATGCAAGAAACAGCTGACGAGTAATTTTAATAAATTTTTATCTCAGCTTATTAACGTCTCTATAAATTAGGTACCTACAACTCGCAAAAACTCAAAACAAAAATTCTTTGGTCACCAATGCCAAGCTGAACAGCTGGCTACGAATATTTTAAAATCACAACCCTCTCAAAAATCTAAATATTCTGTGAATATCTCATGAGTCTAGCTGTTGTTGTCGTTATTAATACCGAGAAAAAAAAACGGTTTTTTGTGGTATAATTGTTGTTATAGCAGCAGCAGAAATACTTAATCTGAGAAAATTTCAACTATCTAGTGACAGACAGACGGTCAAATTTATTTTTTCTAGTATTATTCATACACACAGTACAATAAACAACTATTATTAATAATAAAATACCACGTCTTTACTTTGAATTATACAAACTAACAAAACAAAACACACATGCCCCGAGGTTTTTAACACAAGCGTAAGTACCTACCGTATCATGATTCATGAACCGCCTATAACCAGGCGTCCGTCACTCACTCAAGGCCACGCGTTATATGCCTACCGCTTCGCATACCGCCGTCGGTACAAGCGACAGAGGGCTGCCGCACGCCTGCCTGAGTGCTCGCTCGCACGTCACGGTTACCGCGCTGAGTATCAAAATGCCGAAATCACGTAATTATTGTGCAGTGGATGGGTGTCAAAGTAAAAAAAACAAATGAAAATTTGTCACAGCTCTGTTTACTCATTTCAAAGTAAGGATTCGTCTTTTTATGGCGGGCTTAAAGTTCCACCAGAAACTTTTGATAATTATATTGAAGAACTAGCTGACCCGGCAGACTTCGTACTGCTTCAATCGTTAAATAAAAGACAATTGACTTTAAATTTTATTTAGAAAACGTTTGTACGGGAAATAGAAAAGGACTGTTTTTAGGGTTTTCCCGGGAATTATTCGATTTTTCTCACCTTTTAAACCTTCCCTAGACCTACACGAACATTTCAAGACCAAGATAAGATAAAACCTTTCAGCCGTTCTCGAGTTTTAGCGAGACTAACGAACAGCAATTCATTTTTATATATATAGATTAGAAAAAGCTTTTTTAGATAATTTTGACAACGTCATAATGGATCGGCCTGACAGCACCGTCTTGGAAATTTTTAAAACAATGTTTTTCCTCCGCTTTGCTCCGGTTTCCCTTTTGAGTATTTATTAAAATTATTTACACGGTTTCGGATATTTACGACACTAAGATTTAATAATCAAGAATTCAGGGAAGGAAAAAAAATCATCTATCATTTTATTAAACTGAAACATATTTGATCAACAAATTAAAAAAAATTGTTTTTCTACAATATTCGTTTTATTACCAATATCGTCATAGGTACAACCCCAGCACATTCACTCGATGACGCGCTCGCACGTGGGTCGCGCGGCGGGCAATACAATCTCAACTCTCTGTGTGCGTACTTATGGTACATTTCTTCTCGCTGCAAACAGCTGGTATTATTATTAAGATTTTGTAGGCTGTTATAGCGTAGGTATTTTCGCTTTTGTATTGGAGTGATGTATCTGTTACGAAGTAACTATTTAGTAATCTGTGCTATAACTACCTATTTCACTCTTGTCAATCACTTTCCTTTACTCTATTCACTTTATTAATCCAGACATCGTTTTTTTCGGGAGATAAAAGGAAATACTTATCCATTAAAAAGACACATTATGTACCTACCTACTAGTAAGTAAAATTATTTTATAGTCTTACCTTTCAGAGTTTCCAGGTAATCTAAAAAAAGTTATCCCTGGATGCGTTATTGACGAATTCATGCAACCAAAAACAGCACAATATATCCTACTCGTCATATTAAATATGTACTTGAACTTATTTTTAGTGAAAAAATCGCGCGGTTATTGTTAAAAAAACAACACACCGACCGTTCGTCACTGCGGCACAGTCGCGACTGTCTGCCTGCCGAGCGAATGCCGAGATCGAGGCGCGTAGGCAAAGCTCGCGCATCGTCCGTTTGTATGAAGATGGAATACTGTATATAATTATACTGTGCCCGTACGATCCCCACTTACCCCACCGCGGCCAGAGTGTGATATGCACACACACTAGCGCATCGTGAGTGAGCAGTGTCACCCCGCGTATTCACAATTGCATGACGCGATAGCACTCCCGTAATCCCAAAAATGATGAATGAAAACTTAATATTTTTCGATTTTTTTTTTCATAATTTGTAACTTGATAATGTAAGCTATGTTTCCGCTCGAACAATATTACAAATATTGTTGTTTTTATTACAGAAAAAATAAGAAGAAAACATGTAATTTACGCTGTCAATACGTGCGAAATGTAATTCGTTTAAATTTCATTTTGGGCAAGTTTTTTGAAAAAAAAAAATAGACAGGAACCTAGATAAATACTGTGTAAATCCGAATATCACCATAATATGATGGAAATATGCTCGAATTGCAAATGATTTAGGAACTACGTTTGTATGGACAATTCATCCTCCGCCGTATTCTTAACTGTATTACTCGTATTGTTATAAATAGGTAGGTTGATTTATTTGAAATTATTATTGTAAATATGGTGATTCAAATCTTTTAAACAGGCCAAGTTTTGTTTACCACCTCCGGCTTTTTGATTTTTTTTTCAACTAGCCTTCGCTTATTTTTAAGCGTGGTAGGTTTACATGCAGCTAGTCCTAAGCCTGGAAAAAGTGTGATGGAAAAAATTTTGTCACTTTTCTATTCCAAAGCAAAACATACGCATTATTTAATAACAAAAGGAGGGGATTAACCTCAAACGATAGTGCTCCCGTGTCGACGAACGTTTGACAGCGGCGCGGCGATATAGCTACGAATGTAAGAGGTAGCGTGACAATAACATTTACAAATATCTTTTACTGTAATTTATGAAAATAAATAATTATACGTCATATCAATTTATTAATATAAAAATCGGTTGGGGTGTACGAGGTTTTGGGTTAAATCATTAACACGGAGTCAAATATTAGCTGTACTGTAAGTTTGTATTATAAATCTGGCATCCTAAAAGTGGGAATTGCAAATGAATACTAAGATTTATAATCATCATCATCGACTGCCCTAGTTCAACCACTGCTGTACAAAGGCCATCTCTTTTTTTGTTGAACCAGAGTTTAACGACCGGACGCTTCACAACAATAGGCTATGGTCTATCTGCTACACCTTTATGTATCTCATTGTGTGTGACGGCTATGTCGAGGTACCGTTGCTCTATGATAACGTTGAGCTCTAGTTGTCTAGTAGAGGTCGATGACCGGACGCTTCACAATAATAGGCTATGTTGTATCGTCTATACCTTTAAGAATCTCGTTGTGTGTTACGGCTATGTCGAGGTACAGTTGCTCCATGGTACCGATGAGCTCGAGTTGTCCGGTGGAGAGGTTGATGACCGGACGCATCATGCGTGCTTCACTCGTCATTAGGAATACGCCCGCGTATTGCGAGCATATCTGTAAAAAACGTTATTATATGTTTGATCACATGAATTAAAATTAACAGAAACATAGCAGCGCAATTCGGTATGTAAAGAAAAAAAATCCTACGCTGATTCCCAAACCATTTCGAGATTTAAGGTTTCTTAACTTAATTTTTCTATTTTTAGCGCTTAAAATTATAAGATGGAGTTTATTTTAACATAAACACTTAATACCACTTGACTTTCATTTGACCTCCAAATGACGTCACAAGTAAGCAGATTGAGAATACTTTCGGTGCCTCCTCTCATCATATGATAAAAAGTTAAAGTCATATAATGTCAACTATAGGGATGACCATATTAATATATGTAATGCAGTCGTGCGAAAATTTCAGCCTTTGAATCGATTCAAATTAAACATTGAAAATCTATTCACACAAAAAATCTAAATCCCGAATTCTGAATTATTGTTAATCGATCATTATAATGATAGCTTAAATAAAATGCATTCCCTTTAAATAATAATATTAAGTATAAAATCATTCGAACTATTTTGTAACCACAAATGGTGTTGGAAACTTGCAAATATAACTAGGTACTGTAGCTGCTTGTTATTGGTTTGATTTTGATAATGACATATTAATAATACCTATTATTTTATTTAATTATTAATTTTTGTTAAAATTAGTCATTTCTGTCCCACTGCAGGGCAAAGGCCTCCCTTCCCTCCTTCCACTTATCCCTATACAAAATTAATAACTGTATTAAATAAATGTTCAATTGATTATGTCGATCATTCCCACCTCTAAAACTGTCTAGTGTCATGCTTGAAGTTTCTGATGTCAAGCAAAAAATGACAAATTTAGGATTTTTATTATTGTGTTATACGTGGCATAGATATTGATCTCTTCAGCCTACTTTTGAAGCAGAATTTAGAACATTTATTTAAAATTAATGGCTGCTTAGAAAACCAAAATTTTGAAATTAGTTGCATAAAATAACTAAATCTATAAATTAAAAATATAAAAAAAATACCTGAAAAAAACTTTACATACCCAATTGCATGTATTGTTTTACAATGCTGCATTTCTTTGTTTACATTGGTTTTACAAAGGAAAAATAGATAGATTGTGTGGAAGATGATACAGGTAACACGGCTTTCCTGTTTGAAAGCAATATAATTCTGTTCACCCCCAATAAACACAGTAAAGGAGTATACTGATGGTAGAAACTGCGTACAAGGACAGACTTAAAAACCATCCTAATCAGTTGGCCATAGACCTACTTCAACCAAATATCACCAAGTGCCTCAAAAGGCACCAGATCCTCGAGCTGAATAAATAATTGCCATTTGTGCAGTGCTCACTGAAACTCAACATAACGACGCGACGCCATGAATCAAACAGCATTGCCTATAGCCAAAAGGCTGCAGTGCTATTCTGTAAAAATATCACCGTGAAAACTAAGGTGAAGTGAGCTGTCATTCCACCTGATGTTTGGAATTGCCCCTATGATAACTCACTTCACGCTCACTTCACCTAAGTTATCACGGTGAGATTTTTACAGAATCGATCGGCTGATTGCAGATACATAATGTATATTTAAAAAATATACAGGGTGCAATTGAAGTCATGGGCATTATTTTAACCTAAGGCACTACTCATGATACTAATTGCATTAGGGCTACTATTACGCAAATCAAAAATATTATTAATGCAAGTATGGAAAACCTTAAAATGTAGTAAGTCATAGAAAGTATCAAACACTTTGCGCTTCTCGATAGCAAATGCGTAGGTACATTACGCCGTACGCGTCATTGGGTGTGAATTCTTTGACCCCGCCCGACTCACGTGACATTCGTAAGTTGCCAATGAATTGATTCATAATAAATTCCAACTTTCCCTTCGTACTTTGCCGGCTTAGGACGGTCAAAACTACGTCAACTAACATACATTAAAAAAAAAACATTTACGTACCTAGCTTGTGGATTGTTTTGAAAAAACCTTATTTGTCGGTAAAGTGACAGAGGGTAAACGGGTGCTCTTCCACGAGCTTGTGCATGTGCCAGCACGTGAAAAGACGAAAAATCCAACAGGTTCTTAGTGGTTCTGGTGGAAAGAGACCCCGTGAAGGAATAGGGTCGTTTGGGTTGCGGCGATGGAACATTTCACGAGTTCATACTAAATTTCTTGTGCGATCGTAAATTACAACCATTTGTGGGTATTGTTGGTTGGTGTACCTAGCCTGCACATTACGCGATCGAGGCATCGTGTACACAAACACACACACAACACACAACTACTACACTAACACTTAATACACTGCAATCCAAGCACCGTATGACGCGAGCGGCGAGTACGGCGATTACATCACGGGATCAATAAATCAATTACGCGTCAATGCACCTGCGCAGTCGTTATGACACTGGTTCCGGGTTCATGTTGCGGCGGGAAGCAGACCCCGCGCGGGGGTGATATTCGTATTTTTGCGAGTGAGGGAGTGGGACGGAGAGAGTTCAGGGAATCCCGCCGGACGGCATGTCTTTTAGCCCATTGTTATTATTACTTGTAAGGAAAAACCCGCGCGCGCGCAGGTGGTGTTTGTTTACATTTCGCTTTGCGCTGTACTGCGCTTTAAGATTTTGATACTTCAACATTTATTGGCGTTAACGAAATATTTTGTTTTAATTACTTTAAGTGTTTATTTGCAATAATAAGCCTTGTGCAATTTGACTTACTAGATTTTTAAGGTTTTCCTTAATTGCATTAATAATATTTTTGATTTGCGTATTAATAGCCCTAATGCAATCAGTATCGTGAGTAGTGCCTTAGGTTAAAATAATGCCCATGACTTCAATTCCACCCTGTATAAAATATGTAATATAACGAACGCAAGACCTCATACACCCCAATTAGAGTATTGAGTTAAAAGCATAATACAATTACCAAACTTTTTTTTAAAGCTTACTGTTATTGTTATGAAAGTCGTGTTGACCCTAGCATGATTTTATTCGTTTAAAATTGAGTCTTATTGTCTGGAAATGAGATTTAATTTTCTTTGGCTCAATCGGCGGACAGTATGGCAAAATTGAAAATACATAGTTTTTGAAAAAAATACTGAAATCGATTCAGTAGTCAATTATGAACCTTGTATACCCTCAAAAAATCCCAAATAAATTGGAATAATAACGACAGGGAGATAACGAAAGGCAGCTTAAAAAAAAATAACCCACCTGCTTCTTAGGCACGACCACGATCTCCGTGGTGATAGGCACCTCCTCGCCCTTGATTTTTAAGGTCCGAAGGTAGGCAGCGGACTTGTCCACCGTGTCCTCCGCGAAGTAGCCCACCAGCCTACCGTCCACGAACACTGGGTACTTGTACACGTCGCGGGAGAGCGGCGTCTGGACTACTGAGCTTATGGCTTCCATTCCTGGGTGAAGGCTTAATGAATTAACTTTTACCTGCGGCTAAGATCCCGTGGCCATAATGGGGAGAGTAATTGTCAAAATCGCGCTGTCGGAGCAAGGCGAGCGGTGGTTTTTGTCTATTTTTGAGAAAATTACTCGAGGAAATAAACAACATTTATGGTTTTTAATTTTGACACTTTCCATGTCGAATAAATATCTATATTAATATTATAAAGCTAAAGAGTTTGTTTGTTTGGTTGAACGCGCTAATCTTAGGAACTGCTGGTTCGAGTTGAAAAATTATTTTTGTCTTGGATAGTCCATTTATCGAGGAAGGCTATAGGCTATATAACATCACGCTACGACCAATAGGAGCGTCGCAGCAATGAAAATTGTTGCAAAAACGGAAAAAAATATTCCTTTTGAGAGCTTCCGTGGCGTACGATGCGTAAACGGTTAAAATTATGTAAACATTATGTTTAACGGAATGGTCCCCACTTAAAAGTTCTAAAAAAAAGTCCGCGATAGCATATGTCTAACTTTTAAGGTTGTCTCACTATAACCTTTTTTATGGTAATCAAATTTGTTCTAAAATAATGCATTATTTGCGAAGGCGTTTTTATAAACATGATATTAATCCTTATCCAAATAAATACATTATTCATCACAAGTATTTAATTTTGAGCAAAATTGCCCTTGACATCATTTGATTTCAATGAATATCTTAGGAGATATCATAGCTTTAAAATAAATCCGCACGACCGCCGCGCGCCGGTAGCTCTGCGAGGTTTACTGTAGTTCCACTCTTACGCGCAGTGTCGGCCTTTACGCGTCTCGTATACACAGCACAGAGGTGCGCCGGCGGTGCGGTGTCGGCGCGGTTGCGGTACCGTCTACACGAGCCCTAAAAGCTATTTCTTTACCAAAAATAACATCAAACCGTTCTCTTTGCTACGTGAAGGAAAGAAATACCAACGAAACACATTTTCGCTTTAAAAAAGTAGTGGAATGTTTGGTAAGCATGCTGTATTCTATTTTGTTTGGAATGTTTTTGCGAATCTGTCATTTGTAGATCTTTGGCAGTCGTTACGGGTAATCAAATGCCCGAAGTCTAACAACCAGTCTTACCAAGGGCTATCGTGTTAGTCAGTTCCTGGGTTGAGGAGGTCAGATAGCAATCGCTCCATGTAAAGTACTTTTATTAGAACTTGATTTAAACTTACCGCATCTTTCTAGGACTTGTGGTAATGTTGCAATCTGTTTCGGGTCGGCGGGTTGTGTTACCTATAGAAAAATTTAAAAAATATTTAATTTGACGTCTTTCACAAATCCATTCGCCTTTTCTTTCCTAATATCTCTTCAATAACCAATAATAATTTAATAATAATATTTTTTTTTTTTTTAAATAATAATTTCCTAATATTTCTTTCTCTTTCCTAATATCCATCTACCAGTGGCGAAGGTACCATACAACTCGATTCCCGCCGGCTTCCCTTCGAAAATTCAGAACACAAGCAATCTATAGTCAACTCATCCTTGAAATATAATGAAACTTTTTATTGACTTTTTTTTTTTTACTCCGGCTTGCCTCTGTCATAAATTCACCCTTCGCCACTGCCATCTACAAGTAAACCAGAAAAGGTGCGCGCTTCCGGCTTCGGTAATCTTCGTGTTTCCGAATTAGCACGACCGTTGCGCCACAGAGGCAAAGGTTTAAAAGTCTGTACTGCCGTGCCTCGTGGTAGTGCACCTATCATTGTGCGCTTGTATGAAGTTTTCTCTCTGTTAGGCTACATACAGCGGGATTGTCCGAAAGGGTTACCGCTACCCCGGAACACAAAGGGCTAAGGAAGGAACACGGGTGGGTTTTAGTCAGTAAGAGTCTGACACTCCCTTCTGCTCCACCCAGAGCGGGAGGGGCACTGGATGATTTCCCATCCTCAAAAAAAAAGTGTTGTTAATCTCAAAATTAACAACTTATCTAGATACAATATTAGAGACTAACAACTCGGAGTTTCTTATCCGTTCTTCTCCATAGGTACCTACTTCGCTGAATGGGTAACTAGCTTCATCTTTCTGACTGACCAACTCCTTGACAATTCTGTAAGTAATTGATTTATTTGAAATAAATGCTTTCGAGTTTGAGTTTGGCCCATGGTAATCCTAGTAATCCTACTATCCTATCCTACTTCCTACTATCCTACTTCCTACTAATATTATAAATGCGAAAGCTTGTGAGGATGGATGGATGGATGTTTGTTACTCTATCACGCAAAAACTACTGAATGGATTTTGATGAAACTGTACAGTAATATAGCTTATACATTCTGATGTATAAGTATAACACATAGGATACTTTTTATCCCGATATTCGCACGGGATCGAAACTTACGCGGGTGAAACCGCGGGGTGCAGCTTGTGCAAAATAAGTAAGCTTGTAATTTTATGGTTTTAATAGCTCTTTGCCAGATTTCTTTATCGCTCTTCATATTTCCGAAGATAGACAGTGACTGCCGAAAAGCATACAGTAGATTCATACTATTAAAGCAGTGTTCATAATCTCAGATAATTTACATTCCATCTCCACTTAAGAGTCCCTATCAGTTTCGCGGTCTAAAAACAGAAAAATCAAGTTTTTTCAGCGCAAATTTCTCAATGACCTTAAGTTAACTAGTTTTTTTTTAAATACACAGTTATTTATCAACTATTTATCTAGTAAGTGTACAATTTAAAATTTTGATAACTACTTAATATAAATTACAAAAAATAAAAATCTAACATACGTTTTTACGTAAGCACGAAACACCATGTTTTTAAATTGCTTTCTTAGCTTAGCAAATTGTTATTTCTGGTAGCAAATAACAATCTGAAAAAAAAAATTATAAATACTGGGCATATATTAGGTTGGGGCAAAAGTGTTTTCGTATTTTTCATACAAAAAAAAATTTTTCTTTTAGGTTTAATTTTTTATTTATTTATAATATGTATGTGCCGTTTTGATCGATGACTTGTTGCCATCTTGTGGGCAATGCCATGATCCCATTGCTGTAGAAGTTTTGAGATTTTTTAACAAAAAAATCTGACAGGTAGTTTTCACAGTGTTCTTTTGAGGTTAACTTTATGCTTCCTAAAGAGTTCTGAAGTGACCGAAACAGGTGAAAATCTGATGGAGCAAGATCAGGGCTATACGGAGGATACATCAACACATCCCAGCCAAGCTCTCTCAATTTTTGCTGAGTGGCTATAGATGAGTGGGGTCTGGCGTTGTCGTGATGAAACACCACGCCCTTCCTAATCACCAGCTCCGGCCGGTTTTTCTCAATAGCTGCTTTTAACCTCATCATTTGTTGACAGTATAGGTCAGAATCGATAGTTTTACCCGGCGGCAAAAGCTCATAGTGGACGATTCCTTTCCAATCCCACCAAACACACAGCATCACTTTGTTCTGAGTCAGGCCGGGCTTTGCAACGGTCTGTGGGGCTTGTCCATGCTTCGACCACGATCTTTTTCGGACATTATTGTCGTAAGTGATCCAATTTTTATCACCCGTAATCAACCGTTGGGTCGGAATTATTACGTTTCAACAAAGAATCGCAAATGGAAACACGTTGCATTAAGTTTCTCTCAGTGAGATCATGTGGTACCCAAATATCAAGTTTTTTCTTGTACCCAGACTTTTGTAAATGCCGTAAAACTGTTTTGTGATCAACATCCAGTTCTTTAGCAATATCATAACTACTAATATGTAGATCTTGCTCCACTTTTTCAAAAATGGCACTGATTTTATCCGTGACAGGGCGTCCAGAGCGAGCTTCATCCTTCACACTAAAATTTCCTGACTTGAAACGCTTGAACCACATTTATGCTACTCGTATTGATACCGCATTAGGTCCGTAAGCCGCACAAATTTTATTCGCGGCGTTCGTCGCATTTTTACCTTTTTTGTAATAAAATTTTAAAATGTACCGAATTTCTTCGTCACATACGTTCATGTTGCTTGCTTGAAAAACAATTGAGAAATGGCGGGAACTAGTTTTTTTTTTTTAATTTATTGCATCTTTAGAATGTCAACATTTAATAGTATTAAAACCAGCCAGTTACATTCAGTACTGCCAAAGAGGTTTGATTACTAACAATAGATTCAAAATACGAAAATATTTTTGCTCCGACCTATTATTATAATAGTAAGTGTACAATTTTGTTTTTTAAAGTTTAATGATTTAGTACTTGCAAAAAAATGTTGATCACGCTGAAAAAACTCAATAAAATCATGTGCAAAACCGTTGTCTACGCGCAAGAATTTATTGAAAATAATAATAATTGTTAAATATTTTAAAATTTGAGATATTTATCTACCAAAATCAATGTTTATATTTTTATTTTGACTACTTATTTAATTGTAGTAAAATATCTAAATAATGCTTTATAAACTTAAATTCGACCGTTCGTGTACTAAAATTTAAATTCGTAGACTTACTAGATAAATAGGTGATAAATGATTGTGTATTTAAAAAAAGAAACTAGATAACTTAAGGTTGTTGAGAAAATTGCGCTAAAAAAACTGATTTTCTGTTTTTGCACTGCGAAATTGATAGGGACCCTTAATTAGTTATCCACTTTAGTGAAATGTATTCTGTTTATTTTTGAATGACAATTTGTAACAAAAAGACCGCAATAAGTTTTTGTTGCAATGGAATTTGAACATTATTAAGTTTGTTGTTTCATAACTTGAAAATTATCTGAAATTCCTGGCTGTAACATACTTTTAGTCATGTCAATATTCCATTACCTGCGCCGTCATAGTGAGATGGTTGAGCAGTCCGCAGGGCGCTCCGTCGGGAGTGTGCACGGGACACACGAAGCCCCATGCGTCGGGAAGGAGTTGTCGGGCTTCTGTCGTGCGCATCTCCATGAAGAATGACCCTCGATGGATGGACCTGCACGGAAATATTATATAACATTGCATTTCTGGGCTCGCCACATCTATCGCATGTCGGAGCAGCAGTACGCAAAAGCCACCACTAATTGGATCCCAAATAACAGTAAAAGACTACGTAGCTGGCCCAGAAAGAGATGGCGGGACGAGCTGGACTCCTTCTTAAAGGATTGGCCTACAATTGCAGTAGACCGGGAAAAGTGGAAAGAGATAAGGGAGGCCTTTACCCTGCAATGGTTACCACAGATATAGATATAGATATACCTAGATAACGCAAGAGCACCTACTTCGCTTTCCAAAATCGCACCAACTTACGTTCAAAAATCGTAAGCCGCCACTTTCGCGCTCAGTCCTGTGTACTGCTGGCTGGGTGAGCGTGAGTGAGAAAGAGAGAGCGCTTGTGACGTCATAGTAGGTAGTCAAAAAAATGCCACGCTTGGTTTTCATACAGATCGTGATACTTGAGTTATCTAGGTTTATCTATATCTGTGGGGGCAACACAGGCCTATAATAAATAAATACATTATTTTATCATAATTGCCGTGTATTGAATTTTGATCAACATACACCGATAAGTAGTGCTGCAATTCGTAAAAAAAAAAAAAAAAAAATTTCACGGGCAACGTTGAATCAAAAACAACCTTACAAAAAAAAATAGATTCACTTTATAAATACGTCGACTGCCACAAACAAATGCGAAATAAACGCGGCACCGCAACGAAATGGCGGGCTGAGCGCGGAGTTGTAGCTTCCGAGTAGACCGGGGAAAACACGCGGGAAAGAGATAGAATCATAATCAAATCTGTGCGTTAGAACAGGCAGTTTGACTTGTCGTACAACGAACAAGTCATGGCGGAACTACTGCAGTTTCGCTGCGGTTTGGTGGCGGAGATGTAATACCCGCCTAAAAAATATTTTCATGGGCTAATATGATATGATAGTGTTTACTTGAAATTTAAACTAACTTGAAATGCGACATGTATCGCATCCTGTTGATGTTCTCGGCCACTATAGTCAGTCCCTTGTATTGCGCTAGGTTCACGTTGTTCGATGGCGCGTTGCCTGTCGCGAGGAACGTCTCCATCTTCTGCTCCAAGTTGCCTGAACTGCGGAGGATCTGTTGGAGCTCGTGCTGAAGGAAGTAAGGGGTTTTTAAATTACAGTAGCCTTGAAAGGATCAGACCCCATACTTTAAAAAAATATGGGTAAACAAACTGGCAATTTTTTTTTGCCACTTCTAGGAACAGCCTTTTTTTGTGGATGGGAAATCATCAAGTGATGATCCCGCTCAGGGTGCAGCAGGAGGGATTGTCAGACTCTTACTGACTAAAACTAAGCCGTGTTCCTTCCTTAGCCCTTTATGTTCCGGGGTAGCGGTAACCCTTTCGGATAGTCCCGCTGCCTGGGAACGGCCTGGGACCAAGTCTTTCCAGAAACGAGCATTTAACTTAAAGAAAACAAGAGAAATGTTGGGCCGACCCCAAGTAAATTGGGATAAGGACAAAGAACGATGATGAAGAGAAATATTATGCATAATGATCATCGACTATTTATTTATTTATTTAATCTTTTCGCACACAAAAACGTACAAAGGCGGACTTAAAGCCCTAGTATTTATATTCTAATCGGTTGACAGGGGAGAATGGAAGAAGAAATCGTGTTGTGTCGATACCAAGTGACATGGGACAAGGGCGGAAAGATAGTGATGAATGTGATGATTTCTCAAACAATGAAGAATCTCAAAGTCATAGGTAAGATCAATTTGTGATCGTATGAAAACAAGTAGAAATCTCAATCTCGAAATCTATACTAATCTATATATATACTAATATTATAAAGAGGAAAGATTTGTATGTAAGTAAGTAAGTTTGTAACGAATTGGCTCAAACAGTACTGGACTGATTTTAAAAATTCTTTCACCATTTGAATGCTACATTCACTGATTAATATAGGCTTTTTTAATTGCAAGAAAAAATAAAATGTTTAAAAAATAAATGTCCGCTCGTGCGTAGCCGGGACAGGCCGCTAGTGTAAAATAATTAAAAGAATTTTCACCGATCCATAGTCCGATCTCACCAATCATAGCTTAACCTCACATATCACAAAATATTTAAAAAAAAAAACTTTCATTATGGATTAGAACAGACCTGTCCAATAACCAGTTTCTTGGTAGTCTTGGCCTTCCTCGTGATCTGCATCCTGACGACGGAGATAAGCTGCTGTAGTCTCTCCTTCAAGATCTGAAGGTACAGGTGGCCGCCCACCAGGAGTTCCTGCACCATTACTGCATCTGCACCTTCCACCTGGTAATCAGGAAGTAGAGTCAGAAGAAATATAACGGTTTCTAATTAATCAATTAATACAATTATCGTGACCATCCATTACACACCGAGACCCCTCATTGCCTCGGAAATCACGTTAAGCCGTTGGTCCCGACTGTCGTTCTGTCGTTATTTCCATGCGTCAAGTTCGTGAACGGTCGCTGTCAGTTGAGACTGGTCATCTCTTAGCTGCCAGGGCTTCTTTTTAATCTTATACCTATTTTGAATTGTTTCTTCATAACATTGTTCTCACATTTAGAAGTAACAAGAATAATGATTTTGTAATATCTTGATTTAAAAGAGTGTCCTTGGAGTTTTTTGCCCGTTTCTCCAAGAGATGTACGTTTTGGAATGGGCAACTAGCTTCAACTTTCTGACTAACTGACCGACTAGTTAAGTTTGACAATTCAAAAGTGCCTGTAAATGATTTAATTGAAATAAATGCTTTGAGTTTGAGTTTGAGAGTTTGATTTGATAGTAGTTATTGGGTAAACAGTAGCCCGAAAATCTGACAATCAGTCTTGCCAAGGGGGCATTATTTTACCCAGTAACTGGGTTGTGGAGATCAGACAGGCACTCGCTCCATGCAAAATGATGGTATTCAGCTGCATCCGGTTAGAATGGAAGCCGACCCCAACATAGCCATTGTTCGTCTGACATGCGACAGATGTGTCCAGCCCAATTCCATTTTAGTCTTTCCAAGGGACATCAGTTATCTTTGTGAAGGAATGGATGGTCGTGTTCCTAAACTGGTCTGTTAGTTTCATACCCAGAATACTCCGTTCCATAGCCCTCTGGCAAACCTCGAGCGTGGACTTCTGCTGATTTGTCAAAGACCACCATATATGAGGGTGGGAAGCCTTAATGTCTTACCTTACACTTATTCTGCACCAAATCATAAAGTTTCTGCGCCATAAACACCAGCGCATTAAACTTATCCTTGTGCTCCTTCAGATGTATCATGACGCAGCGGTTCAGGAGGAAGTCGGCCGCATCCAGGTCGGTGGCCCAGGGGGGCAGCTCGTACAGCTTGGGCCGGAACATGCGGCCGAGGTAGGCGCGGCAGTCGTGCGAGGAGTGAAGACCTTCTTCGTGTAGCTCGCGGAGCATATTTTGGATACAACTGTTGAGAGATACGTTCCGTAAAAGACCTATAGAATCACTTTTCTTCCTGGAGAAGAATCGCCAGGAAGTATAGAATTGAGTACGGCGTGACAAAATCAAAAGTTATTTATTCAATCTAGGCTGGGAATCAGCGCTTTCCGAACGTCAAAATTACATAAGACAATCCCCCAAAACGCCCAAACTTCACCACTTCCTAGTGCTCTAGCTGGGAAGAAGTCGCGCAACAAACTGCCCAGTAGCACAACTGCCCGTTCAGTTAGAACAATCTTAATACTATACAATAGTATAGAATCATTTTTTTCACGCGAAAACGCGATGTCCCGATCATTAATTGTAACGCATTTGTTTGGAAAACAAGAGCACGTCACGTGACGATCTCTTATACGAGGACACGGGGTCAGCAGTGGCAAAAATATTAGCCAGCCAGTGAGATTGTAGCATAGCGGTATCTACAACGCCACATGCGGACTGACGTCACGCAAAATCCTGTATCTCGCAAGCAGAGTTTACCGCGCATAGATACAACGGCCCGACATAAATTATCGGGCAATTGCCCGCCAGACACAACACCCATCTGGTCGGAGCATTCTCCCTTTTCTATGGAGGTTGAGCGAAGTTTACACCTGTTCCTCACACCTCTATAGTCAGAAGCCCAAAAGTCTTGACAACCAGTCTTACCAAGGGTTAACGTGTTACACAGGAACTGAATTGTGGAAGTCATGGTACATGGATATGGTCGTTTGATTAGATTTAGAGTCTGACTGCCCATAGTGCGCATTTTTCTTTTTTTTTTTTGTGGGTGGGAAATCATCAAATGAGCCCTCCCGCTCTGGGTGGAGCAGAAGGGAGTGTCAGACTCTTACTGACTAAAACCCACCCGTGTTCCTTCCTTAGCCCTTTATGTTCCGGGGTAGCGGTAACCCTTTCGGACAATCCTGCTGCCCCGCCAGGGCCCATAGTGCGCTGAGCGTTTATTTAAGTATTGCCACTCGTGCAGGCAATTTTATTGCACATGGCAACTCAGCTAACTGTTTGAAATTGAAATGTACGAGATTTTGTCAAGAAAATCAAAGAATATCAGATTCATAATCTCCTTCTTCGTTCAGTCTATCTCTCTGTGGAACGCGCTCCCCGAGGAAATCAGGATGGCAACCAACCGATTATCCTTTAAAGTTAAGGTTCGCGAGCACTTTCGCAAGAAGCTGGCAGTTTCATCACAACGCTAATATTTTCTCATTGTTTGTCTTATTTCTTTTTAGTATATTCATTTATTTATGTATATTTATTTGGGCTTATATTTATATGTAATTAGGTATATATTATACTAGCTTTTGCCCGCGACTTCGTCCGCGTGGGTTTCGTACTTTCCTCAAATAAATTTAGCACCCTCTCCACCTCCCCTTGAAAGGTATTTCGAAAATTATTGATTACGATCTTTATACTTACTTTATTTAAAGAAATAAGTATTCGGGCCAATATTTTAGTTAAACTACCTAAGATGTTTCAGATAAACTATCCTCCCTTTTCATTACGACAGGGCTTGTTTTTGCATTTGGTACGTTTCCATTTTTATGATATAAAGATTATTTATACCCATTTTCGTGTTAATGGAAGTTGAAGTTTCTACTCCTTAAACTTTATTACCCTTTTCCACCCCGGTAGGAGTCGAATAAGTAAAACCCTAAAACTCATACTTTTTTATTTTAAGTAAGTAAGTAGTAAACCCCTAAAAGTGACAATCTTTATTATTTACTGAGGAAAATGTTGAAAAGTTTCAAGTTTCTTAACCAAAGGAATAAGACCACCTTTTCACCTTCACAGTTTTTATCCCCATACCGAAATATTGAAAACACGTTTCCATATCTTGACTCAAAGATTATTTATACCAATTTCCCATTGAATCAAGCCACGCAATAAAATACTCCTCTGTGATATGGACTACCCCCGTTCACCCCGTTAGGGTTAGATTTTCGAAAAACCCAGTCACACTTTTTTATTTATTTTGGTCTTAAGTATACATACTGAGTTCCGAGTTTATAATATTATTGGACCGCGCGATAAAATTCTTCTATACAAACTGATACCCTCAATATCCCTTTAGAGCAGAAAAACATAAAATGACAAACTATAATTTACTTAGATAAGTATTTGTGCCAAGTTTGAGGCTTAAATTTATTCATACCATTTTTTTGGAGTAAATCAAGCTACGCACTATAATACCGGCCTTAAAAATCGAATTACCACTTTTTTACCCGTCAGGGGTCTACTTTTGAAAGACCTATTTCTTATTAGAGATCGTCTAAGCTGAAATGACGCGCCCCACTTCCGCATTTACGCACACAAGCAAACAAATATGGACGCAATACACATAAACATGCAATTGTAATTGGTCGTTCAGTTGCCGGTTAGATTGTGTTGCTTTCGATCTCAAAAGTACCAAGCACTCACACATCTAAATAAACTAATTAAGTAGTGGGGCGCGTCATTTCAGATTAGACGATCTCTACTTACTTAGGCAAATATTCCTTCCAAGTTTCAAGTTTATTAACCAAATGAATAAGATTTTTCGTATAAAGTTTTTCCCCACTTTTCACCCCACACAGGAGGAATTTTGAAAAATGTTTGGTATGTGTTCATAACTTGACTCAAAGATTATGTGCAACAATTTTCGAGTTAATCAAGCCACGCAGTAAAATGGAAAATTAACTACTCCTTTTCACCCCGTCAGAGGTAGATTTTCGCAAAACCCTGATACATTTTATTCTTTACTTTTGGTCTTAAGTATAAATACTGAGTTTCGACTTAATCGGAGACCGCACGTTAAAATTCTTCGATACAAATGTTGACACCCCCTAATCACCCTTTAGGGGGTAGTTTAGAAAAGCAAAAAATGCCAAAATTCATAATTTACTTAGATAAGTATTCATGCCAAGTTTCGAGTATATTAACCAAATGAATAAGATTTTTCATATAAGCTGTATCCCCACTTTTCACCCCCACAGGGGTGGATTTTTGAAAAATCGTTTGGAATGTGTTCATTACTTAACTCACAGATTATTTATACCAATTTTCGAGTTAATTAAGCCAGGCAGTAAAATTTGCCCTGTAAAATTAACTACCCCTTTTCTCCCCGATAGGGGTAGATATTCGAAAAACCCTGATACACGTCATTCTTTATTTTTGGTATTAAGTATAAATACTGAGTTTTGAGTTAATCGGACCGCGCGTTAAAATTCTTCCACACAAATTTTGACACCCCCCAATCCCCTGTTAGGGGGCAGTTTAGAAAAACAACAAATGCCAAACTTTATTATTTACTTAGATAAGTATTCGTGCCAAGTTTCAAGTTTATTAACCCAAGGAATAAGATTTTTCATATAAGCTGTATCCCCACTTTTCACCCCCACAGGGGTGGAATTTTGAAAAATCGTTTGGAATATGTTCATTACTTGACTCACAGATTATTTATCCAATTTTTGAGTTAATTAAGCCAGGCAGTAAAATTTGCCCTGTAAAATTAACTACCCCTTTTCTCCCCGTTAGGGATAGATTTTCGAAAAACCCTGATACACGTGATTCTTTATTTTTGGTATTAAGTATAAATACTGAGTTTTGAGTTAATCGGACCGTGCATTAAAATTCTTCCATACAAATTTTGACACCCCCCCATCCCCCTTTAAAAGGTAATTTAGAAAAACAAAAAAGACCAATTTTCATAATTTACTTAGATAAGTATTCGTGCCAAGTTTCAAGTTTATTAACCCAAGGAATAAGAGTTTTCATACAAACTTTCATCCCCTATTTAACTCCCTTAGGGGTTGAATTTCGAAAATTCCTTCCTTATTCCTCGTCTAAAGAAAACCTCTGTGCAAAATTTCAGCTTTCTAGGTCCAAGAGTCAGTCAGTCAGTCAGTCAGTCAGTCAGTCAGTCAGTCAGTCAGTCAGTCAGGACTTCTCTTTTTATATATATAGTTTTATAGTTTAAATAGGTTTCTGCGTATCTTTATATTTAAAATATTTATTCCTGTAATGATTGCACCTACTACTGTTTGTCTCTGCATCACCCAAAGGTTGACTGGTAGAAAATGCCTATGGCATTAAGTCCGCCTCTGTACATGTATGTGCTTGAAGTATTAAATAAATAAATAAATAATCAGTCAATGCCCACTCCCTCTCACCGAGGGGAAGCCTATGTCCCAGCAGTGGGAACATTATAGGCTGATGATATATGTCTGTAGGTACACCTCAACCTAACCTGTCCGGGAAAAATAGGCGTGATGGTATGTTGTCCAGACTTACTTAACATAGTACAGGTCGTTCTTCTTCCCGTGTAGCAGCAGCCGATAGATGTAGTGGTCGGGCCAGTCCACGAGGCACTTCATGATGAGCAGCAGAGGCGCGTAGTACATCATCTTACGGTACGAGAACATCAGCTTACATGTGCCGTTGTTTAGGAAGTGGAGGACGTTGTTCTGTAAAAGAAAAAAAAAAAAAACGGAACCCTTATAGGATCACTTTGTTGTCTGTCTGTCAGTAAAGACCCTTTATCTCGTGAACGCTTGGAGGTATCGAGATGAAATTAAAACCATATATTCAGGTCTGCGGTCCTTTGAAGCTGTGAAAAATTCAAACTTCTAAGTTAACTTTAAAAAAAGATACGGTCGTTTATGCCGCAAAAAAAGTATATTTCGACACTCTTAAGGGAATCAAAATATATAGGGTACTTCCCGTTGACTTAGAATCATGAAATTTGCCAAGAAGCAAGGCCATGTAGCACAAGTATAGGGAAAAATTCGAAAACCGTAAATTTCTACTTACATACCTACTTTGTATGTAACCCTCGGTGCGCGAGTCCGACTCGCACTTGACCGGTTTTTTTAAGAGCGTTCATCCCGCGCGTGCTCACAACTTCGCATTTCTAGTGGTTTTTCGTGATTATTATTAAAGGGCTATGAAGATCCGTGGCACACCTACTGTTGCGCCATTTTGAAAATGGCCGCCACTTATGAGACCTATAAAAATCGAGCGCTGACATCAATGCAAACAGAAAAACACAATAGGACAAAAACCCGTAAAGAGTCACGTTTTAGAGACGTTCAAAGTTGACCACGTGACATTCATATTTTTTTTGAACTTACGTACAGACGCCAGCACATCAAGCTACCCGAACCTGTCAAATTTTCCCAATCAACTTTGAACCTTATGCTTTAGCGATAAAGTTGGAAATCTATTAAAGAAATTTGACAGATTATAGTAGCTTGATGTGCTGGCGTCTGTACATCTTGTTTCATAGATGTTTGAAATAATCTAATCACACAGAAGGTATGCCACGGACCTTCAGAGCCCGTTTCTTAAGTTTTTTGCAATTTGCAGATTTGTGTCAGGTTGTCTATTGATAAAAATATGATACGCGACCGTAACAAATATGTATTTACAGAATTATAATCATTAAAATCATCAATACAACTCCCTAATTTTCAAAAGACAAAGGCCTCCTCCAACTTATTTCAATGTTCTTTTTCGCTAGTCAAATCCATGTTTTCCCAGTCGTCTTCTCTATGTCATCTTACAGAGAGCTCTACTATTATAACTAAAAGACAATTATTCCGTCCCTCTTTCCACTTTTCTCGGTCTACTGCGATTGTGGGCCAATCCTTTAAGAATAATTAGTTCAACTCATCCCTCCGGCACTTTCTGTGCCTGCCGCATAGTCGTTTACTAAAAGACAAATTCATCTGAATTTGTTAACTGATTAGTTTACGTACCGTGCTTGTTTGGTCCGAAGTGACACAGCGGACCATGACTCCGTAGTCAGAGAACAGGTTGCCCCTCATCCTCCATCCTGACCGCTTGATGGCGACCGGGTAGTTACGTCTCGTTACCAGCAGCATACGGGCTAAACGCTCATGACCCTATAAATGGAAAGCAGGAAATTTATTACTCGCCTGCTGATCGTCCGGTGAAAGATCTATCTCGGCACCAGACTTAGCATGCGCGATCTCGAGCTGCCAATTTCGTAAGTAAGTAAGTATTTAATTGCATAAAACATGGTATACGTGGTGTTACAAAAATTTACAATAAAGATCTTACATTCGACTCGAGATTGTATTCTCTTCAGGAGCCATATTAATTAAAAATAAAATTAACCTAGTACTTCCAGTGTGTAAACCAAAAAAACTAACAGTTAGCAAGCAGGGACAAATATTTAAGCATTCTTCAGCAGATTGAGATCATAAAAACATGAAAATGGTTTATGTTAGTCACTGGGATTACTTATTATTCAGTGTGACAATAAGGTTGTGATGGTGGTGGTGGTGGTAGGAAACATTTAATTTCTTTTGACTGTACTTACCCGTCAAAAAGAGTAACCTAGATAATGTGGATAAGACACAAAGTCTAAAACAGGAGAAGATCTAGCGGGGTATCCAAGGGGAGGGGGGGTGGAGGGGGGGCTCAGGGGATCAGACCGGAATAAATAAATAAATAATAAATAAAAAAAATAAAATCTTTATTGATACAAAAACCTTTGACATTGGTTAAGACTGATACATGAAATGGTTAGCAAAAGGTCATATAGATAAGGTAAACCCTGACTCCTAAACTAGGTGATCCTGTGACTTAGGAGTCAGTGTTCTGCTGTCACTGTGATACCAGAAAGCTTTTATGTTGTGTTCTTAACATTACAAAAATAGTCATTGACAGTGCAGGTTAACAAAGTATGTATAATACAAGCAAAAACGAAGGAATAAGGAATATAAGAAACGACTTTTACGGTGTATATGTGTATATATGAGAGTGAGGGATGTATGTGAGGTATGTATGTGAGGGTGTGTGTGTAGTAGTGTTAGTGTAGTAGTGTGAATAAATCGTGGAAAAGCAGATTGACTGACAAAATTTGTCAATTGTTTTTAATGACAAATGCCGATGCTTTGGAAAGCACGTTAAGCCGTTGGTCCGGGCTGTCATTCGTGGATCTTTGACAGTCGTTACGGGTAGTCAGTAGCCCAAAAGTCTGACAACCAGTCTTACCAAGGAGTATCGTATTACCCAGTAACTGGGTTGTGGTTGTGGAAGTCAGATAGGCAGTCGCTCCATGTAAAATACTGGTATTCAGCTGCATCCGGTTAGACTGGAAGCCGACCCCAACATAGTTGGGAAAAGGCTAGGCAGATGATGTTTTGAATGAGACAAATATGAACGGAGTGATTTTATGCTAGCTTCTGCCCGCGTGATATTTCTTGTTCCCTGATCCACCCCGTGGAATCGCATCGCCTACCCGCGCTATTACTTCGTTTTCGCTTAGAGTTTTTTCCTACTTTTTAATTTTGGTCGGCACCTCAGTCTTAGTGTGATTTTAAATAGCGTATAGCCTTCCTGAAGAATTGGGCTCTAAAATAAAAAAATATTTTTTAAAAATCTGACTGACAGATCCAGAGATTACCCCCTATATATAAACAAACAAACCTCTACCTCTTTATAATATTAGTATAGATCAGACTCAAGTAAGTAAGAACGGACTTGTGTAAAGTGCAATAAACACTTCTAAGTTTTAAAATAATGATCACGTAAGAATATAAGTTACATTAGAATGACTAAATAGAATAGATGTTAGTTAGAATAAATAGGAGTAATAATTTTAGTATTGCGCCGACCCCAAATAAATTGGGATAAGGGCAGGAGAATGATGATGATGAATTTTAGTATTTAGTTAGTGTAATTAGCAATTCATCAATCTAATATATAAAACTAGCTGACCCCGCAAACGTCGTTTTGAAAAAAAAAAAATTGATAGTAGCCGATTCTCAGACCTACCCGATATGCACACAAAATTTCATACAAATCGGTCCAGCCGTTTCGGAGGAGTATGGTAACTAACACTGTGACACGAGAATTTTATTTATTAGATTCTCGTGTCACAGCGTTAGTTACCATTACCATACTCCTCCGAAACGGCTTGACCGACTTTTATGAAATTTTATATGCATATTCAGTAGGTCTGAGAATCGGCTACTATTTTTTTTTTTTTGCAAAACGACGTTTGCGGGGTCAGCTAGTATATATATATATATATACATATATATATTATTGTTATTGTTTAAAAAAAAATTATTAGTCTGTAAGCCTTCCAAAAATAATAATTTAAAAAAATTGCTTATTAGTCTTAAGGTGGAACTAGTCTCGAGCTCGAAATCACAGGTGGTCATGGCCAGAAAGCACGCTGTCTCGCCTGGCTTTTTGTTCGACAGAGATAGTATTAGTGATGAGCAGTTAGACGCTATCGTATAAGGCACGTAAAAAAATTCGAAAAGTGCTTTGTAAAATCAAGTTTTATGAAAAAACCACTGCATAAATCAATTACAAATAAAGTTTATTGAACTCTTCGATGACCGAGTTTTGTCGGTACCGACGAACATTTTACAGTTCTTTAATAACTTATTTACACCCTAAGTTACGTTAAAAATAGCAAGAAACACGAATCTTTGTTGGCACATATCTTTTTAATGGCTTTTTATTTTACTATTCTGTTTCCGCACAGACAAAATTAATAATAAGACAAAACGATATCATGTTTAACTTTGGATGCACAATGTCAAACAGTGGAGTAATACTCTCCCGAAATTTTTATGGAAAAAATATCGACTAGTGGCACCTTAAAGGCTAATAGGGAAATATGGAAGAAAAAGACAGGAGAATGATGATGATGAATGATGATTAATCTTAAAGGCAACATTATATTTAATTACTAGCAGCGCCCCGCGGTTTCACCCGCATAAGTGTCGATCCCGTGGGAATATCGGGATAAAAAGTATCCTATGTGTTATTCTGATGTATAAGCTATATTACTGTAAAGTTTCATCCAAATCCATTCATTAGTTTTTGCGTGAAAGAGTAACAAACATCCATCCATCCATCCTCACAAACTTTCGCATTTATAATATTAGTAGGATTCAGCACCCTAATTGTGTAACACACAAGCACAATCTGAATCCAATTCCAATTCCAATTTTATATTAATGGCTCCATCGTTTTATCGATGATTCTGCCAATGTCAAGGTTGAAGGAAACAAAGTGTATTTGCTGAGGATGACCGGTTATATTGCCTTTAGTACGGTATAATTACAAGTGGATCTGTTTGAGTAGCCTGTAAGGACAACACAAAATATTTATTAGTATAAATTGTTAATAACCAGACAACACAAATTAATTTTGTTATGGTACGAACACATTGAACCACCGTTATGAATTACTGTTATAGTTTGATATTATTTATTAAAATAAATTTTTTAAGGGTTTTAATTAATGGAGAATCGACCAGTGTTAAGAGGAATGGGATATTAATAGGTCTGGGAAAATTAGAGGGAAGAATATCATATAGCGGGACCAAAAGATTACGACAAGAGAAAAATATGTGCTCAAGAGTACCCTCTTCTACACCACACTCGCAAAGGGAATGATTCCGAATGCGAAGTTTAGCCAAAAACACTGGGGAGCAAACATGACCCAATCTGAGACGTATAATGATAGAGGTGGTTAATTTATTAAATTTCTTATTTTTGACGAACCAGGGTTTAGTTGGGATGTTGGGTTGAATATTGCCAAAATATTTGCCCTTAATTACCCTAGATCTTTGCCACAAATCATCCCAAGATTTCATGAGACGTGGTTTAGCCAGGCAACGGACGTCCCGAGCCGGAATATTAGAGAAAGTCAAACATCCCGTCTGGATAGATTGCTTAGCATAGAAATCAGCTTTTTCATTGCCCAATATGCCTGTATGTCCCGGAATCCATGCCAAGACAGTTTCCAAGCCAGTTTGATTTAACCTATAGAGAATTTCCTTAATTCTGAGAATAATTACAGAGTTATCTTTGCTGCGAAATGGAATTTTCAATAAATCTTGGAGAGAGCTAAGAGAGTCTGTGAATATCAAAGATTTATCAAAATGATGTTGATTGGCATCAATATATTTTGCTGCTTCTAGTATTGCTAGGGATTCACCTGTAAAGATAGAACACTCAGGCGGGCTCTTAAAACTCAAAACAACATTGAACTTAGGAATGAACACAGCTGAACCTAAATGGGACTCATCTATTTTTGAAGCATCTGTGAATAATAAAACCCAATTTGCCCATTTTTTCTTTAAAATTTTATTAAAAAGATTGTTGGGATCAGGACTATGTTTGCTTACACCAAAATCTAGTATCACTCTGGGTTGATAGATCAGTGAGTCATAAGGAACCAGGAAAAGGGGATGATTATCCAGAGGCATAATTGGAAATGAAAGAGTATTAATATTATTAAAACTGTTCACTAATAGAGGAGGGGATTTATTCCTCCAATAAGGTGAGGCTTCGATAGCACAAGAAAGGGGACGAAGTATACTGAGTAGAGGGTGTGAGGGGAATTGAGATGCTACCGAAAAATATCTATCTGCTAGAAATTGTCTACGAAGATAAAGTGGGGGTTCAACACATTCTACTTGAAGAGCATTAATTGGAGATGATTTCATTGCACCAGTAATAATGCGCAAGCATTTAGATTGAAGTTTATCCAACTTACTCAGAGCCAATTTACTGCAAGGTTCTAGTATAAAACAACCATAGTCAAAATGGCTGCGAACGATGGCGTTATAAAGCAGTTTTTGAGAGGCCGGATGAGAACCCCAACGGACTCCAGATAACGACCTCAAAACATTGATGGACTTCTCACTCTTATTACATATATATTGTAAATGAAATAAACCTGTCATTTTGGAATCAAGTATAACGCCCAAAAATTTAACTTTATCTTGAATCAAGATCGGTTCTCCAGCAACAGAGATGTTGACTGGAGGAATATTTCTTTTACGGGAAAATACTACGACTTGACACTTAGGGATAGAAAGCTCCAGTCCATGATCCGAGAGCCAATCATTCAAGTAGCCAAGAGCAGAATTTAATTTAAGAGCACCATTGGACAAAGAAGAACAACTTGTGTATAAGGCAATATCATCAGCATACTGCAGGATATTGCAAAAGGAATTAACGGACAAGTCAAGGCTAGCGGTGTATAGATTATATAAGATTGGACTTAAGACAGAGCCTTGCGGGAGACCCCTCCAGATAACACGGGGAGAGAGAAGACCGCCTTGGGAACGTACACGTATAGAACGGCACATAAAAAGATTAAAGATAAAATTTACCAGTCTCACGGGAATACTCAGCTCAAGCATTTTCTGCCTGAGTAGCGGAAGCTGGACATTATCATAAGCTGACGAGATGTCAAGGAAGACCCCAATAACATGATCATTGCGGGAGAAAGCAAGTCTTATTTGGGAGGTAAGAATGCTTAGACTGTCAATCGTACCTGTACTACGTCTAAATCCAAATTGAGTGTTGGAGAGTAAGCCACGACTTTCAAGGATCCATTCCAGTCTGTTTTTTATGAGATGCTCTGCAACCTTTGCCAAAACCGACGACAAGGCAATAGGTCTATATGATGTCGAGAGATTTGGATCTTTCCCAGGTTTTAAGATGGGGATTATAATTTGGGTCTTCCATGACTCTGGTATATTTGAAGATAAGAAAATTGAATTAATAATACTTAAAAGATATAATTTTGAAGATTGACTAGCTTTACAGATAAAGGAAAACGTGATACCGTCTATGCCTGGAGAGGAATCTTTAAGGTGGTCTAAAGCACAAGTGAGTTCTGCAAGCGAGAATTGATCGTTCATTCTGTCAGATGTGTGAGTGGGAATCAGAATAGAAGGAAAGCAATCCAAATAAGGTACAAAGGGGGGGGCCAAACTATTAACAAAGTTATCAAGCCAGATAGTGGGGTCATTTGATGAATTATTATGATCCTTGAATATTTTTCGGAAGTTATTAATTTTACGCCATACGACAGTTAAAGGGGTACGAGGAGATAAGGATTCACAGAACTTTTGCCAACCTACAGCCTTCTTCTTGGCTAAAAGTCTCACGGCTTTAGCCCCAGTTTTCTTAAAATTAATATAATTTGCCATAGTTAAGTCTGCTGCATATAGATTTTCCGACTCGTTGCGTAGACGCACCATGTTGGTACATTCTGAATCCCACCAGGGCGGAGAAGGGATGCGACCACGATACGAGTTCTTGAGAGGTATAGATTGGTCGGCAGCGGCAAGTATACAGGAAACGAAATCTTCGTAGGCCACTAAAAGATTGGAAGAATCTACAAGAGGAAGACCAGATAATTTGGAGTCTAAGGCAAGCGAATACTTGTCCCAGTCTGCATCTGAAAGTCTATATCGCTGTAAGGGAGGCAGGGCAGGAGGAGGGGTAAATGATCTGAATCATTTTGAAGGATATTGCTAATTCATTGCTTCATATGTTGGAAAAATGTGTCTGCTCAACAACGTTAATAACGCAATGAATGTTGTTGAACTGTCAAACTTAAAACCATTCTTACTGTTAGTGTGTAACGCAACTACCCCTCTGAACTTAGTTCTTTGTAAAAACAAGCCATATTTTATAATAAAAAAATATATTTTAAGGTCTTTTAATACTGTGGGTTTTTTTGATGAGTAACTCAAAACTCAAAGCATTTATTTTAAATAGAATTATAGGCACTTTTGAATTGTCAAGGGTCGGTCAGTCAGAAAGATGAAGCTAGTTGTCCATTCTAAAGTGTAGGTATCTGTGGAGAAGAACGGGCAAGAAACTCCACAGACACTCTTTGAAATCATAAAATCATTACAAAAATCTTGGTTACATCATTCATGTTGAAATTATACATGAATGATGCAGAAAGACGTGCATGTTAAAGGTGTCCATACTAAAAAGAACGATTCATAAATTAAAATAAATTAAAATAAGCCGTGGCGGCTAAGAGATGACCAGTCCCTACTGACGGTAAGATAAGTAAGATGAGTTGCCAGGGTAGGTCAACCGCAAAATGAGATAAATTACATAATAATTACCTTCACAATAAAATATCCGCCCCACTCATCAGAATGTTCATTATGTTCTACTAACTCTTCAGGAGATAAATCTGCCAAGTGACACATTTTTGACTGCAAAAAAAAAAAAAAAAGTAAAAGTATTAAAAAAAAACAATAGTAAACAATGGCCCCGATTCTGTTGTTCACAAACGAAACTAAATTTAAGTTCAGTGCATCTTTTTCTTTCTATTTCATTAAGAAAAGGACAGAAGATAAATATTAGTTTAGTCCTGTCAAATTAGTCAGCGCCTGATGTAAATACACATATTTTTAGTAGCCAATTTTTTTATCATGTCTAAACTTGTCTATGGATTATCTAATTTTATTTTATTTAAACTTATATTGTAAACTAGCTTCCACCTGCAACATCGCCCGCATGGTATGTCAATAAAAAAAAATTTGTTGTTATAAGTACGATATACTTTCCTATGTGGTTCCAAGAGCTGTTATTTTGACATTACAAACACACAATTTTATTTATTTGTGTAGTTTGTTAATTATTTTTGGAATCATTAGCATAGGCTTATTACTTTCTAGCTTTTTTTTTAATTAGTCAAGAATTTACTTGCACTGAGTAACATAAAAATTTATAATTAACATAAATGGCCAATTTCTACTTTGACTTTGCACAATGCACTACAACCATATTTTTTAGTAAAAGAAGAAGCCTCACCTTCACCATAACAGGTAGAGATCCCAGAGACCTGTCCACAGTAACAGACTTGTCATCAATAGTCACTGTCATTCGGATCTTAAAGTCTCCTTTATAAGTTGCTGCCCGTTGCCTACACTCCGTTGGGAGCACCGTCTGATTTTTTACACCAACGGCCTCCATAGGGACACTGGGCTTAGCGAATCCAGCCTCATCTATTGTTATTTTAACTCTTTCTCCGCTAGGTAACTCAAACTCAGCGGGTACAAGGTCCGAAATGGCTGCTTGCAAACCATCTTGCAACATATAGTTAAAGGAATCTATGTGAGGTGCTCCAAGACATTGTAGATGCTAAAAACAGAGAGCAAGTTATTTTCAATCGTTAATATAATATTTCTGATTAACAAGACAGTGTAAATCAAGAAAAAAACAATTTCATAGGTTACAAACCGGATTTGCGATTTTAGGTGGTTTCCGATAGTCCGGGTGGCTTGTGTAAGCTAAAGAAGGGTTTTTGGAGATTTTCTTTGAATTCATTTTACTGTTTGTCAATCACATTTAGGATTTTAACGTAAAACAACAATAATTCATTATCCCGAAATACACAATAGCACACGTGCGTGTTTTGAAATGTCAACTAATGTCAATATCAATTAAACTTCAAAATCAATTGACATAATTTTGGTAGGAAAGACTTCTTGATAGTCTATTGGTTGGGTAAAACCCCTCTATACACCAAACTTGCCAAACACCTTCTCTATCTACGGCTACACCAAATCATCAACTATTTCTATAGTGCATTTTTGTCAAACAGCATGATTTTTATGCTAGATAGGGATAAATCCCGTAAAAACTATAATTAATCTGCCAAATAAGTGACGATGGCATAATACATTATTTTGCAGTCGTGAGATTTTCTAGTTTTAATGGTCGCCACGTCTGCGACTATTCTATGTGTGTGGCGGGTGGCGATGGCACCAAAGTTAAAACAACGTTTATGATTATAAGGGTAAATATATTGTGTGTAAATAAAGGCATGATACAGTCGCTGATCTTAGAAATCACTGATGTTTTATCCGAATCAAAGAAATGTCGGTTATTTTGAATGCATACAATTTGAAAATAACAAAACTTTAAAAAAATCTACTTTTTGTGATTTGTCTGTGGTTCTAAAACAATCAGGGCTACCAGAATAGGTATTTTTTTCGCAATTTTGGGTAAAAATTTGGCTCCTGGAGAAATTTTGGAGAATTGAAATATTTGGAGAAATGTTTGGAGAGAGGAAAAAAATCATGGAGAATTTTGGGTATTTTTATATTTTCAGAAAAAACATTGGTGATAGTAATTATTTGGTGATAATTAATCGATAAGAGTACACACGTCGACATATTTTATCAAGCTATACATTACCAGTAGGTATAAGATGACTTCTTATTGTACTAAAAGCCTATATAATGTGAGCTCAGGTATAACCGGAAATGTATAGCTTGATTTTATGTCGTCGTGTGTATCTTTTTATGCACCAAAAAAAAAACGATGTGCATCATGTTACGCTATTTTAGTAAGTAGAAGCATGAAGTCCAAACTATGTTTATTGATTACTGAAAATAATTTGCTTGATGTTTAATCAATAAAATCTACTTACTACATTACTGATGTCCATTTAGTTTCAATCAAAGAGCGTGCAATGCCCTTTTATAATTAAAGTCGATCTTGTGTTCAGTTCGGTTAGTCTACTTTATTTTTGTCATTAAATACTGTTCCCTAATGGTTACAATCGCTTAATACTAGAATATTTTTGCCTTTGGGTAAAACTTAGAAAAATTGTATCATATTGAAGAAAAAAAATATTTTAAATTTGGGGAAAAATAAAAAATTACATCTGGCAGCCCCGCAACCGTTTTCAGCGAATGCTCTACGGGCGGGAATTTACCACGTCATTATTGTTTGACTAATTTCTAGATTTTAGCGAAAAGTCTTGTCCACTTAACGATCGCGTGGTGCATTCGCGTTGCAATTTGCATTGCACTTCACTTCACCGCGAGTCTTTGCTAGCACTTAGCAGCAGTAACGCGGGTCTAGCTTGCATTTGTTTTCATAAGTGCCAAAAACGAGAAACTAATTCAGACGCGGTGGAAAAAGTAAGTAGTTTTCATTCTTTCGTTTTATCCCTAGATACTTCGAAAATAATCGTGAAGACGACCGTTCGTGTATCTTCATTGATGGACATCCCAATAATCAATAGTTGTTTAGCAGTTGATGATCACAGTATTTTTAAGGCTGCCATCAGACAAAGCATAATTAATTAATAATTCGGCTCCGGCAAATAATATAACCGTGTGCTCGTGACCCCCCTAGCCGCCCATTTCATTTAATTTTGTATTGTTAAGGTTTAAGTTGATTTTCTATATGGGTAGGTACTTACAAAATAAAAAAAATAAACTTACCTACCTATTTTTTTACCCGACTGCGGCGAAGCCCAAAAGGAGGGTTATGTATTTGACCTGTATGTATGTCAGTTTCTTTGTTCCCTCACAACTCCTAAACGAATGAAAGGATTTTGGATTATTTTTGATAAATTATACCTCTCTAGATTAGCCTTGACAGGGCAAATGTCACTGGCTACATTAAAATAATAAACAAAGTAAAATGGCGGATTTGGGGTGCCATATTGTGGAGTTCAAATTATTTTTTTCTTCTAATGCCATCGAGTGGGTTATCAAAATGAAGGGTTTTAAAAGGTGATTACAAAAATATAAACAACTTATAATGGTTAAAAGTAATTCGAAGTGCCAAATCGTTAAAAACACAAACCAAATTGTCTGCAAAATCTTCACATTTGTAAACTACAAAGCTAAGCTAAGCCGTTGGTACCGGTGGTCATTTGTGGATCTTTGACAGTCGTTAGGGGTAGTCAGAAGCCCGAAAGTCTGACAACCAGTCTTACCGAGGGGTATCATATTACCCAGTAACTGGGTTGTGGAGGTCAGATAGGCAGTTGCTCCATGTAAAATACTGGTATTCAGCTGCATCCGGTTAGACTGGAAGCTGACCCCAACATGTTGGGAAAAGGCTAGGCAGATGATGATGATGATGTAAACTACAAAGCTGGAAATATAAAAAGTTATTAATAATACTAAAAAACCCGATTACGGTAAAAAAAACTTAAGTAAAAAAAAGCCCATTTTTAATTAAAGTTGGATCCAGGCGGGAGCCATTCCATTTTTTCATTTTATTTTTTTTTATTTTCAAACTCAAATGGGTCCCGCGGTCCCGCCTGCTTCCAACTTTTGATGGACTTGTAAGTTTTGCTTCTAAGTTTTTTTAAATGTAAAGTTCTTTTATTTTATTGTAAAAAAAAATTTCAAGGGAGTCCGTTGAAAAGTCTTTATTTCACCCAAATGTTTTCTGGGTTTTTGAAGTTTTGGTCTGGTAATTTAGGTGATTACAGCCCTAAGTATATTGAATTTAGGAAGCATAAATAATGTTGAGGTTTTTCTCTCTACATTGTGTAGGTTTGTTCTAACCATACTAATATTAATGCGAAAGTGTGCCTGTCTGTTACCTCTTCACACGCTTAAACCGCTGAACCGATTTAGATGAAATTTGGTATAGAGTTATAGTTTGAGTCCCGGGAAAGGACATAGAACTGTTTTTATCCCGATATTCCCACTTGATCGACACTCATGCGGATGAAACCGCAGGGCGCTACTAGTATCACCATAAAAGTTCCAATTCCATATAATATAAATAACACATACTCCGGAAATCGCATTCCATGTTTACATTTATTATTGCTAACATAATATTATAGCACCATTTTGCATGATCCTATCAAGTACCAGTTACACTGGCCTTTCATACAGTTTGTTGAAATGCTGACCGGACTTTAGGGGCCTTATTTCAAAACGATTTTTATCTTTAGACCCAGGCATAAACCATACAGCCATTTTTAAATTTCGAAGTAATGTACGCACGGCTACACATCAAGCTATACAAAACCATTATAAGCTGACTTCTGATTGTACGAAAAGCCTATACAGTGCGAGATCAGCTAAAACTGGAAATGTATAGCTTGATGTGTAGCCGTGTGTACCTACATGTATAAAGCAAAGTGTTCTTATTACAAAAACTGACTGAATTCTGAAAGATTTGTGTTTCTGTCCGTAAGCAGGAAATGGACCATGCAGCCATGTCAATAGTCACTGATAACACTGTGAATAGACATCTTTTGATTTCAATGAATATCTTAGGAGATATCATAGTTTTAAAATAAATCAGCACTGCCGCCGCGCGCCGTTTGCTGTGCGAGTTTACTATAGTTCCACTCTTACTGATCATAGCGTGATGTACGTAAAATATCTTCTTAAAGTAATTTACAGACGCCAGCACATCAAGCTACTACAATCTGTCTTTATTTAATAGATTTTCAACTTTATCGTTACAGCATAAGGATCAAAGTTGATTGGGAAAATTTGTCAGTGTGGGTAGTTTGATGTGCTGGCGTCTGTACGTGTACACACGTCTACACATCAAGCTATACATTACCAGTTTTAGCTGACCTCGCACTGTATAGGTTTTTCGTACAGTCAGAAGTTAGCTTATACTGGTTATGTATAGCTTGAAGTGTAGTCGTGCGTACTAAGTAATAATCTTAAAGTAATCCTACTAATAATATTATAAATTTGAAAGTTTGTGAAGATGTTTGGATGTTTGTTACTCAATCAAATCAAATCTCAAATGTGCTAAACAGATTTGGATGAAATTTGGCACACTGATAGATTATAATCAGGAATAACACATAGGATACTTTTTATCCGGATATTCCCACGGGATCGAAAAGGTGTATCTATTCATACTTGAAATATTTGAAGAGAAACATCTATAGGTAGGTAATAGGTGATAAAGATGCCATAGCAACGATGTTTTTTAAACCTGTTTTTTTTTACGTAAGTAATTTTAAAATTACTTGAGACATTTTGCATAAAACCCCCAATTTTAAACTCCGCTTATATTAAGTAACGTAATGGATGTGAAAAACTATGGAGTCGGTATTTATTAAAAGTGTCAAGTAATTTTTTTTAAGGGTAAATTATTTTTCTTTTCTATGTCTTTTTTACCATACATTTATGTAGGTCTATCTCTTATAATATTTCGTTTATGAATATATGCGCCTTTTATATAATTATATTCTTATAAATATCAGTGAACCCTATTTCTCACATAATTATACTTTTAGTACTTACTAATAGTGCTACCTATTAAGAAAGGCAGAGGTTTTCTGTTTCCTATAATGTTTCCGGGAAAAGGATAGGAATGAAGAACATTTTTGAAGTGAAATTGGACGAGAATTTAGAGTGGAATTTCCAGGACGCGTCACGTTTCGTTACATAAATGAGAGAAAGAAAGATATCTCTGCTGCCTCTTGCACTACATCTCACTTATTCTTTAAGAAGTTTGATTTCTATCATGTGTACGGTGCTGCATGCGTATTTTTTTAAAGTTCTTTTTTTTTACCAAGTTCCTCACTAAACAACAGTGCTATTCTGTAAAAATCTCACTGTGAAAACTAAGGTGAAGTGAGCTGTCATTCCACCTGCCTATCGATTCTGTAAAAATCTCACCGTGATAACATAGGTGAAGTGAGCGTCAAGTGAACTATCAATGGAGGCAATCCCTAACATCAGGTGGAATGACAGCTCACTTCACCTTAGTTTTCACGGTGAGATTTTTACAGAATAGCACTGCAGGGGATTGCCTCCATTGATAGTTCACTTCACGCTCACTTCACCTATGTTATCACGGTGAGATTTTTACAGAATCGATAGGCAGTTTCGTTTAGTTCCTGCGGGGTAATTGCGTAACACACTAACAGTGGCAATAGCTTTCATTTTGACAGTTCAACAATATTCATTGAGTTATTTAAGTTGTTGTTAACACTATTTTTTCGAACATATCAAGCAATGGACTCTTTAGCAACATCCTTCAAAATCATTCAGCCATGCTATTCTCTAAGGATACAGCGCTGCCCGCAAGGCTGTAACCTTAGAGAATAGCTCCCCAGATTGTGATTGATCGTGTGTTACATAAGTACAGAGGCCAGCACATCAAGCTACCCCAATCTGTCAGATTTTCCCAATTGAATATGAACCTTATTCCTTTGTGCTAAAGTTGAAAATCTATCAAAGAAATTTGACAGATTGGTGTAGGTTGACCTGCTGGCGTCTGTACTTACCTAATTTCGTTCATTATACTTTTCAGAATGGCGTCTATATTTTCTAAAAACTGTATTATATCGGGTCGCATAGACCAATATTGCCTGATATGCGCGGAGCAGTTTACGAACGAAGAGGATGCTCTTGCACATATCGTTGATGCACAGCATAAGGAGAACTTGGAGACTTGTGGTTATTTTGACAAATATAAACAAGATTTTATTAGAAAGGTATTTATTATGAACAAGCCATGTGCCCGATGGGATTTCCCATCGGACCATGTGCCCGATGGGATTTCCCATCGGAATGAGAACTTCCATACAAACTTTCATATTTAACCCCTTTAGGGGATGAAAGTTTGTATAGAAGTTCGTAATCCGGAAGTTCGAAATCTTCGGTCTAGTAGTGCTCACTTTTGTTATACCTACATAAAGAACTTTTGTGCAATATTTCATGCTTTTAGAGACAGTAGGTTAGACTAAGGGATTTTTAATATTTTTGATCTTTTACCGCGCTTTTAAAGGTGACTGACGACATCCGTTTGGTTATGGAGAATAAGTCCCTTGCTGTTCTTGTACTACTTGACTTTAGTAGCGCCTTTAACTTAGTAGATTTCGACATTTTACTAGGTTTCCTTAAATCTATCAATTTCCCTTCTTCCATTTTAGCTTGGTTCAGTTCTTATCCTCGAGGACGCTCTCAGTTTGTTCGCCTGGAGGAGTCCTTCTCTGATTGGTGTAGCCCCACTGAGGGTGTTCCTCAGGGTAGCGTTCTTTCTCCTCTTCTTTTTCAATTTTCATAAACGTTGTTACCAGAGTAACCTCCCCTAGTTTTCATCTCTACGCAGATGACTTGCAGCTTTATCGACATCTTACTGTAGCTAACGCGAGTTCTGCAATTGCTGCAATGAATCATGACTTGGCTTGCATCAGCGTTTGGGTTAAGTCATTTGGTTTGCAAGTTAACCCAACTAAATCCCAGACCATTATCATAGGCAGCAGATTCGTTCGCAATGCGGCTGACGTTATCTCTGATGCCTTTATATCTCGATAGTGTTCGCATTGACTATATTGAAGCCGCTAAAGATCTGGATGTAGTTATTGACTACAAAATTTCGTGGGGCGCTCAGGTCAATGAGGTCAGACGAAAGGTACATTTCTCCTTTCATTCGCTGAAATGCCTTCTGCCTTTGAAGACTAAAATTTCTTTGGCATAAACACTTATTCACGGATTATGCCGACGCCTGCTACCTGGATGCTACTGAGGAATAATAAATAAACAAGCTTGAGCGCTTGCAAAACCTGTGCATTCGCTTTGTTTTCGGTCTTCGAACGTATGACCATGTTTTTCACCTTCGCAAGGAACTCAAGTGGTTCCCAATCCGTCTTCGTAAGAATACTCGGATTTTATGTCTCCTCTTCAACATCTTACACAACCCGTCTTATCCTTCCTATTTGCGTGAGTGTTTTTCTTACGCTCGCCCTAGCGACGTACAGTGTAGAGCATACCTAAGATCCTTCATTAAATCTCAAGCTACTATTCTTGTGCCTTCTCTGTCCATGCTGTAAGATTGTGGAACTCACTTCCGCCTAGTATTCGTCATGTAAAAACTTTCTCTATTTAAATGTCGATTACAAGAGCATTACCTTTCCTCTATACAGTGAGTAACTATGTATATTATGTTGCATCAGAGGGTATCCGAGATGCGATACATCGGGTCTTCTTCACGATCCGACATAGTTTAGATAGGTGTGGGCATGTAGTGGGTACACGAACGAAAAGATAATTTGAATTTACAGTAACTTTAATAAACTAGCGATTAACAACCGAAACGCACACGTGCGTCGGAAACAAACACGTGCGTTGGTATTGAGCGTTTGCCAAGACTGCCCGAGCTCGACCGTCGACTGTAGACTGTAGAGTTGTGGTCGCAACACTCGGTCTCTCCGCCAGTCCTCGCTGCATCCCCTCCACCGACGATCGTGTCAAGGGTAGGGCTTCCTTGTGTTTCCGATCACGTGATCCTTCATGTACCAATCAAATTGTACGATGGCGCTGTCCGCTGTACTGTGGCGCCATCTATTCACGACATATATCTAAGTTTATATATTTTAGCATTATGTATTTTACTATTTAATACATATTTTTTTTACTTATGTTAATTTTTTTGCATTATAAGTGTAGGTTTATTTAATATTTTAGTTTTAGACTTACACATTCATATTTTTCTTTTCTTGTTCTCACGCACTATTGTCTTTTTTATTTCTCCTTTCGCAGGTCTGCTGGAAGAAATTTCCTAAGAAATAAGCAGTACCTTTGTATTCAAATTATAATTATGATTGTCATATCCCTATGTATTTTACTGTGTGTATAAAAATAATAAAATAAACAAACTTTATTATGTACACCATATACATTTAAATTACAGACATAAATATAGAAAATATTTTTGTTAATATTTATTTAGTAACTTATTTTTTTTATTAAGTAGATTTTTTTTTGTTTTTAATAGTAAATGGCCAATATACATTAGCTTAATAACATCCGGTCTGCTGACGAGAGGTTCTAAGTACGAAGAAAAAACGACTTGAAATGTTGTTTCTCTGGTCTTCTTCATGTTCCTGTGGTCCATACAAAAGTTTTTAATTCTCTAATTCAAAGTATTTTTTCCTTTTACAGGCTAAAGGCATATACTTCTGCGAGTCATGCAGCCTGACATTCCCAACCGCCACGAAAGTCGAATTACACATAGACGAACCAACACATATTAAAGAAAAAAATAAAACCTCTCCATGGCTCACACGTGTGGAGAATGATATCATAGCTTTTAACCAGTTCATCATATCTGATGATGCTTGGAATGGTTGCGTTGAAGACACTTGTGTCCTTTGTAATACTGAGTTTGATGACAGCTCTTCCCATAAGGTCATCAGAAGCCATGTCCTCAATCTAATCGACAGTGAAGTGATTTTCGACAATGTTGAGAATACGGTTTATAGAACGGTAAGATTGAAGATCTTTTTATTAATATATGTCATGCTACTGGCAATGTGAATAACTTGAATGATCCCCCCTATCGTAAAGTTTTTTTCATAAAATAGAAATAATAAAAGTTAATTTAATATGTGTCTGTACACTGTTTTTTATATTTGTTTACAGATTGATGCTACATCCAAGCAGTGCCTAACTTGCAATGTGGTCATCGGAAACGAACCCACAAGTCATTTCAAAACAGTTGATCATAAAGAATCATATAAACTGTATGATCCCACCATTCAAAAGAATGAAACGAAAAAGACTATACCGACTACCAAAAATGCGAAAGAAACCCAAAATGTGAAGGTTCCAATTGAAAAAACACATAAAAATGATGGTAATAAAGTGATTAATGAAAATGTCAATGAAAACTTAAAGAAAGAAGCAGCTAAAGATGTTAATAAAGAAGTAAAAAAAGATATCAATAAAGATGTCAAAAAAGATGCCAATACAGGTATCAAAAAAGAAGCTACTAAATCTGTTGATAAAGAAAAGGTGAAAGGAAAGCCGAAACAATCAGCTAAGAAAAAAAATGCAGAAGAACTCGACAAAATTTTGTGTAAAAATTTGGGCGCGAAAAACTATGTAACAGACGCAATAGGGATTGGGGACAGATGGTGCGTTCTATGCGAATGGCTATTAGAAGAGTCTCCTGAAGACCACATCCGAAGTGTTCACCACCAAAACTTGCTAAAACTTCACAAGGAAAGATTAGCAGAAAAGAATAATAATATCACAAGCAAAGACCAAGAATCGAGTCTATATGAATCTGTAGACATGTACCAGAAGAACAACATTAATATCGACTTGCTTAGCGAAACTGCCTTTTGCAAGAAGTGTTCGAAAACCATTGTCTTTAATACTGATGCCATCGAAAAACATATTAAAGAACATAAGAAGACTGCTAATAAAAAGTCACCAGAGACGCTTTCTTCGGGCATCACGTCGAATGGGACAGATAAAACTACATTGTATACAAAGCCAGTGTTGTTTGATAAGAACAAACGCTTGCAAAAGACTGTGTCAGTAGAAGAGTATGCAAAACAGCATGGATTCACTCACAATCGTGCCGACTACAGCTATTACTGCCGCCCGTGCAGCAGAAGACTCTCCAGTACACTTGAAGACTTACAAAAGCACGTGACAAGTAGAATTCACGCAGAAAACACGAAACAAACATCTAAAAGTGATGCGAATGAGGCACCAGTAAAAAAACCATTTTACGAAAGTGTTAAGGTATTTGAAATAGCCAATAACGGATTTGTCATAATAATAAACGATAAATATTGGCTCAATGCTTTTGACTTCTTCTTGATTGCCAAAAAGAACGAAACGATCTTCTGTTATGGGTGCCATATTGATTTGACCCCTGAAAATGTTATCGAGCATGTGACAATGACTGATAATCACACAGGAATCCTCGAAAATTGCCTTTTGATAACTTCATTGGAAAATGAATTCATTAGAGAGGTAGGTTACATAATTAGTATTTTATAATGTCTGTCTATTTTTCACCATTTAAGTTGAAAAGGACAATTGAATGGTTGTGTCGAACTATCCTCCCCGCTTAAGTTTCCAATTGTATGTGATTTGGAGAAAATTACTTACTTAATCTATGTTAGAAAGCATAGGGAGGGTGCCCACGAGCAACTTAGTTTCCCAGCAACTTTTTTTTTGTCTCTGTCGCTGACTCTCGCCGAGATTTGGACGATTCGCACACGGGAGCGGAATCAACGCTACTTTTTCGTAAAATTTTCGGTTGAGTGGCAACTGCAGGGTAATTGTGTAACACACTATCAGTAGCAATAGTTTTCTTTGTGACATTTCAGTAACATTCATTGCGTTATTTACCTTGTTTAGCAGACAAATTTTTCAAACATAATGAAGCAATGGATTAGCAATATCCTTCAAAATGATTCAGATTCTGATTGAGTGTGTTACCCAATTAGGGTGCTGGCTATAGGCCGATCATTTAACCAAGACGTTGCCTGAGGTAGCTGCGCGGTGCGGGAGGGGTGATAGTTGTCACAAGTTGACGTATCATTGAGCTCTCGCATCACCTCACCACACCCCTCCCGCACCGCGTTGCTACCTCAGGCAATGTCCCAGTTAAGCGGTCAGCTTAGAGGCGGCAACTTTTTGCTGTGCGCTCACTTTCATTTCAGCCAATAGACGGGCGACAGTAGCGTCCAAACCCGCGGACTAAAATGTCTCCCAGCTATCGTGTCGCTACATGCGCGCACTTTTATACAAACCTGTAGACTTGATGTGAGAGACATTAGTTGCGGAGAGAACAGTAATTTTTCGTGGGCGATCTCCTTCAGTTTTCGCCGCCATTTTATTATAGTTACGCAATGAGTATTCAATGTATAGCCATTGTAAAATCAACTAATTTACATTAAAGTTGATATTTGTTTTCAGATAAAGCTGGATGTTTACCATTGTGGGTACTGCAACATTACGGAGAATGATTGGGATGATATTTTAGATCATATAGCGACTGCGGAACATAAAAGAGCGAAGTCAAAGGCAGAACAAAGTCTCCGCGAGCACCAACCGAACCTTGTGCTCCGGTTTGACCTGACGAAAATAGAAGATATAGCTGACATCTTTGCGCAACGCCACAGAAATCACAGATTCTGGTAAATTTATAGCGGAATTATGTTTGGTGCCAAGATTAATGGCCGTTCACAAATGAGATCATTTAGGCGTCGCACTTTGTACCAACCCAAAAAATAAAGACAAATAAAAATACAGCCTATTGATTCTGTAAAAATCTCACCGTGATAACATAGGTGAAGTGAGCGTGAAGTGAACTATCAATGGAGGCAATCCCTAACATCAGATGGTATGACAGCTCACTTCACCTTAGTTTTCACGGTGAGATTTTTACAGAATAGCACTGCAGTTTTCTTACGGGAAAACATCCTGAACATTTTCATTATAATAAGCAGGCAAACAATATTTTTTTGTGTCTTGATACAGCCCGAGGGTTAGGTGCTTCTTTTAGTAACAGCCACATTTTTCAGGAGTTCAGGACGTTATTGCTCGTAAGAAACTGATCCTTCCGGCTGGGGTGCTGTACATTTTTGTGTACGATTAGACTGTAACATTAAAAAATTGGGAAGGCTCAAGAGATAATGCTACAAGGATCTTTTGGCGCCTGAATGACTTTGACAGGGTGGCGTAGTTGTTAAGCATTTTTAAAATTTTTACAAAAATTTTACTGACAAAACAACACGGAGGCGTTAGTTTCGATTATGTCCACGTGCCAAAAGAACCTTGTAGCGTTGTAACGCGCAGTCGAAGCGTCATATTCTCTGACAAGCAGGCGCACGCGTGATTTTGTTGCTGGACGATAGACGCACAAAGGAAAATGAAAACATCACCTCAGGAATAGGTATGTTCCAAAAAAAAAAACAACCTTAAAATCAAAACAACCATCAGCATTTAATATTACAATAAAATCCATCCTGGTAAAAATACTTAGTTAAATGACAGTGACACATTGATTCATGTTTGTGATTATATTTTAATACTTTGTTTCTTGCTTATATGTGTATTGGTCTTCCAACGGTTTATAACATCCTGACCCGACTCTGGCTGTGTTTACTGGACTTGTATATAATACTCTGTCCCGACTCTGGCTGTGTTTACTGGACTTCCATCGGTCTATACTCTGACCCGACTCTGGCTGTGTTTACTGGACTTCCATCGGTTTATAATACTCTGACCCGACTCTGGCTGTTTACTGGACTTAACCTCTCGTGTGCCGGAACGTAGATCACGCTCCAAATAAGTCAGTGTTAGTCTGCCGGAGCGTATATCTACGCGTAATTACGTGCCGCGCGCGTACTATTTTCCGCAGCAAACAGCGCCTTCGGTGCGCATTGTCGCCCGCCAGACGAGGGGTTAATCGGTTCATAATATGTACTCTGACCCGACTCTGGCTGTGTTTACTGGACTTTCTTCGGTTTATAATACTTTGACCCGACTCTGGCTGTGTTTACTGGACTTCCATTGGTTTATAATACTCTGACCCGACTCTGGCTGTGTTTACTGGACTCCCATCGGTTTATAATACTCTAACCCGACACTGCCCGTGTTTACTGGACTTCCATCGGTTTACAATACTCTAACCCGACCCTGGCCGTGTTTACTGGACTTCCATCGGCTTATAATACTTTGACCCGACTCCGGCTGTGTTTACTGGACTTTCGTCGGTTTATAATACTCTGACCCGACCCTGGCTGTGTTTACTGGACTTTCGTCGGTTTATAATACTCTGACCCGACCCTGGCTGTGTTTACTGGACTTCCATCGGTTTTTAATACTCTTACCGGACCCTGGCCGTGTTTACTGGACTTCCATCGGTTTATAATACTCTGACCCGACCCTGGCTGTGTTTACTGGACTTCCATCGGTTTATAATACTCTAACCCGACCCTGGCTGTGTTTACTGGACTTCCATCGGTTTATAATACTCTGACCCGACCCTGGCTGTGTTTACTGGACTTCCATCGGTTTATAATACTCTAACCCGACCCTGGCTGTGTTTACTGGACTTCCGTCGGTTTATAATACTCTAACCCGACCTTGGCTGTGTTTACTGGACTTCCATCGGTTTATAATACTCTGACCCGACCCTGGCTGTGTTTACTGGACTTCCATCGGTTTATAATAACTCTAACCCGACCCTGGCTGTGTTTACTGGACTTCCATCGGTTTATAATACTCTGACCCGATCCTGGCTGTGTTTACTGGACATCGAACGGTATATCCTACTTTGTTACCTATTTCTACTGGATTTCGAACGATTTGTAATACTCTGACCCGACCCTGGTTAACTGGACTTAGACCGATTAAAAATAAAGCCTAATTGAATAAAAAAAAATAATTTAATTCACTTAACCAAAACCAAGTTTCATTGTTGTCATGATCTATCTTTTTGCGGGAGTATAATTTTTTTTTGGCCCAGTTAGTTGCTTTGTCGTCTCAAAATCCATGTAGGTACAGACGCCAACACATCAAGCTACTACAATCTGTCAAATTTATTTAATAGATTTTCAACTTTATCGCTAAAGCATAAGGTTCAAAGTTGATTGAAAAAATTTGACAGTTTCGGGTAGCTTGTTGTGTTGGCGTCTGTACACATTTCAACAATATCAAGTTATATAATGCGTCGCTTCGACTTTGCGATAATGTACCTGGAGCTTATGAATAGCAATGTTTTCAACGCGCCATATTCTCTCTCTATGTGAACGTGAATCAATCTCGAACTTTTTTAGTTATGGCAGACCCGCGCTTCGCGACGCATCGCTGGGCAGTGTGATAATCGACTTTTTCGCGTGAATTGTTTTAAGGGTTTAGTGTTTTTAAGCGATTTTTAGGGTCAGATAGATAATGCAGCAAAATGCTGTGAAGTCTAATTTTTAAATGGATATACGCGAACATGCGCGAACACGCCATAGTGAGTAAGCTATTGCATTTTGAACTTTATTTTAGTTGTGATTAAGTTAATTATCTATTTAACAATGAAAACTTGCTTAAGCATTTTGTTTCCCTGTCTGTTTTTGACCCTACAGTGACGGGCTACAGTCCCCGCGCCGCTATATAAATGTGTGTTTTAAATAAGGCAATCTAGCCCGGGGAAAGTCACAAAGTGTTTTCCACGGTTTCATAGTTTTCTAAACCCAAAGATATTATTTCCCGGGCATTGTTGCTATGAGTCTACGACCTTGGCAAAATATTTTGTTAGTTATAATAAGCTTATGTTTAACTTATCACCAGATAAAGTACCTAAAATATAACATCAAAAACACTTTTTACTGCCAAAAATAGTAAATGATAACCAAAATTAAAACTCCATTTTATTGTGAAATTATAACCAAAATTTTTACATCTTTTTTACATTTTTACATTTAACCTAGTTCTGCCTAAATAAATCATAGTGATTTATTTAGGCGGAACTATCGCAATAATTTGCTCGCTTAGATTTAATGATCATTTACTACATTTGGTGTTTGAATACAATTTGAAGTGCAGCCGTGGGGCTAAAACGGCTAGAACTATTGTCATTTTAGACTTAATTTTTTTGTGTTTAGTATATTTTTTTTGTAAGAGTGATAAGACAGCTTAGGGTATGAAAGTATTTTTTGGTGGTCATTATATTTAACCGCGTTATAATTTCAGTTTACATTAGGGTTGTCACCCGTAAAGAAACTATTAAACCTACCTACTGGAAAATTCTAGATTATTCCAGATGAAAAACCACATTGGTAATTGCCCGGTCTTGAGCCAGCAAAGTGATCAAGGCTTGTGACTTCTCTTAATGAGAAGAGGCTTTTTGCCCGGCAGTGGGACAATAATAAGCTGGTAGCATATTATTATGAACATTATAATTACATTGATCGAATTGCGGCTTTAAATTTGTTGACAACCTAGAAAGCGTAACTTCTCATTTATTCTTTCATTTGTTTTTAGTAGCTAAGTTTTTGTTTCATATAACTGTACCTACTCGTATTACATAAACGTAGTAAGCATTCATTTAATCAATAAATATTATAAACTCTTTTTAAAATTGTATCTTTTTACTATTCCTTCTAATAAGCGTCGACTATTGAGATGATGTGTAATAGAGAAGTATGGAAGAAAAAAGACACTTTGCACCGACCACAAATAAATTGGGAGAATGTCACCCCGACACAGAAAGCTGTCTGAGACTATGAACATAGGACGCGCTGAAGAAGCGACGGTGGCCGAGTGGAAAGAGCGGTTCCGCACTACATCCGATCCAAATCCGAATTAAAGATCCGACTTCATTCCGAATTGGGAATGTTCTAAATTCGGACAGACAGAGATCGGTTCTAGCGATACAAATAGGACTACGCTCACTTCGGACCGGCATTTCTCGGATTTGGATCGGATGTAGTGTGGAACCGCTCTAAGAACGTACGACTTTCGAGATTCGGGGTTCGATCATCAGGCCGGTCACCTTGAGATTCGGATTTTCTATAATGAATCAACGTTCGCTGTCCGTGCTTCGGAAAGCACGTTAAGCCGTTGGTCCTGAGTACTATCCTTACCATCCTACCGACTCCTTTTTCGACTTCAAAAAAGGAGGAGGTTCTCAAATCGACTGTTTTTTGTTTGTGGTTTTTACGCTATATCTCCGTCAATTGTAAATCGATTTCAAAAATTCTTTTATTAATAGATAGGGTACCTATCATGCCTCAGGGGTGGTCCCATATAAATTTTATTAACTTTGGGCAGTTTTTGAGTTAGCTTCAATAATACCTACGTATTTTTGCCACTTAGTTTATATTGATGATGTTATCTATACATATAATAAATCTGTAGAAAAGTCATTTTTGTACATTGAAGAAATTGAAACAAAAAATAGCCAGCGTGTGAAAAGATAAGTAACAGAACCCATTTCCATCATTTTTGAAATTTTTGTCTGTTTGTCTGTTTGTCTGTTTGTTTGTGCGCACATCACGTAAAATCTACGAATTCAATGCTGACAATGTTTATATACAAAAATTATACGCAACTTGAGGTTTAACTTAGTTTTTGTTTCATCGAAATCGGTTCACTCTATCAAAAGATATGATTAATTTAGTGAGTTCAAGAAGTAAAATATTACGTTACGCAATTAAGTATAGTACTTGCAACGACATCTTAAGACTAAAAATAGAACTAATGTTGATAGTTGAAATCTAAATCCGATAGATGGCGTTGTGCAAATGACGTCATTTTCTGAATCGCGGTGTTAAGATTTTCCGCGCGAGGATGACGTCCACCGTGTTTACTAGGCAAATTGGGTTTCGTTAGGTGTCTTAAAAGTTCTTGCGTGTGTCGTAAAAGTTCTTTGGTTGCTTGGTTTATCGATTTTCTAAATTGGTCGAAAAAAAGTATTTGCTTATCTTATTGGTTTCGTTTGGTCAACTTTGGTCATTGGTTTGAAGTACGAAGTAAAGATTGTATTTGATTTACTTCGTAGTTTGAATCCAATAGTGCCAATCGTTATACAGTAAGTTAGTGTTGCCAATTCGTTGAGTCACGACCACGAACAGACGATACGTTGTCACACTAGACTGTTCGACGCACCGTTCTTTTAAGTTTGTAGGCTATTCAGTCATAAGTGTTGTTAGTTTTGTTTATTGCTTTAATTTTCCTTGAAAATGCCTCAAAGAAAAAAAACTAACCTTTCGCTGCGTAGCCGAAATGCGAAAAGGATGAGACTTTGTAGGTCTCAGGAATCGGAAGAAGATCGTGAAGCACGGTTATCTGCTAACCGAGAGCACATCGCTCTTTCACGTGAATCGGAAACGTTCACCGAAAGGGAGTCACGTTTAAGTTCACAAAGAACACGGACCGCGACTTTGCGGTCTCAAGAGAGTATCCAGGAACGCGAAGACCGGCTGTCTGCTGATCGGGAGCGCCACTCTCTCTCACGTGAGTCAGAGACATTCACAGAAAGGGAGTCGCGCTTAAGTTCGCAAAGAACTCGGACCGCGACTTTGCGTTCTCAAGAGAATATCCAGGAACGCGAAGTTCGGCTGTCTGCTGATCGGGAGCGCCAGTCTCTCTCACGCGAGTCAGAGAATTTCACAGAAAGGGAGTCGCGCTTAAGTTCGCAAAGAACTCGGACCGCGACTTTGCGTTCTCAAGAGAATATCCAGGAACGCGAAGTTCGGCTGTCTGCTGATCGGGAGCGCCAGTCTCTCTCACGCGAGTCAGAGACTTTCACAGAAAGGGAGTCGCGCTTAAGTTCGCAAAGAACTCGGACCGCGACTTTGCGTTCTCAAGAGAGTATCGAGGAACGCCAAGCACGTCTGTCATCTGACCGAGAGCGACACGCTCTCTCGCGCGAGTCTGAATCTCTCTCCCAAAGAGAAGAACGATTACAAATAGCTAGACATAACTATGTAGGTGTACAAAGAAACAATGAAAGTTATCTTGCATCTGAAAGGGAAAGAATAGATGAACTAAGACGAGCAGAAACAGCAGAACAACGTCAATCTCGCCTAGAAATAGAACGAGCTCGATACCATATGAATAGAGAAACAAATAGCGGAGCTGATGAGTCCATGGAAAATGACGATGCAAATATTTTATTACCTTGGGACAATAGGGAAAAATCAGGGTTCACATATTCGTCTAGAATTAATTATGCTGGCTTTACTTTCGTGGGTGACATGAGAGAAATTTGTAATTTTTGTCATGCTTTGAAATGGAGGAAAGAGACAGATGGAATGTGCTGCTCAAATGGAAAAATTGTTCTTCCAAATTTCCAAGATCCACCACACTTACTTAAAAGTCTCCTGAATGGCGATCATCCCCAGTCGAACCGTTTTTTGGATAATATTCGTTTATATAACAGTGCTTTCCAAATGACTTCCTTTGGGGCAAAACAAATAACGGAAGGACCGTTCATGCCAACCTTCAAAGTACAAGGTCAAGTTTATCACCTTATTGGATCTTTGCTGCCAGAAAATGAACCCAAATTTCTCCAAATTTATTTTGTATCCGATTACACGCAACAGCTCAATGTTAGAAATCACAATTTTCCCCAGCTCAATGCTGAGCTTTTGGGTCAACTTCAAGAATTGCTGCATCACGTTAACCAGTACGTTCGTGAATTCAAAGCTGCATTGGAGTCAATTCCACAAGGCAGCAATGATTTCAAAATTGTTATAAGTGCCGATAGACGTCCTGTGGGTGAACACCGTGGAAGACACAATGCACCCGTCGCAGATGAAGTTGCAGTTGTTTTAGTCGACCAGGAGTGTGAGAGACGTGATATCGTGTTGCGTACACGCGACGATCGCCTTCAACGCATTTTGGAAACCCACCGAGCTTACGACGCCCTGCAATATCCACTAATTTATTGTCATGGTGAAGATGGGTACAATTTTGGGCTGTACCAAGTGAACCCTACTACGAGAGTCACTAATTATCAAAAAAAAATATCTGCTCAACAATACTATTCCTACCTTTTACAAATAAGGCAAAACAGTTTCGTATATTTGCAACGATTTCGTGGTTTGTTCAGCCAATTTATTGTGGACATGTACGCAAAAATAGAAACTGAACGTTTAGTGTATATTCGCACTAACCAGCGACGGTTACGCGCTGAAGAATACGTGCACTTGCGGGACGCCATGCAATCAGATAATAACGTCGAAAACTTGGGTCGATTGGTTATTTTGCCATCCAGTTTCACAGGCGGTCCGCGGTATATGCACGAACGAACGCAAGATGCTTTTTGTTACGTCCGTAAATACGGCCGGCCGGACCTTTTTATAACATTTACAACAAATCCAAAGTGGACGGAGATTTGCCAGGCACTTCTCACAGGACAGGCGTCATACGACAGACATGACATTATTGCTAGGATTTTTCATTTAAAACTCAAAGTCTTGATTAATCTACTTACAAAGGAGAAAGTTTTCGGTTCAACTCTTTGTTTTATGTATAGCGTCGAGTGGCAAAAGCGTGGTTTACCCCACGCGCACATTCTTCTGTGGCTGGAAGAAAAAATTCGTCCCGATGCTATAGACAGTGTCATAAGTGCAGAATTTCCGGACTATAATGCAGATCCGATTTTGCATGACATAGTAAAAACACATATGGTTCACGGGCCATGTGGCCTCTTAAACAGGGAATCACCGTGCATGAAAGATGGTCAATGCTCAAAAAAATACCCCAGAGCACTGAAAGAACTAACTATGGCTGGGGAAAATGGGTATCCGCAATACCGGCGAAGATCACCGTCACAAGGTGGTTTCACAGCTACTGTCAGATTCCGTGGACAAGAAATAATTCTAAATAATAGTTGGGTGGTACCGTATTCTCCAGTTTTGTCAAACGCTTTTCAAGCACACATTAATGTTGAAATTTGTAATAGCGTCGAATCTATAAAATATATATGTAAATATGTTAATAAAGGTAGTGATCAAGCCATGATAGCACTAAGAAATAACAACCAATTTGATGAAGTGACAAGGTATCAATCTGGCCGATACATAAGCTCTTCGGAGGCAGTTTGGCGCATTTTGAGTTTCCCTATTCATGAAAGGTATCCGCCAGTCATCCATCTTGACGTGCACCTGGAAGGCGGGCAGCGAGTTTACTTTCAGACAGAAAATGTGGCAGAAAGAATGAACAACCCAAGACAAACCACCTTGCTCGCATTCTTTCGCCTTTGCGAAAGAGACAATTTCGCTAAGTCTCTGTTGTACAATGAAGTGCCACATTATTATACTTATAACAAGCAGCAAGGTGTTTTTAATCGCAGGAGACGTGGAACTGCTGTAGAAGGCGAGTCCGGCATTTTTAAAGAACACGTGATTGGAAGAGTATACACGGTGCACCCAAATAATGCAGAGTGTTATTATTTACGCCTTCTTCTTCACACAGTGCGAGGACCTACTTCTTTTGCTGAGCTCCGCAAAGTGGACGATATAGAATATCCCACATTTCAAGCTGCTTGCCGCGCACGGCATTTATTAGATGGCGATCAGCATTGGGATGATGCTTTAGCCGAAGCATGCGTCAGTGATAGTCCACATCGTTTGCGCCATTTATTTGCCATTTTGTTGACATTTTGTGGCCTATCGGACGCTGGGCAGTTGTGGCAAAAATATAAAGACGCGTTTGCCGAAGATTTTTTGAGACAGCAAAATATAAATAGTGAAACTTCTGACCAAGTACGTGAAAGCTGCCATAATAGGGCTTTGCTGGCTATACAAGATATAGTTACAAGTATAGGAGGGAACCCCCTCAGTCAATACGGCTTGCCGACACCGACAGTTGGTGGGGAACGAATTAATAGGGAGTATACATCTGAAATAAATTACAACCCCGAAGAGTTAGCAGAAATATTGCGAAATGGCTGTTCAAATTTGACGTCAGAACAACGTCAAATCTTTGATAGAGTATGCTGTAGTGTAGAACATTCATTAGGAGAAATGCTGTTTTTAGATGCACCTGGTGGAACAGGTAAAACTTTCCTCACTAAAGTTATCTTGGCTCAAATAAGGAGCCAAAACAAAATTGCCCTTGCCGTCGCTTCCTCAGGAATAGCTGCCACTTTATTACCAGGAGGAAAAACTGCACATACAACATTTAAAATACCAATCGACTTGGACCGCACAGAAAACCCTGTTTGCAACGTGTCTCGCAATAGTGATAAAGCAAGGGTTTTACGCGATTGCGCCCTTATCGTTTGGGACGAGTGTACGATGGCAAATCGTAAAGCTGTGGAAGCTGTAGATAGAACGTTGCGAGATATAAGACAAAATGACCGACCGATGGGAGGCTTAACGGTGCTATTCTGTGGAGACTTCAGGCAGACACTCCCTATAATACCCAGAGGAACGAGGGCCGATGAAATAGGTGCCTGTTTAAAGAGCTCTATTTTATGGCGTAGTGTCATATTAACTAATTTGAGCTTTAATATGCGAGCATATTTGGGAGGTGACGCAAACGCGCAGGTTTTCTCAAATTTACTACTTCAAATTGGTAACGGCACATACCCGACTCAAGAAGGAGGTAAAGTAACTTTAATCGAAAGCCTGTGTTCTTCTGTTGCCTCACAGCAGGAACTCATTTCCTCTGTATACGGAGATCCATCAGAGATCTCGAACCATGACGCTGCTTGGCTATGCCAACGAGCTATTTTGGCACCTCGCAACGACCAAGCAGCAGCAATAAATTCTCAAATATTGGTACATGTTTCTGGAGAAAGTAGGGAATATTTATCTATTAACACGGTTTTAGAAGAAGGAGATGCCACCCACTATCCAGTAGAGTTTTTAGACTCTCTAAATACACCAGGTCTTCCAGCACACAAAATTTATTTAAAAGTCGGAGTACCAATCATTCTACTCAGAAATTTAAGCCCACCAAAACTATGCAATGGAACTCGGTTGAGAGTAACAAATCTCCAACGAAATGTCATCGAAGCCGAAATCTTAACAGGTTGCGGCTCCGGTGATGTTGTTTTCATTCCCAGGATACCCATTATCCCCAATAATTTTCCGTTTACTTTCAAACGTGTGCAATTTCCTGTAAGCCTCTGTTACGCTATGACTATTAATAAAGCCCAAGGCCAGACGTTATCCGTTGCGGGTGTAGACCTTACTTTTGATTGTTTTTCACACGGCCAACTCTATGTTTCTCTATCACGTGTTAGCAACCCAAACAACCTTTTTGTATATGCTCCGGGTAATTCCACCGCTAACATAGTATATAGAGAAGCATTAACGTAATCAACTATACCAAAGTCAGGACTCTTATCTAAATCATCAAAAAGGTGATATACTCTTATCTAAACGACGTTGTTTTGTTCTCGACAACCACGCGAACGAAGTCGCGGGCACAGCTAGTACCTAATAACTTCCTATCACTGATATTTACATAGCAAGTAGTGTTAAACGAGTTTGTGTGGGGTACGTGCAACTTAAAAGTAAAAAAAAAAAAAACAGATTTCCAAATAATACACTAGAAAGTGAAAAAAACTTTAATTTCTAAGAGAAGAAGACCATAAGGAGATGGTTTCATTCAGAAACATAATAGATAGATCAATAAATACCTGACGATCAACATGTTGCTAAATATTAATTTGCGGGCGTTTTGAAAGATGTGAAGGAGTATCTTAATGGAATGCAACTATGTATTTGCGTATTCGTACCTACAGTTAATTTGAATATTTTGACTTCTATACTTTCTGATAACGTTTGCAGGGCAACGTGGCAACATGGAAGGTTTGGATAGAAAAAGGGGAAGACTGCCCAGAAGTGGGACACAATATAAGGCTAACAAAAAAAAAAATGTCAGCTTTAGGGAAGGGGCCAGTAAGTGCCGAAGCCTGCCGGGGCAGCGGGATTGTTCGAAAGGGTTACCGCTACCCCGGAACATAAAGTGCTAAGGAAGGAACACGGGAGGGTTTTAGTCAGTAAGAGTCTGACACTCCCTTCTGCTCCACCCAGAGCGGGAGGGGTCATTTGATGATTTCCCATCCTTAAAATAAAAAAAGGGGTATGGGCTGAAGATAATAGGAAAGGAATGTTAAATGGGCGGGGAACATCAGGAGGGAGTATGTCGTAAATGAGAGTGATTAAACGAGGACAGGAAAAAACAAGTGTTCCAGACCGTATTCACACAAAGAAAAGTCCCTCACGCGGATGAAGAGTCCCTCACGCGGATTAAAAAAAAACTGGTGTGCAAACGAACCCAAGTCGGAATCTAATTATGACAGTAGGTACTTGAAAATTTTAGTTTGCTGAACCCATATTTAGGTGGAATGATTGGTTGGATAGAGCTATAAAATCTTCCTTCAATAGGTATTCGAGATTTTTTGCCAATGCTTTTCTGCAATTCTTCATCATCTCGGGTTTAACAAGCCAGTGCAGATCTCGGGGATAACAGGATGAGATTCGATCCCATTCCGAGTAGCCAGCTTGGCAATCGAATCTGCATTCTCGTTAAACTTTCAATTTTATAACTATTAAAAAAAAATGTCTGTAAATATCGGATTTCCTAGCTGAGGTCTAACATAACATTAGGCGAAGACTGAAGAGCATGCTCCTTTGCGTATTACTGAAAAAAAAAAAAACAATTGACAGGCGACTGAGTAAACACTCACAAAGCGAAACCTAAATAAAAATCAACAAGTTTCACATTAAATTCAACGATTTATTAATGAAAGTATTGGATTTAGATTTTTTTTCTACATTCTACGCACTTTTTCTCTAAACACGACATTGGCAGAATTGTCGACATCGGATCCATTGCCATAGAGAAAAATAGAATAGAACTAATTTTAAATAAAGTCGTGTCTAATGCTGTCCGTGACAATACCCGCATGATTTGATCGAGTTTACATTTTAAATAGATGCTTATTATCTGGTGGCCTGAATGTCAGCAAGTACCGAGCAATTGCTGGCTGGATAACAGCACAGTATTCACGCCGATAGTGGGGCACGTTTTTATAACGCTGTTCTTCAAAGTCTATCCTAATATCTGGCCTTATTAAAAGAAAATCGCCAGATTATGTGCTAGCCGTAATTATATAGTTATCATTGGGAATGAACCTTTACCGTGACCCTTGGTCATGAAATATTTCTGACGAAATATACTTACTAAGTAGATACTTATTTCCACTCAACGTTTTAAAAATAGCAATTCCATTCCAGAGAAAAATAGGTAGTACGTCAGGTAGGCAAATACAGCAGCTGACGCATTAGGTACCTCCCTAACCTCAAACGTAAGTATTCCACCTGTGGATTTTCCTGTAATCTTTCCTGTGTGCCTCACACGCACCACGCCTCCATTTACGTCACACGAAAAACGGGAAAAGCTGCCTATAAATGCTGAAGTCAAAATCAATACCGGGTATTTTCAATTTGAGTTATAATAAGAAAAAAGGTCGAAGTTAATCGGGAATAAGAAAATATATTTTTTTTTAATAAACGAAGGTTGCATAATATTACCCACGCACGTTAACGCACAAACAACGTCGGTACTTTTTTAATTCGGCCAGTGCTCCAAAATCGTGCGGACGCAGCGCGCGTTTGGCTGTCCGATAGTGTCCCGCGCTAACTCTCGTTACATAATTAGAAAAAAGAAAAAAAACGCCCTGTCTGGCTAAGCTCGTGTTCAGTGATTTTGTGTTTTGTTGTTAATTTTTATTAGTTTGACACTTTATTTATAATTTGGTGAGTATTATTTTTATAATTAACTAGATAAAAAAAAAATGTAAAGTAAGTACTTACTTATACTTTTGATTTATATTTTTTGAGTACATTTTAAATTAGCCTGAATTATAATTATTTATGTAAAAAATTTAAAAATGTTGAACTATTCGTGCAGTAGGTAATGAGCGAATAGAAAAGTTTATTTTTTTCTTTATGATGGTAGGGTTAGGGTGTATCTAATCATTTTATTAATTTAATTTTATCTATCTGTAATTTGAGTAGACACGCAACTTTACTTAAAGCCAACCCACATTATCTTAGAATTTTGCTAAATGAAGCACGAGAAAATTTTTGGAGGGAACGTCGAATGAGACAAGTACCTTCAATGTAAAATAAAAATCCTAGTGTTTTTATTTCAATGTTATTATAAAAGTCAATACGTTCATAACTACCTAAATCTAATGATGATATATGTATAATAGATACCTAATATTTTTACTAATTCCAATAGATAATCTCTAAACTCGACGCAATGCGGTTAAAAATATTTCTCCAGCCAACATGTCATATACAGCTGTGTTATTTTTTTTTTGTTGTTTTTCTGAAGTATTAAACATTGCCAATGGCTGTTAAAAATTGGCAGAAACACAAAAAGCGTTTCTGAAAAGAGATGATTAGCTACTTTTAAAACTAGTTGCCATTTATTTTGCAATTTGCAATTTAAACTTTGAGATAATGGCCCCGATTCTGTTGTTCATAAACTAAATTAAGTTCAGTGCATCTTTTTCTTTCTATTTCATTAAGAAAAGGACAGAAGATAAATATTAGTTTAGTCCTGTCAAATATTTAGATAATTATCTATATATTCAAATTCAAAGTCCTGACTGATATATCAACGCACAGCCTAAACCCTAAACCACTGGTCCTAGAGACATTACATTCGGAGGGTGTGTTCTTTGTGAAGAGTAGGTATCCAATAAGAAAGGGTTTTTCAAAATTCCACCCCTAAGAGGGTGAATGGGGGAAGGGTGAAATTTCACGCAGACGAAGTCGCGGTCTAAGCTAGTTTATTATTAATTAAAGTCGCTTCTAAATTACGCCACGGATTTTGATGTGGTTTTTCACCATCACTTAGAGAATTTATTCCGGATGGTTTATGTGTATAATATTAAATAATATAATAAACTTACATTTATAATAAAGACATCTCGATGGTTGTTCGTATTTGAATAAATTATAAAACATACTGGAATTAAAAGTAATATTTGATTTATTCAATTAATTACTTACGATGCCGATGATCATGCAACAGACACCTACTTGTCGTAAGTAGGTAATAAAGTACATATGCACCTAAGTAAATAGGTATTTGCAAAGTTCAATGCGTGATAGGAATTCTTAAAACAACTAGGTATGTAGAGTTACCTACTACAAAAAGTATTAGCAAATATGCCTGAAACACTAACTCAACGCATTTACATAACATTAATTAATTCACGACCGTCAGTTGTCTAATTCTTTGTAAAAGTAATATCCTATCCGCCTTACTAATAAACGTTGTATAGCGTCTATACAGTTACACAACGCTTTGTCTACTTCTTTCGAAAGTCAAATTACTGACGACTGAAAGAGAGAAATCGGTGTGTAACTATTCATCTGATATAATACGTTTAATATTAAGGGGGTTAATTTATACCTAAAGTCTGAAATTGCCAACACGTCTTGAGCAAGTGTGGTGATAGGTATGCGCGTGCCTTCTCTATAAAGAAGACGCCTTTGCTCAGCTGCGGCACAATAATAAGCTGGTATTATGGCGGCTGGTATTATACATAAGTAGTACCTAGGTACATATCATTGCATGTTTTAATTAAAATTAAAAAAAAAAATATTACGTAAGGAAATGTTTTGATACAGAGGTAGGTTGAAATTGGAAACATGCGACAAACCGAAATGGGAGATTGAACTCATCATTATGAATAACTTTTAATAAGGGACCGCGCAATTTAACGTAGTAATTTATTTTATTTATTTTATTTTATTATTTATTTATTTAATTTTAAAGAAGGCTTACAGACTAACATACCACTGATATGTAATGTAAATTATCTATTAGAAATTGTAGATAGGTAGGTATCTATTGTGTTGTGTGGTTTATTGTTTATGCACTTACCACGTAATTTGTGCGTATACAGGCGGATACAGTGACTGCGGGCTAAACGGCCATGATCGATTCTCGAGGGATCTGAATACATTGATTATCTTGACCTACTTATTAGCGGGAGTTTTAATCTGTCTTAACTCAAAGCCGATATTCTTGATAATTAGGCATGTGAGATTCATAAAAATCCTTATAGGTACCTCATCATTTGCTTGGCCTTTTTAGCCAGGCGCGGTCGCAGCCCAAGATTTTGGGGTGCGACCATGGGTGCCGAGGAATATTTTAAGGGTACATCTCCTAGTTAGTGTAGTGGTCGCAAGCGTTACTGCTGAGCATGAGGTCCTAGGTTCGATTCCTAGGTCGGGTAAAGTGTTATTAGGTTTTTCCATCAGAAATTTCTCAGAAACCGCCCGGTGTATGGTATGGATTTGTGCCCGGTTGATTGCAGTTTGCAGTAGGCTCGCCCCCTATAGCATGGGACTTCAACATAACTGGCGAAATGTGGGTGTAAGTACTATATGAAGGTACACACCCGCCTAACGCTCCGTGGATTAAAGGCGTGTCATGATAATGTTCATGTACAGAGGCCAGCACATCAAGCTACCCCAATCTGTCAGATTTTCCCATTTGAATATGAACCTTATTCCTTTGTGCTAAAGTTGAAAATCTATCAAAGAAATTTGACAGATTGGGGTAGGTTGACCTGCTGGCGTCTGTACATCTCCAGTGCCACATTATTTATGCTGTTCAGGGACGCAGCTTTTAGTGGGGGGGCGGGGGGGTTTATTTAATAATGCTGGCAAATTGGTCGTATGTATAAGAACGGTAGTCTTTTGTGTAGCGTGGGAAGAGCGAGCGAAGCGAGCTCGAAAATTTTAACAACCCGCCTCGGTTTGGTTTGGTTTTGTTTGATATTTTTATGCTGAAATAGGAGTTACATTGTCGATTTATGCAGGCAAGTCCAAGCAACTATGAGAAATTAGATTGCAAGGGCGAGCGAAGCGAGCTCGAAAATTTTAACAACCCGCCTCGGTTTATTTAGGTTTTGTTTGATATTTTTATGCTCAATTAGGAGTTACACTGTCGATTTATGCAGGCAAGTCCAAGCAACTATAAGAAATTAGATTGCAAGGGCGAGCGAAGCGAGCTCGAAAATTTTAACAACCCGCCTCGGTTTATTTAGGTTTTGTTTGATATTTTTATGCTCAAATAGGAGTTACATTGTCGATTTATGCAGGCAAGTCCAAGCAACTACGAGAAATTAGATTGCAGGAGCGAGCGAAGCGAGCTCGAAAATTTTGCACATTCTCGGATAGGCTCGATTTTCTTTTCATTCTAAAAGGACTAGGAATTGCTTGCTTTGCCGAAGAAGAAATGCTCAAGAATAAACAGAATGCAGATTGCAATTGCAAGAGCGAGTGAAGCGAGCCTGGAAATTTTAGCAACCTACCTTAAATAGGTTGGTTCCCTTCTCTTTTGACCATTATACAGAAACAGAACTTAATTTATCGAATTAGGATGAAAAGCACTCGTTTTACAACAGTTTATGCTTTGTAATCTGGACTTACGAACGGGGTGCCCAATATCCCGAGTTTGCTTCGCTCGCTCTTGCATCCTAGATTCTACAGGATGAAATTGAAAACTTGCGCCAAATCGAAATAGGTAGGAGGTCCAGTAACTGCTACATAATCAAAATTCTTGAAAAAAAATCGTGTACTAGTAATTATCGTCTTAGGTAGTGCAAACTAAGTTATTGCCTTCAAGTAGATACAAATAATATTCGAACGGTTTTTTTTTTTCTAAATTGTCAAAACAAATAAGAAAATTAAAGTGTCAATTTTAGCACGCGTCCGATAAGCAATCTAGTCATCGCAGAAATCACAAGTTCACAACATGAATCAATTTGGCAAACCTATTCAATTTCATCCAGTATATTTTACAACAGGCTTTTTGAAGGAAAAACTTTTTACGCGTGTTAAAAAGCCCGCTGTCATTTCATAGTTTTAAGTTTTTATTTCTGTGGCAGTCTCCATGTCTGCCTATGTTCTTAATGTTTTTGTATATGCCCATCGGGGTTTCCGTGGCACAAGTTAAGTTAGTAAAAGAAGTCAATTATTCAGACTCTCGACAACTTGAATGATTTTGGGGGGGGTCATGACCCCCAAAACCCTCCCCCCCCCCTCGGACCGCGCATGCTTTTTACACGACTTTAAAAAAAAAAGGAGTGTTATGTATTCAGGGTTCATGTATGTTTGTGATTTTGCCCAACTATGTTAGGGACAGCTGAGTAGTTGAGTACCTACTAGTATTTTACATGGTCCGACTGCCTATCTGACCTCCACAACCCAGTTACCGGGTAATAGGTAGGATACCTCTTGATAAGACTGGTTGTCAGACGTTCGGGCTTCTAGCGAAAATCAACGACTGTTAAAGATCCACGAATCACAGCCGGGACCAACGGCTTAACGTACTTTCCGAGCCAGGAGGGGTCTTGGTATGTAAAGTAAAGATAGTCACTCATCCACGGACCAACCGCGGTAAAAGTAGCTTAACCAGATCGATCGACCCGTGCGGTTATTATTATTTAGCTACATGTCTACTAAATCTGAAACAGTTAGCGATAGGAACCGATAGTGTAAACAGTGCTTAATTTCTAGGCCAATGACCTTTCAAATAGAGTATGTCGGGGTAATTTCAGCGCTGTGATAATATCGTAGGGCACCCTAATTGCGTAACACACTATCAACCGAAATCTGAATCATTTTGAAGCAAATTGCTAATACATTGCTTCATACGTTCAAAAAATTTGTCTGCTCAACACGTAAATAACGCAATGAATAATAATAATAATAATAATAAAAGTTTATTTAGAACAAGTTTCAGGACACAAAATTTACATAAGGAAACGAAGATAGCTACAAAAGTTAAAACTGTGGCGCAGCTATCAACGCCCAGGTCAAAAAATATGGTACATTTGTGAATGTTGTTGAACTGTTAAAATGTAACTGATTCCGATTGATAATGTGTTACGCAATTGCCCCGCGGATTTCCCTGATAATTTGGAAATATTTTTTAATGCTGACAACATTGTTCTTCGCCATTTTATTCTGCCCCGACAGTACGGCCAAAAATGCGCAGAAATAGTGCTATTATTGATCGAAGCAGAAATTAAACATCGTTTATTTCAACATTAAAATTACCTTAAGGTGCCAGGCTGTATTTATCATTCAAAAAATAAGGTAAAATATTTGATTCAAAGATGAAATTGGCGACAGTTGAAACTAATGAGCCTCTTCGAGATTGCATTTGCTTAAAAACAGCCCTAATTTCTACACAACTTGTCCTTGGCCATGTGTTAAATACCTAATTGTGATCTTTAACCTTGACCCTGCGTTCAGTAATGTTGGCGCCGCTTATAGTTCTAGTCAACCTAACCGCACGATAGGATTCTATTGCCAGGCGCTGGCGTTTGGCAGAGCCGCTGGACTTTGACAGCTGTCAATCATGGCACTTAATTTGTTGCTGTCGAGAAGATCGTCTCTTGTTACGAGTGATTTTAGGTAGGTAATGCTTGTTGGAAAACAATTGGTTATATCCACAGGATAACATTAAAACATACATTATGTAAAAGTAGAAAATGAGAAGAGCTCATTGGGCATACAAAAATTCGTTCGCATCGACGTAAAAATGAGAAAAGTCCCGAAAAGGCTGGCGGCATTGCCTAAATTTGGCCTAAATTATTATCTCAGAACCAGCAGTGCGATTCTGTAACCATCTCACCGTGAAAACTTAGGTGAAGTGAGCGTGGAGTGAGCTGTCAGTGCCATCCTGATACTAGGGATTGATACTCTTGGCAGCTCACTCTAAGCTCACTTCACCTAACTTTTCACGGTGAGATTTTTACAGAATAGATCGGCAGCACCCTAATTGCGCAACACACAAGCAACCCAACTTCGGCCTGTGTGAAGTTTTCAATTCTCCATCTTACAGCGACAAGCCCAGGCAACAGACTTCGCAACCGGCAGGAGTCCCTCAGCGCAGTAACCCACGACCGAATCGCATTTCACAGACACATCATACCAATACGTTCTCATCCGATGGTTTATCTCTTCATCCAACTGTAAATTTAGAATCCTCATCAAACGCCAACACGCCTTCGCCATGCCTCTACTGTTCTGTGAGCAATCACAACCTGAAATCCTGCCCAGAGTTCGCAGCATTAAAGGTTACCGATCGCGTATCTTGGTTTAATGATAACAAACTCTGTGTGAAGTATTTACGCAAAGGCAAGCACAGCTATAAGTTTTCCAAAGCAAAGCCGTGTGGTGTTGATGGTTGCAAGGAATTTCACAATAAAATTTTACATTTGATCGGGAAAAAATAATGAATTTTTCGCCAATCGCAATTTGAATCATTTTGAAGGATATTGCTAATCCAGTGCTTCCATTAGGTTCGGAAAATTTGTCAGTTCAACAACGTAAATAACGCAATTAATGCGCAATCTTGAACTGTTAAAATGAAACGCACAAGATATTAGCGGAATTCAGGAACGGCCCATATCCAGCAGTGGAAGAGCCAACTTGATTTATTTTAAATAAATATATATATACGAATTCAGTCTAGTTACACAATGTACAGAGGCCAGCACATAAAGCTACCCCAATCTGTCAGATTTTCCCAATTGGATATGAACCTTATTCCTTTGTGCTAAAGTTGAAAATCTATCAAAGTTTGACAGATTGGGGTAGGTTGACCTGCTGGCGTCTGTACCTAGTGTTTTATTCTAAAGCAACAAAAAACCATAGATTTAATTTTATTCTTCACTAGCTTCTGCGCGCGACTTCGTCCGCGTAATTTTTTTTTGTTTCCCCGATCCACCCCGTCGCAATGTGTCGCCGGCCTGCGCTATTACTTCGTTTTCGCTTGGCGAAAACTTCAGACTTTTTTCTTTTTGCTCAACTCCTAAGGGTCCTAGCGTCAAGTTTAATAGAATATAGCCTTCCTCAAGAACTGGGCTATCAAACGCAAAAATATTTTTATATATGTGACCAATACTTCCAGAGATTTGGAGCTTTCAAACCGTGTTTCAAACAAACAAACTCTTCAGCTTTATTATTAGTATTATTTTAAAACTATGATATCTCCTAAGATATACATTGAAATCAAATGATGTCAGAAGCAATTTTGTTAAAAATAAAATACATGTGATGAATAACATATTTATTTGGATAAGGATTAATACCATGTTTATAAAAACACCTTCGCAAATAATGCATTATTTTAGAACAAATTTGGTTAGCATAAAAGAGGTTATAGTGAGCTAACCTTAAAAGATGGACATATGCTGTCGCGGACTTTTTTTAAAGCTTTTAAAGGGGAACAATTCTGACATATATGATTTTTGCGAAACTTTAACCGTTTACGCAGCGCACGCAGCGGAAGCTCTCAATAGGAAAAAAATCCCCCGATTTTGAAACATTCTTCATTGGTGCTCCGCTCCTATTGGTTTTAGCGTGATGATATATAGCCTATAGCCTTCCTCGATGAATGGGCTATCTAACACTGAAAGAGTTTTTGAAATCGGACCAGCAGTTCCTGAGATTAGCGCGTTCAAACAAACAAACAAACTCTTCAGCTTTATAATATTAGTATAGATTTACGTGGCAGTATAAAATCGGTCTTCGTCATTTTGACGGAAGTCTGTTAAACTGGCACTCCTATGCCAGTGATCAGTATCTTTAGGTTTTTTAAGTGATTAATTCCATTATATCTTATAGTAATTAATCAGATAATGTCACAAACTGTTTTCTGGTTTTTTTTTTTAATGTTGCCATAGGTAGGTAAGTATGCGCGACGAATATCGAGTTATAAATAACCAGTATAAGCTGACTTCTGATTGTACGAAAAGCCAAACCATCAATGCGAGGTCAGCTAAAACTGGGAATGTTATAGCTTGATATTTGTCGTCGTGTGTACGTTTTTACCCCCACTTGTTAATGCTTATCTGTGGTAACGTAATTTTAGATAAAACCAATGATTAAAAATATGACCCAATATAATTTTATAATATTATTTGTAATCATTATGAAGTGGATTAGAATCAGTTTATTTCTAAGTATAAGTCCCACTTATCCAGAGCCATCATTTTTTTATGAAGGTAGCTACTTACCATAAAAAAAAATTATAAATTGTACTTTTTATGAATGGTCACACCTTTTTTCAAGAGAACAGCAGTGCGATTCTATAACCATCTCACCGTGAAAACTTAGGTGAAGTGAGCGTGGAGTGAGTTGTCAGTGTCATCCTGATGCTAGGGATTGATACTCTTGACAGCTCACTCTAAGCTCACTTCACCTAACTTTATACGGTGAGATTTTTACAGAATCGATCGGCTGAGGTGGTCCAGTGGTGACGGTCCCGTTTTACAAGTTGTAGGTCGTAGATTCGAACCCAGGCAGGCGCTTTGCTTCGTGTAAATTATTCCATCACCACTGCTCTCAAAACGGTGAAGGGAACTCGTGAGGAAATCGGCATGTCCTAGAACTAAAAATTCAAAGATATGTGACATCTACCAACCCGCACTGGGCCCGCGTGGTGGATTACGGCCCACTGCGTCTCACAGAGAGGAGGGCTGTGTCCCAGCAGTGGGCACATTATAGGCTGATAATGCATGGGTTTTTTATTTTTTTAGGCAAGTACCTATCTAACTAACAATGACTGTCCATGACGCGTATATAAAAAGTTGCGCTCTAGACAATTGACAAAAATACTTAAATTAATTGGTCATCCTATCAAGTTCATACCTACCTAGGCTCACTTGTTAGGTGTAGGTAGAAAATGACTAGCACTTTTTTACCCGACTATTATGTACCGTATTTTTAGATCAAGTTAAAAACGTACTGTTTTTAGGGTTATGTACCTTAAAATGAAAACGTACTGTTTTCAGGGTTACGTACCTCAAAATGAAAACGTGCTGTTTTTAGGGTTACGTACCTCAAAATGAAAACGTGCTGTTTTTAGGGTTACGTACCTCAAAATGACAACGTGCTGTTTTTAGGGTTACGTACCTCAAAATGAAAAACGGTACCCTTATAAGATCACTTAGTTGTCCGTCTGTCTGTCCGTCAATCAAAACCTCAGGAGCGCGTGGAGTTATCAAGTTGAAGTTCAAATCCCTTGAAGCAGTGGAAAAATCAAACTTCTAAGTCAACGCAATCAAAAGATACGGGTGTATAAGTTCTGAAATCAAAACCTATGAGGTACTACCCAGGTAGGTTCTAAGGGACCTAGAATCATGAAATTTGGCAAGAAGTAATGCTATGTAGCACAAGTAAAGGAAAAAGTCCGAAAACCATAATTTGTAGTTACATAACAAAAAAAAATTGTTTTAAAACTACATACTACAAAGTACGGAATCCTCGGTGCGCGAATCCGACTCGCATTTGATCGGATTTTTTTATAGATATACACACATACACACACATACATTCATAATTAACTCATCATCACCATTCTCTTGCCTTTATCCCAATTCTTTTGTGGTCGGTGCAACATATCTTTTTCTTCCATACTTCTTTTTTAGTGTAGCTTGATGTGCTGGCGTCTGTACTTACATATCGTAACCAAACTGAATTCGTATATTTATTAATTAGTATATTTAGTTAAAACAAATCAATTCAGCCTCGTCCATAGCTGGACATAGGCCTGTCCCAAATTCAGCCACAATACCTACTCGCGGGTAATTGCGTAATACACTAACAGTAGAAATGGCTTTCATATTGACAGTTCAACAACATTTATTGCGTTATTTACGTTGTTGAGTAGACAATTTTTTCGAACAATCCTTCAAAATTATTCAGATTCTGATTGATAGTGTTTTACGCAATTAGGGTGCCGTTCTAGCCATAATTATCATCTGCCACACAGTCCATCCATCCAGCCGGTCGATTCTGTAAAAATCTCACAGTGATAACTTAGGTGAAGTATCAATAGTGGGAATCCCTAACATCAGGTGGAGTGACAGCTCACTTCACCTTTACTATCACGGTGAGATGTTTACAGAATCGATAGGCAGTTTATTTGGTCTTCCCCTACTCTTAAGGCCCTACACGTTCATAGTACCTACTCAAAACTTTCATAATTGCTTACGTCTTACGTAATATGAATATTCTTTTCAACCTTTTCAGGCTCTTCTGAAATTCTCAGCTATTGAACAACTATTCATACTACAATAATTAAAAAGTTTTATTGTGTCACATTACAATCGTTCTCAATGCACTTTGTCCGGGCGATAAGTTAATGAACATTATTATCACATACAGCAACTAGAGATAATAATTAATTATTGTTAAAATAAAATAATATTTATCACCATGGAGTCAGGATTTGTCCTCGGTTGATGGCATAGGCTCGCCCCCCTACACACGGGACTTTAACTGGTGCCTGTTCGATTCGCTGTCACTGTAGCGAAGTTGAGGTGTTGGGCCGCATGGATTCATGCTGGCCAACACCTGGCCCGCACCTTGCGTAACACACTATCAATTGGGAATTTGAATCATTTTGAAGCAAAAAAAGAAAATCCATTGCTTCATGAGTTCGAAAAATTTGTCCCCTCAATCCACCCCACGGGGGTGGACGTCCATGAGGATTTCCACACGATAAAAATAGGTCTAGTAATCATGTGCTGAATTCATAATATGGTTTCAGTTTTCGCGTCGTTGTTTCTGCCCATGCCACCCTAGCCTGTATACTTCCCAGCCGCCGCGGGAGACGCTCCGGGTTTCGGGAACCGCGTGGCGACTCCCGGCCACCGTAGGCGCGGGCCTGCGGGCGGAGAGTAATGGGTAACTCTCCGTCCGATCAGGACCAGCACCCTAATTGCGTAACACACTATTACTCTCAATTTGAATCATTTTGAAGCTTATTGCTAATCCATTGCTCCATTTACGTTCGAAAAGTGTGTCTGCTCAACAACGTTAGTAACGCAATGAATGTTGTAGAACTGTCAAAATGAAACCGATTGCTACTGATAGTGTGTTACGCAATTACCCTGCAGGCCCGTGCCGGACGGCGCGTACCTACGTGTCCCACGCGCGCCTCAAACAGATGTCAGCTATAATAAGCGGGATTTTCCGAAAGGGTTACCGCTACCCCGTAACATAAAGGGCCAAGGAAGGAACACGGGTGGGTTTTAGTCAGAGAGTCGGACACTCCCTTCAGCTCCACCCAGAGCGGGAGGGGTCATTTGATGATTTCCCATCCATAAAAAAAAAGCTTGTATACTTATTTTGTATGCTCATTCTTAGCACGCGATTATCACGTGAACTTTGCAAAATGAAGAAAAAATGCACGTACTTATCATTATGGCCACAATAAACTATATACGGATTTACGGTAGTTATAACAGACATTATCACACTTTTGAAACGGATTACTTCAGATAAGTACGTTTATTGAATACGGTAGCTGATTGTCGGATTATCTTAAAGCCTGTAGTATCACTAGTATCATCTCCTGATATTGCGATTGAAGATAGAGAGTTACCACCTTGCTATTAATTTCTATGTCAGTAATAATAAGGTCGAATTTTGATATTGAAAACAAAAGAAATACATGCGAACATTACGTGATTTTTTGCCGATATTTTTTTACGACTGCCTTGTTGGTCTGCCTTGTTGGTTATACTGTTATCTTGGCAAATGCGATTACTGCGCGTGAGTTCTTCGATTCGATTCCAGTTTGGGGCAAGTGTAATGATAACAAGTGTTATGATAACACTTGCCCCAACCTGCAATCGAACCGAAGAGAGATTAGTGACTACGCGAGCACAAAAATGTGATAACTCGAGCACAAAAATATGAAAACACTTATCACATTTTTTGTGCTCGCTTAGTGACAAATAGGTTATTATACATCGGCCGTCGAGAGCATTCCTGGGGATATACTCCAACTCCTAAGGAAGATACGGGCTCGTCCGAAAGTAGTAGACACGTCAAAACAAGTGCCACATAAAACATTTCGGACGGGCAAAAACCCATCAGGAATAGAAACAACTGTCAAATCGAGTTGTCATTCATTCTTAGTTTGGGCCCCGAACTAATTCTATGGAAATAAATAAGGAATCGCCCGTAATTTCGGTTGAAACTACGGGTTTCGTGATTAGAGGGTATACCCCCATACACTTGTCTAATAAAGATCAAATTCGCAAAACACGTATTCGTTTTTAAGAAACTTGACAGGGGTCAAAAACTTTTTCTCTCGATGTCGGGACTATAGGCCCCTAACTTCTGCTTACCCCTTTCGGAATACTTACAAGCGTGATGATATGTTTTGTGTTGTTTGGACATTTTAAAATGGTTTATTCCCGGTCGTCCCCACCTCGTCGTCCCCACTGGGCACAAGTGGGAAAAAAAGTTTCGTTCCTCCCCAGTGGTGACGATTGGAACTTTTTATTTCCCACTCGTTCTGCTATAGACCTAGAGTCAAAATGCAATAATGGGGATTTCAATAAGAGATTTCACGGATTGCTAAAATGAGCCTAGTGGGGACAACAGGGCGGGGACGACCGGGAATAAACCTTTAAAATGTGAGCTTCATCACTGAAATACGGTGGACGAAAGAAAACATATTAAGTATTCAGCAGTATTTTCACACTGGAAGTGGACATAACAACCAAGATGTTTCCATTTTCCTCTGCCCTAAGAATATTATTACGCAAATGTTAGGTCACTGAAACCGGTTTAACAATAATAGGTATTAAGTATGTACATATTCAATTAACATTTACATCTCTCGGCCTAAGAACGAAACCGGGCCTAGCAGTGTTGCCATCCTACCAACAATTTAGTAGAAATAGCGAATTGGTCGAAGAACGCCAGTTGGCGGTTAGAAAATTTTGTTAAAACAAAATGAACTGAATATTTATCTTATAAATAGTTACTTAAACCAGTTGAAGTACCTATTATCAGCGGTCTAAGTAAGACATTTTACTACTGCACTCATTTCAAGGTGCTATGCAGAGGTGTATAAGTACAGACGCTAGCGCATCAAGCTACCCGAAACTGAAAAATTTTCCAAATCAACCTTGAACCTTATGCTTTAGCGATAAAGTTTAAAATCTATTAAAGAAATTTGACAGATTGTAGTAGCTTGATGTGCTGGCGTCAGTCATTTACACCCGCATTTCGCCTGTTAAGTCCCATTAATACGGGGCGAGTTCTATTGCCATCATCCAGGCACATATTCAGGCTCCAGGCTACTACTGACAAAAGGGTAGGTTATAGTGGTATCTACAACGCCACATGCGAACTGCTCGTCATACTGATGTCACTCAAAATCCTGCATCTCGCAAGCAGAGTTTACCGCTAGCATATAAACAATGGCCCCGCATGAATCTTCGGGCAGGTGCCCGCCAGACATGACACCAGTCTGGTCGGAGGATCCTCCCTTTTCTATAGAGTATGAGTGAACTTTACACCCTGTTCCTCATACTTCTATAGGTTAGGGGGATTTAGTAGGTACTTCCAAATCTACTATTGCATTGCAAGTGACATTTTCTACCATTTTTACAATTTGTGACTTGGCAACACCAACCGTCGTAAAATAAACTTTAGTTATTTTAGTCCCGAACAAATATGCTTGAATATCAAATGTATGTGATATTTACCTTTATCCTTGGTTGGATCGTATGCCTGTCTGCGGTTAATTGAGGGTAAACGTGTCATAATATTCATAATTAATTTAATACCTGCCTACTCTAAAGCAGTTTCATTATGTAAAGTAGGTTTGCATTACGAAACTAGTGCCGTGACACAGTAGCTTGACTGTTCAGGACTTCAGCAGGTCTACCCCCACGAATTCCGTAGTTTCGGCCGAAATTACAGGTGTTTTCTAGACATCTACTGACATCATCACTTACGGTCATACAATTAGTTCGGGGTCCGAAATATGAATGGAAAACATCATACTATGATTTGACATTAACCATAATTCCATATGATTTAGCCCGTCCGATTTTTTAAATTTGTTTTGATGTGTCATCCAGTTTCGGACGGGCCCGTATTATATTATTTATTTATATGTATAAGTATACTTTATTGTACACCACAAAAATACAACATGTAAATCGAGATATAAAGATATATCAAACACTACAAAATACACAATGGGCGGTCTTATCGCTTTCTGCTATCTCTTCCAGGCAACCTTAACCTTCCGTATCTTCGTTGACGGGCTTAGAAAGTAGAGCCCTTGTTTCGAGCTATAGCTAAATAACACCGTCTTTTTGTAAAGCTGATAAAATCAACTAACACGCTGCACGTAACATGGCAAGGCCTTGTCTTAGTGGGAGTAACAAAAAAATTTACACTTTCATTAAGTACTTACTTATCATATTCTATGGCTATTGTAGTTAGGGGCCGTCAGTAGCCCGAAAATCTGACAACCAGTTTTACCAAAGGGTATCGTACTCGTAGTACTTAATGATTGGGTTGTGGAGGTCAGATAGGCAGTCGCTCCGTGTAAAATACTGGTATTCAGCTGCATCCGGTTAGACTGGAAGCCGACCCCAACATGTTGGGAAAAGGCTATGCTGATGATGATAATTATTAATAGTTCTCCCTGGCTCATAAACATATTTATTTTTATTTTTTCATATTTTATACACGCAGTGCGTAAAACTAATCACGCGACTATCGTTATCACAAAAATCAATGTTGATTACACATTTTGACTATGATAGTGCGACATAAAAACTCGATAAGTAATAATAATAAATCTGTGTTATCATCACGCTTAGCAGAGATAAAACTATTTACATTTCATAATAAACACTTGACTATGTGGTTCGTGGCTCCTGCTGAAATTTTATTTATTTATCTATTTATTTCAGGCATCAAGGCCCATATAAACACATACAATACAATATTAATATAACTTAAAACTACTATAAATACATACACCATTATAATTTCACTAAAAAACTGACTAACACACACGAAGTCTCTGCGTCGTGTTTCGCGAACTGGTGTTATGTAGCCGGCCACGAAACCGGCGGTACACAACACCCTGCGGCCAGAACTCTTCCTTGAGAAACTTCTCGAGATGATGTATGAAATAGGACTCATGGCTCGGTCGTGATGGCTAAGGGCCTCGTTTCTCTTGTTAGCAAAAAAGTTTGTGGATTCTGTTGGAAAAGGGGCTCGTGGCTCAATGCCAGCAAAAGGGCTCCTTTTGGAATATTCAAGACAGGGTTTGTGGTTCCTAGTAAAATGTGGCTTCATGAACTTTGACTGTGCATAACGCTTGCAGCACTTTTCAAGCCCAAGCTTATAATAATTAATGAACCACCCACTATTGCACTATGTAATGTTCCCACTATGTTATTAATGTTCCCTGATACAGGCCTTCTAACTGTGAGACGGAGTGAGCCCTAATCCACCACGCGGGCCCAGTGCGGCATGTCTTCCGCCTTGAAACGGGCAGACGAAGGGTCTGTTACTGTCAGACTCTGACTTAAAAATACTACACACAGTTTCCCCAACACTTCCTCTGCCTTGCGGCAGAGTACGCACTCGTTGTCATCCTTACTTCCAGCTGACCATAAGACCCCGTCACCTTCTGTGGCCATCACCAACTTTAGCGATAAAGTTGAAAATCTATTAAAGAAATTTGACAGATTGTAATAGCTTGATGTGCTGGCGTCTGTACATAAGTACAAATACCTAGTACACATTGTTGTTTGTTGAATATTGCTCAAGTGAACCTGCAGGTACTTGCAGGTTTTTCAGGAGTAGGTACCTGTAAAATTTGTCGTTTTGTAAAATTAAAAACTGCCGCATTCACTACTTTGCACTACAATTCGGGAAAAAAGAATCTTTGAATTCGAATATGACCACACGATCCACTGACTAAAAACTAAAAATAAAGCTGAGCTGCACGATTACTTAAGCTTTTACAGTCTGAGGGGCAAGTCTCGTAATTTTAAGAACGTTCACAGTCTGATCTCAGTCTCAATCTGTCAAAAAATACTTCTAATTGGTGACAAACAACTGTCAAAAACTTGTCAAAATATAGGGAATATTTTGACAAGTTTTTGACATTTGTTTGTCGCCCAGATGAGACTACGACTAGTGAACGTTTTAAATTACGAGAATTATTGGCCTTCTGACAAACAGATTAAGTGGACCTGTCCAGTCAGTGCACGCAGCACTGACTGGACAGGTCCACTCAATCTGTGTGGTTCTTTCCTCAAAAGACCATTTCAGACATCAATCTACAATCATGGTCTCCACATGATCTGACCAAGAGTATGTCTGGACTTTAAGAGACTGTGACCTCTGAGTTTGTTTCGGCCTTTCTTCTCAGAGTAGGTATTCAGATAGGAGGAAACGCCGATCTCATCTAGTTTTTAAAATAGTTCTTTTGAGAAATGAAATTATTTATATTATCATTTATAAAATACGTTACGAAAAACGTTTGTTTTTGTTTTTTAACAAGTTATCAAAGCTTAAAAGGAAACTGGTCACTCTTATCAATAAACATTAGCCGCCACAGCACACACGGATAGAAAGAATTGCTGTTGAACTACTACTGAACGATTCACATCGCAAAGTCAAATCATTTATTTTAAATAGGCGCATAAAAGTCACTTTTGATCGTCAAAATTACTACTAAACTAAATTGTATACGGGTATTAACATATTACAGAATGCACCTGTTGAATTATCGATGTACACAAGGTTTACAGGTATACACGTAGGTACCGTTAATCCTACGCAGGGTTTAAGAAAGGTTACCCGTTAATCCTAAACAGGGTTTGCAGGTACAGTCAACAGCAAAAGTAGATGATGAAAATCAGATATTCAATACTTACTAATGAACGGAATTCGCGTCAGAACTGTGTGGCGTCGAAGTGATTCAAAAGTATGTGATTGTAAATTATACCAAACATTTACTAGTTCTGACGCGAACTTTCTGGTTTTCATCATCTACTTTTGCTGTTGATTGTACAGGTACCAGCGGGGTAATTGCATAATACATTATCAATCGGAATCGGTTTCATTTTGACAGTTCAACGATATTCATTGCGTTATTTAGGTACGTGTTGTGAAGACAAATTTTTCCAACTTATGAAGCAATGGATTAGCAATTTGCTTTTAAAATGATTCAGATACTGATAGTGTGTTACGCAATTAGGGTGCAGTTTAGTACGTATTTGTCCCCGTTAATACTATACAGGGTTTACAGGTATACCTGTTAATCCTACACACGGTTACACCACGGAATTGCGGAATAGAAAAAAGCTTTTTCCGTTCTATGGTTTATTACATTACACGGTACCGTGTAATCCTACACTGATGTTAAAATTACATACGAATAGTTGATACCTAATCTTTCACAGGGTTTGCAGGTATAACGGTTAATCCTACACAGGGCTTACAGGTATTCGATGGAATACCTGTAAAATGGAAATGACGTGAAACAATATCTTTATGTATCCAAGGTTGAACCACTTGAGCCAGGCTTCCGTCGTTCGATACGATGACACTTCACAATCCCTGATGAATTGCCTGATAAAGTGATAACTGATAAGAGATAACGTACAGATTTGGCGCCGATTGAGTGCGCATAAGCAACCTTCTTGGAATAACACCAATATGTTCAGAGGCACGTGTTCGATAATTATACGAATAAATAGTTATTTAGAAATATTTATGATAATGGTTATTTGTAATGGTATTTGTGCTGATTCATACTAATTGACCGCACCCTAATTTATAATTACGTAACACATGTAGTGCTCTTCTGTAAAAAGATACCCAAGTGTTATTGTTCGTAAAAGAAGAAAAAGAAATGATAAACTGGTTGGTACAGCTATCATCAAAAGTGGAGACATTTTAATGAAATTAATATTTATTTTTTATTTAATACTCTAAGCACACACGTGTACAGTGGTGGTGGTGTTAACACCATTTTCTACCAGTCAACCTTTGGGTACCTAATGCAGAGACAAACGGTTGTAGATGCAATTACGAACAATTGAGGAATAAATGTTTATTTAAATCTTCTAATATATAAAATTCTCGTGTCACAGTGTTAGTTTCCATACTCCTCCGAAACGGCTGGACCGATTTGTATGAAATTTTGTGTGCATATCTATCGGGTAGGTCTGAGAATCGGCCAACATCAATTTTTTTTTTTGCAAAACGACGTTTAGTCATCTAGTTTAAATATAAAGATAATACACATACCTATACCTATACACACTATAAATTTTAATATAATATTTAAACCTAGGAAAACAGTAACGTTGTGATGGTAGCCAGCTTCTTACGATTGTGCTCGCGAACTTGAACTAAATAATATTATGATAGGAAATACTTAAAACTAATTAATAGTTTCAATTTTAATAAATTACTGATTGTAGGTACAGAGGCCAGCACATCAAGCTACTCCAATCTGTCAAATTTATTTGATAGATTTTCAAATTTATTTCAAGGGAATAAGGTTCATATTCGATTGGGAAAATTTGACAGATTGGGGTAGCTTGGCGTGCTGGCCTCTGTACAATCGTCTGTCGTGATATTCTAGTGAAGCTAAGTGGCACTTCAGCATATCTTTACCACTAGACTTACTAACTGAAGGGTCTTAATCTTAAACTATTCCTTGCAAATATTCTAATAACAGTCTTCAAGTAGGTATAGCACTGTTTTACTTTAAAATAAAATATGCTGGGTCGTCAATAACACCAGACCTACATTAGTTTTTGGGGGACTGTCTTATGTAATTTTGACGTTCAAAAAGTCTTGATACTTACCTACTTTGAAAAAATGACTTTTGCTTTTAAGCTTCAAATAACGAAGGGTTTCAAAGGTACCTAATGACAGGTATCAAAATAAACGTAACTTTACATTTTTTTGTTGAAAAGTAATAAGTAATTAGTGTAATTGCAATAAGATTGATTTGTCAAATGCAAAGTTTTAGCCGCAAATCAAAATCAGAATAAAAATATTTTATTTCACATAAGCCTATACCTACCTATGAACCATCAGAAGCTAGGTGCACGGTTCCAATGAATAATTTCCTATGGGGAAGAGCTGGGTAGAAACTCCACGGCCGTCTTTAGTTCAGAACTTCAGTACAATTACCTATTCTTATTTTGATCGCATTGTAAAGAACATACTTACAAGAATAAATTATTATTATTGTTTATCTCTCATAACTTTTTTTTTATATTTTGTTGTATGTATGTATTTATTCCTATATTTTTTTTAGTTATATTTTTTTTTTCTCATCATCTATTTGTTTTCTGTTATTGCACCTACTGTGTATTGTCTCTGCATCACCCTAAGGTAGACTGGTAGAAAATGTCCAAGGCATTAAGTCCGCCTTTGTACAGTTTTTACTTGTGCATGAAGTTTTAATAAATAAATAAATAAATAAATAAACTTCTTCCTACAACCAAAACTTTTGGTTTATACTTAAATAACTAGGTTAACAGAATAAGCGACGACTTCCTTTTGTAGAATGGGATTAGATTAAATAATCTGTATTACGTTGTGTTGCGTCGCTCGTTTGATAAATCTGGAGGCGGTCCCCCGCCCAGCTCATAACAAGATATATACGATTGCTAAGCGATTCTTATATGGCCGTCTCCTAAAGGCCAATTCCCGGAATTAAAAACGTTCATAATCTAGTCGCAATATCATATCAGCAACAATCAATTAATCATCAAGTTTTTGGGATGCATGAAAAAGGCGCCTCGTGTAGCGCAGCGAACACTCGGCGCATCCTGGACAGTCACACCCAAACACCTTATTTGACTGTCCAATTCTTCTATTGCGGTGGTAGTGCTAACGCCCGCCTGGTTTGTAACCACCCTCCCACCGGAATCCGGCGTCAAGCAGTCTGCTGTGGTTCGTCGATGCGTGGGAGGGCCCCGTATAGGGTATTAGTGTTCTGTGCGTGGGAGTTCCAGTGCCTTAGGCATCTTCTGGGCACGCTCGTTCTATCATAGATAAGTAGGCCAATTCTGCTAATTTAAAACGTTCAAAATCTAGTCGCAGTCTCATCTCGGCGACAAACAAATGTCAAAAACTTGTCAAAATGTAGGGAAATTTGAAGTATTTTTGACAGATTGAGACTGAGATCAGACTGTGAACGTTCTTAAAAATTACGAGAATTGCCCCTCTGAACCATCACTTTTCATCAGGCGTGATCGAGGTCAAGAGCGGGCCAATTCAGCAATAAAAAAAAAACTGTCAAAAATGTAGGAAAATTAGAGGTATTTTTGACAGATTGAGACAGAGATCAGACTGTGAACGTTTTTAAAATTACGAGAATTGCCTCTCAGACTGTGAACGTTCTTAAAACTACGCCAATTGTCCCCTCTGACTGATCACTATGTAATAAAAGTAATATAATTTTTTTTTTCTGTTTTTAGTTGACTTTATAAGTCAATTCAGTTTAATTTTATTTTAATTTATTATTGACATAATCTACTCATTTCAATGTTTTCTAATGAGTTGATTGCAACATATGTGGTTAGCTAGCGACCTCTACGATTGATCACATTTATCTTGCCTGAGCAACCGGCAGCAAGTTCGTCATGCTCCCTTAGATGTCACTGCTTGCGGTAGCGTCGGGGGTCGGGTTGCCTCCTTCCCTCAAATATGGCGAGGGGGGTAATGGCTGATCTTTGCGTTATGCTCGTGAACGGGTGCTGCTTGTGGTGACTGGTCGTCTTGCTGACCTTGGTTTTACTGTTGTTATTACTAATAACTTTTTTAAATTTATTTTACTTCGATGGTCCTAGTTTACCATTCACAGCTATGTGAACTGAACCCAGTATTGCATACATATGTAAGCTGTCACGCCCTTTATACCTGGAGGCTTTTATTTAGGTAGCAAGTTTTTGTTTACATTTTTAATTTTTGCTTGAGTACGTATTGTTTTTATTCTATTTGTGGGTATATTGGCGTGGCAAGCTAACATATGGCAAATAATTTAATTTAATGTGTTCTGTAACGTCAATAACTTTGCATATCTAGTATTGTATACAATTAAATATTTTCTAACTGAACAGACAGCTGTGCTGCTGGGGAGTTTGTTGCGCCACTTCTTCTCCCCAGCGAAAGCACTAGGAAGTGGTGAAGGGCGGGCGTTTTGGGGGGACTGTCTTTTGTAATTGACGTTCAAAAAGTGCTGATTCTCAGCCTAGTTTGAATAAATGACTTTTGATTTTGATTTTGATTTTTTTTCGTGATTTCAGAGTTGTTCCATAGTGAAAGTTGTTCAGTTCGATGGTCTAAACCATCTTTTAAATTTTTACGGGTTAATTTATAACACTTTGTATATTTATTTATAGCATCAGATATACAGGGTAAAATTAAATTAGCTAGCGAAACTCCGCAGATGCCATGTGATGGGTATCGGATATCTAAATATTATAAAACAAAAAAAAAAAGGTTTTATTGGAGTCAACGACCGTAGGTAGGTATTTATTTACTCAGTATTTTTTGTATAAACTGCACAGACGTAATAGGTATCGTAATCCGAACACGGTAAAACAAAAAAATAAAAATCCCAACCCATACTTTGAGTAACTAAAATACTAAAGTGGTCGTTGACCCCAATTGTTTTTATCAAATCAATTCTTTTTTGTTATTTTTTATGTTTAAGAAGATATCGAAGTAATTCCTGTACTGATTTCCCTGCTAGATAGTCTTCTGTTTTAATCTCTGTCTTATCCACTATAAACTTTCTCATTCCGGTCTCATGACATTCGCGGAGTTTCGGCAACTAATTTACTTTGACCCTGAACTTAGTGCACAATACAATTTACCATCATAACAGGAAAAAATAATACAATAGTGAATAGACAATTACACTTACATCTTTAATCCAGGGTCGTAAGTCCATTGCCCTAACGTAACAAATATTTGCTTTGTCTATTAGTTCAACCCACGGAATGCTGAAGAACACACATTGTCTGCGGGCTATGTTTGTCTTGATTGTTCGTGGTTTTTGTGTGTTAAGACAGACAGGAAGTTTATGTGGAAATATTTAACGTTAATGAACCTTTTAAAACATTTTGCGCTCCTAATGATACACACATTTTTTTAATGATTTACCCCCTTTTAACTTTTCGGCATTTTTGCACGGTTTCTTACAATAAGCTAGGGTACCCCGACCAAGTGGGTTAGGTCAGGTTAGAACTGCGACTGGGTCTTAGGGTAGCGCTCGAAAAGACAGAGGCCCTGGTGTTTTATGGGCGCCGCCGCCCTCCTCCAGCGGGCGCATACATCACTTTAGGTAGTGAGAGGGTTATGGTGCGGACGCACATGAGATACCTGGGCCTCGTTCTGGACCGTAGATGGAAATTCGGCGAGCACTTCTGCCGACTTGCCCCGAAGCTGATTGGCACAGCTTCCGCCCCAAGTCGGCTACTGCCGAATATAGGTGGACCGAGTGTGAGCTGCCGACGGCTCTACACGGGGGTGGTGCGCTCGATGGCGCTGTACGGCGCCCCAGTGTGGGCGCCTGGGCGGACTCCCTGACTGCCCAGAACAAGGCTCATCTGCGGCGACCACAAAGAGTCATGGCTATCAGGGTGATACGCGGATACCGCACAATATCAGCTGAAGCGGCGTTCGCTTTGGCAGGAACACCCCCGTGGGATCTGGAGGCGCGAGTGCTTGCCGAAGTTTACCATCAATGTGTGGAAGTTCGGACGGAGAGCGGCATTTGCCCGCCGCCTGAAGTGGTGATGAGGTGGCGCAGAGAGGCGCAGATTAACATGATGAGGCAATGGGCGGAGAGGTTGGAGTCGCCCAGTGCCGGTCACTGGACTGTAGGGGCTATCCAGCCTATCCTAGTGGAGTGGGTACGGAGGCGACACGGGACGTTGTCCTTCCGTTTAGTGCAGGTATTGTCGGGGCATGGCTGTTTTGGCAAATACCTGCACACAGTGGCAAGACGGGAGGCGACTCCCGTGTGTCACCACTGCGGTTGCAGCCAGGACATGGCCCTGCACACTCTCGAGCAGTGCCCTGCCTGGGAGCCACAGCGCCGTGTTCTGGCGGCAGAAATTGGGGAAGACCTGTCGCTGTCGGCCGTTGTCAAGGCTATGGTCGGCAGTGAAAGGGCATGGGAGGCGGTTGTGTCTTTCTGTGAGGACGTAATCTCGCAGAAGGAAGCGGCGGAGCGGGTCAGGGAGGCAGACTCTCTCGCTGAACCGATTCGCCGCAGGAGGGCAGGACGGCGCAGGCGGCGAAATGCGGACTTGATGCCGCCATAAGAGGGGCTAGCGGATGATAGATCGGGGACTCTATCGTCCACGCTGCACGGTCCCTCGAGTTGTGGTAATGTGCCAGTGCACCCGGACATCGCCGAAGGAGGATGGAGCCCGGAGGCGGGCCAAAAGAGGGAGCCCAGAAGTGGGCCACGCTGGACGGGTCGGGAATGTCGTACGTAGCAGTTCTCGCAGCCCACCCATCAAGGCGAAAGTAGGTGTACAGGCGGAGTTTTTAGTGGGTGCAAGCCCCACATAACGTATGCGGTATGCGTTAGGCATTTCCTCCGCCGAAAAAAAAAAAAGGTTAGAACTGCGAGCAACCGCGCGCAAGCTAAGCGAGCAAAGCGAGCCGGGCCCAGCAGCGGCCGACGAACGTTACATCCAAGTTAGTCGCAGTTACTTGGCTATTTAGTATTTTTAGGACCGTAAAAAAGGAATTATATGGGGTTCATAAAATGAGGCGCAATCATTATTATTAGACTGTTCAATCATAAACTCAAACTCAACTCAAACTCAAAGCATTTATTTCAATTAAACCATTTCCAGGCACTTTTGAATTGTCAAAATTAACTAGTCGGTCAGTTAGTCAGAAAGTTGAAGCTAGTTGCCCATTCCAAAACGTAGATCTCTTGGAGAAGAACGGGCAAGAAACTCCAAGGACACTCTTTTAAATTAAGATATTACAAAATCCTGAGTACAGTATTCTTGTTGCTTCTATATGTGAGAACAATGTTATGAAGAAACAATTCAAGATAGTTATAAGATTAAAAAGAAGCCCTGGCAGCTAAGAGATGACCAGTCTCAACTGACAGCGCCCGTTCACGAACATGACGCATGGATCAGCACCATCCAGCTCAACCATTTTGAAGGGAACCGAATGATCCAACACACGCGCCACCATCAGTGAGACATTTAAGTGAGCATGACACATTCTCAACTGCCATGCTCTTTCAAGTCAATATAAAAAAATTATAATGAACGGATCCATGGTTCTTACATTTACAAAATTAAAATAAAAAAAATGCTTCTAAATTATACAAAACTATCGTTACCAATTTATTTACGAGATGAATAAAATTTTACTAGAAAGAGGTATAAGATATTAAAGTAACAATTAAAACTTGATTGAATTAAAAATACACATTAAATTCGAATGTCAAAACACTTAAAAAAAAAAAAAGAAAAGAAAAAAAGGGAAGCATGTCTTCCAAATTAATATTGAAATTTTAACTAGTGAGCCCAAGTGTCTGTGGAGCAGGACCAGCATTTAGCCAAGCATTTTTATCTACGATATAATCATCCAACTTATAGTATGCTTGTCTACATAGTGTGCGTTTAATACATGTTTTAAATTTCTTCTCATTTAGTTGAAGAATATCGAGTGGTATTTTATTATAACACTCTACACAATAACCCATAAAAGAAGTTTTTACTTTAGACAATCTGAAACGAGGTTGATCTAATTTTCATATTTTTGGAAAGCAAAATAGGAATTATATGAAGTTTAATTACATAGGTGCCGTTCAAGTATTACGTACAGATAAAGATTGGTACATGCATTTTATTTCTTTTATTCGGTTCTAAGCGAGTAAACGTATTCATTATTTTCGGATATCTCTGAAAATGGGTTTCGTTTTCGATCATAGACAAGTAGGGTTGCCATATTATGTGTTCAAACCAAAATCGGCAAAATTTTGTATAAAATTCGAAAAGTAAAAAAATAAATACTGTTGATGTAATCACCATCCAGACCCCCATCCCCATGTCTTCAAAAATAAGCAATGCAAAGACCCCCTTTAGTGCTCACGTAATATTGTTAACGTGTGGCTAGCCTAGAACCTATGAATGCCGACTGTTAACCTATAAAAATCCTTGGAATACAAAGAGTCATTGTTATGAATTAATTATTCTGAAGTAGGGTTGCTGGATGATTTTACTATGGGAATGTTAGCGTTTCAAATGTCTGTAGATTTCTGTATGAAGATTTCAATATGACTTTATATGGCTTTCAGCCTAACCGGTTGCAGCTAAATGCCAGTATTTTACATGGAACGACTGCCTCTCTGACCTCCGCAAACTATAGTAACTATATCAGCGTCAGGTGGCACATCTTGTGTTGTCATTTGACATTATGCTGAGCTGAGGCCCTTTTGGCATTATGATATTTGTTTTCTGTTTCTATAGTTTTATGGTGTATTTATTTTGCTGTAGGTAATGCCAATAAACGCATTTTTCTTTTTTTAGATTCAGATTCAGATTTTTTTTTAGATTCAGATGATTTATTTGTAAACATAGGTTACAGATACACAGGTGTGTGAGATGTTACAGTTTTTAAAGTGCTCTATGCTTTGCCATTAGGCGTACAAATGTCAGTAAGTTTATTTTAATTATTTCATTATTAATTTTACAATATTAAATAGAATTATAGAGTGAGCGATAGTTAAAATACACAATTCATACAATTTAAAAATTTCAACAATAAACAGCAATGTCAAAATAAAATGTTTCTTTAATGTCAACAATAAAAGTTAAAGATAAATCAGAAATGTCAGGAAATTACAAAAAGATATTGTCAATTAAGTTAATAGGAGAATTAGTCTAGTTAGCACTAGATTGTCAAAATAATCAATAAATCATTTAAACACTTTCCATCTATCATTAATACCTAGAATATTAGATGATGGATACAAAAATAAATTTAAAAAAATAGTAAAATCAAGAAGCTATTGGATAACTATAATTAATAAGCAAGTTTACATTGTTTGACCTAATGCTAATTATCTGGAGGAGGAAGTATAGAACTGTCATCGAAATAGTCCTTTATTGAGTAGTAGCATTTATCTATTAGAATTTTCCTAAGTACTCTCTTGAATTTGTCCAGATTTAGTGACTTCATTATTTCAGGCAGCTTGTTATATATTTTTGTGGCCATACAGAACGTACTTTTATTCATTAAGGCTGTTCTGCCATGTGTTATTTCGAGCTCTAACTTATTTTTGTCCCGTAACTGTCTATAATAGCTTTTGGAAGCTACTTTGTATTGCGAGATGTGTGTTTTCACAAATATGTTAGTTTCGTAGATATACAATGATGGTAAAGTAAGAATATTTAGGCTCTTAAAGAACGGTTGGCAACTGTCGGTGCAATTTAAGCCACACATAGATCGGATACACTTTTTTTGAGCTCTAAATACTAATTCTCTGTCGACTGAGTTACCCCAAAACATTATACCATACCTAAGTGTAGAGGCAACATAGCCGTGATATGCCATTAGTACCGATTCAGGGCTGACAGTTTTTGATAGTTTGTAAAGTACATAAGCAAACTTACAAACTTTTTTACAAATTTCGTCTGTCTGGGATCGCCAGGTCAAGTTTTTATCTATTATGATCCCAAGGAATTTGGCGACAGCAGTTGAGTCAATTTGAGTCCCTAAATAATTTATGTCAGGGATTTTATTTGGAACTCTCTGGTGGAAATGCATAATTTTAGTTTTTTCTAAATTTATAATGAGATTATTTTTGTCAAACCATGATATAATTGTATGTAATGTCGTATTTATTTCATTTTCATATGTCATAGTATCGTCACATTTAATTACTACTGTGCTGTCGTCAGCAAAAAGTACCATAGGATGTTTTATGTGGTGGGGAAGGTCATTAATGTACAGCAAGAAGAGTGGAGCCCCTAGCACGCTGCCCTGAGGTACGCCGTACTTTACTGTCCTACATTTGGATCGATATTTTTTCTCGCAACCTGCGTTTGTACAAATTTGTGCTATTTCTACATATTGTTTTCTATTTTTCAAATAGGATTCTAACAATTTAAGTATATTCCCCCTGATACCATATTTTTCAAGTTTGCTTAATAAAATTTCGTAATCTACATAATCGAAAGCCTTGGTTAGATCCATATAGATGGCACAAACAGGATTTCTTTTGTCCACATTTGTTACAATAGGAAGAAGAAGATCATGCATGGCCATATTAATTGTCTTCTGTTTGCGAAATCCCTTTTGTTCCTTGACTAGTATATTTGATTTCTCCAGGTACGTATAAAGGGATTTATAGATAACTTTCTCGAATATTTTTGAGAAGACAGGTATCAACGCAATAGGCCTATAGTTTGCCATAGATTGCTTATCCTGTTTTTTGTGCAATGGTATAATTATGGAAGTTTTTAGTGCTTCGGGAAAAATTCCATTAGATATGCTCATGTTAATGATATGACTGAGGTGTGGAGCTATGTATTGAGCCACTTCTTTTATAACTTTAGTGGAAATTCCGTCACAACCCACACTATTTGTATTTCTAAGTGAGTTTATATGATAAACTATGTCTTGTGGTAAAGTTGGTTCCATAAATAAAGAACTGGAGGTGTTCGAGAGACCAGGAATTGGCATTGCCTTATTTTTAGGTTCAATCACTTGGTCAACATAAAAATTGTTAAAAGACTCGGCTATTTCTATTGGGTTTGTAATTAGTTTTGAGCCTTTTCTTATTTCTGTTATTGGCTCTTTAGGGAAGAAGCTTTTAGAATTATTAATGACTGTCCAAGCTGCTTTCGATTTATTTTTGGAGTTTTTAATGTAATAGTTATTTTGTGATTTTTGCGTCAATGATATAATTTTTTTTAATCTAGCAGAGTAAATTTTGAATGTATTTTTATTTTTTGATGTAGGAAGTACTCTATATTGCCATAGCAGTTGCCTTTTCTTTTTACAACATTTTCTTATCCCGTTAGATATCCATTTTGCTTTTTTGGTAATTGATATTGTTCGCATTTCACAAGGGAAACAGAGATTGTAAAAGCACAGAAAAAGATGTAGAAAATGATTGTAGGCCTCGTTAACGTCACTGGTGCTATAAATGTCTGAAAATGTGAGATTTTTTATGCTGTTTTTAAATTTTCCTATGTTTTCTTGACAATAATTTCGTCTTTTTACTCGCCAGCGCATTAAAGCGCATGTTTTCTTAACTGGACATTTCAAGAGTTGTGCAGTATGATCAGACAAGCCAAGTTCTATAATTTCTCCTTTACAGCCCTTTACATTATGTGCAATATTATCTAAACATGTCCCACTGCTTAGCCTAGTGGGTTGAGAAAATTGCAGTTTTAAGTTATAGCTTAACAGTGCATTTTCAAAGTTCAAAGTATGTATATTTCTTTTCAAAATGTTGATATTGAAATCACCACATAAAATAACCTTTTTGCTAAGTTTTAAACATATAAAATATAATATTTTGTTCAAGTTGTCGTGAAATTTATCTAAATTTGATTGGGGCACCCTATATAAGCATACAATAATAATGTTGTGTTCTGTCAATTCTATCGCGCAGCATTCAATTATGTTTTTTAGAGAATAATTACTTATGTTTAACACTTTATATTTATGGCCAATCCTAGTTAAAATGCATGCACCACCTCTTCTACATCCTCGAGAGAAACTCACTGCTAGGCTGTAGTTGGATATGTTTAGTAGTTCTTCCTGTTCTGGTGTCATAAAATGTTCAGTTATGCACACAGCATCTATCCGTTTTCTGTTATTTCCGAGTTCTTCTAAGTAAATATTGAGGGTATCTGCCTTGTTTATGAGTCCAGCAATATTTTGATGTAGGATATATATATTATTGTACACGAAAAAAGTTGGAATTGTCCTTTAGATTTGGATTTGTACTATTGAGGACACTTTCGTGTGTATTGTTGCTATTTTTCTGTCGATTCATATGACAATATAATTTTAGATCAATCAAAATGTTACACATAATATTGTCATATATGTTCTTCATTCCGCTTCTATTAATTCTGCCCGTAGTGTAGGAGAACATCTCATGTGTTAGGTCACGATTGCTGTCGAATATATATGCGTACTTATGAGTTTGATTGTCTAAATGAAGCAGGTTATTAAACATTTCAACTTTGAAGTTGTATATTAGTGATCCTGTTTTGTATGTAGGGAGACAGATCACTATATTCGTGTGGGTTACTTTTCGGAGACATTCATTTACCATATTTATTACGTTTATATATTTGTTATAATATATATTAATATCATCTTCTCCTATGAAAAGTAGGCAGTAGTCATTTAAGGTAAATTCCTTTAACTTTTGCTCGATACCGCTTATGAGCCCCATTATGTTGCAGTTGGGCATAACGTAATGACAGTAGTGAAAGTATTTTGAAAAAACGTCCTCAACTAAAGACGCGGATCCCTTGATTTTGCTAGAGCTCAGGATACATAGTTTATTCTTTTGCGTTGGATGCGATACTACGTTTTTTGCTGCTGTAGGGGTTGAGATCTCTTTCTCTTTGTTTGGTGTCTGAGTCCGACTATACGTACTAATGGTTTGCGTCTCCTTGTTATGTTTATTCGTCGTGCACTCTAGACTACGTGGATATATTTCGTGTTCCTTGATCATGTTATTTGGTGAGTTTATTCGATGCAAAGTTTTGTTTTTGCGTGTCGGAGTTGAACTGTTTTTATCAGGAGTCGAGCATATTTTCTTAAATGTATTGACAGTCTTAATCATATTTTGTAGATCGGTTTTGAGACGAAAGTTTTCGGTATTTAAATCTTCGATTTCTGTATGTGCACTCAATAATTGATTCTTAAGGATTTTGTTTTCTTCAGTTAACTCACGAACGTCGTCAATTGTATCATGGAAGCTGTCGGGGATACTCATCATTGTTGTGTCAAGTATAGTTTTTTCGCTGTTGTTTGTCACATTTTTATGAAGGTCTGTTAATGAGCTTGATCTGAATGGTTTACGATAGGTAATGTTGTTATTGCTGCTGGAATCCATGTTTACTTGTAGCTGTTGTGGCGCCCCCTATTGTTGAATTCTCGAGGTAATCCGAAGCGAGGTCTGTTCGTTAATATAAATGAGTTTATAATTTTAGAATTCACAAAAAGAGACGAGTCTTTGCTGAGGTTTGAACCTACGATCAATAGTGTAGTGACGGAGTGACAAGACGTCTAATGCCACCGGACCGTATGAACATACATTTAAAGGTCGAAATTGGGTATGTCATTGATTAGGTGCAATATTTGAACTAAACAAAGACGGTTGAAATGACTCATGCGTTAAGAATTTTTGCACTGTCAATTAGACGTGTTTTTGTTTTATAACTTAAAGTTTTAACACTGTTTTTATTCGCTTTGTGCTGTTTGTATTTTGGAAACAGCTTTTACATTCACTGTTTTAGGTGATACTTCACTTGTTTTCCACTTATTTTTTATTGTTTTTGTTATTGTTAATTTTGATCTTATCTTCACAGTTTGTCCACAGCACGAGTAGAAAACACTGTCACTAATTCATTAGTCACTGTTTTGTTGTTTGACTTATTTTTATTTACTTCTGTACACTAATAATATTTTTAAAAAGATTTTTACACAGAGCGTTTCTTATCTCCTTCGCGTCGTTCCGTTCCGCCGCACAGTGGTCTGAAATTCGAGCTCCATACTCATAGAAACTTAAAGTCAGGAATTAAAAAAAAAAAAATTGTCATGTCTCTGGTATACCTCCCTATACGTGATATTAACGTATGGATGGTAGTAGTAGCTCCACGCCTGAGAAAAAAAAGTTTTGTGTTTTTTTTGTATGGGCGAAAACACATAAAGTGCATTTTTTTTAAATTGAATGGAACTGAAGGGCTGGTGCTCACACGAGTTATTGTACCATACCCGGCGATCAAGATGACATCAAATTCATGCACCTTTGGATGCCGCTTTGCGCGTAGCAAAGTTTTGAAATTTTGAATTTTCGATATGTGATTTTTCAAATCTTTTACGTGTTTAAATGAAGTTGCCGATCGATTTACTTAGAATATCGTTAGTTTATAGCCTACTAATGACTTTTATGATGAGAATAATTAAAGACGATATTGATTAAATACTTTATTTTTTACAAAATTGCATTCCAAGAACTAAGTAACATATTCGTTAATCACCATGATTATGGTTGAGTTATAATTAGATACTAATGTTTAGTACAGTTTTTATTTCTAACACACTTAACCTATTTTACAATTTAACACTAATATAATATATAATTATGTATATATATATGTTATATGCAAGTGTATAATAGAAAAAGGAAAAAAAAAAACAAAAACATCGAAAAATTCGTCCGCATCGCTGTCAATGGGACATACTCATACTAATGACATGAGCATTATCCTCTATAGTACACATAAAAACTACTGCTAACAGAGATTATCTTCGCCCTCATCCGAGTCCTCTAAATCTGAGTCCATCATTGACGCACTAACATCGACAAATTCAACGTTCTCTTTGTCAACACCTGAATCGTCACTAATTAGGAGACGTCTCATATCATCCGTGACAGCTGTTTTTATGGTCTTTCTCAGTACAGGTCTTATGCTGGACAGATAGGGATCTGATGATACAAGGAGACCATTGAAAATGTCTTCGTTTGTCGCTTTACGACAAAATTTGCGTGAATGGTGTTCTTGGATTTTTTTGAAGTCTTTGTTTCTGGCTTCCGTTGCCTCTTCAGATAATTTGCCAATGGGCATAATATTGAAGTGTTTGATAACTTCAGCACCATGTAGTAGAAGTTTGTGGACACTCGAAGGCATGTAATACCAGCCATAGAGCTCCACATACATTTCTGCAGTAAGGCGTGCAAAGTCTGCAAACGCGTCAATATTTATAGGTTCCCCACTGGCTATAACACCCAAAAGTGTTAAAAATCTTTGGATCAAGCGGGAATCCAATTCTGTGATAGCTGCAGTTTTTGCAGGATCACTAAAAAATTTCCTAGCTGTATTCCCATCATTTGTAGTTCCCGAACCTGAAACAAAACAAAAATACTTTTTGACTTTGTGCAGAAAGGTAAATGAATCATTTTACTTGAAAAAAAAATCTAGATTTGAAAGTTATAACTGTTATTTTATCCCACCTTGTTTGACGATGTCTACTAGGAGGCCCATTTCATCACGGAACTTCTGCTGTATGATTTGTTTTCTACTCTTCAAGGACTCTTTACTGCTTGCATCTCTGGCTTGCCATGTCTTAATGTCCAGTCTATATGAAATATGGAGTAGGCACTCCATACACCTGATCCAAGCATGAAGAGTAGACAAACCATACTGATATATTTCTGTTGAAACCGGTTTTCTGGAAAGAAAGTGGTTAAATTAATCAAAAGAATTTAATTATATTGCAGTACAGTGACATTAATTTATTAAAGTATTGAAAACTCACTCTGAGATCTTCTCTAAATTATTCATTTCTGAAGGAGTAGCTTTACATATATCACAAGTCTGCGATGAGGTATTTGATAGGTGTGAAGTGATTTTGCCATCAATCATGGTCATGAGCATCGAGTGCTTAACAGCATGACTTCCCATGGTAGAAGGCTGCAGTGCTGCAATCTCAGCCTTAATCAGAGCCTCTTCTTCCACGATGTTCAACTTGTTTTCGTTTGAAAACTTAAAATAGATTGGTCTGCAGAACATTGTGGAACATGCCTTTGGATTCTCCCATACCTTTTTTACGCCACAAACTAAGCGCAGAGGCACAAAAGAACACATAAAAATACTAGAATCGTCTTCGTCTGCCATAGTTTGCTTATACAAACTTTGCCCTGAAGCACCATCAAAGCCCCACTTGCATATAAGTGTCAACTCTTTGCCATCCAGGGAAGATTCCACACGTAGGAATTTTCCAAGCCTAGCCACAGTTTTGTCCAAAATTGCTTGGAGCTTTACTTTTACCTCTCTTTCCGTGATGTCTATGGTATCTTTTGGGGGGTAACAGTCCTTCTTCGCCTCAAGGATGGCAGTATAAGAAGGATACAGTGGTATTCCTTCTTCTTTTGCACAAGATCTTAATGTTATATACTGCCACTTCGAAAGCTTCAATGAGGTCAAAATACCTAAAGCTTTATCAGCGGAATATATAGGCACAGTTTTCTTTGGCTTTAACAATTCCTTTATCTTTGTAGCCTCTTCGGGATGCTCAGAGACCAATTTAATTATATCTGCTACATTCTTGTTTTGTGCTTTTAAACCAGTTGCAGGAGTTCTTCCACTCTCCTTCTCTTCTGTAGCAGGCTTAGCACCTCGAATGGTTTTCTCGGACTCACAACTGATGTTGATGTTCCAACACTGCATGTCTCCGGTCTGTACGATGTTGATGCACCCTCATTTACATCAAAGTGAGAACTGGAACATGGTTGCTGCTCTACTGACACTAAAGAAGCGGTCATCTTTTCACTCACGATCTCAGGCCATTTTATGTTCTGTTGCAGCCATGTCTCAAACTTTTTCATGAATGTACGTCTCGTGCGATTACATGAGATCCATTTGTTCCTCAACGAAAACACATAAGTTTGACAGAATTGTTTCAATTCCTTCTTTTCATTTTCTGACAAATCAACAGTATTCTCAAAAACTTCAAATAACACACTAGGCTGTGAGAAACAACTGTTGTTTGCCACAAACATGAAAATGTCTAAATTGGTACCAAAACCTTCCATCATAAAACAATAACAAATAGAACGTAATAAGTTCGCGCGAACAAGTGCTGAGAGCTACTAATAAAATTAAGCTCAAACGTCCTATTTTTATACAACTACCCTCATCAACGTTCGCTATTCTCTAATTAGGTACCTATATTACAGACAATTAATTTTATTGTGACTAGGGCCCCATTTGACACCACTAGAGCTTAACTGTTAATGCCCATGTCATTAGTATCTAATTATAACTCAACGGTTATTAACAAATGAGTTACTTAGTTCTTGGAATGCAATTTTGTAAAAAATAAAGTATTTAATCAATATCGTCTTTAATTATTCTCATCATAAAAGTCATTAGTAGGCTATAAACTAACGATATTCTAAGTAAATCGATCGGCAACTTCATTTAAACACGTAAAAGATTTGAAAAATCACATATCGAAAATTCAAAATTTCAAAACTTTGCTACGCGCAAAGCGGCATCCAAAGGTGCATGAATTTGATGTCATCTTGATCGCCGGGTATGGTACAATAACTCGTGTGAGCACCAGCCCTTCAGTTCCATTCAATTAAAAAAAAATGCACTTTATGTGTTTTCGCCCATACAAAAAAAACACAAAACTTTTTTTTCTCAGGCGTGGAGCTACTACTACCATCCATACGTTAATATCACGTATAGGGAGGTATACCAGACACATGACAATTTTTTTTTTTTAAATTCCTGACTTTAAGTTTCTATGAGTATGGAGCTCGAATTTCAGACCACTGTGCGCCGTACGGAACAAGGTTTCTTTCTTTAATGGTGAATCTCAACACGGATACCTGCAAGGCAGTCTCATTTGTTAATCAAGTTTCTTTTTTACCAACAACGCTTCCGTGTAAATATCATTCAGGCGCCTACAGATCCTTATAATAGCTTGTACATATCGATGCTTGTTGCACTCTAAACAAGCTATTTAGCGCATTCCTTATCCTGAGAGGAGGTGTTAACGGCCCCAACTTACGAGTTTTAAGGTCGTGGGTTCGAACCCAGGCAGACGCTATACTTTGTGTAAATTATTTCATCAGTAATGCTCTCAAAACGGTGAAGGAAAATTCTACGACATGTGACATCTACTAACCCGCAAGTCCCGCGTGGTAGATTACAGCCCACTCCATCTCGAAGAGAGGAGGCCTGTGTCCCAGCAGTGGGGACATTATAGGCTGATTATGACTTACAAGAAGCATCGAAGTCTAATAATATTTCTGGCTAGCCCTACCGATTCCAACAGCGCGGAAATAAGTACACAATACAGTAGGCCAATTCTGCTAATTTAAAACGTTCAAAATCTAGTCGCAGTCTCATCTCGGCGACAAAGAAATGTCAAAAACTTGTCAAAATGTAGGGAAATTTGAAGTATTTTTGACAGATTGAGACTGAGATCAGACTGTGAACGTTCTTAAAAATTACGAGAATTGCCCCTCAGTTTTATGGATCTGTCGATCGGGAGCATGACTGGTGATCACCTCGTTCGCTCCATTGAGCCTCGTTAGCGCAGTAATATACTAGCTATGCGCTTGATTTGACCCGTGTTAGGAACTGCATCTGTTTACTGCATCCGGCGCTAGAATGTACCAGAAAATCTCTGAATATTTGTATTGAACTAGTATTATTTTTTGTGGCCTAAACACAGATTTCTTTTGAGTGTGTTCATAAAGTACCTAGATTCCATTGCTAGGCTAGCACCCTAATTGCGGAACACACTGTCAATCACAATTAGAATCATTTTGAAGGATATTGCTAGTGCATTGCTTCATGTGTTCGAAAAATTTGTCGGCTCATCAACGTAAATAACGCAATGAATGTTGTTGAACTGTCAAAATGTAACCCATTGCTACTGATAGTGTGTTACACAATTACCACATCTGTTTTCTTTCAAGGACTAGAAACTGACGAATTTCGCAAGATGACGTATTACAAGATGAAGTAAAAATCTTTATATTCTTTAACACTATATCAGATTATAATATCAATACTTATGATAGTATGTAGATTAGATCATTAGTTTTGTCTCTAAATACTTTTCAAAACCTTAGACCAATATTGCTACGATGAGGGTAAATGAACATCGTTTTAACCCTTCGTATCGATCGAACGTGGATCCACGCGAGACACCTTGATTTTTTTATTATTTCTGTAAGTACGCCATTCAAAAGGTTAAGCAAAATGGACAGCAAAATTACGAATCTCATAAGTTTTTCTCTCCAACTTATTTAAATCACTTGTAATATTAGATACGATTTAACAAAACCGTAGCGGTACTCGTAGAGAGGTATTTGCTGTACAAATTAGCACAATTAAGCATATTATTAGCACAGCCCACAGGGTCACACCAAGGCCGCCATACTTGTTAATATCGGAGATAATCTTAATTAAATACCAATGGAACTCGTTTCTGATATCCATCTCCGACTATTATAAGTACCTACTCTTGCTAATTTTAACCTAAATAATGGTAGTAAAATGTTGTTTTTGTCGTAAATATTGTATAATCTGTTAATAATGATCAAAAGTGACTGTTTTTATTTAAGTGTCTTATTGGTAAGTATCAGGGTAACCTTTAAACTTAGCTTTTCTGCGTGTATGTGCATCGTATCTCCCGGGCCCCCAGAGGGTATCCCAACAAGAAAATAATGGATCTTCTCACTTACTAATTGAACCAATTCAAAAATTATCACCAGTTAAATAAATGTTTTCTGCTGGAGATGAGGCTCTCCAAAGAATCGCCACAACGACCGCTCCTAAGCTTCCAGCATCCAGCGGATTCACTTCACCAACGGGAAGGAAATCCCTTTCATTTTGACAGATCAGCCACATTCATTGCATTATCTGCGTTGTTAAGCAGACGAATTTATTAAACCTATGAAGCAATGTATTAGAAATATCCTTAAAACTCTCGGATTGTATCTAATTGAAACTGTGTTACGCAGTTAGGGTGCTGGTGTCCATCCATGGTGAAGGACCGGCTTTCACCAGGCCACAGTCCACCTTACAGAGATAACAATAATTAAATCTTTTTCTTTCTTGTTCCAGAATGCGAGTACCAAGACACCACGACTAAACAAAGATGGATAAGCCAACGATGCATATGCTGAATGTCCAGGAGAAAGGCGGACAGACCAGGAAAGCCAACCAGTATATCGCTGCTGTTGCAGGTATTGGATTGACCTTATGCGGGTTGCAGACCAAGAGCTAAGCTAAGTTAGTTTAGCTTAGCTCGCCTATATGATGTAGTTTTTCGGCCTTTTCTATTTGGTTTATCGTATTAATCTTCTTGTAAGATGATAATTATCACGTGATAAGAAGATGAATATGATAAGCCAAATAGAAAAGGCCGAAAAACTACATCAGATATGCGAACTAAGCTAAACTAACTTAGCTTAGCTCTTGGTCTGCAACCCGCATTATTATCTAAGCTAGCTTCTTCTATCGTGTCGATGGCACTTTATATTTCGTTAGTCCAGCCGTCATAGTCGTGTAGTTCGTGTTATACTTAGTTTATTTATTTTATTATTTATTTTTTATTTAATACTTCAAGCACATAAATGTACAGAGGCGGACTTAATGCCATAGGCATTTTCTACCAGCCAACCTTTGGGTGATGCAGAGATAAACAGTGGTAGGTGCAATCATTAAAATTGAGGAATAAATATTTTAAATATAAAGATACGCATAAACCTATTAAAACTATGAATATAATATATACCTAATTACATATATATATAAGCACAAATAAATATACATAAATACGTAGCATGAATATACTTAGTAAGATTATATGAGACAAACAATGAGAAAATATTACCGTTGTGATGATACTGCCTCTTCTTGCGAATGTGCTCACGAGCCATAACTTAGTTCTGGCGTTTTTACCCTTTAAAAAGTCAATTGGCAAAATGAGGTGAGTTCTGGTCTGGACTCGAGTCGAGTTCTAGATTGCAGATACGAATCTGTGAAAAACGACAGGGTTCTAGCCATAATATAGATACTCCTAGATACTTCGCGTGCCAAAAATCGCACCAACTTACGTTCAAAAATTGTAAGCCGCCACTATGGCGCTCAGTCCTGTGTATTGTTGGCTGGGTGAGCGTGAGTGAGAAAGAGCGCTTGTGACGTCATAGTAGGTATTTAAAAAAAATGGCATGCTTGGTTTTCATACAGATCGTGATACTTGCGTTATCTAGGGCTATCTATATCTGTGGTTCTAGCCTTCCGCAATCATTTGAAACGACAAAAACAGTATTTTTCGACTTTTAAAACGTTCTGGCATGATTTGCTGGCACGTGGACGTGAGTTCAGAACTATTCCTGAAAAGTATCAGGAACTGTAGAACTCAGCCGCTTGCGAGAAGAACTCACATTTGTTTTTGATCTGCTGCAAAATGATCTGCTACGGGAAGTTGGCAGATCATTTAGCCAATTGACTTTTTTTAAGGTAAAAACACCAGATCTATTTCTAAAAAGTATCAGAAACTGTAGAACTCAGCCGCTTGCGAGAAGAACTTATATTTATTTTTGATCTGCTGGACAATGCTCTGCTAAGTTCACTCACAAAAGACCTCACAGACTGACTTTCGCGATCCTCTGCTTCCGTCTTCCAGTTTTACGGAATCTATCCAATTCGTCCCACTCCTTCATGGGTTTCCGCTGCCTCGTCTCGCTGTCTCAGGCTACCAGCTCTGAGATGGGCTCACAGTATGTCCCCCAAGCGGCAGACATGTCCTTTCCAGTCCCATCTGAGTTGGGCAGTCTTTTGAGACTTTTGAACACATATTAGGCTCTAGACAGACGGACCGCATTTCAACTGCAATCCAAACCGCAAATTGGACGTAGTTATGCAAAAAGGATCCAACCCACAACATGACCGAAAATGAGTTAAGTAAGTATACCAAACTGCTCGTCAAGGTCTATATTTTCGATTAGCAAAAACAATCCAAGTAAAATACGAATTTTTAATGTCAAAATATTCGTATTTTACTTGGATTGTTTTTGATAATCGAAAATATAGACCTTGACGAGCAGTTTGATTTACTTAACTCATTTTCGGTCATGTTGTGGGTTGGATCCTTTTTGCATAACTACGTCCAATTGCAGTTTAAATGCAGTTGACACGATTCGCAGTCGTGTCAACTGCATTCAAACTGCATCCGAACTGCAAATTGCGGTTGGATTGCAGTTGAAATGCGGTCCGTCTGTCTAGAGCCTTACACTGAATATCGATATTACTTGTGTTAATATTATACTTACATCTTTATTCTCGCTGGCTGGCGCTATGGCTCTGTGTGCGTGTTTTTGCGTCATGTTCCTCGCCGCAAATAAATGTATTTTATTTATTTTCTTCTCTGGTTGGGCCGTATGTTAAGTGATATGAACAGACACGAAACTCGCTCACGATCTAACTATAGAATTACGTAAATAACAATACGCACAGGCACATAGGCTGTCTATTGTTATGTACCTACATATTCCTGCTGTTATTTGCATATCACTGTTACTTGTTCGGTAAATGGCAGCCATTGTTTTAATTGACAAGGTAATGATTATGCATTGAGTTTACGTTGTTATAATAAGCAGTGCAAGTATGATCTCTGCTTACATCTTCTTGTAAAGGCACCTTCAGTGCATTGACTTTTAAATGGCAAAGTATTATACTATCAATGATAATTATTTCTGTAGGCCCGAGATTTGTGTGACAATAGGCTCGCGCTCGCCCCTATTTGATAGGTATATTATTTATTTATTTAATACTTCAAGCACAATAATGTACAGAGGCGGTCAGGCGGACTTAATGCCATAGGCATTTTCTACCAGTCCACCTTTGGGTGATGCAGAGACAAACAGTGGTAGGTGCAATCATGAAAATTGAGGAATAAATATTTTAAATATAAAGATACGCATAAACCTATTAAAACTATGAAAATTATACCTAATTACACATATATATATATTAGCATAAATAAATATCCATAAATACATGAATATACTTACTAAAAATAAATACTTAAGACAAACAATGAGAAAATATTACCGTTGTGATGATACTGCCAGCTTCTTGCGAATGTGCTCACGAACCTTAACTTTGAAGGATAATCGGTTGGTTGTCATCCTGATTTCCTGGGGGAACGCATTCCACAGAGAGATAGACTGAACGAAGAAGTAAGAGTGAATGAAGTCTGTGCGATGAGTGGGACATTGGAGAAGACGATTGTGTGACGAACGTAGATTTCTATTGTGGTTCAGTACAAATGTACTGAAAGTGGGGGGCTAGATAACCAGGGGAAGACGGAGAGTCAAGAAATGAGAACAAGGTGTTCAGCGCCCTTAGCTTAGGTATACATGGATCGAAATGTGTGTGTTACAATGAATAAATAATTAATAACTAACTATTATTAAATAACAATCAAAATTGATTTGTTCAAATCAGGCAGAGGATCAGCACTTTTCGAACGTCAAAATTACCTAAGACAGTACCCAAAAACGGCGCCCTTCGTCACTTCCTAGTGTTGTTTCGCTGAGAAAAAGAGGTGCCGCAATTAACTCCCTTTCGGAGAAAAAAACGTACTGTTACATTATGTATAATAACAATGATATCGAATCTAAGCCCCAAGCTATCAGTAAAGACCATGGTTTATATGTATAGATTTTGTTCTAAATACAATATGAGTACCTACCTACCATACTTAACTAATGTAATAAACTTTGCTTATCCGCATTATGTAAAACAATGAAAATTACACATCGTTTCTATCGTTCAACGTTTATTTTTGTTAAAGAACAAAAATAAACGTTATATTGACAACTATTAATGAACCAATATTGGCTGCAACGAATACTCTATTTTTACGATGACCACAATATCTTGGCATGTCAGGGTGGCGCCACTTACTGTGACAAATGTCAAAGAAATGTTCAAAATACAGTACATTTTACAATTTAGTTCCATTTTTATCCGCGGGCCAAGTTTTAATAGAGTTTGTAACCCGAAGCGTGACCCCATTTGCCATTTCGAGTGAATTATGATCATGAATGGATTCTGATATCATTATTTATATTTATTAGATGAATCATGGGTGTTGCTCTATAAAGGACGTGTAAATTAATTTAATTGTTTGAACTTTAATGGTTTGTAATGGTGTGGGCAGTGCCAAAGATCTGTAACAACAACTAACTGATTAAGAGCCTACACTACCTCAGCTAAAATTCACTCTTTAACTCGCTCGCACGATACTGCTCGCGGACTGAGTGAGAGCGAGACAGAGCGCGGTGCTAGGCGGCAGGCAGCGCCAATAGTTTAGGTATTTGCTTTTTACGGTGAAAATAATGGTAATTAAAAAAAAGTAAATAACATAAGACCTGCTTTATAGTTAGTTCGGTTAGTATACAAAGTTTCATGTTCTAATTTGAAGTATTCTTTGAATACCAGCGGTTTATTGTTCGGTTTAGAGGTAACTTTGGAATTTTTTTCTATCGAGAAAATTTTATGAAATCGTGTTTTCGTCTAACATAAGCCCTAACATTAATCCTCAACTTTACCATATATTTATTTCAAAATTAATGCTGCAGTATTTTCGACATAACGGAGGATCATGCTAAGCCATTTGAGGTAGTATAGGCCCTTAATAAGTAACACTTTAATGACAGCTTACGTGGAATATCTCTACACATTATCGTCTATCAATCAATCCAAGAAAATTCTAATTTGTCAAGGGGGATGCGCTAGGTAGCCCGCGTAATTCAAATTAACTATTGAATGAGTATATTTCATGAAATATCAATTAATGCGATAATATGTACTTTGAGGCTTGTATTGATGATTTTAATAATTATAATTCTGTAAAGTCATATTTTTTACGCTCGTGAATCATATTTTAATTAATATTCAATATGACACTGACCTGCATAAGTGCATATTACAAAAAAACTAAATAAAATTTGATTTTTGCGGGCTACCCTAAACTAACGAAACGATATTCAGGAACGTCAAACAATAAATGACAACACCTAGCAAAAAACGCCTGATAGTTTTATTGAGATTGAAATGAAATATAGGACCTCATTCTCCGCTGAGGAGTTTGTTGCGCCACTTCTTCTTCCCAAAGCACTAGAAGTGGTGAAGGGCGGGCGTTTTAGGGGTCCGTCTTATGTAATTTTGACGTTCAAAAAGTGCTGAATCTCAGCCAAATTTGAATAAATGTCTTTTGGTATTGATTCAAACTCAAAGCATTTATTTCAATTAAACCATTTACACGCACATTTGAACTGTCAAAGAGTCGGTCGGTCAGAAAATACGAAGCTAGTTGCCCATTCCAAAGCATAGTTGGTACCTAATGAGAAGAACGGACAAGAAACTCCATGGACACTCATTAATTTACCTTTTCATTAAACTATAATCTTATCCACAGCGGCAATCGCTGCCGTGGCGGGCGGCACAATCCTTGCGTGGACATCTCCAGCGCTGCCTCAACTCGAGCCGTTCAAGAATGTGACCGTCGTCAACAGCACAGCTGCCAATGCAACGGCACTCAACTCAACAGCCGGAAATTTCATCTACATCAACTCGTTGGGACAACCCGCTGACTTCTTGCTAGACACTAAGCAAAGTAAGTGGTGATGAGATTTTTACCCCATAACCTAGCATCAAACGTAGACCACGACTAATAGAGAACTATGGAAGGAAAAGACAGTCATGTCCCATACAGCTCTTTTCGGTCACAGAATCTTCAAAGCAGTTACAAGTTGTCGCAGTTTCGTAACTGCTACGAAACATGGTGTCTGTGTGGGGTTTGGTCTTTAAGTGTGGTAATAAGTTCGCACACAATTTGACCGGAAAACATTTCAGTAACTATATGTAGTCTTTGTGTTCACACGTTAGACGTTTTTTAAACACTTTGGGTCTTCAACAAAAACTTAGCCACTTGTTCAACGTGTTCTGATGTCAGTGTTACGTCAAAGTCAATATAATTATGTCGTGTTTATATGGTGTTTAGCTTAAACAATTGTTAAACACTGTTTTGTGGTACTTATCAAAGTTAGTGTTCGGTTTGTAACATGCGTACCTACAGTCGAGTGAAAATGTGTAGGTAAGTAGCGGTGTGGTCACTAGTACTAGAATACTTATTTACACGAGGTGTAATGATACGTCATTGTTACAGAACAATATATTGCTAAAATGTGAATAAAAAGTCATAGAATATTTTCTCTTTAATTACTGAACAATTTTACGTAAATTTATTTCGGATAACTCATTGATCCATAATTCCATACAGTAATTTAAACTTAAACTAAATAAATAAATAAAATTGAATTGAATTAAAAATTAAAAAATAAATATTAAAAATTAAAAATACAATTAAAAATTAAAAAAAAATACAATTCAAATACATTCAAATCACTCGTTTAATAAAGGATCTCCATATCGGAGAAGAGATCCTATCAGCTACAGTCTTCAGAATTTCGTTGCAGCTACCCCGCATTCTGGCAAATCGCGGCGGAGCGGACCGACCTCCGGCGCGATCTCATGGCGGCATGGAAAGAGCGACTGTCGCAACCCAGCGCAGGGCACGCCGCGATAGCGGCGGTAAGACCCCTCTTTGAGGAGTGGCTAGAGAGGCGCCACGGCGCCCTCACCTACCGCCTGACGCAGGTCCTCACCGGACACGGGTGTTTCGGGAGGTACCTGCACATTATCGGGCGGGAGGATACGCCCGGGTGTCACCACTGCGAGGGTCGCCCGGAGGACACGGTGGAGCATACGGTGGCGGTATGCCCCAATTGGGCGGAGCACCGCCGTGTTCTCGCAGAGGCGATCGGCGGCGGCGGCGACCTCTCGCGCCCGGCCCTGGTTCAAGCCATGGTCCGGGGCGAGAGGGAGTGGGAGGCAGTCACCTCCTTCTGCGAAGCAGTCATGCTAGCGAAGGAGGTGGCGGGACGGCTGAGGGAGAGGGCCTCACGTCCCAGCCGCCGCGGGAGACGCCCCGGGCGTCGGGAGCCGCGAGACGACTCCCGGCCACCGTAGGCGCGGGCCTGCGGGCGGAGAGTAATGGGTAACTCTCCGTCCGATCAGGGCCAGGCCCGTGCCGGACGGCGCGTACGTGTTCCACGCGCGCCTCAAAGAGATGTCAGCAGCAAGGAAGGGGCCCGAAAGGGCCGAAGCCTGCCGGGGCAGCGGGATTGTCCGAAAGGGTTACCGCTACCCCGGAACACAAAGGGCTAAGGAAGGAACACGGGTGGGTTTTAGTCAGTAAGAGTCTGACACTCCCTTCTGCTCCACCCAGAGCGGGAGGGGTCATTGGATGATTTCCCATCCACAAAAAAAAAAAAAAAAAAAAAAAAAAGGGATACAGTTATACTACAAAACTATTGTTACATTGTATTGGTAAACTATTGTTTACATTTTACTACACAGGTTGAATTACAATTATATGGTGGCGCATTGATAAATTTCAAACTATTTGAACAAATTACACAAAGAAATTCATTTGTACAGAGGTCAGCACATCAAGCTACCCCAATCTGTCAGATTTCCTTGATAGATTTTCAACTTTATCACAAAGGAATAAGGTTTATATTCAATTGGGAATATTTGACAGATTGGGGTAACTTGATGTGCTGGCCTCTGTACAATAAAACCCAATGAGTGTATAAATAAAAACTTACGTTGACAAAACAGTGATGGTTGTTTTCTACTTATAATTTTTTTTATTTTGAAATTTCACGTCGTAGATCAAAAAGCGATCGAACAAAATGGTCACCACTGTTTTCAAAACGGTGAAGGAAAACACCGTGAGGAGACCGGCATGTTCTAGAATCAAAAATTTGAAGACTTGTTTGTGACATCCACCAACCCGCACTGGGTGGTGGATTATGGCCCACTCCCTCTCACGGTGAGTGGGCCTGTGTCCCAGCAGTGGGAACATTATAGGCTGATTGTGTTTTACAATCATCTTCATTTATTTCCAATCTATTTAGTGAGAAATGATGTGCTGCATCATGTCTTCGTTTTTCCATAAAATTAAGAAGCAGGTTCAAAAACCTTCTGTTAGAAAAATCCTATGACATACCTAACACACAACATTATTCTGACTTGTGTGAAATAACTAGATTTTTTCCTATTCACTTTGACATTTTCAAACTCAAAGTCAAAGCATTTATTTCAAACGTTTGAACGTCAAAAATTACATTAAAATCGAATTGATTCTAGCCCCTTCCAAAAGGTAGTTTTCGTATGGAGAAGAATAGGCAAGAAACTCCACCGTTACTCTTTTATAATGTTTTACAATATTTTATTAAAGCGGCCCGCCCCAGTTTCGCAAGGGTGCATTCCGAAATTTTCTTTCAAACAAATTTTGTCCTGGCAATATTCACAATAAAATAATATTGCGATTATAAATTGAGATATAAACTATTCTATCTTTCAAGTTGGATGAAACTGCACACAGTGTGCAAAATGTTATTCTTATTGAAATCGTTTCAGTAGTTTAGGAGTCCATTGCGGACAAACAACGTGACACGTAATCACTACATAGTATAAAAAAGTCGCTTTCTCTGTCCCTATATCTCTATGCATGCTTAAATCTTTAAAACTACGCAACGGATTTTGATGCGGTTTTTTTAATAGATAAAGTGATTCAAGAGGAAGGTTTGTATGTATAATACATGTATAATAATAGTAGAGAAACACTGATAATTTTAGAGGTTTCTAATGTGGTGTCGTAAATAAACCCTTTTTTGCGCTTACATTGCAAACGCTGGCTGAACCCTATGAGATACATCAAAATAATGTACTACAGTATTGTACACCTTAAAAAGGTCTAAAAAAAAGTCCGCGATGGTATATGTCTATCTTTTAGGGAGAACCCACAATAACCATTTTTTTTCCTTTACTTTTTACGAGAAATGATGGCTTATTTACGAAGCGATTTTAAGCAATACAGCATTAATCCTTATCCAATTAAGTACCTTAAATACATTGTGCATTTAATATAAGATCAATATGGCCCTTTACAGCACGTTATTTAAATTAATATTTTCGAAGATATTACAGATTTAAAATGCAGGTACAAAGTGGTTGCTGCGGTATCGGCGGCAGGGGCTGGCGGCAAGTAAAAAAAAAACATTAAATTAAAATTATTAATTATTTAATTAAATTTATTAAATTGCATTCCACCCGTGCGAAGCCGGGGCGGGTCGCTAGTTTATATATATTAAGAAGAAGACGTGAAGACGATGCAACTAAAATAAAATTACTATACCACAAATAGGTAAAATAATTAAAAATGAAACCATGACATACTTATAAATTAATTAGGTAGGTATCTGATGGATACATGGTGCTTACATACTTACATACATTGTAAAAGTACACGATTTTCATTAAAAAAAATAATAACAATAAGACAGGCTGTGAGTTAAAGTAATTAAGTAATTACAGAATGTAAATCAATGTTAAAAAAAGAATAAATTTTACGGTTAAATTAGCAACCAATTTGATTTTATTTTACATTTTATTTTTTACTAGCTGACCCCGCAAACATCGTTTTGCAAAAAAAAAAATAGATAGTAGCTGATTCTCAGACCTACTGATTATGCATATAAAATTTCATAAAAATCGGTCAAGCCGTTTCGGAGGAGTATGGTAACTAACACTGTGACACGAGAATTTTATATATTAGAATACGAGTAATGAGTCGACGACATTATGCTGTAGTATATTTTAATTTTTAAGTACTAATTTGTAATGTTAATTGCTTTGAATAATGGATAAATTTATAATTATTTGATGTTTGACTATTTATATTTGTGCGCGGTTGAGGCAAAACATGACTGTTGCCATGTGTATAGTGGTATACTCATGTTGTTTCAAATTATCTTATTATCTTATCTCATGCATCTTTATAAATCGCCATCTCAGTATACATATCGACGGTTGAAAGGCTAATTGATCTAAGCGACATTTTGTAAAACTTGTAGTAGGACAGATTAAAGTTTTTTTTTTAATTAAAATATTCATAGACATATAATATATAAATATTCATAGATAGTTCTTATTTATGAATATTTTAATTAAAAAAAAAACTTTAATATGTCCTACTGCAAGTTTTACAAAATGTCGCTTAGATCAATTAGCCTTTCAACCGTCGATATTGTAAAAAGGCTTGTGGCTAAATAATAACAGTCGCACTGTTCAATCGATCAGGTTAAGAGCCTACACTACCTCAGCTAAAATTCACTCTTTATCTCGCTCGAACGATACTGCTCGCGGACTGAGTGAGAGCGAGACAGAGTGCGGTGCTAGGCGGCAGGCAGCGCCAATAGTTTAGGTATTTGCTTTTTACTGTGAAAATAATGGTAATTAAAAATAAATAACATAGGACCTGCTTTATAGTTAGTTCGGTTAGTATACAAAGTTTCATGATCTAATTTGAAGTATTCTTTGAATACCAGCGGTTTATTGTTCGGTTTGGAGAACTTTGGATTTTTTTTCTATCGAGAAAATTTTATGAAATCGTGTTTTCGTCTAACATAAGACCTAGCATTAATCCTCAACTTTACCATATATTTATTTCAAAATTAATGCTGCAGTATTTTCGACATAACGGAGTATCATGCTAAGCCGGTAGTATAGGCCCTTAAGATACGCTTGCCGCGGCCGCGGTTGGTCCGTGGATGGGTGATCATCTTTAGATGCCAAAACTCCTCCCTGTCTCGGAAAGCACGTTTTAAGACGTTGCTTCCGGTTGTCATTCGTGGATCTTCAATTGACAGTCGTTACGGTTAATCAGATTCAGATGGCCGAAAGTCTAACAACCAGACTTACTAAGGGGTATCGTATTACCCAGTCATTGGGTTGTGGAGGTTAGATAGGCAGTCGCTCCGTGTAAAATATTGGTATTCAGCTGCATCCGGTTAGACTGGAAGCCGACCCCAACATGGTTGGGAAAAGGCTAGGCAGATGATGATTTCACATATACATATTCTTTTCCTCTGGCCTTAGCATCCTTCACAAAATCCATGATCTATCCTTTTTTTGATGTTCCTCTATTATTAAAGACATAATCCCTCTCAATGCCTCTATGAATAGGTAGTAAAAGGGTAGAAAAAATATCTCAAGATAAAGGTCTCAAGATTAATACGTCCTTCTGACTCCCCAGGAATTAACGCACACCACCAAATCCCCAATTAGAATATTATGTTACATACAATCATAATAAAAGATGAGAGTTGCCGAAAATCGAGCTGAGTGGCGTCCTTTTCGGATAAACACTGAAAATCAGCGCTGTGCTGCACAGCATCATGCTGAGTGGAAGCCTTCTTGTTACAATCATGACGTGTAACACGTTGTCCGCCATGTCAGGCACTGGTGCCTGACAGACGTGGATCGGTTGGGGCCGTGTCAGGCACCAGTGACTGACGCAAACATATGTGATTCAAATGATCTCAGGGAGCTGTCAGGCACATTTAGCGCGTTTTAACATTTATGCTTTATTTTTTATTGTAACAACGGAAAACAAAATATAAACGACATTTAATATCATTTAAGTCAATAACACAACAAAACAAAAATAAAAAAAAAGTCGTCTTAAAAATTATGCTCTGGCAGTTAACGTGGCAACCGTCGACTACTTCTGCTTTGTGCTCGTGAATATAGGTTTAAATTTAGCATAAATCGAGTTGAATGGTGTCAATAGGAGAGGCCTATGTCCAGCAGTGGACTGCTGTAGGCTGCTGATGGTGATGACGCCTAAAGACAAGATTGGTCCACACTAACTCAACATATAGAGGAGTAGAAAGGAGAAAGGGAGGCTTTTGCCCCGCAGTGGCCAACATAGGCTAATTACAAAAAAAAAACAACCGACTTCCAAATAAAACACTACAAAGTGAAAAATAACTTTAATTTCGGAAGTCGGTGTCATTGGGTGCGCATTTTCGTTTTTTGACGAATTGCAAAAAACTAAAGAATAAGTATATTCGCGGGCTACCTGAAGCAATCATACTTGAGGTAGCAGCGCGGTGCGGGAGGGGTGTGGTGACGTGAGAGCTCAGTGATTAGTCAACTTGCGACAACTATCACCCCTCCCGCACCGCGCAGCTACCTCAGGCAACGGCCTATAAAACATGTTATATTAATATTACAACGCGCGACGAACACACCGCGGTGGGCGTTTGGCATACCGTCTGCGATCTATTTTAGTTTGCTACACAACAAGCACACACCTCCCATTATGAATTGAACGGTCTTTATGATTGTAAACATGTGGGTATGGCAAATCCTACTAATATTATAAATGAGAAAGTTTGTGACGATGGATGGATGGATGTTTGTTACTCTTTCACGCAAAAACTACTGAACGGATTTTGATGAAACTTTACAGTAATATAGTTTATACATCAGAATAATACATAGGATAATTTTTATCCCGATATTCCCACGGGATCGAAACTTACACGGGTGAAACCGCGGGGCGCAGCTAGTAATAAACATGTTACAACTAAGGAGATGTCAAACTACTTAAAGGTAAGTTCGGCGCTGGGATAAGACCGTAAGGTGCATCCACACCGGAGTTACTTTTTGTGGAGCAACGTTTCCAAGTGTCAGTGGGCAACATCCGATAAAAAAAGTTATTTGTTGTTAGTATAATTACCGTGCTAATTGAAGAATGTTACCTAATGTTATCGTGTTGCATTCTGTTGCTCCACAAAAAGTAACTGCGGTGTGGATTCACTATTAGAAATCAAATTCCCGGCAATTTTGTAATATTATTTAACGCGGCCAACTTTGTGTTCTGTGCCATTACATTTTGCCCCGACGACCCGACGCGACGGCCAGGCAATTGTTTTTAATGAAATGGCGGTGATTTTGACTTGTACGGTCTTAACCCAGCGACGAACTTACCCCCGCACCCCACACTACTTATCAAACGTTTGTTTTAAAAGTAGGGAAAAGTTGATTACTTTTAGCCCTTTCCCAGCTATGCTGGCCGGCGTAAATATTATATTTATAGCCACTTAGCCACACACATTGATTTGTGGTGCAAGCGGGCCAAAGTTTCTGATTGGTCACAACACATCATGCTACAGAATTTTAATTAAATATTATGTTTTACCGAAGTTTCCTGAGAATTCCTTTTTGAAGTATGTATCTTACTTCTAAAGTGCTTACAACAAGACACAAGCAAAAAGGTACTTCCGAGCGCCCGTGCTCATAGGGGTCAGCGCAGACAGAGAGGAATAATTCTCGCGCGGTCTCGGGCATTTTCTGACAGACGACGCCCCGCGTGCTCGTGGCTTCTCGCGTATCTTCGAGGACGCGCGAGCATTTTTTGTCAGGTTCAAGCATTTATGCACTTTATTTCAATAATTTTAAAGTTGATTCTCGATATCCTCTCCGCTGCGCTCCTCTCTGTCTGCGTTGACCCTAACTCGATCGCATCACCGCTTCATTTCAAAAGTGTCATGTACATTTGCCCCGCACGGCCCCGCTGAATTTGCGATTTAGGTGTGCACCAATGGAATGTACTCGCCTCTAGGAGTATATGTACCGGTTTCTTTTTCAATGTACCTCTGTACTTTTGAAGAAATATGCATAAAAAGGGGGCCGTGCCAGCCAAACGTTTTCAGCACGGCCCCCGTGTAACTTGAAAAATATAAAGCGTATTAAAAAGGTTCATATACTCAAGGAATGTACTCTATTAACACGTTATATGTACCGTAACAGATATTGTGAATTCGTAATAACAAATAATATATAGATGTGGAAAGGGGGCCGTGCTGAAAAAAAAACATATAAGAAAATATCTAAAAAAGACAAAACAACCTTAGCCAAAAACTATTAAAATATAATTGATGTTTGGCAAGTAACATATGTACCGCATTGGTTTCTCATACAACTAGCAAAATTTAAAATATAAACCAATTTTAGTTTATTCAGCACGGCCCTCTATAGTTGCCTATATCTTTTTAAATATGACATGTTTGTTTACAAAATTCGACTTCCTAAATTATGTATAGGAGTACATTCGTTCCCAATAAATTGCGATTCTGCTGTATTAGTACTTTAAAAGATAAATTGGATCAAAAATATCATATAATACAACTGACAGGGTGACCATGGTTCCATATATTAGGTACATAATTATATTCTAAGGCCGCCCATTGTATGTTTTGTAGTAATAAGTGTTTTTTTTTTGTTATGTATTTTCTGGTGTACAATAAAGTATATATAAATAAATAAATAATAATAAATAATTAAATTATGTGACTACATTGAAATAAACATTCTTTTTGTACAATTTTTTTTTCTTGAAAATTAATATTAGCGATGACATCTTTTAAGGGAATTAAATCAGTTAAAACTTGTCCTGTGCGGTCGCTATTAGTCCACTGACGCTACCGTGATTTTTGAAGTAGCGCTGGTGTCGCGGTTATTTCATGTTGCGCAGTTGCGCTCGAGTGTTTATTGATCAGTCACATCTTTACGCGCACAATATACCTACAGCAGTAAATGTAAACATTGCTCCATTAATTTCAGTATTCACGTGTTTTCTACGTGTCGTTGAGCAGTGAATTCTATTTCAAGCACGGAAATGGAATGTTAATAAACAGGTAGTTGAAAGTAATCATATAATTTATTTGTACTTAAGAAACGGATTTGATATGTACTAAAATCAATTTACTTAAGTACTAGGTTTATTTAATAAAATTTAAAAATATCAAAATGTATGAAGCACCCGCTCACGGCACAGTGAAGTGTAAGCGAGAGTGTGCTAAGTCTTACACCCGTATACAATAGAAGTAATTGCTTGTTGCGTAATCATTTCTTGATTAAGTCTAAGGTTAGAATTCTTAAGTCACAAAACCTAACTTTATAGGCGTATACCTACCATAGGTATATTAGACGTTTATAAAATTAGACGTTACTTATGAGTATGACGTTACTTATGGGTATTTGCTTCAGTGTAGCCCGCGAAATACAAATTTTCATACGATTTTTTGCAATTGCAGGTCAGCGTCAGGTTGTATGTTAATCTAAATATTATGATTCGCGAGTGATCTTTGATGTTTTATAATTATGTAAAAATAATAACAATATTCTAATTATTACAGTTGCTTGAAACACTACTGTGATTACGTAGGTTGAATTAGTTGCCTGTGATTATTCCAATAATATTAATGTGATTAATGTAAGTAATATTATTGTAATATAGGTACTTCAATCGATGTGAATTGTTGGAAACGTATCTGTGATTTTTCAAAGCCTTTTAAGCTCTGTAGTGTTAGTGACACATAGTTATAGTTTTCTGTGATTAATCTATAGGTAAACGTAACTAATCTGTGAAATGTAATGAATCTGTAATTTTATTGTAATGTACGGTTCAATCCGTGTGATTTATTGGAAATATATCTGTGATTTTTTTAAGCCTTTTGAGCGAAACTTGTTGATTTGCGACCTATTACTTACTACTATTATGGGCATTTTCGTTTAAACTGCTACCTATCTTTGAAAATAGCTTACTGAAATTGTTTTGGATATTTTAGCTAATTCTTGGTTTAGTCGAATGATAAATCTTACAAATTGTGCTATGTATGTATTTTTTTTTATTATAAGGCGCTTATTTCAAATAATATATGTAAATAAATAGTAACTTAGATACGTTTTGGTCATGACCGTTACCAGGTAATAAAAAAGTCCGGAAAAAGGGCGTTACCGGTCGAACTCGAGTGTCCACTGAAGACAGATCAAAACTGACACTTCAAAAAGGCTGCTGGTGTTAACATATTTGATTTGGTGTTGTTATTTAAATAAAAAATCGGCGAGTAGTAGAAAAAAATCAGTACTAAAATGGATTCAATTTACGGTCACGGTGCAAGGACATGTCCACTTAACACATACCAAGGGGACAGAATATAAATTTTAAAATGTTATTAAATACTTGTATTATAATATTATAGAGTTTAACATGATTGAAAGCTACAAATTGATAACAAAAACTAAAATATGTGGAGTATGTAATAAGAAGCAAATAGCGAAGAAATAGTTTAACATAGGTCACATCTAAAAGAGGACAGTACTGCAAGACGTAAGATGCCACAATTCTGGATTTAATTTTGTTATTTGTTTTAAGTTTCTGTTAACAATTTAAGTAAAAAAAGAAAACTTTAGTCTTTTGCATCTATTCAATAATTAATCGATACTTCCATGTCATAAAAATGTTAGTTATTTGCAACTTGTATGTATGGGACATCCCATAAGAGGGTTGGTAGCTATTTTGACGAAAATGCCCTTATAGTTATCGTTAATACAGATTACGATATTTTTGATTTTACTAAAGATTTACTCAAATTATGCAGAAGTTTTTTATCCATTCTCACGTGGAATCACGAATCATAGGAAAACATCGTGAGGAAACCGGCATGTCCTAGAACCAAAAATTCGAAGACATGTGACATCTACCAAACCGCACTGGGCCCGCGTGGTGGATTACGGCTACCTCTCACAGAGAGGAGGCCTGCGTCCCAGCAGTTGGAATTATAGGCTGATTATGTATGTATGTGTACGTGGAATCATGGTCACCCTATCGGTTGTATTATATGATATTTTTGATTCAATTTATCTTTTAAAGTACTAATACAGCAGAATCGCAATTTATTGGGAACGAATGTACTCCTATACATAATTTAGGAAGTCGAATTTTGTAAACAAACATGTCATATTTAAAAAGATATAGGCAACTATAGAGGGCCGTGCTGAATAAACAAAAATTGGTTTATTTTTTAAATTTTGCAAGTTGTATGAGAAACGAATGCGGTACATATGTTACTTGCCAAACATCAATTATATTTTAATAGTTTTTGGCTAAGGTTGTTTTGTCTTTTTTAGATATTTTCTTATATGTTTTTTTTTCAGCACGGCCCCCTTTCCACATCTATATATTATTTGTTATTACGAATTCACAATATCTGTTACGGTACATATAACGTGTTAATAGAGTACATTCCTTGAGTATATGAACCTTTTTAATACGCTTTATATTTTTCAAGTTACACAGGGGCCGTGCTGAAAACGTTTGGCTGGCACGGCCCCCTTTTTATGCATATTTCTTCAAAAGTACAGAGGTACATTGAAAAAGAAACCGGTACATATACTCCTAGAGGCGAGTACATTGCATTGGTGCACACCTAAATCGCAAATTCAGCGGGGCCGTGCGGGGCAAACGTACATAAAGTGTCCGGTGTTTGCGATCAAAACATTTTTCAGGCATCACGCGATCAAACCGCTAGACACGCCCCCGGAAAAAATAAACAGTGTTCAAACGCATTTCACTAATCTTGTGATAATCTTATCATTGTATAAACAAGCTTCGTGCCTATTTTCTTACCAGAAATTTGGAAACAGGCTTTATTTTTCAATAATAATACCAGCGGGCAAAGGCCTCTCATAGAGACACAGCATTGATCACCACGCTTACTCAAGATGGGTTGACGATTTCAGACTTATAATACAACCTGTAACGTTAAATGCGCAAAACCTCATACACTCCAATTAGAGCATTGAATATAAAAGCATAATACAATGACCAAAACTAAACTACTAATAAATCGTGTAGATCTTAGCATTACTTTATGCATTCAAAATTGAGTCTTATTTCCCTAATGTAAGACTTAATTTTCTTTAGCTCAATCGACAACATAATTTTTGCAAAAAAAACCTATAAGTATTAAAAGTTACTGAAATCGATTCAGTAGTCAATTATGAACAAACTATTTTCAGGTTTTGCGCATTTAACGTTACACGTTGTATATTATATCTAGATGCGCCCCGCGGTTTCACCCGCATAAGTTTCGATCCCGTGGGAATATCGGGATAAAAAGTATCCTATTTCCTAATCCAGATCATGGTCTACTCATGTGCCACATCAAAATCCGTTCAGCCGTTTTAGCGTAACAAATATAAAATATTTTCTCTTAATAATATTAGTTTAGATTGCAATGACCAACGAATACGAATAAATAATAATACTAATAATAAAATAGAGAGACCAACTAGCTGTACCTACTTCTGATTCAATTACTCTATCAATCGAGTTTCGTTAATCTGTAGGGTCCTTAAAACCCCGTTCAGTAGTCCAAGACAAACATATTGTCAGGGCCTTAAGTTTGCTATTACATTATACAGGGTGTAATTGAAATCATGGGCATTATTTTAACCTAAGGCACTACTCATGATACTAATTGCATTAGGGCTACTATTACGCAAATCAAAAATATTATTAAAGCAAGTATGGAAAATCTTAAAACGTAGTAAGTCATACAAAGTATCAAATAGTTGCGCTTCTCGATAGCAAATGCGTAGGTACACTACGCCGTACGCGTCATTGGGCGTGAATTCTTTGACCCCGCCCTACTCACGTGACATTCGTAAGTTGCCAATGAATTGATTACTACATTTTTAAGGTTTTCCTTACTTGCATTAATATATTTTTGATTTGCGTATTAATAGCCCTAATGCAATCAGTATCGTGAGTAGTGCCTTAGGTTAAAATAATGCCCATGACTTCAATTCCACCCTGTATAGTGTCAAAATGGTCTATCATTGATTTCATAATTGTTGATTTTGACAAGTTTGGTAATCTACTAATATAATGGCGTCATTATGACTTTCCAATGGTCAGCCACTGACACACATTGAAAGAAATGGCATAAAATGGTAATCTCGTACATAATGACAAATGAATAAATGTAATGTTTATTCCTATTTACGAACTTCTTACTACTTCAGATTGCAAAAACTAATACGTAATATGTAAAAATATATGTTAAATGAAATCTAGCATGAAAAGTAGTAGTTTTTCTCAGACCAATGATCGACCATTATGAATTTAGCAGATTACGAACTTTTAGCAAAATGACAATGGGATGGTGTTGGAATGACGAATTTATAAAAATAGCAGACTTGGGCGTCAGGAATGCAGCCGAACAGTTTAAGCAGGATCATCGGTAAATTTGACTTATAGGATAACTGGTAAAATGGGGACGTTACTGTACAGCACTGCTAAACTCTTCGGGAATGCAGGCGTGATGATGTAGTAATTTCTATCATCATTGATTTATTTTCGACAGTGTTTGGGAGTGGTTGTCTGGATTTATTGGGATTTGGGCGAAGCCAGGAAAATGATTTGTTAAAAAATAAGTGGCAAATTCACTGCCAACTTAAATTGTTCGTTGTATCTAGTATTATAGAAACTACGAGCAGTTTAAACTGGCAGTCACAATTTACAATTTGAAATGGGGAACAGCAAATTGTGTGACAACTTGGCAAACGATTTTTCCTGGCTGTACCTGTAGCACTGAATTGCAATAGCTCGCCGGCTTTCCTTCGAAAATTCAGAATACAACAGTCTTTAATCAATTCATCATTGAAATATAATGAAACGGTTTATTGAATTTTTTTTTGCTCCGGCTTGCCTCTGTTTCACCCTTCGCCAATGCTAGTTAGTGAAGAATTTGTGGAAAAATAAAAGCGTACCGTGTCTTATAACCGCCGAACTTCGTACCGCCAGAGAATCAATAAGTCGTTCCATAAAATAAAAAATGTATCAGAAAATGAAGTATTTTTTCGAGAATGTCGGGGCAAAAGTATTTTCGTATTTTTCATACAAAATTTTTTTTTTCTTTTAGGTTTAATTTCTTATTTATTTATAATATGTATGTGCCGTTTTGATCGATGACTTGTTGCCATCTTGTGGGCAATGCCATGATCCCATTGCTGTAGAAGTTTTGAGATTTTTTATCAAAAAAATCTGACAGGTAGTTTTCACAGTGTTCTTTTGAGGTTAACTTTATGCTTCCTAAAGAGTTCTGAAATGACCGAAACAGGTGGAAATCTGATGGAGCAAGATCAGGGCTATACGGAGGATTCATCAACACACCCCAGCCAAGCTCTCTCAATTTTTGCTGAGTGGCTATAGATGAGTGCGGTCTGGCGTTGTCGTGATGAAACACCACGCCCTTCCTATTCACCAGCTCCGGCCGGTTTTTCTCAATAGCTTCTTTTAACCTCATCAGTTGTTGACAGTAGAGGTCAGAATCGATAGTTTTACCCGGCGGCAAAAGCTCATAGTGGACGATTCCTTTCCAATCCCACCAAACACACAGCATCACTTTGTTCCGAGTCAGGCCGGGCTTTGCCACGGTCTGTGGGGCTTGTCCATGCTTCGACCACGATCTTTTTTGGACATTCTTATCGTAAGTGATCCATTTTTCATCACCCGTAATCAACCGTTTAAGAAATGGGTCGGAATTATTACGTTTCAACAAAGAATCGCAAATGGAAACACGTTGCATTAAGTTTCTCTCAGTAAGATCATGTGGTACTCAAATATCAAGTTTTTTCTTGTACCCAGACTTTTGTAAATGCCGTAAAACTGTTTTGTGATCAACATCCAGCTCTTCAGTAATATCATAACTATTAATATGTCGATCTTGCTCCTCTTTTTCAAAAATGGCACTGATTTTATCCGTGACAGGGCGTCCAGAGCGAGCTTCATCCTTCACACTAAAATTTCCTGACTTGAAACTCTTGAGCCACATTTGTGCTACTCGTATTGCAATACCGCATTTGGTTCGTAAACCGCACATCTTGCTCCTCTTTTTCAAAAATGGCACTGATTTTATCCGTGACAGGGCGTCCAGAGCGAGCTTCATCCTTCACACTAAAATTTCCTGACTTGAGACTCTTGAGCCAAATTTGTGCTACTCGTATTGCAATACCGCATTTGGTTCGTAAACCGCACAAATTTTATTCGCGGCGTTCGTCGCATTTTTACCTTTTTTGTAATAAAATTTTAAAATGTACCGAATTTCTTCGTCACATACGTTCATGTTGCTTGCTTGAAAAACAATTGAGAAATGGCAGGAACTAGTTTTTTTTTTATTTATTGCATCTTTAGAATGTCAACATATAATATTATTAAAACCAGCCAGTTACATTCAGTACTGCCAAAGAGGTTTGATTACTAACAATAGATTCAAAATACGAAAATATTTTTGCCCCGACCTATTATTCTGCTATTCGGGACTAAGACAAATCTAACAAACCAAAGCTCATTAAAATCGGTTCCGTGGTTTTTGAGTTTATAAATAGTGTAACGAACCCGACATTGTTTTATTTTAGATAGATAATGGCCCCGATTCTGTTGTTCACAAAATAAACTAAATTTAAGTCCAGTGCATCTTTTTCTTTCTATTTAATTATGAAAAGGACAGAAGATAAATATTAGTTTAGTCCTGTTAAATTAGTCAGCGCCTGACGTAAATTGACGTATTTTTAGTAGTCATTTTTTTAATCTCGTCTAATTTGTCTATGGATTATCTAATTTGACAGGACTAAACTAATATTTATCTTCTGTCCTTTTCATAACGAAATAGAAAGAAAAAGATGCACTGAACTTAAATTTAATTTAGTTTGTGAACAACAGAATCGGGGCCAGTGAGTATCTAATAAAACTATTCTTACTAGTTACTGGATAAACTAGAATATCAAGCTAGAATGAAATGCAAATAAATTCAACGTGACAGAGACAGAAAATGGAGAATGTAGCAATGATATAAGTGTAAAAAGGTGGAATGTAGTCTGTTTTCTTGTTTTGTTTAACATATTTAGATCAAGGCGTGAAGGTCAAATTAAAGAATGTAACTCCGTGTTTAAGCGAAAAAAATGCGGTCGGAGAGACTTTTGCTGGCCTATTTCCTCCTCTAAAATGGGACCAATTTAAAAGATATTTCATAAACTGAATGGATAGGATATATAATGTATCTCAATATTGCCTTTTTTCATTAATAGTTGTCAAATTTGCACACTAGACACTACATTTGTTGACAGCGGTTTAAATCGGCATTTTTGAGGGTTCTACTGTTTATAAAAATAATGTATTAACAAAAAGGAAAACATAGGAACATACAAGAAGTTAATATTTATTATTCTGTAAAAAAATCATAGTGGTAATTAAAAAAAAAATTAAAAAAAATAAGACCTGCTTTTTTTTTTTTTTTGTTCGATTAGTATACAAAGTTTCATGATCTAATTTGAAGTTTTTTTTGAATACCAGCGGTTTATTGTTCGGTTTGGAGGTAACTTTGGAATTTTTTTCTATCGAGAAAATTTTATGGAATCGTGTTTTTGTCTAACATAAGACCTAACATTAATCCTCAACTTTACCATATATTTATTTCAAAATTAATGCTGCAGTATTTTCGACATAACAGAGGATCATGCTAAGCCATTTGAGGTAGTATAGGCCCTTAATGATACAAGAATACATAGCGATTTGATCCTATTCTTGACTACCGCCAATCCGTCTTGAGCAAGCGTGGAGATCAATGCTCATCATGCCATCTCTGTATGAGAAGTTGCCTTTGCCTTGCAGCGGATAAGACCCAAGAAAAAAAAATCATCTTTATTTATTTTTTGTTTTATTATGTTTAGATATCGATACCCAATACGTCTGCGGAGTTTCGCTAGCTAATTTAATTTGACCCGGTATACATAAACACATACACATACAAATAAATTAAATTGAAGAGTCTGTTTGTAATGTCAAAATAACAGCTAATTACTAAATGCATTATGAACTATGATGTACTTCGAAAAAAAACAATTTTTTAAACATTTTGTCTGGTTGTCTTTTTGTTCCGGCTAATCTCCGAAACGACTAGACCGATTTTAATGAAATTTGATATTTGGATATTTTGAAACTGAAGGAAGGACATAGGCTTTTTATCGACATACCATGCGGGCGAACCCCCAGGCGAAAGCTAGTTTAACATAGTTTTGGCAAAAGTTTCGACATACAATATGTCAGCATTGAGAAATGGTACAAAACTATTTCAAATATACATGTACTTACTACCTAGTGCTAATGCTTATGACGTCATAGACAAGAACACTTGTAACAAGAGATGACCACAGACTAATATATAATAGATAGACCTAGATAACGCAAGTATCACGATCTGTATGAAAACCAAGCGTGCCATTTTTTAACTACCTACTATGACGTCAGAAGCACTCTTTCTCACTCACGCTCACACAGCCAGCAGTACACTGAGTACACAGCCTATCGATTCTGTAAAAATCTCACCGTGATAACATAGGTGAAGTGAGCGTGAAGTAAACTATCAATGGAGGCAATCCCTAACATCAGGTGGAATGACAGCTCACTTCACCTTAGTTTTCACGGTGAGATTTTTACAGAATAGCACTGCTGCAGTGCGATTCTGTAACCATCTCACCGTGAAAACTTAGGTGAAGTGAGCGTGGAGTGAGCTGTCAGTGTCATCCTGATGCTAGGGATTGATACTCTGGACAGCTGACTTTAAGCTCACTTCACCTAACTTTTCACGGTGAGATTTTTACAGAATCGATCGGCTGAACTGAGCGCGAAAGTGGCGGCTACGTAAGCTGGTGCGATTTTTGGCACGCGAAGTAGTTGCTCTTGCGTTATCTAGGTGTATCTAGTATATCTGTGGAGATGACTTATAGGTTAATAACCCTATTAAATAAAGAGTAAAATCATCATCACATCTATATCTATATATCTATACTTAATATTATAAAGCTGAAGAGTTTGTTTGTTTGTTTGTTTGTTTGTTTGTTTGAACGCGCTAATCTCAGGAACTACTGGTCCGATTAAAAAAACTCTTTCAGTGTTAGATAGCCCATTCATCGATAAAGGCTATAGGCTATATATCATCACGCTAAATCCAATAGGAGCGGAGCACCAATGAAGAATGTTTCAAAATCGGGGTATTTTTTTCCTATTGAGAGCTTCCGCTGCGTGCGCTGCGTGAACGGTTAAAGTTTCGCAAAAATCATGTATGACAGAATTGTTCCTCTTTAAAAGCTTTAAAAAAAAGTCCGCGACAGCATATGTCTATCTTTTAAGGTTAGCTCACTATAACCTCTTTTATGCTAACCAAATTTGTTCTAAAATAATGCATTATTTGCGAAGGTGTTTTTATAAACATGGTATTAATCCTTATCCAAATAAATACGTTATTCATCACATGTATTTAATTTTGAACAAAATTGCCTCTGACATCATTTGATTTCAATGTATATCTTAGGAGATATCATAGTTTTAAAATAATACTAATAATAAAGCTGAAGAGTTTGTTTGTTTGAAACACGGTTTGAAAGCTCTAAATCTCTGGAAGTATTGGTCGCATATATAAAAATATTTTTGCGTTTGATAGCCCAGTTCTTGAGGAAGGCTATGTTCTATTAAACTTGACGCTAGGACCCTCAGGAGTTTAGCAAAAGAAAAAAAAGTCTGAAGTTTTCGTCAAGCGAAAACGAAGTAATAGCGCAGGTCGGCGACACGTTGCGACGGGGTGGGTCGGGGAAACAAAAAAAATTTACGCGGACGAAGTCGCGGACAGAAGCTAGTACTAATAATAAAGCTGAAGAGTTTGTGTGTTTGAACTTGATAATCTCTGGAACTAATGGTCGGATTTGAAAAACTCTATTTGCACTTGATAGCCTAATTCTTAATGAAGGCTATAGGCTATATTAACAGCATGCTAGGGCCCTTAGGAAACGAGCAAAAAGAAAAAGAGTCAAAAAGGAAGTGAAGACGAAGTAATAGCACGTGCAAGCGATGCGATGCGACGAGGTGGGCCGAGGGGAGACACACGGACGAAGTCACGGGCAGAAGGTAGTCCTGTGATAAAGGGCACTCAACTGACGCTATCTGGCAGGCCCCCAGCTTACGTGACAGTAATGCGTATGACCGAAAGTGTCACGATACGCCTTTGTGTGTTTACGATGGCACGTCATTTGAATGTATAGTAAAAATAGAGATGTAGACATGTAATTTGCAAACATAGTCTTCTGCATCAAATTAATTTTATTTTATTAACCGACTTCAAATCAGGAGGTTCTGTATTCGACCCGTATGTATGTATGTTTGTATGTCGGCGATTTTCTCAAAAACTAATGAACCAATTTTGATAGTTCTTTCATTAATGTAATCTACATACTTTTAGGAAGGTTTTAGTCTATACTTCTATACTAATATTATAAAGAGGAAAGGTTTGTATGTATATTTGTAACGAAATAGCTCAAAAAGTACTGGACCGATTTAAAAATTCTTTCAACATTTAAATGCTACATTATCACTGATTAATATAGGCTTTTTTAATTGCAAGAAAAAAATAAAATGTTTAAAAAAATGAATGTCCACCCGTGCGAAGCCGGGACGGACCGCTAGTATATAATAAATTAGGTAATTATTCTTATGTACGAAGTTATAATATACAACTAAAAAGTGAAAAATAAAAATGTTTTTACAAAAAAACAACCGACTTCCAAAAAACACAACAAAGTGATAAATAATTTTAATTTCGGATTTCGGTGTCAAAAAACGAAAATGGGGAACCAACGACACCGACTTCTGAAATTGCCTACCCTTTCGGAGATAACATGCGATATCATGCAGTTTAGAAGACAGGAGAACGCTGCAGATCATCGATATGTGCAAAGATCCCTTAAAATTCCCCATTGAAATACGTCAGGGAATTACTTTAACCAATTCGTCGTCGGAAATAACATTCCCGGTACTAAATATTTATTCAGATCTTCTTGATTCCAGGTTCCTTAGTATCTTCAATCCTTGCCATCGGGGCGGCGGTCAGTGCTCTCCCCGTGGGTATGCTAGCTAACAAGATTGGCAGAAGACCTACCGTGCTCGTACTGTCCGTGCCGTTCTTACTCAACTGGTTGCTGACTATCTTCGCCAATGGCGCTGGCATGCTGATTGCAGCGAGATTCTTCGCTGGACTGGCTACCGGTAAGTCTTTACCTTCTTAAGGCGTGAAATAACAATATTGTATTTTTATCACACGAAGCGACGCAGGCTTTACTTGTGGTTTCCAAGTCTACAAACACGTCACGGTGTGAATGTGTGTGTAAGCGCAGGAGCTCTCGGTACAGTCCGAAGTCGGAAATATGTTTTTATGTGTCCACGCGACTCGTCTTCGCAGCGTGTTTGTACACATGGTTACCACAAGTAAAGCGCGCGTCCCTACGTGACTTAGAAACACTGTAATAGATCTGCGCTGACAGACAATGCACAGCTTAAATATTTGGGTCTACATATAACAGTATCGCTATTGGTTCATAGACCACTTTTGATCAGCCTCCTTTTGCACAAGATGTGACCATATGCGAGACAGAGCCACAGAGCTGAGGGGCAATTCTCGTAATTTTTAAGAACGTTCACAGTCTGATCTCAGTCTCAATCTGTCAAAAATACTTCAAATTTCCCTACATTTTGACATTTGTTTGTCGCTGAGATGAGACTGCGACTAGATTTTGAACGTTTTAAATTACGAGAATTGGCCTACTGGTTTTCAGCGACAGCCAGCGTTGAAGTGATGACGAATAACTCCTGACTTTCGCAGCTCCACCTAAAAAGTTTACTTCTGTTTCTAGGTGGTGCTTGCGTAGCAGCTCCCATGTACATCGGCGAGATAGCAGAGACCTCCATCCGAGGATCTTTGGGCGCCTTCTTCCAGCTGTTCCTGACTGTGGGTATCCTGTTCACCTTCGTGGTCGGCGGCTGGACGCATTGGAGAACCCTGTCTATCATATCTGCTGTCTTCCCAGTTCTGCTGGTCGCCGTGTTCTGGTGAGTAACCTTAATGAAATAGCAGATAACTGCACTAGAATGTTAAAAGAAATCCAAAAACGCTTTCGGTTTCAAAAAAGGGATGGTGCTATTTATCCTGTATAACTCCATTTCTCTCTCACACTGGAATCCTTGACTCAGGTATAGTCTAGTCCTAATGTCCAGGGGCCCAAGTCTGCTATTTTTATAAATTCGTCATTCCAACACGATCCCATTGTCATTTTGCTAAAAGTTCGTAATCTGCTAAATTCATAATGGTCGATCATTGGTCGGTCAATGGTCTGAGAAAAATTACTACTAAATTTCATTCTAGATTTCATTTAATATATATATTTACATATTACGTATTAGTGTTTGCAATCTGAAGTAGTAAGAAGTTCGTAAATAGCAATAAACATTAGATACATTTATTAATTTGTCATTATGTACGAGATTACCATTTTATGCCATTTCCTTCAATGGAGTGTCAGTGGTTGACCATTGGAAAGTCATAATGACGCCATTATATTAGTAGGTTACCAAACTGGTCAAAATCAACAATTATGAAATCAATGATAGACCATTCTCACACTATTGTAATAGCAGACTTGAGGCACAGGGCTAACTGTCTCACTGTTCCAAGTGTGGTTACTGAGTTTGGGTTCGTGGGTTCGATTCCCGGGACGGTTAAAGTGTGTAACGTTACAGCTAGCCCTTCATGAAAATGTCAAGGCGAACGGTAGACCACAAGTGTGATTTGGGTTTTTCCTTTAGAAAATCCTCGGTACCAGTCCAGAGTTTATATTAATTTATTGGATTTAATGTCTCAATTTGTCGTAGGTTTATAAAATTGATTGGTTTAACAAAATGTCTAATTCCTAGGTTTTTACATTTTATCGATAGTAGTAAGTGTGCTTACATTGATTAGAAACTTAATACTTCCTGAGTTAGTAGTGTTTGCAGCTAAAAGTGGCCTGTAAACAACTCTTGATTTGTACTGCCACAATAATATCCTAAGTTCTTCGTACATCAAGCTTTTACAATCTGTCATATTTCTTTAATAGATTTTCAACTTTATCGCTAAAGCATTAGTTTCAAAGTTGATTGGTATAATTTGACATTTTCGGGTAGCTTGATGTGCTGGCATCTGTACATAGGTAGTTTCGGATGGAATTAGTTTAGCGTTACCTTCCTTTGCACTTTTCAAATCTCAGTTGGTCTCAGGGAGGCAGTCAGTGCAGGGGCATCGAAGCACAAATTGTAACCATGAATTCAGTACCTACATGATTCGAGACCTAGCGTAGAAATGTTACGTAGGTTATCAAAAAAAAAATCACAGTTTCAAAGAAAAGTGCAATATCTACGCGGTCAAAATCTATGGAACGCCAAATCCTCACATCCTACTTATCACACTAATATTCTATAGGCGAAGGTTTGTGAGTGTGTGAGTGTGTGTGTGTGTGTGTGTGTTTATATGTTTGTTACTTCTTCACGCTCAAACGGCTGGACCAATTTTGATAAAATTTGGTATGGAGGTAGCCGACATCCTGGATTAACATATAGGATACTTTTTATCCCCATATTCCCACGGGATCAAAACGTATGCGGGTGAAACCGCGGGGCGCAGCTAGTTACCTATAAACGCGAATTTTTGTGAGGATGGATGGATGGATGGATGTTTGTTCCTCTTTCACGCAAAAACTACTGAACGGATTTTGATGAAACTATACAGTAATATAGCTTATACATCAGAACAACACATATAATACTTCTTATCCCGATTTTCCGACAGGATCGAAAATTATGCGGGTGAAACCGCGGGGCGTTGCTACTATAGATAGTGCAATCCACGAAGACGCGCCCCACTCTTCTTCCGAATCGTTAGTGTTTATCGCTAGTTAATTCCATTAGTGTTTTAGTTCTTTCGATACACTCTAATTACCCAATAATAATAATTCGTGTGTATTTACAAAACTAAAACACTAGCGGAATGTTGCACACTTCTGCTGTAAGCATTAGGAAAAAGAGTGGGGCGCGTCTTCGTGGATTGCACGATCTATAATATTATAAATACCTAAGTATGAAAGTTTGTGAGTGTGTTTGTATGTTTGTTACTTCTTCACGTAAAAACTCCTGAACGGATTTGGATGACATTTGGCACACAGATAGTTTATAACTGGGATTAACACATAGGATACTTCTCATCCCGATATTCCTACGGGATCGAAACTTATGCGGGTGAAACCGCGCGGCGTAGCTAATAGACAATTTTTATGATAATAAAATTATGATAATACAGTTGCAGAGTTCACTAATTCCCTTTTACGTTGTTATTTAGCTAAAAATAACTATCGGGGCTTTTTCCTTTGCATTGTTTTAATAACAATGTATCGGTAAACTTATTTTAATCCGGTTTATCCTAAAATAAAAACTATTTATATGAGTCGCTAAAATAATGACGTGTGTGATAAATATATATTCTTAAGTCATGCAAAAGACCAATAGTCATGATAGAACTGTTGACTAACGTAAAGAAAGTTAGTTCCTTAGGGCGCATTCCACAAAACTTTTATACCTAGAATAAGTCGTAGTATGTACCTACGTCAATTTTATTCCACGATTAAAAGGTGACATTGGTACAATCAGCCCTAAGTAGTACAAAAAAGGGGTAGTAATAAAAGCTTGATTGATTTTTCGGTAATTCATTTTAACTATAACACAGCTTAGTTAGTACTACACACATCAAAAGTGTCTAGGGATCAACATATATTTTTGCAATAACTTTTCTCCTGATTGATATTAATTAAAATTTTCTTTAAGGATTCATCAAATAAAGTGTTTTCGTTTGTCACAGTAACGATAAACCAAGTCACCTTTGCATTAATAAAGAAATTTGCCATTTTCCTAATAAAGGGATTTTTGACATTTGAACCACTAACACAAAAGTTCGAAAAAAAGACTGAAATAACAGTTTTCTCTAAAATTTTATTGGGTAACTTAAACAATTAATAATCCGTGTTTCTACCGCGAACACTAACAACACAAGAACATCGGTTTGGCATACTCAAAATGAGTTCATCCAAATCACGCTGTGGAATGGCCGCCCATGTTCGTTGCAACAACAAAAAAAGGTCTTCTTGCGACTGGATACCCTCCATATTCGGCAGAGCTCTTCTCTGTAGCATATCCCATGCATGCTCAATCGGGTTCAAGTCTGGCGACTGAGCAGGCCAGGGCAGGACATTGATGTTAGCTGCGGCGAGAGTCTGTCTTACAACTCTTGCGGTGTGCGGTCGTGCATTATCATGCATTAACTGAAATAAGGGACCGATTTGCACTTGTAGAGGAACGATGACGTCTGATACAATCGTCTCAGCATAAATTTGAGCGTTGAGGTTGCCTCTGATCCAAATCAACTCAGTTCTTCCGCCGATCCAAATACCCGCCCATACCATGATGGTTCCACCACTATAAGGATGGACTTCCTGGCAGGATTTTAATCGCTGTTGGCGTCCAGGGGTTCTCCAGTGTCGTATACGTCTTGTATCCGGTCTCATACCAAAACGAGACTCATCAGAAAAGCACACGAAACGCCATTGTTCTTCTGCCCAATTTCTGTGTTCAAGAGCCCATTGATATCGAATCCTACGATTGTGCATTGCTATAGGTGGTACCCGTAGCGGTCTTCGGGAATGAAGGTTCACTTCATGCAAGCGGTTTCTGACTGTTTGGTCGCTAATTAAGTTCCCTGAAGAGTGATGAAGCCTCACGGCTAACATCATGGCGGTTATTGTTGGAGCTCTTCGAGTTAAGATTTGAATGTATCGGTCTTGTCTCCGTGTGGTGCAGCGATACCGTCCTCCATGGCGCTCAGCCACGGTACCAGTGCTTCGGTAACGTGTCCAAAGTCGACTGATAACACTCTGACTTGTATTCAGAGCTAAAGCCACAGTACGTTGCCGGGAACCAGCTTCTATCATTCCCACGGCTCTGAGCATTTCTTCCCTGCTTAAATGACGTCGCCGCTCCATAATAACGTTGGTTTTAATCAGTAGTAGGGAAACAGTAGCACTAATAATGTCTTCAATGCGTTGTATGTTTTTATAGGGAAAATATTGACAGCTGATTTTCATCTTTTACTCGAATTTGATTCACAGTTCCTGATTCAAATTATGAAATGCACCAAAAAGGATCCATATAAATTTATAAAATCATAAATTTATTACAAAGCCACATCTCAATCTCAAGAAATCCGCATAAAAATGCTTGATCCCTAGACACTTTTGATGTGTGTATTACATTCAACACGTTGGAAGTTAATTTGTTTTTTGGAAGCTTTATTATTTCCCTAAAGAAAGTAATTTCTTAATAATTAATATCGTGAGGAAACCGGCATGTCCTAGAACCAAAAATTCGAAAACTTGTGACATCTACCAACCCGCACTGGGCTGGCGTGGTAGATTACGGCCCATTCCCTCTCAACGAAAGGAAGGCCTGTGGGCTGTGTCCCAGCAGTGGGAAGATTATAGGCTGATTATGCACTAATAAAATCAAGTGTCAGACTCAATGGAAAGCTTTCAAACTATACTACTCCATTCACAATAAGATAAGACATTTAAACAAACCTTTTTTACAGCTTGTTCAACCGATTTTGACTTCTATTCCGTAGGCATAAGATGGCATTAAAAGCAAAAAAAGTGCTTACAATAACAACTGTTTACTGCTTTTAATGCCATCCTTATACCTACGGAATAGAAGTCAAAATCGATTGAACAGTCGGCAAAAAAGGTTTGTTTAAATATCTAATCTTATTGTAAATGGAGTATGGATGTTGTTCGCGATTTCGTCAGCGCCATCATTTTTAATACAAACATCCGATCATTATGTTTGCAGATAGAAGAGCATGTTTGGTAGCATGAAACAGTGTGTTACTGACACTTTAGTGGTTTAGGCGTAAAAAGTTAACATACAGACAGACTTTCGAAATTATAATATTAAGGTGCCACTTTTCGATATCTTTTCTATACTTACAAATTTCGGGAGAATATTACTCCACTGTTTGACATTGTGCATCCAAAGTTAAACGTGATATCGTTTTGACTTATTATGAATTGTAAAAAGCCATTAAAAAGTTATGAGCCAACAAAGATTCGTTTTTCTTGCTATTTTTAACGTAACTTTGGGTGTAAATAAGTAATAAAAAAACTATGAAATCTTCAAAACCAAGTCCGTACCGACAAAGCTCAGTCAGGTGCAGCGCAGACGGCACACTTTTTGTACGATCGAGTCTGCGGCGCACAAAAAGTCTGCATGGCGCGCAAAAAGTCGATCGCGGATTTTTCACAGACTCAACGCACACGACGCACATCTTCGATCATTCTGTCGGCAGAGCTGTCTGTCTTTTTAAATGTCTTTCATGATATTCTGCCTTAGAAGTATCATAGTGTCCCGAAGTGCCCGAATTACACGGATTTTTTATGCGCCGGACTTTTTGCGCGTCGTGTGCGTTACTGCATATAATTGCATAGGTTCTATTTTCACAGACTAAAAAGTGCGTCACGGATAGTCTGTCGTCTGCGCTGCACCTCTAAGTAATTGATTTATGCAGTGGTTTTTTCATAAGACTCGATTTTCCGAAGCACATTTCGAATCTTTTTACGCGCCTATCAGTTCGGAACGGTGTTTCTGTGCGTGAGAACTAGACGTTGTTCGTGTAGACTAGCGTCTAACTGCTCATCACTGATACTAGCAGTGTCGGACACGAAGCCAGGCGAGACAGCGTGCATTTTGGCCATGACCACCAGCGAGTTCGAGCTCGCGACTAGTTTACTCTTAAGCATGGATATTTCAAATAAATATAGTATAAAGTATTTCCGTCAGAAAAGCTAGCGACAGAAAAGTTATTTACAAATGGATATGTGACTGAGTTGGTTTGTATTCCAGGTGGATGCCCGAAACTCCTCAGTATCTTCTTGGCAAGAACCGCAGGCGTGATGCTGAGAAGTCTCTGCGCTGGCTCCGAGGACCCGACGCCGACCTGTCGACAGAACTTGAGGATATGCAGAAAGATGTAAGACTTTTATATTATAACAAGCCGTTAGCCCGGTGGGCTTTCCAATCAGCGAAATAGACGCCCCTTTTTAACCCCTTTAGAGCATGAGTTTCCGGAAATCGTTCCTTAGTGCTCACTTTCGTTGCATAGGAAACTTTTGTGCAATACTTCAAGGTTCTAAACTCAGCAGTTTAGGCTGTATTGTGAATTAATGATTTTTGGTGACTCGCTATGAGATTTGTGGCGACATCTACATTGTCACTTGCGAACTGCGCATCACACTGACGTCACGCAAAATCCTGCATCGCGCAAGCAGAGTTTACCGCGCAACTAATATATTATCAACGTCCCGACATTAGTCGTCGGGCAGTTGCCCACTAGACACAACACCCGTCTGGTAGGAGGATTCTCGCTTTTCTATGGAGGATGAGTCCTGATCCTCATACGTCAATAGATTCCTAAAGAACCCTGCAATTTTCTGGCATAAAAAGAATGCAATTAAACTCAGGAATAGTGAGGCATTATATCAGTGAAAACATTATTGTTATCGGATCAGCGGGGCAATTGCGTAACACATTATCAATCGGAATCGGTTTCATTTTGACAGTTCGACAACATTCATTGCGTTATTTACGTGTTGAGCAGACAAATTTTTCGAACTTATGAAGCAATGGACTAGCAATTTGCTTCAAAATGATTCAGATTCCGATTGATAGTGTGTTACGCAATTAGGGTGCAGTATTTCCAGAGAGTACTTGTAACAAACAAACAACCGTAGGTAGTATTCTTAATATGTAGGTACTAGTTTAAATAGATATGTCGTTTAGGCGTTTGTCTATTGAGATGCAATAAAGAGTCCTTCGCGGTCGACGATACTTAAACACGTTTGGTGTGGCACAGTTCATTTTACTCCCAATATTCAGTGCGTTACTTTCGTAACACACAATCAGTAGCAATGCCTTTCATTTTGACAGCTCAACAACATTCATTGCGTTATTTACGTTGTTGAGCAGATAATTTTATCGAACACACGAAGCAATGGATTAGCAATGGCCCCGATTCTGTTGTTCACAAACTAAACTAAATTTGAGTTCAGTGCATCTTTTTCTTTCTATTTCATTAAGAAAAGGACAGAAGATAAATTATTAGTTTAGTCCTGTCAAATTAATCAGCGCCTGACGTAAATTGACGTATTTTTAGTAGCCAGTTTTTTAATCACGTCTAAACTTGTCTATGGATTATCTAATTTGACAGGACTAAACTAATATTTATCTTCTGTCCTTTTCATAATGAAATAGAAAGAAAAAGATGCACTGAACTTAAATTTAATTTAGTTTGTGAACAACAGAATCGGGGCCAATATCTTTCAAAATTATTCATCTTGATATTGGCCCCGATTCTGTTGTTCACAAACTAAACTAAATTTGAGTTCAGTGCATCTTTTTCTTTCTATTTCATTAAGAAAAGGACAGAAGATAAATATTAGTTTAGTCCTGTCAAATTAGTCAGCGCCTGACGTAAATTGACGTATTTTTAGTAGCCAGTTATTTAATCACGTCCAAACTTGTCTATGGATTATCTAATTTGACAGGACTAAACTAATATTTATCTTCTGTCCTTTTCATAATGAAATAGAAAGAAAAAGATGCACTGAACTTAAATTTAATTTAGTTTATGAACAACAGAATCGGGCCCAATATCTTTCAAAATTATTCATCTTGATATTGTGTTACGCAATTAGGGTGCTGGTTAATTATTTTCCGCCAATTTAGCCGTTTATTATGAATTTGTATCTTTGTCCGTGAAATTCTGAGGGCTTAATGTATTAACTATGATTACTTCGTTATCAATAGGTATGTTATCCAAAGTAGGTAGTACTTCAAAATAATCTAGAATAGAATAGAATATAATGTTGTTGTTTTGGTTAAAATTCTTCTTCGGTCTGTCTTATTCACTTTATGTCAAGGAAAAGGCACTTGCTTCACGTGTTATTTGTAATAGTTAGTGTAGTGTATCTATTAAATATACAGGGTTATTTGTAAAACACCAGCAACCTCTTAAGAGGTCATTGTACTCATCATTATGAACAACGTTTTACTATGGGACCAAACCTGAAATCGCGAAAAAAAAATCAGCTGTTCCCTACATTTATGTTCTTGTAACTCGTCAAAATGTAGGGAACAGCTGATTTTTTTTTCGCGATTTCAGGTTTGGTCCCATAGTAAAAGTTGTTCATAATGATGAGTACAATGACCTCTTAAGAGGTTGCTGGTGTTTTACAAATAACCCTGTATTATGTAAACACTGTCTCAGTTACACAAGCGGGGTACTTAGCTGCTGTCACTTATGTCATGAGTCAGTCACGAGGAATGGCGGGAAATGAATCGAACAAAGTGAAGCAGGCTATATATAATATATACGATGGCGCTTGGTGTGGCAGCGAGCCAGTGAAGTGATATGTTTAACATAAATACGGAATCAACAGGATTCTACAGTCAGCACTCGCACTGCATTTAACTAACTCCCTTTTTAGCTTCCGCACTATTTCAGTGTTGTCAAGAAGTGCGATCTCATCGACAAAAATCCCATAAGAACATGTTTTTATAAGAATTAATTTTCCCAGGTGGACGACGCAGCCAGACAGCGCGCCGGCATGATGAGCATGGTCACCAACAAAGCGTCCCGCATGGCGCTCATCTGCGGCCTCGGCCTCATGTTCTTCCAGCAGTTCAGCGGCATCAACGCTGTCATCTTCTATACCAACAACATCTTCCAATCCGCCGGCTCCGACATCCCTCCCGTCATCGCCACCATCATCGTTGGCGTTGTACAGACCATTGCCACTTATCTCTCATCAGTCTTCGTCGACAAAGCTGGTCGTAGGATCCTCCTCCTCCAGAGTACTGCTATCATGGGGCTGTGTCTAGTTATTCTTGGTGTCTACTTCAAGTTACAACAGATCCAGTATGATGTCGCCTCCGTTGGCTGGATTCCGTTAGTCTGCTTGATTCTGTTCATCATTTCCTTTTCCATGGGTTTCGGGCCTATACCTTGGATGATGATGGCTGAGTTGTTCCCTGTTGAATTCCGTGGCGCTGCAACCGGAGTTACTGTCATCGTTAACTGGATATTGGTGTTTGTAGTCACCCTCTGCTTCCCTATCATGAAAGATGCTATAGGAATATACAGTTGCTTTTGGTTCTTCGCTGCTTTCATGATCATTGGCACGATCTTCGTGTTCTTCTTGATACCGGAGACTAAGGGTAAGACTGTTTCGCAAATTCAAGCTATTCTGGCTGGTAAGAACTAAGAAGGCTTAAACGTAAGAAGGATTGAGGGTTACCCTGATTAAAAGAGAGTCAATTAAAAACGTTTAAGTGTAGAATCTACGCATGTAGCTTCAATGGAATGATATGGTGAAGCCCTCTTACAAACGTTGTGATACTATTGTGAATGATTTAAGGCATATGAAATAATTTACCGTAGGAAATCGTAATGGATACTGCCGAGTTGAAACGAAATGATTGTTGTTGATAAATAAATAAGCAAAATACATAATAGTAAAGTAATACATGACATAAAAAATGTAAAGAAAATTCTAAAATAATTATTCAAATAGATCTCCATAATAATTATTTATAAAAAAAAAACTTGGAACGTTATATCAAATGTTGTAAATATAAGTAATTTTTATATCAATTTCTTGTAGCTCCACCGATTTTTGTAATTTATGACACAACAAACAATAAATTGTGATGAATCACTGTTAAGTTATTTTGAACAATTTTGATTATATATTTTTTTGTGTTGTCATTATAATTGTTATATGAAATTGATGAATTTATGTGAATGTCGATAGTTTAATTACAAATATTTTTTAGCCAAATAATAATTTTAGACTCTTAGCCGGCCTAATAGTTTATTTTTCTTTAGACTTTCTGCTTTTTAATACGTTTTGTTTTGTAATTCACTGTATAACTAGAAATTAGGATTAAATGCCATTTCAGTGCCAAAAAAATATTAAATTATTGAGAATTGTATAACAAAAAGTGTTAAAGCATCTGCTTTAGTAAATTAATAGGTATAATATTTAATAAGTAAATAAGGAATAAGTATTTAATAAGTGAAAAGAGATTGTATGAGTGCATGAGTCCAATTTATTTATTGTGATATAATACTCATATAATGGCGAGAGACTGTTTTCATATAAAAATTATAAAAGGGATACGTAATTATTATGGCATTTTTGACGGTAAGTTGCTGTTTGATAACTGCTAATAAATAAAAAAAAAATGCTTTTTAAATAAGTACCTACCTATCTAATTAATATAAGAGATTATTTTTACCAGTTACTTTAAACAATTCTGCTAATTATAATTATTCTTTTAGAAGAAAAAAGATTCAAAGTCAAAGATAATTAAAATCTTAAAGTGATGAAAACAATGAACAAATTATATAGATTTAATTTAATTTATAGCATTTAGACCCTTTACGCCTCGCTTTTTGCAATAATAGCGAATTCATGCAAATTGTATTTGTCTTTTCAAAAAAGTTACAGCAAAAGTGCTTGAAAAAATAAACAGCAAAATGCATATTGTCTCCAGTGTATGTACATACTTTACATAGTTCTAAAAAATAAAGTTAGGTACTTAAAAAATAAGACGAAAAATGCCAAATTTTTACAATTATTGTCTGTTTTAGGTATTTTTATACAGTGGTCGTTGTTAATGTTATAACTTAATGTTAATGTTTAATTTAAGCAATTTAGAATAATAAATATTAAGCTGTTACTTCTGAGTTTTATTATTTTTGTCGACCCCCTCGAGTCGTTGAGCTCATTAACTTTTGAGTTGAGCTATACGATTACTGACAAATGCTTGCACTGACATGGCAGGTCCACTCAAATCTGTGCGGTTTTTTCCTCAAAAGACCATTTTCAGACATTAACATGGTCCTCACATGGTCTAACCAAGATTATGACTGGAAAAAAAGACGGAAAAAAAAAACTTTGACCCTTGATTTTGTTTCGCCACTGACACACAAACACACGTCGCTTCCATCTAGCTTATATTTTATTTTAATAAAGTGACGTGTTAAAGTGATTCCGATATCCTATTCCTAGACCAACATTTGCTCTGGGACATGCTATAGCGTTTAGTATATGAATGAATTGTTTTTCAGTATCAAATCTTTTAAAATACCTGCTCGTGAAAGCTTTGCCATGCTCAGATATCACTCGTTCAGGGTACCCAAATAAACTAAATATCTTTTTCAATAGTCGAATGGTTTCCACAGAGTTAACAGTACGAGCTGGTTCAGCTACCACAAATTTAGAGAAGGCGTCAGTCATCACGAACATATTGATACCCTTTTTTAGTACGAATGAAAGGTCCTAGGTGGTCAATATGGACCATTCGCATCGGTTCACTAGGCTTTGGTATAGGGTGAATTTTGCCTTCCCTCTTGCCATGTTCACCTTTCCCGTAAGCACAATGCAGACATGATGATATATACTTTTTTATGAAGCGCGACATTTTGGGAAACCAGAAAATATTCTTAATAGCCTCAGTACATCGCTTTAGACCTACATGACATATATCGTCGTGGTGTTTTTGTAATATTTTCCACCGAGCTAATCCCGGAACAACTAAGCGGTTGCCATTCAAGGTTTTACGACAACGTCTCTCATTAATCCACGCGTAATTATTTACTATATCACCATCCTTACAACAGCCTTTTAACAAATCTATGATGTGTTTTAATTTTTCATCCTCGTATTGTACGGTAGCAAACCAAACCATTACATCTAAACGGTCAACATTAAATGTTTGTACAGGATTTCTACTTGATGCATCTCTGTGCAGCATACGCTCACCGGGCCTATAATCGATAGATATATCGTAGTCCTGAATTAGTAACCACCACCGAGCAATACGCGGAATGAGATCGCGTTTCGTTAATGTGTCGCGAATGGCGGTACAATCTGTCACTACCTGTACTTGTTTACCTACTATTTAAACCCGAAACCTACTTAAAGATTCTACTACTGCCAAAGTTTCCAGTTCGTAATTACGGTATACACTTTCTTCCCGACTAGTGACGCGGCTAAAATACTTAATCAGGGCGCAAACTGTCATCGTTTTGTTTTTGTAGTAACATACCCGCAATTCCTAACTTGCAAGCATCCGTGTGAATTTCGGTAGTCAGTTTTGGATCGTAAATTGCTAACAACGATTTACTACAAAGTTTTTGCTTTAACTCACAAAAACTTTTGTACTGGGGCTTCATCCCAAGCCCAAATTGCGTTTTTCTTCGTCAGTTCCGTGAGTGGGCGTGCTATCAATGCAAATTTAGCTGTAAATTTACGAAAGTAATTAAATAAACCAATGAACTGTCTAATCTCATGAACATTACGCGGCGTCGGAAATTGTGAAACAGCTGATAACTTCAATTCACCAGGTTGAATTCTACCCGGGTATATTTCGTGACCGAGGTAAGTTATAGTGTTTTTTAAAAATGATTTTTTTTTTCATAATTTTAGCTTTAAATTTTCGAATCGCAATTTAACGAGAACCTTTTTAAACAATTCAATACCCGTCGGTACGTCAATAGATGGCAATAGTATATCATCTAAGAAAGCTAGTATTTCCGGATTTTGTTGATTTGATGATGATGATTTGGTATCCATGGCTCCACTGTTCTTCATAATGGCGTACTGGAGTCACCACATTGTTTTCTTCAGTATTCCCGGATATGCTAGCTTTAATGATCGATATTCCCGGAGGCAAACATTCATCTGAAATGGTCTTAACTGCGAAATGACTGGATTCTTCCAACACGTCCACTTCACATGGAAAATCAGAGGTTTTTTGTAACACGGCTGTTCCTTTTTGTACAACTAGAGAGATTCCGTCAGTATTTATCACTGGCTGACCAATGAGGAGGTTTATGTCGTTCATGTCAATGTCGGTCAAGTGAGCTTTGCAGCATACGTCCAACCCATCGATTTCAAGGCGGAAGTTCACTTCCCCACGGCTGGTAACCAGCGTACCTGAGAACCCTTTGAGTGCAATTGTTGTTGGTGTGATTTCTAACTCCAGCAGTTTTGCAACTTGCATATTAAGTACATGGTAAATGTACTTAATATGCAAGTTGCAAAACTGGCTGCCGGTGCCAATGTAAGATTTCACGAAAGCACCATTCACTTTTGCAGCTTTTTTAAAAATGTTACTATAGTTCAGCAGCAGTTTAATATCCTTGATAGCACTAGCTTCACTGGCTTTTGAATTGGAAGGACATATCGTGGCGATATGACCTTGTATACCGTATTTGAAGCAGCTACGCTGGTCTGGTTGGGGACAGTCACGTACTAAGTGTCCCGTTTTCTTACAGCGAGGACAGGGTACAATGTCTGGGTTGACAGGTCCTGACTTCTTCTCAGCTGGTCGCTCCATATCCTTTTGTGTTGCACGTTGGTCATAACAGTGCGGTCGGTAGTCATCAAGAGCGCAGAGAAATCCTTCGTACAGTTCATCTGGACGTTCGCACTGAAAGGCTCTTGCATTCGACTGCAGTCCAGCAGGTAAACCGCGTATTATACAGGAAATGGTCGCACTGTTCGAAAGCTTGCATCTGACCTTTTGCTGATAGTACTTAGTTATGCTTTCAGAGTGCAATTTTCTTCGATTGAGCATCTCTTCCAAAATATCTGCATAATCCCGGTGCTTCGGGAAGGCACGTAGCAGCATTTGCTTCCGCTGTTCCCATGAAAAATCATATTCTTCGAGACGGTTATACCATTTCTTTGCCTGGCCCGCAGTCTTGTAAATAGAAAGATCTTGTTTTTTCATCCCATCCGTAGATCTCTCCCAGTAGTTCTATCTTCTTCAACCAAGCCGTTATCGTGCATTCCTCGCTATCAGGGTCAAACTCCGGAATCAAGGCCTATGCGCGCTGCTGTTTTAATGGCACTAGGGTAGGGACTTCGTTTTGCAGGTCTTGAAATGCTTTTTCCCCTTCACGAGTAAGAAGAGTCTTCAAAATTTTTCTTGCAGGCGGTGGGTTGTCTTTGGCGTTGCATGAAGGCATTTCATCATCACGGTCAGAACCGTCACTTTCATCTTCTTCACAATAGATTCGTCTCTTCATTTTGCGTGGATCACACTTCTGAATTGTAAAACAACCAGTAGGAGTATACGCAATCACTTTTATTTCCCTGGTTTTACAAATAATATGCATCACAAGCAAAGGCACAACTCGGTTTCTTTATAACATGGCTGGCTGGCTGGCGTGATGGCAACTGTCACACCTCTTCCCACTTAGGCCTCGTGATAGGATGACGTCATGGCGGCTGGCTGGCTAGCTGGCTATCACTACAGTGGCAACATCTTTGGCAGGCATTACAGACGTTACAGTTTCTTGTGGAGCTTCAGAAGTAAATGGGTGAATATCCCCGCAGCAAATTTTACGTGTCCACGTTGAGAATTGAGGTGTTATATGATAGGATTTTTCTATTTTTTTTTTTTTATAGTGAACTACGTAACTTGTTTCAATTAGGGCCACATTCTTTTTTTTTATAAGTGTATATAAATAATTAGGGCAAAAAAAATTGCCGTAAAATTCAACTTAGGTGGCTTGTCCCAGCTCCATTTTTTGATATAATTTCACTCACCAAAGTAACAATTTGATGTATAATAAAAAATAAACAATTTCATGAGTATATGCATAAGACACATTATCTAAAAACGATTAAACCATATTAGAAAATCTAATCTAAGAACACAGGATACTCGATCAAAGTTTGTCCAATCAAAAATCAAAATTTTGGTGGCACTTATTCAACATAATATAACATGAAGCTTCGTGCGTGTGCAATCAATCGCGTTTTATTATTTCACATCTATGAGTCGTGCGCGCCACTTGCGCGTAACAGGTGTGTGATTAATGCTGTGATTTCCAGCCAAAAACGTAAATATCATCTTGGGTGGCACGGGGGGACAAGAATTGTTAAATTTTTGGTGGATCGATTTTCTGTTGATTTTAAAGTGTTTTAATAGTAAGCTACACGTTATAGGTAGTGTTTTGGGTTACACATAAATCAGTGATATTAATTTAATTGTAACTTAAAACTCCCTATTTTTAAAGATTTTTTTTATGCCTGGTTTTAATTTTGGTGGCTCAATTTTGGTGGTTTTGGTGGCGTTTTCACGCCACCAAAATTGAAAACAAGCCACCAAGTTTTAGGTATGTACTGTATGTGTATTGTTTGTACCTGTATAGCCAGTTTTTACATTGCAAGACAGTTTGATTAGCAAACAAATAACTTTATTTATAATATATATTTGGCAATAAGTAAGACCTATTATTATAAGAGTGGCATAGGTACTAATGACCAAGTTTCTCATTCATATATATTTATTTTGTTGCTTGTTAGAATGCCAAAACAGACCAGCGTAGAGAGGCTGCTTAGAAAGAGAATGGCAGAAAGAAAAGAAAAGCAAGAATAAAGAGCAATCCCGAACAGCAGCCTGTTCGGGATTGGTCTTTATTCTTGCTTTTCTACTACTAAGAAAAAGAGAAAGGGAGAGACCCTACTTGTGTCTGTCTAGGGCCGCTCCTGTGGGACATCGGTTACGACTGTGTGCTGCGAGCCGATCTCCCTGATGGAGTCAGCGTGGTTTGTTACGCTGACAACACGCTAGTCCTGGCGCAGGGGAGGTCGCATCAGGCGGCGGCCGACGCGATGACACGCGGGGTTGCGATAGTCGTGGAGAGGATCCGGCGGTTGGGTCTCGAGGTGGCATTGCACAAGTCCGAGGCCATGTCTTTTCATGGGCCTCGGAACGGGCCGCCTTTGGGATCCCAACTAACGGTAGGAGGGGTTCAAATCGGCGTCGAGACAACGATGAGATACCTGGGCCTCGTCCTCGACAGCCGGTGGAACTTCGTTGAACACTTCCGACGTTTGGCTCCCAAGCTGGAACGGGCCAGGGCCGCCTTCAAGCGGCTCTTGCCCAACCTGAAGGGGCCAAACGCCTCCTGCCGGAGGCTGTACGCGGGGATCGTGCGGTCCATGGCCCTGTATGGGGCCCCGGTGTGGGCGCGTTCACTGCGGCGGCGAGCCGCCCACTATTTGAACGCGCCCGAGAAGGTGGTAGCCGTAAGGCTGATCAGAGGGTACCGCACGATCTCGGGCCAGGTGGCAAGCCTCCTTGCCGGACTGCCGCCATGGGATCTGGAGGCTATAGTCCTCGCGCGCCTGTACGAGTGGCGCGCGGAGGCACTACGCCGGGGGGACACTCCGCTGCCGCGGCAAATCGCGGCGGATCGGACCGACCTCCGGCGCGACCTCAGGGCGGCATGGAAAGAGACACTGTCGCAACCCATCGCAGAGCACGCCACGATAGTGGCGATAAGACCCCTCTTTGAGGAGTGTCTAGAGAGGCGCCACGGCGCCCTCACCTACCGCCTGACGCAGGTCCTCACTGGATACGGGTGTTTCGGGAGGTTCCTGCACACCATCGGGCGGGAGGAAACGCCCGGGTGTCACCACTGCGAGGATCGCCCAGAGGACACAGTGAAGCATACGGTGGAGGTCTGCCCCACTTGGGCGGACCACCGCCGTGTTCTCGTAGAGGCGATCGGCAGCGGCGGCGACCTCTCACGTCCGGCCCTGGTTCAAGCCATGGTCCGGGGCGAGAGGGAGTGGGAGGCAGTCAACTCCTTCTGCGAAGCAGTCATGCTAGCGAAGGAGGTGGCGGGACGGCTGAGGGAGAGAGCCTCACGTCCCAGCCGCCGCTGGAGACGCTTCGGGCGTCGGGAGCCCCATGACGACTCCCGGCCACCGTAAGCGCGGGCCTGCGGGTGGAGAGTAATGGGTAACTCGCCGTCCGATCATGACCAGGCCCGTGCCGGACGGCGCGTACGTGTTCCACGCGCGCCTGAGAATTTGTGAGATTAGTTACATTGAGCCTTTTTAGTGAGATTGAGGTTTGTGGCAGAACATCCAATTTTGGTGCCACTAAATTTCAATTTTGGTGGGCACTTTCGATTTTGGTGGGCGATTTTCAATTTTGGTGGCCACACTAGACTTTGAACTAAAATATCTTAAAAAGTTATAGAGATATTCTCAGACCTCTTGAAGATCCTTCTAGCTTGGACTTTCTATTTTTATACCAGGTCCTTATTTTTCACGAAAACTGAAGAATAAAATTCGCCACCAAAATTGAAAAAAAACGCACTTTGTTGATATTGACCCAAATCTTGCCTTGCCGAGGCTGGAAAGGCCTTTGTACTACATGGCTATCTTCAAAACTATCGATAAGGTACCTTCCCATCCAAAAATCAAAACCAACAATTTCATGACACAAAATTTAATAAGAAATCAATACAATGAAGAAGTCAGCGACGGGCACTCTCTACAAATGGTTCTCTTTTCAATGTCATCGACCCTCGAGGACAGCTCGGTGATCTGAAAAAAGAAAACCAAATATATTTATTTGCAGCAGGTCTTTTTCTTAGCGTGCCGATGGCAATCCAATGTGAACTAAATGGAGTTGGCCCAGAATTTTGCTACGAGTTTGGCGCCTGAGGAACAACTCATTATAATCCGATCCAGCCTATCCCTTGCTGCCCCAGCCCAAGCGGCCTCCTGTTTTTTTTTATCGTGGAGAAATGCTCATGCATTCTGCACAGGCAAGATCGGTTAAGCAACCGAAAACCTTCTAGGATGACAAGCGAGATGCCATATAAAAAAAATTAGGAACTGCACTACATTCACACTCCAGGGCGGAGTGATCTATGAATCTCTTAAGTAGGGTTCCTTGCTACAGCCAGCCTGGGTCTATTTAAAGTCTTCCAGGTTTGCTAAAGCAGTTGCTTTAACTAACCTGGTTAAGGCATACAAAGAAAAACCAACCTGCTTCTCAATAGCTTTGACATCAGTCCTGAACCCAGTTACAGTAGCATCTAACTCCGTCAGGTACTGTATCTTGTTATAAAGCTCGTCATATTTCTGGGAGATGTAGTCTCTTGCATTCTGAGAATCAACCAACTCCTTGTCGATCTTATTGATCACCTCGTACTTAAGCTCGTCGAATTTGGACTCCACACTCGGCCCAAATAAATGGGCACCCTTGATCGCCAGATCTTCCTCCTTCATTTTGTTGGCAATAATTTTAGTGTGGCAAGCCATTTTTTTTAATGTTTTGGTATGTTAACACGGAATAATTTTATGTTTTGGAAACATATGTGCATTTTTGTGTAATTTAAAGTAGATTCCGAAAAGTGCATTAAAAATACTTAAAAAAATACAATGTGGTGACACTCGATGCAAAAATGGAAGCGTAAAAATGACGTTGTTTTTCCTGTTCGATAGTTTTTGGTTTTTGCGTCATTTAATTTTCCCAGAGGCCAGTATTTTTTATTTTGTTAGGTATGCAATCTTTTTGATGACTTAAGTTAGTAATTATTTGTTGAAAAGTAAGTTTAATGCTACATAAACTACTTAACATAACTTGGAATTAAAGACTGTTATTTCCAAATTATTTTAGACTGGAAAGCCAACTCGTTGTCATCGTATAGGCCTATAGGGTATAGCCAAGTGGTGTCGATGAATGAGAGAAAGGTGGCGGTTAGAGGTATGAACAGGGAATGTCCAGAGATACGATTTAAGGAAAATAATAAGAAAAGAAGACGACGATGAAAGGAGAGGTGAGTAAAAGGTAATTAATGAAATACCAGTATTTTACATAGAGCGACTGCCTATCTGACCTCCACAACCCAGTTACTGGGTAATACGATAACCCTTGGTAAGACTGGTTGTCTAGACCTTCGGACTTCTGACTACCTGTAAGGATTGTCAAATATTCACGAATGACATCCCGGACCAACGGCTTAACGTGCTTTCCGAGGCACGGAGGGGTCCTCGGTATGTTAAGATGGAAGACCCATACACAGACCAACCGCGGCAAGCGTAGCTTAACCTGATCGATCGACCTGTGCGGCTGTTATTGTTTAGCCACGGGTTCCTCCTTTTTATTTTATGTATAGTTAACTAACTATTTACACTAGGTACTAAATTAAATGATTAACTAACTAACTAGAAAAAATAAATACAAAAAACTTTTTAACAAAAAAAAACAACCGACTTCAAAAAAAAAAACACTACAAAGTGTAAAATAGGTGACTTTAATTTTAATTACGGAAGTCGGTGTCTTTGGTTTTGTATTTACGTTTTTGCCACCGACTTCCAAAATTAAAATTAAAGTTATTTTACACTTTGTAGTGTTTTTTTTTTGAAGTCGGTTGTTTTTTTTTGTTAAAAAGTTTTTATTTTTTACTTTTTATAGTCAGAGTGCATCTCATGACAATTCCAATAAGCCCAAACACGGCTAGAATACTTGGTTTTATTACGAAGTTCCGGTACCTACCTTCCAGCTTCATCATCAGATCGGTTTGATGGTACCATTTTCGTCAGAACCATTTATTTAAATTTGCTTCGTCATAGTCGCTTAACTATCTTAATCGAGATATCTTATCGCCACCCGTGAAATACTTATTATCATTGAAGAGTTCCTGTGGCTATCTGTGGTCTCCTTCATCAGTTCCACTTCACCAAATTATACTTTTTGAATGCAAATGCTTGACATGTTGATGAAAATACCAAAATTGCTATATGTATGCCTATAATATTTGAGGAGTTCCCTCAATTCCTCATGGATCCCATCATCAGAACTGGATTTTGACAAAAATGGGACCAATCTGGAAGCATATCCTTTCAAATTAAAAAGAAAAAATCCAAATCGGTTCATAAATGACGGCGTACTGAGGTAACAAACATAAAAAAAAAAAAAAAAAAAAAATACAACCGAATTGATAACCTCCTCCTTTTTGAAGTCGGTTAAAAAATAAATACAAAAACAAAAGGACACTTAGGCGTCGAAGTACTCGTCCGCATCACAACCATCCGGAAACGTGTCCAAGACTGGCAGCATTGTCACGTTCAAGGGCAATAATAATTATTTGGCTAAAGAATTACCCTGCCATTTGGTCACGTGAAGTGTCGACCAGTCAGCGATAAATTACTAAACCGCCTGAAGCCACAAGCCTGATTCCCACTGTCCCACAGCCAGCAGGCTCAACAGTATTATGTGACGTGTTTACAAGGATATTCCGTATAATACTGCAGAGCGGCACGTCCCACCGTCTCTGGGAGGACGGGTTGCCGGGCAAAACCGTATTGTAAATTCTCAAATTACTTTGGACCACTTGCCACGTCAACAGGATCTTCAGTGTCCTGGCACTGATCCCTCGTGGCGCTACAAACAAGAAACATAACTAATTCCTATACTTAACCAACATAGGTAATGAAAATTTCTCATGCAATTATCAACCACTTCACTTATCAAGCACTCCACTACCGCATAATCATTGCACTTAGATATCATCGACACTTTCATAATTGTAATTTTCCTACACCTGAACAAGTGACACATTTTTATATACGCACGCCACAATATGCTAAGAGTATATGTTGCCAGTATAAGTTTACCTCTTATCGTACGGAAAGCCAATAAGGCCAGCGGGGAAGTTCCGTAACACAATAACAGAAGTAATGGCTTTTATTTTGACAGTTCAACAACATTCATTGCGTTATTTACGTTGTTAGGCAGACAAATTTTTCGAATATATAAAGCAAAATCAAATTTTGATGGATCGTGTGTTACGCAATTGAGCGCTACTCATAATGGAAATACGTATAGTTTAATTTATTGTTGTAGGTAAGTAACACTTTAATAATAATAATAATATTTATTCGCTTAAAACACCGCTCGCTCGCCCGCTCGTTCGCTTTGACCTTGAGCAGGCTTAGTGTAGTCATCATCTACCTGGCCGGTTCCCAACTATGTTGCGGTCTTCTACTCTTACCAGATGCAGCTGAATACCAGTATTTCACATGGAGCGACTGCCTATCTTACTTACACAACCCAGTTACTGGGTAACACGTCGATACCCCTTGGTAAGATCTTGGTGGTACGTCTTCAGAGTTCAATAGAATAAGAGTCCAGTATAGTCTGGTTATGTGTCCACTGACGTGGGACATACTCTACAAGATACGAGACCGAATTGCATTCTTACTATGACATAATAAACGTGACTAAGATTTGAGACTGAATTTTATCTGCTACTATCATACTTTTTTTTTTTTTTTTTGTGGATGGGAAATCATCCAATGACCCCTCCCGCTCTGGGTGGAGCAGAAGGGAGTGTCAGACTCTTACTGACTAAAACCCACCCGTGTTCCTTCCTTAGCCCTTTGTGTTCCGGGGTAGCGGTAACCCTTTCGGACAATCCCGCTGCCCCGGCAGGCTTCGGCCCTTTCGGGCCCCTTCCTTGCTGCTGACATCTCTTTGAGGCGCGCGTGGAACACGTACGCGCCGTCCGGCACGGGCCTGGTCCTGATCGGACGGAGAGTTACCCATTACTCTCCGCCCGCAGGCCCGCGCCTACGGTGGCCGGGAGTCGTCTCGCGGCTCCCGACGCCCGGGGCGTCTCCCGCGGCGGCTGGGACGTGAGGCCCTCTCCCTCAGCCGTCCCGCCACCTCCTTCGCTAGCATGACTGCTTCGCAGAAGGGCTACTATCATACTTCAAGTACAGTTTAGATTATTTTATTATTATATCACCGACATTTGCACTTTGCTTTTCTGGATTTTCTTCATGTGTTAATAATATTGTACCCTTATTCTCATTATAATTATATTCCGATTTGTGCCCCTCTTCTAATATACAGAGGCCTCCAAAAGTTAGTTGATGAAACATTTTTCCACTTCAGCTGTGACTAGTGTTGCCAGGTCCGATTTGTTGTAAATCGGTACATGAGGTAAAAAAAGTCGGGATTTAGGGTTGCAGATCGGGACAGTAAACAAAAAAAAAACAAGGGGTATATTCGTATGGTTTTTATTGTAAAAAGGAAGTTTTTAGAGTTATCTTCATGATTTTTTTCTATCGTACCAAATAAGTTGTATTATATTTTCAATACTATCTACCTTACATATATCCTGAAGAATATCATATATATTTTTGATTTTGTTGATTGTAGTTGATCATATACTTTTATTGTTTCTAAAACTTGCGCTTTTTGCGTTTAGGTCCTGTAAGCCCCTTAATCGGGATATTTAGCGTCCCGATCAGGTATAAATCGGGACGCGTCCACAGACCCCTGAAAATCGGGACGTCCCGCGCAAATCGGGACACCTGGCAACACTAGCTGTGCCACACCCCATTGTGATTTAAAATTCTAGTGATCTAAATGTTTGCACTGCTATAACGTTTTTATTGACTAATTCAACTACCTTTGACTTATCATAAAAATAATTTAGTAATTCCTTACCTGTTATTTTTTAAATCATAATGTGGCATCACAGCTGAGTGTCAACTAACTTTTTAAGGCCACTGTATTTGTATTAATATTCCTCTCAGTCATCATCTCAGTATCTATCACGTTTCTAGCCATATCATCTTCCCCACAACCCCACTCTTTCTATCTACTCAGTCTTATCCTACTCTTATAGTCTTAGTTCTTAAGCCCTACTACAATAATAGTAGTATTTTCAATTTTAACACGATCCACTAAGTTAAACTCGGGTTTACAAAGGGCCTAGATTAGCACCTTGAGGTACCCCAACTAATAATGTGCAATTGCAGGCTTTTTCTTCTTCTTCTGTAGAAACATTCCCTATTCTCAAACATCATTATTCTCATGCCCTTAAATCCCAGTTGATTTGAAGGCGGCACAACATGTCTTATTCTTCCTTACTTCGTTCTCTATTAGTCGTTATGTAAGAAGTCAATCCCTTTCTAGTCTTAACATAATTCACACAGTCCGTCCATCGTACTATATCCGACGATCCTGCATACGTGTACTTACCACAGACTACCTACAGTATTTGTTTCTCCTTCCCCTTTTTAATCCATCCAAAGGTTGTCTATAAAAGATCGCTCTTAGCGATAAGACCGCCCGTTGTGTCACCCTTTGTAAAATTTCTATATTTATGTCTGTAATTTTTATGGTGTTCATAATAAAGATTCTTATTCTACTGAATAATTATCTCAAGGGTGGATACTACCTGGATAAAGAGTATCATATGGCCTGACCCGGGTGCCCTCTGTGTGCCATTTCCTATCCTAACCCGTTCAGGCTTTACCGCAGCGTGAAAAGATAATAGACTTCGTATAATTTAGACTATTATAAGTATGAATTTTGAGGCACTTTTAATTACAAAAACGGTTAGCAGCATTGAAAATTATCTTTTTCTGCTAATGTCATCGCGCAGGGCAACCTAGGTTCAGCGGCGGCGACCTCTCGCGCCCGGCCCTGGTTCAAGCCATGGTCCGGGGCGAGAGGGAGTGGGAGGCAGTCACCTCCTTCTGCGAAGCAGTCATGCTAGCGAAGGAGGTGGCGGGATGGCTGAGGGACAGAGCCTCACGTCCCAGCCGCCGCGGGAGACGCTCCGGGCGTTGGGAGCCGCGTGACGACTCCCGGCCGCCGTAGGCGCGGGCCTGCGGGCGGAGAGTAATAGGTAACTCTCCGTCCGATCAGGACCAGGCCCGTGCCGGACGGCGCGTACGTGTTCCACGCGCGCCTCAAAGAGATGTCAGCAATTAGGAAGGGGCCCGTAAGGGCCGAAGCCTGCCGGGGCAGCGGGATTGTCCGAAAGGGTTACCGTTACCCCGGAACGCAAAGGGCTAAGGAAGGAACACGGGTGGGTTTTAGTCAGTAAGAGTCTGACACTCCCTTCTGCTCCACCCAGAGCGGGAGGGGTCATTTGATGATTTCCCATCCACAAAAAAAAAAAAAAAAGGGCAACCTAGGTTTTCTAAGAGGTTGTCGTGTCGGCTGCTTATCCGGTATATCCTGTGGATGAAATAGTGAATTAAGGCCTCCAGCCAGGGCATACAACTTATAACCTAAGCGACTACCCGGTAAGGACACACCCTGCGAGGTACGGACCTCGGCTTAGTGCGTCGTCGCAAGGGATGACTGGATCGGAACAAATTGAGAATGTTCTGTATAAAAAACAAATCAGCATACCTATATCACTTTATTTTTAAACGCGACTGTTTAAACAAAACCTTAGGTAATGTTTATGTAAATAAAATATTTACTTAGGTATGCAGTGTGCATCGATGGCACGGAGTACCTACCAAGTTCAACGAACAAAGGAAAATAAAGTACCTCCATATTCTATAGTATAATAAACAGTATTAATCTACATATGCTAATATTAATTGTAGACTGCAAAAACTAACAAAAATTTTCTTGACATTGCCATATCAATATATCATTTCGGATGGATATGTGATAAATTAGATAAATAATAGGTAGCAACGGTATGTGTATTTATGATTCATAAACAGTTGCTAGCAACAGCAGAGGAGCGAGAAGCTAGGTAATAACAGCCACACGGGCCCATCGATCAAGTTAAGCTGAGCTTGCCGCAGCTGGTCCATGGATGGGTGAACCCCGTTACATACCGAGACCCCTCCGTGCCTCGGAAAGCACGCTAAGCCAGTCCTGCAGGGTAATTGCGTAACACACTATCAGTAGCAATGGGTTTCATTTTGACAGTTCAACAACATTCATTGCGTTATTTGCGTTGTTGAGCAGACACATCTTCGAACATATGGAGCAATGGATTAGCAATAAGCTTCAAAATGATTCAAATTGAGAGTAATAGTGTGTTACGCAATTAGGGTGCCGGCTGTCATTCGTAGAACTTTGACATTCGTTAAAGGTGATCAGAAACCCGAAAGTCTAACAACTAATCTTACCAAAGGATGTTGTATTTCCCAGTAACTGGATTGTGGAGGACAGATTGGCAGCCGCTTTATGTAAAATACTGGTATTCAGCTGCATCCGATCAGACTAGAAGCCGACCTCAACATAGTTGGGAAAAGGCAGATGATGAAACAGTTGCTAGCAATGAAACTAAACCAAAGAAACGATGGATGGATTGTGTGAATGATGATATGATTAGAAATGGGTTGATTACCGAGATGACGACAAATAGAGAAGTATGGAAGAAGGAGACTGTTGCACCGACCACAAATAAAGTGATGGTGATTATGAAACATTTGCTAGAAGACATTGAGTTTATCAACAGGCTTTTGTTACAAAGCCATACAAAGCCGAAATTCATTCGTTTTCTCTATTTGATTGTTCAATATTCAAGTGTCCTTGAAATTGTAAATTTGGTTGGTTTCTCATCCGTCCAGGGCCTCAAGTCTGCTATTACAATAGTGTCAGAATGGTCTATCATTGATTTCATAATTGTTGATTTTGACAAGTCTGGTAATCTACTAATATAATGGCGTCATTATGACGTTCCAATGGTCAACCACTGACACTCCATTGAAACTTTGAAAGTAATGGCTTAAAATGGTAATCTCGTACATAATGACAAATGAATAAATGTAAGTAATGTTTATTGCTATTTAAGAACTTCTTACTACTTCATATTGCAAACACTAATACGTAATATGTAAAAATATATATTAAATGAAATCTAGCATGAAATTAGTAGTAGTTTTTCTCAGACCATTGTCCGACCAATGATCGACCATTATGAATTTAGCAGATTACGAACTGTTAGCAAAATGACAGTGGGCTGTCAGACTTTCGTTTTTCTGACGACCCATAACGACTGTCAAATATCTACGCATAACAGACGGGATCAACGGCTTAACGCGCTTTCCGAGGCACAGAGGGGTCTTCGTATGGAAAGATGGTCACCCATCCACGGACCAACCGCGGCAAGCGTAACTTAACCTGATCGATCAACCCGTGCGGCTGTTATTACTTAGCCACAAGCTCCTCCTTCGTATATATTAACAGTACACTGATAAATAGAGTCTCTACGGAACCCCTCGACAGAATCCTGCCTCACGCTTGGTGTTACACCCTTCATATCAATATTTAGTTGTATATTACTGAATTTAGGTCTAGTTGAGCTTGGTGCGTTTCTGTGGTCGGTACACTCCTCATTACTATCCAGTAAGTACTTACTTATCTATTTTATAGTTTTATTAAGGACGCATTGACAAATATTTATTTTTAAACAAGATAATTATTTACAGAATAATTATATTATAAGCTAACAGACTAAGGGCTCATTTTTCCAACGCTAGATAACTTTAACGGAGGAATAATTTTGAATTTTTGACAGTAATTCTTCCAATGGTTCTTCCATGAAAAAACTGTCAGTCGTCAATTTTATGTTACGAATAAAAATGAATACGGTAGATTGAACAATCAGCCCTTAAAATAATAATAATTAAGTACATGAAAATAAAACAAAACAAGGGTAAAGAATCATGGGGCATCAAAAAATTCGTCCGCATCGCTCTCAGTGGGAAAATGCCCAAAAGGCTGGCAGCATTGCCATGTTGTATGGCGATGCTGATTCTTTGGCCAAATAATAAATATTACGTTTTCCCTAACATACATTTTAATTTTAAAGTTTTTTTTTTAAACTAAGACCAATAGTTATGTGATTTTTTTTATACAGTGGGTCTTCTCTTACTTTTGAACATCAAAGTAACGTGGATATTTGGGTACCTATATATCAGCTTATCCTTCAAGTCCTTCTTCAAAATAAACGTTGAGATGCTATGCGAAAATATACTTGTCTCTAACAAGTTTCCCAAAAAACGAAGATGGAATTTTATCGATGGATGGTTGATATGGATCAACCCTTCAACAAGAACAGCCGATCGATTCTGTAAAAATCTCATCGTGAAAAGTTAGGTGAAGTGAGCTGTCAAGAGTCCCTAGCATCAGGATGACACTGACAGCTCACTCCACACTCACTTCACTTAAGTTTTCACGGAGAGATGGTTACAGAATCGCACTGCTGGGTCCTTTGAACATAGAGAAGTGGAAAGAGAGTGAGAGGTCTTTGCCTTGTGGGATATCACAGGTTTTTAATAATAATAATGAATCAAGCCGAGTGTTAGAAGAATCATAAATGAACAAAAAAAAATAGTAGAAAAAATTAAAAAAGTATTGTCAAAAAAAAAACAGTTTTGTTAGCTAGATTTATACCTACGTAATAAAGCTGCGTTTTATCAAATCACACACAGTTTACTAATAACGTCTAATACTACTGATAATTTATTTAACAGATAAAGTACATTTTTTTTTGAAGCCGTGAGCATAAAGATTTGTGAATTTTTTTAAGTGTCATTCAGTGTGTCTTTTCCTAAAAATTGGATATTTGGATACCTATAAACAGTGTAAGTCTTTCAAGTCCTTCTTAAAAAAAACTGAACGCAGATCGCGGAACGCATGTCGCGTAGAACGCATAGCCGTTATGGTAACAGGAAATAATCTCTGTTTACAATAAATCAGCAGTTTCTCCTCGTCGGCTAACTTGGAGCGGTTCCAATATTTGAACGATGGTTCTGCGAGACATTGCATCAAAATCTCGTATTTTGATCCAATGTCTCGCAGAACCATCGTTAAAGTTAATAGTTTAATAGAACAACGCCAAACAACAGACAGACCTTACTTAAGTTTGTTTTATACTAAGTATTTGTAGAGGTAGGAAAAATCTTGAATGGTTAATCTAGTTAATGACGGTTTATTTTTATTTATCTAACAAGCCACACCAACTATATATTTACAAGGGTAGTAACAATAGGTAATCACGAGTCTTCAATTCTGTGTAAATACGTCATACAAATTAAAAGGATAACCGCCGCCCCGATTCTGTTGTTCACAAACAAAATTAAATTTAAGTTTAGTGCATCTTTTTCTTTCTATTTTACTAAGAAAAGGACAGAAGATAAATATTATTTTAGTCCTGTCAAATTAGATAATCCATAGACAAGTTTAGGCGTGATAAAAAAATTGGCTACTAGAAATACATCAATTTACGTCAGGCGCTGACTAATTTGACAGGACTAAACTAATATTTATCTTCTGCCCTTTTATTAATGAAATAGAAAGAAAAAGATGCACTGAACTTAAATTTAGTTTAGTTAGTGAACAACAGAATCGGGGCCAAAAATTCATTATATTTTTAGAATATTAGCAAAACATACAATTTATACATAATATTTAAGATTACATTACAAAATAAAGTAAAAAATAATACATTTAGTCACATTGCACTAAAACAATACAACCATACAAAATCATAATAAAATAATTGCACATAAGTGTAAGTTAGGGCGCGTTCCCACTATGTCGTGACGACGGATTGTCGTGTCGTCGTGGCTTGTGTATTTAAATGGACAGACGACAGTTAATCGTGCCGTCCTATAGGTGCAGCGCAGACGGCACACTTTTTGTGCGATCGAGTCTGCGGCGCAAAAAAAGTCTGCATGGCGCGCAAAAAGTCGGTCGCGGATTTTTCACAGACTCAACGCACACGACGCACATCTTCGATCATTCTGTCGGCAGAGCTGTCTGTCTTTTTAAATGTCTATCATGATATTCTGCCTTAGAAGTATCATAGTGTCCCGAAGTGCCCGAATTACACGGATTTTGTGTGCGCCGGACTTTTTGCGCGTCGTGTGCGTTACTGCATATAATTGCATAGGTTCTATTTTCACAGACTAAAAAGTGCGTCACGGATAGTCTGTCGTCTGCGCTGCACTATATGGGAACACCTCCATTTAAATACACAAGCCACGACGCTTTAAACGACACGATAATCTGTCGTCACGACATGGTGGGAACGCGCTCTTATGGTTCAACAAAAGTACACTTTCAAAACTTCTAGTTTAAGTATGAAAGGTCCCAGTAACTTTCGCAAAGGATTTTAGTCAACCAACCCGCACAAGGCCCGCGTGGTAGATTACGGCCCACTCCCTCTCACAGAAAGAAGGCTGAGTCCCGTCCCAGCAGTGGGAAAGTTATAGGATAATTATGTTTTGGTCTCGGGCTTAAAAAGATTTGCTGCCAAAAATAACTAGGAATAATATTAGTCTGTTGGTTAGATTGGAAGCCGACCCCAACATAGTTGGGAAAAGGCTAGGCAGATGATGATGATGATGATGAATATTAATCAGTCAGTAGATCTCCTAAAACCACTTCATCGACTCCAACATGAGTGTGCGCTGCAAAATACTCATACATTTTATTGTTTATCTATCGCCGTTGGAGTCTGTCCGTTTATGATAGTGGCCAGATTACGCTATCATTTGGTCGCTAGCGTTGATGCGGACACCAGCTGTCAAAGCCATAAAAATTAATGTGTCTCACTGTTGTTTAGTCAATACGTAATTTTAATTTGTGTAGACAAACAGGATTTTGACAAAAAAGTGAGTAGATTTTTTTTTATAATTTTTCTCCATTTATTATTTTTGCAATTTTTGATGCAGGATTTGTTTAGTTATAATTCATTTTCCGTTCGCGTAGCACATTTCAGTGTTTTTTTTTATGAGTTTTTCCGTTCGCTATTAACAATTATACTTATTGTTATTATTAAAATACATTGTAAACACCATAATGGCAAAAACACTTGCACAGACCATAAACAAAAGACGTAATTTCCACTATAATTGCACAAAGCCGTAAATGAATGAAAACAGTTGTTCCTATTGCAATTCAAATTTTATTGAAAACATTTGCAAGTTTGTTGGAACCTTGTAGAGAAACTGTTCCAACAAGGTTATTTTCGTTTTGACATTGCAGAAGAAGTGACGAAAATAGTCGTTGAATCGCAGTTAATGGCAGCTTTGATCCAGACCAAGATCGTTATTCTATGTACATTTGATTCATGATATAGATAGTGCAATCCACGAAGACGCTCCCCACTCTTTTTCCTAATGCTTACAGCAGAAGTGTGCAACATTCCGCTAGTGTTTTAGTTTTGTAAATACTTACACACCAATTAATTATTATTAGTGGGTAATTAGAGTGTATCGAAAGAACTAAAACACTAATGGAATTAACTAGCGATAAACACTAACGATTCGGAAGAAGAGTGGGGCACATCTTCGTGGATTGCATTATCTATACACTCAGTACTAATATGTACTTTATCCATTAGGTACACTTACAGAGGGTACACTACATGCCAAAGATTAAGCTTTTTAAACTACACACATCAAAAGTGTCTAGGGATCAAGCATTTTTATGCGGATTTCTTGAGATTGAGATGTGGCTTTGTAATAAATTTATGATTTTATAAATTTATATGGATCCTTTTTGGTGCATTTCATAATTTGAATCAGGAACTGTGAATCAAATTCGAGTAAAAGATGAAAATCAGCTGTCAATATTTTCCCTATAAAAACATACAACGCATTGAAGACATTATTAGTGCTACTGTTTCCCTACTACTGATTAAAACCAACGTTATTATGGAGCGGCGACGTCATTTAAGCAGGGAAGAAATGCTCAGAGCCGTGGGAATGATAGAAGCTGGTTCCCGGCAACGTACTGTGGCTTTAGCTCTGAATACAAGTCAGAGTGTTATCAGTCGACTTTGGACACGTTACCGAAGCACTGGTACCGTGGCTGAGCGCCATGGAGGACGGTATCGCTGCACCACACGGAGACAAGACCGATACATTCAAATCTTAACTCGAAGAGCTCCAACAATAACCGCCGTGATGTTAGCCGTGAGGCTTCATCACTCTTCAGGGAACTTAATTAGCGACCAAACAGTCAGAAACCGCTTGCATGAAGTGAACCTTCATTCCCGAAGACCGCTACGGGTACCACCTATAGCAATGCACAATCGTAGGATTCGATATCAATGGGCTCTTGAACACAGAAATTGGGCAGAAGAATAATGGCGTTTCGTGTGCTTTTCTGATGAGTCTCGTTTTGGTATGAGACCGGATACAAGACGTATACGACACTGGAGAACCCCTGGACGCCAACAGCGATTAAAATCCTGCCAGGAAGTCCATCCTTATAGTGGTGGAACCATCATGGTATGGGCGGGTATTTGGATCGGCGGAAGAACTGAGTTGATTTGGATCAGAGGCAACCTCAACGCTCAAATTTATGCTGAGACGATTGTATCAGACGTCATCGTTCCTCTACAAGTGCAAATCGGTCCCTTATTTCAGTTAATGCATGATAATGCACGACCGCACACCGCAAGAGTTGTAAGACAGACTCTCGCCGCAGCTAACATCAATGTCCTGCCCTGGCCTGCTCAGTCGCCAGACTTGAACCCGATTGAGCATGCATGGGATATGCTACAGAGAAGAGCTCTGCCGAATATGGAGGGTATCCAGTCGCAAGAAGACCTTTTTTTGTTGTTGCAACGAACATGGGCGGCCATTCCACAGCGTGATTTGGATGAACTCATTTTGAGTATGCCAAACCGATGTTCTTGTGTTGTTAGTGTTCGCGGTAGAAACACGGATTATTAATTGTTTAAGTTACCCAATAAAATTTTAGAGAAAACTGTTATTTCAGTCTTTTTTTCGAACTTTTGTGTTAGTGGTTCAAATGTCAAAAATCCCTTTATTAGGAAAATGGCAAATTTCTTTATTAATGCAAAGGTGACTTGGTTTATCGTTACTGTGACAAACGAAAACACTTTATTTGATGAATCCTTAAAGAAAATTTTAATTAATATCAATCAGGAGAAAAGTTATTGCAAAAATATATGTTGATCCCTAGACACTTTTGATGTGTGTACTAACGGCAGTCCAACAAACTTTTATACCTAAAATAAGTCATAAACTGAGAATAAATTTTAAATTTATTACGAAAGTAACTAATGCATTATGACAGGTCAAAAAATATGGGAGTAGTGCCATAATCATCAAGCTTATAAAATGAATTGGTGATCACAGGAATCGAATCGAAATCACTTTTGAACGTCATATAAAAAAAACAAAATGGAGTGGACATTTCCTATCTTATAAGAAATGGCGAAACATACTCAGGGATATAATTCTAAAGGTTCCTTAATACCATAACCATGGTATCCTATTCAGGTAGGTTTACAGAAATATTAATTGCTGGTTCTCAAAGCCTGATTTTGTGTAGTTAGGAAGTTATACTGGTTATACACTGACTGGACAGATCCACTCAATCTGTATGGTTCTTTCATCAAAAGACCATTTCAGACACCAATCTTCGTGGTCTTCACATGATCTGACCAAGATTATGTCTGGACTTTAAAAGAGACTGTGACCTCTGAGTTTGTTTCGGCCTTTCTTTTCAGAGTAGTCTGATAGGAAACACCGACCTCATCTGGTTTTAAAAAATATGACTGACGTGTAAAAGTGTTTGTGCAAACCTACTTTCAGAAATAAAATGATTTATCATTTATAAAAACCGAGATTACTAAATGTAAAGCCTGTTTTATTGATTGAACGGCGTGGGCGCATTACTTTTATTTTCCGTCATGGCATGGAGAAGAACTTTCTTCTTCAGGGAAAAGATACCACTGAGCCAAATATTACGATTATTTAAATCAGTTTGGTAGCTTTTCCGATTGGTGTTTCAGTATGGGTATTGAGTAGCTCCAGAGGGGCAATTTCCTTATTTTTAAGAACGTTCGCATTCTAATCTCAGTCTCATTCTGTCAAAAATACAATAAATGTTGATAAATTTTTTAAATTGATTGTCGCCGAGCTCAAATTGCGACTTCAATTTGAACGTTTTTTAAGTAATTGACTTTCAGATATGAGTAATAGTGTTGACCTAACTAATAACTACAAAACAAAGTGATACAATTAAATACTTTACTAAGTTTTATGACTCATTACTTTGTTTGTAACAAAAGCTTTTGTTAAACGGATAACAGTGGCCACTATATTCCGTTTTATGGATTATAACAATATAAAACTACCGTTTCTAATAATATTAACGTGTAATCTTGTGAAGCACAACTTAACGTGCTTATTTTCTGCATTTTCATTCTAAATTGTATGAAATAACCAAATAAACGATGAGGGCGCCACTGTGTGGTCGGCATAGTCTTAAATGCGCAAACCTCATACACCCCAATTAGAGCATTGAGTTAAAAACATAATACAATGACCGAAACTATTTTTTAAAACTAGCATTATTATTTTAAAATAAGACTTAATTTTCTTTGGCTCAATCGGCGGATAGTATGGCAAAATACATAATTTTTGAAAAAAAAAAAACCTATAAGTATTAAAAATTACTGAAATCGATTCAGTAGTCAATTATGAACAAACTATTGTCAGGTTTTGCGCATTTAACGTTACACGTTGTATATAACTAGCTTCCGCTCGCGACTTCGCTCGCGTGAAATTTCTTGTACCCCCGACCCACCTGCAATCAATCGCACCAAAAACCCACCAATCGCACCGCGGTTCGTGAGCTTGTCCCGAAGCGAGGCGATTTTTTTTTTTTTTTTGTGGATGGTAAATCATCCAATGACCCCTCCCGCTCTGGGTGGAGCAGAAGGGAGTGTCAGACTCTTACTGACTAAAACCCACCCGTGTTCCTTCCTTAGCCCTTTGTGTTCCGGGGTAGCGGTAACCCTTTCGGACAATCCCGCTGCCCGATTACGTTACGATTCCGATTAGTGTGCGTTGCAGTAGGGAGTTTCATACAAAGAATAGGTACTGAATGGCTCGAGTTGATAAGGTGACGATCCCTTTCCGAGTTGATATGTGTGCTGCGACCTTTAATATTATATAGAAATATTAATCAAAGGGTCATCAATCGAAGAAGAATTGACGTGTTAATCTCTGATAATAATATCGCTAATTCATAACAGTTTAGGTAGATAATATACTTACCTACTTATAGATCATTACGATGTATGGAAATATACTCAGCTGGTCAATTTGGTGTTACGTTCTATTTTTTTAGACTATAGATAAATTATAATAAATGATAATATTAATCATCATTATCATCCAGCTCTTGTTCTATGTTGCTTGGGATTGGCATAAGTTTTCTTTTTCAATTCAAATGAGAATGTTACATACATACATAGACTCACGCCTTCTTTCCATCACGGTAAGCAGAAACTACAGATCTTTGCCCATACTCTTTTGGCCTTGTTTTATTTCAGAAAATATTAACAATGTTAAAAAAACCCGTGTAAATATTTTGGGTCCTTCACCTGGCTACGGCTGCTACGGGCGCTGGCAATGGGTTACGAAAAGATCACCATAATTTTTGTATGACTGTATAGTTTTATTTTTGCTGTAATTTTGGTTTAAATGGTTAGTTGTTTCCTGTAAAGTGTTCTGTCGTGTTTGTTACGTCAAGGATTAACTCGACTGTCCTACTGCGTGTCCTGTGTGTTGCTATTGGTACTCTTCTTCTTCTTCTTGGTTTCTTTCTTTCTTTATTGGTTCTCTTCTTTTGCTTATAACAACATAGTACAGATCACAAACCTTATTATATTTGGTCTTGAGTGGCCTATTTCAAAATACGTAGTGACTGAGTAGAATAGCACAGCTTTTGTAACGAAGCGTAGCCTTCGTAGCGCAGCGTAGCCTTCGTAGGGCAGCGTAGCTTCCGTAGCGCAGGGCTTAAACTCGGAAGCGCAACGTAGCGTTCGTAGCGCAGCATAGTCTCCATAGCGCAGTGTAGCTTCCGTAGTAGCCCTACACATTGGCGTAGGGCTTAAATATGTTTATTAAAATCTTTGTCAAGGTCATTGGACCTTAACAAACATGAGCTCTAGAACTTAATCTAATAAACATAATTATTCAAATAACCAGTTTGACGCACTTTTTAGCACTTTAGATAAAATTTCAAATTTAATAGATAGCAATATCAATATTTATTATTATTAATTTATTGATAGTTGTATCTTATTTGTAGTTAATTATCTAATTAACACCGAGCAAAATTACAGTATTATTGATAACATTTTAATTTGCACTCAAGATTTTTGTTAATCGTTTATTTTTCTAATGTTTACAGCAAAAAATCAATGTCTAATATTATAGGTAGCTAGCAATAGGTAAAGAATAGGTAGGTAGGTAATAGGTAGGTAGTGGCAATCAATTAATAGTACGTTTATTAAACCATTAATTCGTGGATTTAGGGTGAATTGCATCGATGAAACTGCCGGTCGATTCTGTAAAAATCTCACCGTGATAACATAGGTGAAGTGAGCCTGAAGTGAACTATCAATGGAGGCTATCCTTAACATCAGGTGGAATGACAGCTGATGTTAATGACTCGATCGGCATATCTAAGAGTGCAACACGAGCAACACACGTCAACGACAGAGGCAATGCTGCCGTTTATTTGTTACGAGTACGGTGAGCACGGTGCTCAAATACACGGGCGATTTGTTACGAGTACGGTGAGCACGGTGCTCAAATACACGGGCGATTTGTTACGAGTACGGTGAGCACGGTGCTCAAATACACGGGCGGCATGTTTTCGACAGTAGCCGTCGACACTCGTCGACGGCTTTTTTTTTTTTGAGTGTCAGACTCTTACTGACTAAAACCCACCCGTGTTCCTTCCTTAGCCCTTTATGTTACGGGGTAGCGGTAACCCTTTCGGACAATCCCGCTGCCCCGGCAGGTCTCGTCGACGGCCACAGTTGCCTTTGCTATTACCGCGTGTTGCTCGTGTATATGAACACTAAACCGCATTCAAGAGCGGTCAGTGACATCATTATTGCGAAATATTGAAACTGAATCAAAGTCAAAATCATTTATTTCAAATAGGCACTTAAAAGGCACTTTTGAACGTCAAAAATTAAAATTAAAAAATACAATTGATTCTAGTCGCCCCTTCCAAAAGGTTGTTTTCGTGTGGAGAAGAATGGGCAAGAAACTCCACCGTTACTCTTTTAAAATGTTTTACAAGTTTTTGTATAAGTACATTATATAATTATACTAGCAACCCGCCCCGGCTTCGCACGGGTGCAATGTAATTAAATAAATTTAATTAAATAATTAATTATTATTATTTTTTTTTAACTCGCCGCCAGCCCCTGCCGCCGATACCGCAGGTACTTAATCGCTTCGTAAATAAGCCATCATTTCTCGTAAAAAGTAAAGGATAAAAAATGGTTATTGTGGGTTATCGCTAAGAAATAGATAACTATATACCATTGCGGATTTTTTTGTAGACCTTTTTAAGGTGTACAATACTGTAGTACATTATTTTGATGTATCTCATAGGGTTCAGCCAGCGTTTGCAATGTAAGCGCAAAAAAAACGGTTTATTTAAGACATCACATTAGAAACCTCTAAAATTATCAGAGTTTCTCTACTATATTATACATGTATTATACATATAAACCTTCCTCTTCAATCACTCTATCTATAAAAAAAACCGCATCGAAATCCGTTGCGTAGTTATACAAGGGATATAGGGACAGAGAAAGTGACTTTGTTTTATACTATGTAGTGTCTTTTATTAGAGTAAACTCGTACAATATTTATGTAGCTGTCAAACAGTGCACTGTGTGTGTATAAAGGAAAAGTGTAAAGTTACTGACTGTTTCGTAAGTCTAGTGGTCGCAAGCGCACTGCTGAGTTTGATGTCCTAGGTTCGATTTCTAAGTCGGGCTGTGCTATTGGGTTTTTCCGTCAGAAACTTCTCAGTAGCACACCGGATTCTGTAATTGTGCCCAGTTGATGTCAATAGGCTTTACACAGGACTTAAACATAACTGACAAAATGTAGGTGTATTATAGATATACATCTCTGTCAAACCCTTCGCAGTTTACAGTCGTGATGTTATCTGTATTTTTGCCATCTTGCCACGATCTCCTTATCAACACAGATTTGTTCTTCGATAAAAACAAGATGGATGGCTACATCGCAGGTGCCTATCATTTTTATAGATGAATTATTAGGAAACCAGATTTATCGAGACAAGAGGCGATAAACATTTTTATCTAGATATAGGTTATAAAAGTCTTAGGTAAGCCGTATATTCGACGCCGAATCTTTATACGGATCTAATTTTAAATTCATTATAAATGGAGTATCCCTTCGAATTTCATAAGTCCTCGTCTTCATCGATCTACTTTAGGATATAAATCGGATCGGATATAAATCAACTGAATATTTTTTATCTAGATAAAATCTAGACTTAGGCTAGATCTAGTCTTAGGCCGTATAACGCTTGCGGTCTCAGACCGATTTGCACGGAGCGGGATGGCGTGTCAGACTTTTACTGACTAAAACCCACCCGTGTTCCTTCAGTTGCCTGTGCCAGGGGCCACGGTATCTCTTCCGAACAACCCGCGATCCGGGCAGGTATCGGCCCTAGCGGACCCCGTCAGTTAGTGCTGACATCTCTTTGAGGCGCGCGTGGAACACAACGCGCCGTCGACCCGGGCCTGGTCCGCAAGCCCGCGCTTACGGTGGCCGAGAATCGGCTTTCGATTCCCGACGCCCAGGGCGTCTATGGAATGTCCTTCTTAAAGTTATATTAATACAGATTAATTATATTTATTTAGTAATAAAAATAATTAAATGTGTTTTTGTTTCCCAATTTAAAAAAAAAAAAAAAATTTAAATGCCATTTCTAGAATGATTACAATACATTAACAGATTAATTCCTTAAAGATAAATGCATAACGAAGTATTAAAAATAACTTATACTAGATATAGGAACTACTGTAATAATTTAATAAAAAAGTTGAAAAGAAAGTATGAAAGAAATTTACTCTCACAATCAGTATCCAACACTAAATTACTCTGGAAAAACATAAAAACTATCACGTACTCAAATAAATTAAAAAGTCAAAATATAGAATTATTAAACATAAAAACAACCCCCTTTGAGTCTGTAAACTATGTTAACGATTATTTTGCTAATATTGGAAAACAACTTGCACAAAAAATTTACCTTGAACTAAATAATAATCCTGTTAATCAAATAAACACGGTAAGATCACAACTAAATTCCTTCGTACTGCTAGATACGGATGATGCAGAGGTAGAGGGTATTCTGATGAATTTGAAGTCTGACAGTGCCCCTGGTTGGGATAACATCTCGACAAAATTCTTAAAATACATAAGAAAGGAAGCTGTTCCCATTATAACACATCTCGCCAATCTATGCTTTCAAAAGGGTGTCTTCCCGGCTCCACTGAAACAATCAGTTATCACTCCAGTTTACAAGGGTGGGGACAGCGATAATGTCAACAACTACAGGCCTATCTCCGTTTTACCGTCAATATCAAAAGTGCTCGAGAAAATTATAAATATCAGATTAACTAACTATTTCAAAAAATTCAATATTTTATCTAATTCACAGTTTGGTTTTAGACAAGGTGTATGTACTGAAGATGCAGTAACTGCCTTAAGTTCCCTTGTAGCTGAGCATCTTGATAAAGGAAACAGATGCCTGACTGTATTCCTAGATCTTCAAAAAGCCTTTGACACCGTCTCTGTCCCAATCCTTGTGAACAAGCTAGAAAAAGCCGGAGTAAGAGGTACTGCACTCAACTTACTTAAAGACTACCTCTCCAACAGGAAGCAAAGAGTAAAAATAGGACAGTACTCTAGTGACGATATGGATGTATCATACGGCGTCCCCCAGGGTAGTGTTTTAGGGCCTACCCTCTTCCTTTTATATATTAATGACCTGTGTAATATGAAAATAAAAAATGCTAAAGTATTCTCTTACGCTGACGATACCTCTGTTGTGTTTTCTGGATCATCCTGGCATGAGGTTAAACAGAGGGCAGAGGCAGGGATGGCTCAGATAGCTCAATGGCTGAAAAATAACTTGCTCTCTTTAAATACCAAAAAAACCAATTACATATGTTTTAGAATCAGTAAACGGTCGCAGCCTTTCGAAGGGTTAAATCTAAGAGTACACAGCTGTGAAGATATGCCTAGTATAAACTGTAACTGCCCGCTCATTGACAGAGTCACTGAGACTAAATATCTGGGAGTTGTGGTAGATCAAGCATTGTCCTGGTACCCTCAACTTGAACAAACTTCAGGGAGAATAAGAAAACTCAGCTGGATCTTCAAAACGCTCAGACATATAGTTCCAACTAAAATGGAGGGCGGTAAAAACCGCACCAGAAATCTTCTAAATGAAATATATGTAGCACTGGCCCAGTCTGTGCTTTTATATTGTATTACAGTCTGGGGCGGAGCAGCAAAAACAACATTTATAGACTTAGAACGAGCCCAGCGTGCCTTAATAAAAATAATGTATTTCAAAAAGAAAAGGTTTCCCACTGAAAGCTTATATCAAATAAGTGACTTACTATCTGGAAGGAAATTGTATATAACCCAAACCATACTAAAAGTACATAAAACCTTACCATATAATAATAGCGAACAATTTAGAAGGAGAAAAGATTTAGTTGTCCAAGTTCCCCAAACAAAAACTAGATTTGCAAGCAAGCAGTTTAATAAACGCTCTACCCAACTTTATAATAAGATTAATAAACATGTTTATGTATATAATAAAAGTTACCGCGACTGTAAAAAAAATATAACAGACTGGATAAAATCACTTACCTATGAGGGAACCGAGGCACTCCTGGAACATGCCGAGTAGCTGAAATACGTCACATCATAATATATTACAACCTAGAACACCACAACACACACCACACACACTATACTACACTCACACAACACACCTCACCATATACACCTCACCATATACACTGCATTGCTATTCTGTAGGAATCTCACTGCGGTAGCCTGGGTGGGGTGAGCTTAAGGTGAGTTGTCAATAGTGTCACTCCCTAGCATCACGTGGAACGACAGCTCACTTCACCTAGGTTCTCGCGGTGATCTTTTTGCAGAATGGCACCACTGCTCACACATTACACCATACCTTGTACCACGCCACACACCTCACTACATCACACAGTACTTACCTCACATAACATCACACTCCTTACATACACTCCTTACATAATACACCACACCAAATTAGTCCTATTTTTATCTTGATTTTATAATATTGTAGATTAGACAACTTTGTATAAATTGACAAACATGAAATATTGTTTGTTTGTTGGTCATTTCTTTATATTATTTTAGTTTATTTTTATTTGTTGTTTCTTTTTATTTTTTTCTCTTTGTTTGTCCATATGATCAGTAACTTCGAAACATAAAAAAGAAAAGGTATAGGAAAGTAATAATGAAAATCTTGGATTGTATACTTGCATTGCATACTTACCCTTAAGGTACACTATACTCATAGCTAGTAAAGTGTACAGTTATTTGAAAGAGCGGAGCCTACTAATACAGGCATTGTTTGCCTAAAAGTAAGTTCCAAACACGTTATCATGTAATGTTATTTTATTGAGACAATAAACCATTATTATTATTATTATTATTATAATTTTTTAATTATTTGATGTTACTTTCAGGTCTTGAGTTCGGAAAAATTATCGTTTTTGTAGAAGTTTTTGTAGAAAAGTTTTGTTCTAAAAGGCTCTTTAGATTTTTCTTAATGTTATATTAGTAACAAGTAGGTATATCAGCTGACTGTTCCATATTGGATCACATTGGTTTTACTTGGTTTCGAGATACAAGATAAAGATTAGAATAACATGCAAGGATTATAACAAATAATATTAGTAAGTAGGTATGCGAACTTTTTGATAAACAAACGATAACATCTTTGCCCTATATTTGACATTGGTTGCGTGTCAGTATGCCAGTGTGTTTCAATGTCAAAAATATTAAAAGCTATTGAGTTGGTGCATAAATCCTTGGACACTTGGATTTCATTAAAAATTTTCTAGGTTTCAATTCGGTTACGCGCTAGAATAATCTATTATTCTACAGAATGTTCTAGGAGAATGTTTTACGCCAAGGGGTATAAAAGGGAGCGCGCGTTCCAAGTTGTTCAGTTTAGTTCAAAATGGAACCGCGTCAACTACGAGCGATCATGCTTTACGAGAATAATCTAGGAACGAGTGCGAGGCTAACGGCCGAGAAAATTAACACTGCGTTTGGACAAGGCACTATTGCTTGAATTCCACAGTGAGTTATTGGTTTAAGTCTTTCGACAAGGGGGTTACGAGTTGTGAAGATAAACCTCGCTCCGGTCGGCCAGTTGTCTTCGACGAAGACCTTCTACGCTCACATTTGGAAAGACATCCGGATGCGACTACCAGGGACTTAGAGAAGGGACTTGGGTACGACCATTCCACTATAATTCGGCACCTGCAAGCAATGGGCTACCACAAAATAATGAGTCGGTGGACACCCCACGCTTTGACAGACAGCGAGCGCGCAACATGCGTGACCATATGCGAAAGTCTCCTCCTGCAACCACACAGACAAGACTTTCTCAGGTCCATTGTCACTTTCGACGAATCCTGGGTTCACTAAAACAACAAAACGCGGCAGGCCTATTGGATTCCACGCGGAGAAAGGGCGCCAACGGAACCGAAGCCAGATCGTCATGGACAAAAGATAATGTTATCAGTTTTCTGGGATTGGCAAGGCATTCTCTATTATGAACTGTTAGACGAGAAGCAGGCTATTAACGCTACTATTTATGGAGAGCAACTGCAAAAGCTAGCCTGAGAAATAGCGACTAAGCGTCCAAAAAGGCTGTCTGTATCACTCCTTCAGGACAACGCTCGACCACATACTGCGAAGTCTGTCCGCCACATTCTGGAAAAGCTGAACTGGACAGTGGTACCTCAGCCGCCTACGGTTTTGGGTTGACTCTCAAACTCAAAGCATTTATTTCAAACAAATCATTTACATGCACTTTTGAATTGTCAAATAGTCGGTCAGTTCGGCAGAAAGTTGAAGCTAGTTGCCCATTCCAAAACGTAGATCTCTTGGACAAGAACGGGCAAGAAACTCCAAGGACACTGTTTTAAATCAAGATATTACAAAATCCTGTATACATTATTCTTGATGATTCTTTATGTGAGAACAATGTAAAAAAAATCAAATGAAGAAACAATTCAAAATATAAGATTAAAAATAAGCATTGGCAGTTAAGAGAATCTAGAAGATCTATAATTATCAGCACTTCATGAGCACACACAGGTAACCCCATGATATTTACACGTCTTTGCCCCATACACACTTTGACTACTAAAATAGAAGCTTAAGGGAGGGCGCCCACGAATCCGGATGTCTTTCAATATCGATCTATCGGAATAAAATTCAAGAGTAAACACCCTGGTCGGAGGATCCTCCCTTTTCTATGGAGTATGAGTGAACATTACATCAAAACTCAAAAAAAAACTCAAAGCATTTATTTCAATTAAACCATTTACAGGCACTTTTGAATTGTCAAGAAGTCGGTCAGTCAGGAAAAAATGAAGCTAGTTGCCCATTCCAAAGCGTAGTAGGTACCTATGGAGAAGAACGGGCAAGAAACTCCATGGACACTCTTTTTAAATAATATTTTTACAAAATTATTAGTTACATCATATGTTGAATTTATAAATATGTGAGAACGATGTAAAAAATAAATAAAAATCAAGTACGCGTTAAAAGTGTCCAGAGTACAGCAATTAGTAACAAAATAACAATCCAAAAATAAAATAATTAAAAATAAGCCGTGGCAGCTAAAAGATGACCAGCCCCAACTGACGGCGCCCGTTCACGAACATGACGCATGGATCAGCACCATCCAGCTCAACCATTTTGTAGGGAACCGAATGATCCAACACACACGCCACCGTCAGCGAGACACTTGAGCGAGCATGACATACTATCAGCCGCCAGGGCACATTCTAGTCAATGAAAAACATATTACCCGGTAAATGGTAGCTCAATAGTACATAGAACTCACAGCTGTGCTATGCAGTTATACAATACAAAGGAAATTGAGTTTATACAATGCAAAGATAGTCTTACAATCTTCAGCAGCTCCAACAGTATTTTCAGGTGTTAATCAATTAGTTGTGGTTGTGGAGCAGGACCAGCATTGAGCCAGGCATTTTTATCAGCGATGTAATCTCCTAACTTATAATATGCCTGCCTACATAGTGTGCGTTTTATACATGACTTGAATTTTGTCTCATTCAGTTGAAGAATGTGGGGAGGTATTTTATTATAACATTTTAAACAGTACCCCATAAAAGATGAGTCTACTTTTGCTAGTCTGAAACCTGGTTGAACTAAAAGGTCCCTATTTCTAGTACTATAATTATGTCTTTCACCTCTTTTGCTAAAAAGATGTAAATTTTTCCTTACATACATGATGTTTTCGTAGATATATTGACAAGGCACCGTCATGATGTTAATATCCTTAAACAGTTCCCTTAGAGAATCGCGCTTGCGGAGATTATATATGGCTCTGATGGCTCTTTTCTGCAGAATAAAAATAGAATCGATGTCTGCTGCCCGTCCCCAAAGTAAAATACCGTAAGACATGATACTATGAAAGTAACTAAAATAGACTAGTCTCGCGGTACCTACATCAGTAAATTGACGGATTTTTCTGACAGCATAAGCTGCCGAACTGAGCCGTCCTGCAAGAGATGTTAAAATGAGGACCCCATTGTAGCCTTGAGTCGAGCGTGATCCCTAGGAAAACTGTTTTTTCGACGAATTCAAGTTTCTCCTGATTCAATATTATCTCACAATCACTACTCTTGACATTTGGTAAAGAAAATCTTATGCACTTGCACTTGCATCCTGTTCCTCATACCTCTATAGTCAGAAGCCCGAAAGTCTTGACAACCAGTCTCACCAAGGGTTATCGTATGGATTGTGGAAGTCAGATAGCCAGTCGCTCCATGTAAAATACTGGTATTCAGATGCATCCGGTTAGACTGGAAGCTGATCCCAACCTAGTTGGGAAAAGGCTAGGCAGAATGACTTAACAACATCTTTAAATACGCCATTTTTTTCTCATTTCTATCTTCAATACCTAGATATGACTGTGCATTTTTCGTGTCCAGAAAAGCATAAATATGTCAGATATCCAATTCTACACTCTGCCTACAGCACAGTTCAAATAGGTTCACATACATTGCAATATTATGTTCTGTGTTTAATAAACAAATGCAGTAGGTACTCAGCACTAATAGGTTACGAGAAAACTGTAGGAAACCATTACATTTGTTTTAAATGTATTGTTTGTTATTTAAAATCTTATGTCATCATTTACATACGTGTTTAAGACTTGGGAATTACCCAGCTTTGCTCATGCTTTTTCGAATAGACTACACCCTTTTTATGTTATTGGGTGGCCAATAAACTGGTGTAGTGGTGTCCCACTTAGGTACTTGGTTGCCCAATGGTAACGGTCTCGACTTACATGTCGTAGGTATTGAGTTCGAACTCAGCCAGACACTTTACTTTCTGTAATTTAATCCATCACAACTGCTCTAAAAATGGTGGAGGAAATCATCGTGAGGAAACAGACATGTCCTAGAACAAAAAAATAGAAGACATGTGACATCTACCAACCTGCATTGCGCCCGCGTGTTGGATTACGGGGCCATAATCTACCAGGCAGGCGCAACACAGGCCTCCTCTCCGTGAGTGGGAGTGGGCACTCCCCTCTTTTTGCGTCGGGGGTTAAAAAGGAAGATTATTCAGCGCAAGCTGCCCGGAATAATTTTATTGTTTTTCACACGTGCCGATTAAAATCGTTTGATTAAAACATCAATTAGTTGAGTCAATAGCATCGGTAGGTATAATCATAGATTAGATAAAGATTTTTTTTATTTTTACAATTTTTATCTGTACAGATAATCATGTAATTATTATTACTGAAGTTATATCAAGATTATCGGTTTTTTAACCGACTTCAAAAAAGGAGGAGGCTCTCAATTCGGATACCTATTTATATTTTTTTTTCTGCGTCACATATAGACGGATTTGTAAAATTCTTTTTTTTTTTGTTCGAAAGAGGTTTATTCGAAGTGGTCCCATTTCCTTTGAATAAACTAGATTATTATTTATCTAGTTCTCATCAATTCTGGCGCCAGTTGAAACGGCCAAGCCTCATATTTTGACTAAGGTTGTAGTTTGTGAAGTTAGGGCTTATATAGTAATAATAATAATAACCCCACCGCCGTATCTCTACGTTGACGTCGTGGTGGGGCTTGCGCACTCCAAACTCTGGGCCTGTGTCGGTAGACTTTACCTTGCCGGAACAGGTCTCGGGTGAGGAGCCAGACCAAGAGAGATACAGAAACCCGCAGGGCAGCATGTGGCGAGCTGTTGGGCAGTAGCAACCCCACGGACCCTATCTCCCGGGAGTAGTCTTGTTCCTCACCTCTGGCTTGCCTTAATTGGCCGGCTGGAGTGAATACTGACGAGGAACAGAGCTCCCACATCATTCTTGCCTTTATTGGCCGGCTTGAGTGGAGATTCGCAAGAGCAAACGTGCTCGGGGGAAGGAAGTATTCCAGTGAGTGCTCGTGATGGTCAAGATCCCTAATCTTGACCATCTTCCGGGCTCTGGGATTGTTCTGAAAGCCGTGGAATACCTCTCCACTCCTCAAGCACCTCAGGATATGTTGCCCCCTTGTCACTACGTTACTATGTGCTAGCGACAGTTTCCGGGGGCCCATTATTGTGTGTGCAAGTCACCCCCTGCCATTTTATCCGTGTATATATAAAACATTGACCAGGCAGGGGCCATAGTTCTTGGTAACCAATCCACTTTAACCTCGCAAACCCATAGTACAAGTTTTTATTTCTCCAATACTGCAATAGTCCTACACCAACCGAGGGTTATCCTTGGGTGCACTTTCAAAGTGCATACAGGGTTAATCGTCGATCGGTGCCACATTTCATTAAAATTTCCTAAGAGGCCTCTGCGAGTTGGCTTTGGCCCCTCGTACGCCTTCATAAGGACGCACCAGAACACATAGCACGCCGTGACCACGCCAGGGACCAAACCGGCACATGGGCGCAAGACGACCCCGTGTCTGGGCACCCTTGGTCCCCCTGCGACGGGCCCGCCGCCTACCAATTTTCGGCCGCAGAGTATAGAGCGGAGTAGAGCGGGTGGAGAGCGGCCAACGTCATACCAACATTCCTCTTCCCCTGCGGCCCCACCGCGTCCGCCATCAGACGGTGGCGACCCCGTCAAGGCCGCGGGAGGTAGGTAGAGTGGCGCACCGCAATACCGGCACTCCTCTCCCGCCGCGGCCTCCAGCCCTCAGCCGCGACGCCTCACAAACGACATCGCGGCCCGCCTCAGTTGCGATGTCGCTCAAGCGGCACCGCAACCTACTTGTTGGCCGCTACGTCATCGGCTTACCGGCAAAAACCCTGACGAGCGGCCCCTCCTCGGGTTCCTCTTCGCTTCACCGTGGATGACCAAGCCACAGCTACTGAGCCCCCCCGCCTCGACAATGCGGGAACCCACCGGGGGGGAGTTAGGTACTACCACCTACCTTCACTGAAAAGCTGATAACACGCCACTAGGTCTTATCAAACGTCAGAAGTTGGTATAACAATCAATTAAATTAAATCCCGGTGGTAATAAATTATTTAAAGTCGCTTGCAGTATACCTACTTCAGAAATGAATAGTCCTGTCCTTTCTTATCGAATATTAATCGATCTTACAATCGTAATTGTAATTAGTCAGGGTGTGTCCTAGTAAGTCTTAAAGCTGATCGCGTGCGTAAGAGTGGATAAAAGTATTTCTCTACAATCTAGTACCTACCTGAAGATTAGATAACTACATTAGTGCATTTTCAATGTCACGATTTCAAAAGGAAAGTCACTAATTAAAACTATCATATACTAGTATCTAAAGGCTTCAGAACATTGCTAGTCGGATCGGACAACATTTGTATAAGGAGGTTGCAGTTATGAAGTCTAGCATACTTACCTGTCCGCCATTTTGATTACTTTTCCAAATGTCGGCCACGCATGAAAAATAAATAAAATAAGCCTATAATACTGTTCGTTTTTAACTTGTTTGACAGAACAATTATTTGAAAGGTTCGGTTGGTCTCCCCTTATAACAGCTTGTCTTTTAACAAAGGCCTCGTCTAAGGCCTTCCACTTGTTTCTGTCCTTTGTGGTACATACCTATTTTAGGAAAGTAGCAGGCCCAGAATGGTTACGTACCGCAAAGGCCACGCATGAAACCTACATAAGTCAATAGCTCACATCAATCCAAATAGAAAACTTCCTACTAATATTATAAATGCGAAAGTTTGTGAGGATGGATGGATGGATGTTTGTTACTCTTTCACGCAAAAACTGCCGAACGGATTTTGATGAAACTTTACAGTAATATAGTTTATACATCAGAATAACACATAGGATACTTTTTATCCCGATATTCCCACGGGATCAAAACTTACGCGGGTGAAACCGCGGGGCGCAGCTAGTATAATATAAAATTTGAATTTGGCGGGCTACCCTAACGTTTTCCTCTTAAAATGAGCCCGGCGGAGGCGGCTAAGCCGGGACAAGATCCTGGCATAGAAAAGTCTACTTCTTGTCGTTAAAAGGGACATACGACCATTGAGCTATATAACTAGAGAAGCAAACCTCAATAAAATGTGTCAAAAAAGTGTAGCCACTTTATAAACGCGACGACGTAGCTTTGAAACCACTAAACATTCAAAAGTAAACATATATCTGTCTCACTTACACACGTCGTAAGAATAATACCGTCGCTTAGATTAGACAAAGACCGCAATATAAACATGCAATGACGGGATGGGGTTGCCTACCCATGCGAAATTTTACCAAACATTATAAGTCATAAAAAGCGTTTTAGGTTAAGTTAAATTATTTTTTAAATATTTGAATTATGTATTTCTTATTGGATGTGTAATAGAAGTTTGTAAATAATGAAAATAACTAAGACATTTTCTTTTTGAATATTTTTTCTTTATTATTAATGAAATTGAATGATTTAGTAGGTAGCCAGTCAGTCTCTTTTCTCAGCAATCGGATTATTTCCACCCATTTTTCACGGCGTGCTGCATCTTTAGGCACCCTGCTACGTTGTTATTATTAAAAAATATTTAAAATCACTTATTCCATAAATTAAAAACTCCCACTAATGTGGGAAACTAAAACTAAGTTTTTAGTGGTAACACTGAACCTAATTTACAAAATTCTACATTTTAATGCGTTTTTACGTTGATATAAACACAGAGACAATTAATTTACGTGTAGAAAGTAATTCCGGTTAATTTATTATGTTTATGTGATCTTGAATCGCACTCTTTCGCGATATTTTTTGTCGCATGTCACTCGGTTGACTTCGGTTGGCGTCACACAGAGCACTGAACTGACGTTAGCTACTCTGATGGCTGTGGCCATCAGCGTAGTGGCAACGCCTTGGTGCGGTAATTGCTAATCTAGTGTAACATATATATCAATGCATACGACTATCTTTTTTCTCAAATTGAACTGAATACCTACATTTAGGGGATGTATTCAGTTCATGTCTGAAAACTTACCATCCGTCATTCATTCATGATCCATTTTGATTATGTATGACTTTAGCTAGACCTCTCATAGTTACAATTTGATACTCGGCTTCATAATTACTTTCGCGAATGACCTTTCTGATAAAATTTTTATCGGCAGTCATGTCATGTCTGCTATCACCTGTTTTATGTAATCCAAAATATAATTTGATAAAGCGTAAAGCTCATTAATAATTTCATATGTTACCTACTGTTTAATTAATTGATCAAGGACAAGATGACCGTCAACTTCCACAGCTGCTATCAGCTTATCAACGGGCAAAAGACTGCTGACGTGTCATCACCAATTTTTAATTATCGATGGTCAGGTTCTGACATTGAGCTTATTTTTTTTCGCAAATACATAGTATAGACAACTACTTGCTCTTATTTCTAGAAACTGCTTTTTTTGTCTATGGTGGTCATTTTAGTCATGATGGTTGCCAAGGGCAACTTGGGTTTAATCCCCAGGCATCGATTGTGTTATTGCACGGGCAGTATCCCGGAGTGTAGATATGGCACATTCAGTCATTCACACACACACCCTCACATCACACATACACATCGCACATTTCTGCCTACACCTTCGAAGAATACAGGCGTGGTAGGATAGGTCAAAATTTAATATTGTAAAGAGGCAACATTATTTGGTTGTTTATAAGAAGTCCGATTGCAAAAATCCTTTCACTGGTGGAAAGCTATTGTCAAGTGCCATAGGATATTACGTTTATTCCACGCGGAGTCGCGGGCAGAAGCCAGTTACATTTATAGGTACTGTGATCAGAATAGGTCCCTATATTTAAATATAGCTGACTATAATAGAATAAATATATTTATTTACAATGGATGTAGACCGTACAAAAATCTGTTGCTAAAGCTTGTGAGCCATGTAACATTTAACGTGTAGATATTTAGATAACCTATTTCTAAGTAAATATCCAGCTACCTAGATTACCCAGATTTCACAATTCTACTCACTATTAAAGACAAACACTTGTGAGAAGTGCCCTTGAAATGATAATGCATAATATAATACATGAAAAGCCAGAGACACTCCACAGTGGACATGATAATTTATAATGTACTCCACTTTTAAATGGACTGCATTAGTAGGGTACATAAGTTTCTCGAACGTTAGGGAAATGTAGGTTAGATGCGTCATTCGTGAGAAATGTAAAAGTTAAAAAATCATGTCCCCGAGGACATACTTTCGTTTAGAACGGCTTTCTTTCACAGGGATTCCTCGGTCCCTGCTTCAGAGATTCCGAGGACGGCCAACATGTCACGTTAGTCTGACCCTCTTTTGCCCAGAAGGAGGATTTCAGTCAGGATACGGCATTCTATTGTATTGATAGCTACAGCTACATAGTCTTTACGTATGTGTTCCGTGCCTCGGAAAACACGTTAAGCCGTTGGTCCTGCGCCTGATTTCTCTCCGGTCATGTCGGATTGCCGTCCCTTCATACTAAGAGTGAGGACAGAGTGAGTGCACCTGTGTTTGCGCACACACTTGTATACTATAATATTTCCCGCGTCGAAGGCTAGTCTCCGTTGAGATTGGCCGCCATAGGCTAAATACCCTCGTGAGGACTATATGTAGTTAGGTTAGGTACATTTGTTCTATAATCCAAAAGTGTTTAAGAACGCCTGTGCTTTAAATCTGAGAAAAAAATGTTGAAAAAACACGTTGCTCATACTTTGGAGACAGGTTAAATTTGAATTCGGTCAAAATCCGGGGATTCTACGAGGTTTCAATCGATTTGTAGGTAACCCACGATGCACAGCAGAATAAATCTCAGTAATACAAGTCCAGTTCTTTAAGATTCTCCATTAAACATGGCATTTAAAATCAAAGGCACTTATGTTTTGATGCTCGCCTCAATAAACAGTTTTAAGATGGTTGTAGGTACTATAACCCGGTGCAAATTTTATCATAGACCTTAAATTATTGTTAGACAAGAACAACAATTATTTACCCCACCCCTGTCTAAGCTCATGATTTTTAATGAAGAATGAATAATAATGTTTTAATTATTATAATTTTATTTACGTGATTCGCACACACTTCGCACTTTTGCTTACGTAAACCATTAATAACTAAGCAAACAAGTAGAATAATTAAAATCACTCGGATAAAATAAACTAATTATTGCCTTAAATAGATTTACTTACGGTCAGGTTCATCAGATTGCGCATGAAAGACTATGACAATCACTGTATTATAGGCAAACAAAACAGAAACACTTATCCATTATAACGCCTACCAATTTTCTGATAGCAGAAAGAGAACATTTTAAAATGTTTTTTTATTGCTATGACAAAATTAGTAGGCGTTCACGCGGACGAGTTTGACATGGTTTTTTTTTTTAATCATCGGGAACTTTTTAGCTTTCCTAAATATTTGCTTGATTTTGCAGCTTATGGTATCCAACTAAAAAAGTTTTTAAGCTTGCCTTGCTATGAAAATTAACATCTTTTTCTGTAATTGTGCAATGGTTTTCAGTTTCACACTATTCAGTCAATTATTTATAGTTAGGGAGGCGAGGTAGCTAAATGGCGTAATTCAACGGCGCCGTCGAGACCTATCAAAATCGAAAGATAAAATGATTTCGAAAAGAAAAGCTCGTATGGTAAAAACCATTTTAGCGGTGGGTTTGGCGTGTACGGTTTTTCAAAAATGTTAAAAAAAACAGTTACTTGGGCATTCTCGAGCGCGTCAGATATTCATACTACGTTTGCCCCAAGTGCCTCTGATAACAACGGTATACTAATCTGCCGGTTTGCGTGGTGGGGGTAGGCATATAAAGTAGTCAAAAATGCAAAAAAAAAAATTTACTCGAGCGCGTCAGATTTTCGGAAGGGGTGTTAAGTAGGCCCCAAGGAAGCTCCCTTTAAAAAAACTGACGATTTCGGCGTGACGATAAGTTGCGATGAATTTTTGAAAATGCAAAAAAATAAAGTTTGTTTGAAATACTCGAGCGCGTCAGATTTTCATAGGGGAGGTTTATCTCGGTATCCTGAAAGCATATTTCCTTAATCTGACAAAAATGTTGGTGGGTTCTCTTAATCTGATCGAAAAAGGTTTTTTGGTTTCTTTTTTTTTCCTTTCTTTCTCCTTGATAAAACGGGGAATTTAAGAATGACAATAAAGCGATAGATACAACCAACGTAAATGTAGATGAAATGTAGTACGAATTGTATTATTTATTGTATAAAAAAAAATTAAATGAAATACAAATTGTATTATAATTGTATTGTTATGTATGACCTTTACATTTTTGCTCAATACAATTCATCAAAGTTTCCAGCACATTCGAGAAATATACCGTCGGGTCTTTTCTCTCTCTTCAATCGTCGTCATACTGAGGGCACATAGGTCTACGGTAGGGGACCATAAACATATATATATATATTAGGGTGTACCGAAAATTCCCTTCTACCGCTTCTTTCCCCACCATCAATGTTGCGAAATAAAGGAAAAATACTGGTAGGATATTTCCGCGAAGCGCTCAGTCTGTATTACATGTTTATGGCAAATTCCTCTTTTTTGCTTCAATTCTTAACTTCGTTTTGCTTACGGTACGTCCAAAAAACAATTTGAGGATCAACAGGCTATTGAATAATATATATGAAACTGTACAAGTTAATAATACTTTTGTATACAGATACGCGTAGCTTTTTCTGAGTCCACGAAAATCGTCGAGAAGCTTTAGAAAAAAAAAAAATTGTGAGATATAATAAAAGTCACATAATTTAATTATCGTTATTTCATATCAATTTTTTTTAACACCCTCAGTTTTTGAGATATACTCAAAAAACCGGGAGTTTGAGTTTTTATGATGCTTCAAGTCAAAAAGTTTTAACTTTGGACAAAAATGTAAAGAGACCTTTTTTGTGTAAAATAAAATTACCTTTTTTGTTTATTTAAACTTTATTTTTGTAAGATGAATCGTTCGCGACTTAATGCCGCAACGCGTTTTTCGGAAGACGAAATGGCTCCTCCACACTTCTGGTCATGCGGAAACCGGCAGATTTTGTATTTTTAGTGAGTTTTAGATTATATTCTTCAAAATAATAAAAAAAAAAAATCGCGCTCGAGAATGCCGGATTAACGTTTTTTTTTTACAAGTTCGCGACCCTATAACTCGGCGGCGTCAAGGACTTATCGTCAGATTAGTTAAATTTAGTCTTAAAACACTAAAATCGACCCCCAATATCTTAATCTGACGCGCTCGAGTATTTCAGACTATCGATTTTTTTTACTAATCTGATCGTCTATCCTAGGCGCGCGTCACTACATATAGAGCTAAATACTTTACAAGGTTGTTCTATTAGGTCTAAGGTATCCCTCATATTTCAAACTGCCACGCTCGAGTATTACCGAAAATTCCCCTATTCGCCTCCCTAACTATATTATTACCTGCCGAGTAGGGTTTATTATTTTACGTTAAACTCATATGAATTATTACCAAAAATTATACATAAGAGTTATGTTATTCCGAATGCATTCGCACATGTACCTACCATACACAAACAGTATACATACTAGTATAAAATTGTTATTAAAGTATAAATCGTTTTTTTTTAATTCTGAAGTAGTGTTTTAGGAATCCGTCATAAATCAAGAAAACCTACCCATCTGTTTGTTTTGTTCGTTACAAATCTTTGAAAAAACTGCTGGCACCAGTTAAAATTGTAGATATATGTTTTTTTCCCAAAAGTATTCAGCCATTTGTCCTGTTTACTTTTCGTGCAAAAATAAGTATGGAACTCTACTTAATACCAGATAAACACACTAGTCAGGTCTTTTCCTCTGGCTTAGCACAGATCATGAGAAATATTTACCTGTTGGCAGATGCTAGGTTGTTTATGATTGAACCGATTCGCAAATATTTTGCCCTTTTCCTTATGTAAATCAGTTTACCATTAAGAGGAAAACTTACCTACCTACTTGACGTGTGCAGTGTGTCAAATTATTGTCATACAGGAAGCCGGAAAGCGGAAACTAGTTCGGCGCCATTATTCATCTTGCACTCTGCTTCCGATATGCGTGCACGCTGCTTGCTGTGGACGGAATACTGATTAGTCTTAGATTATTTTATTAATTATTTGTGACATTTGATTTGCTGTTTAATGACGGCGACTATTTAATATAAGCTTTTATAATTTCTAACGAGACGATAATTATTATCGTGTATGTCCACGAGAGGGAAGTAAATTGTATGAAAACACGTGCATATTATACATTGGCCCCGATTCTGTTGTTCACAAACTAAAATAAATTTAAGTTTAGTGCATCTTTTTCTTTCTAAGTATTTCATTATGAAAAGGACAGAAGATATATATTAGTTTAGTCCTGTCAAATTAGTCAGCGCCTAAAATAAATTGGTGTATTTTTAGTAGCGATTTTTTTAATCACGTCTAAACTTGTCTATGGATTATCTAATTTGACAGGACTAAACTAATATTTATCTTCTGTCCTTTTCATAACGAAATAGAAATAAAAAGATGCACTGAACTTAAATTTAATTTAGTTTGTGAACAACAGAAACGGGGCCATAGCCTCCGTTTGCACGGACGTAAAACTATCTCGGTGGCATTTATCGCGCACTGGATTTTGAACTCTCGGTGTTGAGCCGAGCGTTGACAATCCAACAGAGCGTATCCGGCGCCAGGGCGTCAAAAAACACACTGTTCCATTTTCAACTCTTGTCGCTAAGCAGTGCGTTGAAAATCCAGGGGGCATACCACCACTCATAGAGCAGTATTATTTGAATCTTACTTCAGTGTAGGAAAGAGATGGAGCTGCATGTCCTGTATTGCTCCATCTCTTTCCTACACTGAACTGCTATAAGAGGTGGTGGTAGGCCCCCAGTGCGCGAAAAAATATCGCCACGGGAAAAACGTGCCCGCGCCGTGAACGGAAATATAAAAGCGCCTTCATCATCAATTCTTACTGATTGGACTTAGTACACCGCGCCTATTTTCCGCAAAGGATTAGTTAGTGAAGCATCAAGCTACTATAATCTGTTAAATTTCCTTAATAGATTTTCAAGTTTATCAGTGCTGCTGGGGAGTTTGTTGCGCCACTTCTTCTCCCCAGCGAAAGCACTAGGAAGTGGTGAAGGGCGAGGTTTTGGGGGACTGTCTTATGTAATTTCGACGTTCGAAAAGTGCTAATTCTCGGCCTTATTTAAATAAATAACTTGATTTTGGCAATCGAACTGCACTTGACTCATTTTTTTTTTGTTAATGTTTGAAAATTTCATCCCATAAATATTTCTTCAATTTGGCTTTAGAAACTTTATCTAACCCTTATCAAAAATCAGACAGGATACACAGTTACACACCGAAGATAGAATCGAAAATGTTTTGACATTAAAAAATACATGCTAAACAACGAATTATGTAGGATAATATCCAAGCGATATTTTACTGTATCTGTAATAAATTTATCTACGAGTTATCATAGTAAATACATGTGCGATATCCTCGGGGTAATTTATCTAAATTACTTATACATATCTGTACATGTTATGTATACTTATAAATGTATGTAGATATACTGCACCGGTTAGGGCAAACTGTGGAAATAATCGTCTGTGTGATGAAATGATAGATTTATTATACGAGGAAAATAGATACTTCAACACATGTTTGTTAACGCTTACTCCTTGTAAGCAGATGCGCTAGTAGGACATTTGGTGATGACGTATTCAGTATTCAAAAGTTACACGAAATAGAGCCCAGTGCTTTTAATGTATTTTTTGGGCAACTTTAGAGTAGGTATTACGTCTTAAAATACCTACTGAAGTAGCGATTTTACATTTGATTTTATCTGGAAATGGAACATAGATCTTGATGGCATGAAAAGGCAATGCAATGAACCGCTGCACTATCTATAAATTTAAATATTTCTATCTCTGATTTGTACTTAATAAAAAATGGTTTTGTCCATTTTATCACACAATGGGATAACATATTTACGTCCCTGTTCGTCATCATCGCACCACCACAGATAGAAGAGGTCATTTGTAATCAATACAGCCATACTTATCCAAACATTTCAAAAAAAAAAAAATAAGATAGTGATGGTGTTATTTGTCCATTCGATGTTTTTCTTATAGAAGACGGGTGTCCCATTTTTGTCAATGACAGATAAATGTTATTTTTGGTATATCTGTTTAGTGTTTATCTTGAGTTATGGACTCGTTTTTTTTTGTATGACAAAGTTTCCTGAAGTCAATGTAGACTATAATTATTTACCCACTAAGCTTGCTTGTCTATGGTAAACGCCTTAAGTTTTCCAGTGGATGAAATTATTGCCTACTGAATTGAATTTTGAAAATATATCAGCTTGCGAAAGTATTTTTTTTTATCCGCTAATGTGTCACTGGTGGACATATACCTCTCTAATAACTTTTCACCTCTCTATCCAAAGCTGCCAAGGACCAATCTTTATTAAAGGAGTCCAGTTCATCCCGCCATATCCGTCTGGGCCTGCCGCGATGTCTTTTGCCTTTCAGCGGGACCCACGGGGTCGTAAGTTTGGCCCATTAATCGTCTATCATGGGCAGATGTGTTCAGCCCTATTCCGTGGTTGCGAACGTTTACTGTCGAATATTATATTATGCTGCCAGAGAAACAAAGTCAATGAACTTGGGAGTGGCTGTAATGATTTCCTTGGCAAACGGATCAGTGATCGCAGTTTGCTGTTATCAGCAGACACGACGACACTAAAGCCATAATATTGTCACTTTCTTCATTCCTTAGTAATATGATTGAAAGCGTTATGCAGAAAGACCCTTCCAAAGCCCTTTAGTGCGCGTGAAGTTATCCCTTGCCAACTGTACGGATATATTGATGATGCTCACAATCAGCATGGGGTTAAACGGTCACGTATGGGAAAAATCCCAAATTATCACACTATATTAACACGAGATCTTCATTCACAGTCTTGGCGGCAGAACATCGGGTGTTTGCCAAACATCCACCCTCGAGCCCAGCTCAACGTAAACGCAGCAACGTAACACACTCGGGTGACGTCGTGTGACGTATGGAAGATAGGAATTACGCTTACGACCCGGTTGGTCAGACCGGTGCGCCAGTCAACCAGCAAGCGTACAGAATGGAGGCAGGACAACTGTGGCGGCAATATGTCATCGCCGGAATCGGTATGTCTATTTTTTTAAATTTTCTTTTTATTATTTTTATATTACAGTGGCTGCAAGTTAAGCAAAATAAAGTGTCTTTGCGTTAAAAAAAAAATATTAAAATGTGTCGAAAAAAATTCGCGGGAAAATGTTTGAACTTGGAACTGTGTTGTTGTTTGTCTATGACGCTCTATGAGGTCGTAAGTGCATCATTTATTGTTAAAATTAAATTAAATTATCGTGAATTAAAGTGCGATTGAAATAAATCAGAGTGAGCATCTTTTGAAGCAAAGTTGAAGTGTCAAACGTGATTACTAAATTATACCTAACTAGTTATGGCATGAAGATTAAACTTGAAACAATTGTTTGTGCGACATTACTGGCGGAACGAATACCTACTGAAATAATCACACTTTAATAACATAACATCTTCAAGAAATTTTTCGATCTAACCGAGCAAGTAATAATGGACGGAAGATTTTTTAAATTCAAGTGCGAAATGTAACTTTACCGGTAATAATACCTAATCAATTATTAAGGAAAATTGAACATACTTAGGTATCTTTAAATACATACCACCAATGTACTCCATCGCAATACAAATTAATAATATCGCGATTATAGGTAAGTGCGGAAATATACAACCAATTTGAATATGCAGTGTAACAAATTATTATTGTAAAAAAGTGTAACGTCTATCAAAATCTGTCGTATAACATTATGATTGGTTTACGGTGATATAGAATAGGAAAATAAGCGATAAGGTAAAGAAAAATCTATGACGGGCATTGTCTTATAAAATATGTATGAAATGTGTGCGTGGGTCAAAGAATAACAATAGGAGTCACTGTGGTACTAGAGGAAAAAACTAATAAACTATTGTCTGGAAACCGGATCGGTTTGATTATTTTCCCGCGTTTTTAAGCCCGCGTTTTTTTTTTGTTGATTTCTAATGGCGGTTGCATTATTTTTGACATCGTCTCTTTAAGGGTTGAACGGACGGTTTTTATAATTACATTCTAAGTTCTTAGGTATAATATCTGTTGCATTTTATTAGAACTAGCTGCATCCCGCGATTTTATCCGTTAAGTCTCGATGCCGTGGGAATATCGGGATAAAAAGTATTCTATGTCCTAATCCCTGTCTTGGTGCCAAAGGACAATGCCAGAAACTCTATAGAACTTTGCCCCATTCAATATAATTATTCATACAAACGTATGCAATATGCAGCATCTTATTGCTTTTGTAGGTATTACTGATAACTAAACATTTTTTCTAATGCCTGTAGAACTTGCGGTTTCTGAAATATTTGTTTCGGAAATAGCAAAAAGGAATTTCAAAGGTTGAATTCCATTTAACATTGATTTGTAATCCGCAGGTCCTAAAGATAAACAATTTATAATGATAAGGTCCTAAATTCATTACAATTATTTTCATTAATTTACATTTTCTGTAAATTGTTGGGGCAGGATCTGGCATTGTCCTTTCATCAAAAGTCGTTCAGCAGTTTAAGAGTGAAAGCGTAACAAACAAACACAAATAATCAAATCTTTTCTCTTTATAATATTATATTTTAGATTGCAATAACCAACCGGAATACGCTATAGACTAGTAGAGAGACCAACTAGCTGAACCTACCTCCAGTTCATCTCAAATAACTCAATCACGATTGATTGAGTTATTTAAACGGGTGAACGGGGTTTCATGGACCATACAGAATAATGAGACTCGATAGTAAATTAGTCAGCGCCTAACGTAAATTGACGTATTTTTAGTAGCCAATTTTTTAATCACGTCTAAACTTGTCTATGGATTATCTAATTTGACGGGACTAAACTAATATTTATCTTCTGTCCTTTTCATATTGAAATAGAAAGAAAAAGATGCACTGAACTTAAATTTAGTTTAGTTTGTGAACAACAGAATCGGGGCCATTATCAAGCAAACATACAAACAATCAAATCTTTTCTCTTTGTAATACCTATTAGTTTAAAAGATAACTTCATTCATTAATAGTCTAGGTGTTGCAAGATTTTGATGATCTCTGCACTCAGACATTAATTAGGTACCTATCTTTCTTTTCGTGACGACTACAGAGTAAGATGGTATGTACTTGTATGTAGTAGATATGTTATTTGAAAAAAAACATAGCTCTTTCATTAAAGATTAGGTAATGTAGACTAATACTTAGTCAATGCAAGTAGGTACCTACTAGCGGATATTATAACGATCAGCAATTTTTGAAAAAATGGTGTTCAGTGACCTTTGACGAGTAGTGTTCAGTTAATTTTGAACTTTAATGATGTTCATTCAATACTGGCGCCCTTTCTTCTTGAGCGATTTATGGGTGATATAGTGTACAGTGATTTTGAAAATCTGAATGTGATCATCGACTTTTGATGCTGACTGTACCATCGTACATCATTTTAAATGAGGTAATGCATAGGTATTTACATAATTAAGACATTTTGTAAATGTTCAGTTCACTAAACAGCTTACCTACGTCATATAGGTACATTAAAGTCCTGTTGAATAGAGATTTATTCACCAAACTTGTACAGGATTGGTAATCGCAAAGACGTTTTTAATGCTGAAAATCTCGACTTTTCGGATCCTCAGCCCAGAACAGCGATGCTATTCTGTAAAAAGATCACCGTGATAATTTAGGTGAAGTGAGCGTGAAGCGAACTATCAATAGGGGTAATCCCTAGCATCAGGTGTAATGACAGCTCACGAAATGCTTTACTTCGCATATTATTGCTACTTATGGCTGATTTTTTCATCGTCAGATAACTTTTGTTCGAGGAATAAAATTGATGTTTGACAGTTTTTGTATGAAATAAAATAACTGTCAAAATTATTTCTCGAATAAAGTTTTCAGACGATTGAATAATCAGCCGGCAGCCCTTAGAAAAGTATTGTTTGTGAATACAGGTGTTAGATAATATTTTAATTTGATATCTGCCCTTCAATCACTGATGAAACATTGCTAGATAACTCTAGTTTATATGCAAATCATGTAATCAGAGAACTTACAATGCAATCTATCACTGTCTGTACCTACTAAATATTTGTGTTTGGCTTTAAACGCAATCCTCATTCTATTGTGTAGGGTTAACTGTGGAATTGTTGTGCAATTTCGGTATTACGTAAGGTCGTAAATATGTCATCTCGCAAACATATATACTATAGTTTCTGGTCTGCAGAAACCTTGCAGAAACTATAGAACGCCACCAGAGGGGCAATTCTCGTCATTTTAAAACTGTCTGATCTCAGTCTCAATCTGTCAAACATACCTCTAATTTCCCTAAATTTTGACAAGTTTTTGACATTTTTTTATCGCTGAGATGAGATTGCGACTAGATTTTGAACATTTTAAATTACAAGAATTGGCCTCCTGCTCTGATTCTCTCCATGCCCTGTGGAACAGATCTATGTTCTATGTTAGAAGGCTTGGTTTCCGCACTTATCCCTCAAGTGGACCATTGTGCGTCAGTGGTTATTTCAACCAGCCCTCCCTCCAGAAGTTGATTACGTCTCCTGACCTGTTGAGAACATCTGTGTAAGATCTGGGTGTTCCGCGGGTTTCTGACCTAATCTGGGTGACGCTTGCTCAAAGACCACATGCGCAACGGTTTCCTCAGCCTCCATGCAAGCCCTGCTTATGAGAATATCCGTTATGCCTATAAGTATGGAGTGTTTTCAGATTTTTCTTCTGATTTTCTTGGGAACTGAATAAAACTATCAAATAATATGTCAACTCGCTAATAAAATAAAGCGCTTTAGAGGAAAAAAACTAAACTATTCTCAGCATGTAAGTACTAAATGTTCTATTGAGAGAAATGACTTCTGAAAATTATTCTTAAGATGTACTTATATTTTTTTTTAAAGAAATTTTATTCTTTTACGACTTCCTAGACCTAGGGTTGAAGTTGAAGACATACTTAAATTCTCTTTAACACGTCTCTTTAAGTCTTGTGTGATACCTCCAATTTTGAAAATCATTACTGAAATGTACTTAGGTACGATTCATTTACAATGGGAATTTCAGAGAAACAGGAGTTCTAAACATGACTGCCTCATTGGTTTAACGGTCGCACGCTTTACCGCGGAGCCTTGGGTTCGACTACCGGGTAGGGCAAATTAAATTACATGGATTTATGCTCCTTTGATGGCAATAGGTTCGCCCCGTAGACTTAAACATAACTGGCGAAATGTGGGTACTATAGGTACATCTCTGCCCTACCCTTCGGGGATTAGAGGCGTGATGGAATTTCTTTCATTTTGACAGTTCAATAATATCCATTGCGTTATTCACGTTGTTGAGCAGACATTTTTTTCGAACATACGAAGCAATGGTTTAGCAATATCCTTCAAAATGATACAGATTGTGATTGAAACTGTTTTACGCAATTATGATGCTGATTGATTTTAGGATTTTAGATACAGAAAACCCTATTTTTCACTTTGGAAATAAGTATTACATTGACAAAGTGATATCAAATTATATGACCAGCTAATAGATAAAATTATGTATATGAGGAATTTACGACACTTCCAATGTTAGAGGTACATCACATCATACTTCCAGTAATCCTACTAGTCCTACTTCCTACTAATATAATATATATACAGGGTTACTTTTCAATAACCAGCTAAATTTAAGGATGTGGTAAAGACCATCAAACTAAACAACTTTCTCCATGGGACCAATATCGTAATCGCGAATAAAAATTCAGCCGTCCCATACGTTTAGGTCGAGTAGGTATTGAAGTTTTCTATGGGACAGTTGATAAATTTTTCGCGATTACGATATTGGTCCCATGGAAAAAGTTGTTTAGTTTGATGGTCTGTACCACACCCTTAAATTTGTCTGGTCATTGAAAAGTAACCCTGTATATTATATATTTATGTCACACTTTTAACACACTAATATTGTAAAGGCGAAAGTTTGTGAGTGTGTGTATATGTTTGTTACTTCTTTACGCAAAGACTACTGAACGGATTTGGGTGAAATTTGGCACAAAGATAGTTTATAACCAGGATTAACTTAAAGGATACTTTTATGCAGATATTCCCAAGGGATGGAAACTTACGCGGGTGAAACCGCAGGGCGCTGCTAGTTGTAAATAAATGGATAAATTAAGTTTGATTAATTTTGTTTTAGTTAGTATTGATATCTGAAGGCCATTCTGATGTGCGATGAACGTTTTGCGTGGATATGACGCGTGTTTTCCCCAACTTGTATTTTTTTTTTTGTGTGTTGTGATCTTTTTCTGTGTCATGTTTACCACAAATAAACCTATATTCTTTCTTCATACTAAAAACACAAATTCATTGTTATCTCAGGCTGTTGAGGTTGAGGTGGCAGGGGGTTGTTTTTGTCAGTTTGTTGTTCAGGCTGTTTTTTTTTCTAAACTTCCTCAAAAATTGCTCTAACAATATTTTATGTTATTAGTGCAATTTTTGAGAAGTTTTTATGTATACAAAATGATTAAGATCAATGACCAACCACCCCTTCACACAAAACCAAAATACTAATAACCAAAATAGTTTTAATAGGTTTATGCGTATCTTTCTTTATATTTAAAAAAATTATTCCTCAATTTTCATATTGCACCTACCACTGTTTGTCTCTGCATCACCCAAAGGTTGACTGGTAGAAAATGCCTATGGCATTAAGTCCGCCTCTGTACAGAGGCCAGCACATCAAGCTACCCCAATCTGTCAGATTTTCCCAATTGAATATGAACCTTATTCCTTTGTGCTAAAGTTGAAAATCTATCAAAGAAATTTGACAGATTGGGGTAGGTTGACCTGCTGGCGTCTGTACATGTATGTGCTTGAAGTATTAAATAAATAAATAATAAATACTTAGGTAAGCTAGCCTATAAAATAAATAGAATAGGTAATAAATATTCAGAAAACCTAATTGGGAAATTTCCCCGAACTTAAGACCTAAATAGTGTGGTGACCATAATTCTGTGTAAACTATGGATTTTCTATGACTGAAAACTTCTGTACAGATATTGAAAAAAAAAAAAAACAGAAAGTATATGAAATGGTATCGCAGGAAAAATAGTAATATAGGTTTGCTCTCAGTTAAAAGGTTATTATCGAAACAAAAACAAATAAATAAAAGAACGTGCGCGTTGTCGTTTGCACAGGATTAAGAAAAGCACTTCCCGCGCTAATCTAGATTAAGTATTAACGATAAAAACAATACATTAAACGATACTATTTATTATTTATTTGTTTTTAATGTTAATTTTATTAATCTGTTGCCAAACAATCCATTAAAATTTCTATTTTGCATGATGTAATTAATTAATTATTATTTCCTTTATTTCATTAATTATTATTATTATTGATGTGATGTAATTATTTATTTATTACCTATCTAGTGGCACTCATTTTTTTTTTGTTAATATGCGGATAATGTAGCGGGCAATACTGTTAATATTTTGTATCATCTTTACATACGCAACATCACGTCTCTAATCCCCGAAAGTATTCATTGTTAATATTATTGTTATTAAAAGTAGAATTGTTGACTATCGCGTTGTTTGATAAGGTGGTGATTTACTAAACATGTTGGCTGAAGGTACCACGTGTCAATGGAAGCTCTTCTGAAGTGCTTACGTAGGAATTACTAGAAAAGCACCGAGAAACACATATCTTTGTTTTTTTTCCGTTTTGACTTAAAAATCATTAAAAAAAAACATTGGTCTGTAAGATACTGATAACTCTAGATAAGATTCAAACTTATCTGGACTTTTACTTTAACCCTTAATTAATTTGTGGCTTTTGTGACGGAGTGGCCACATTACGCCAATGTCACGTTATACATATAATATAATGATGGGCTTTCCGCCTATCATTATTTGTGTGATGTGAGTAGATTCTCAAACTTATCTCTATCGTTCTATCCTGACTTAAAAAGATTTTAGTACTTCTTTGCCCTATCCATGCAAACAACTAAAACGTCACCAGCAAATTAAAATGCCTTATTTATATCGTTATATAATTTTGACCTCCAGTAAAGTGTCGATAAGACAGGGCGACAAAGATTATCGTGCTTCGCGGATAGTTTGCAATAAAAAAAGGTTATCTGAGCGATAAACACTGTAAAAAGGTCATGATTTATGATTATATTGAAAAAATTAACAGTGTGAATTAATTATAAAAATTTAAAAACAAATTAAGTACAGCATTAGTGTGATTTTTTTTATGTTCAAGTAAATAAGAAGTTCGTCAGACGAGCGTTTAAATTGATCTATTAAAATCTAAAGGGCTAATTTTTCGCCAACCTAAAGTGTAAGCAATAAATTGGACATCTTGATAGATTTGAGACTGAAGTATAAAACTTTGCTTATAAAAGCAAATACATTAATCACCGTTGATATTTTTTTAATCCCTTATACGAACTAGCAGTACAAAATCTGTACCTTCCTTTATTAATAATTTTACTATGCAAAGTCTCTTGATATTTATATTGAATGAGGTACTAATAAAATTATTTACATAGCTACGTAAGCTCATAAGCCGCAACGTACGCAAAACATGAATATCTTAGCTATAAATTTAATCTTTTATCAGTTCATTTCGCATATCATTATATGAATGTTATTTTTACTTTAGACGTGTGTACTTAAGTCTTAATTTAAATTATTTTATTTAGATCGTAATAACTTACACGATTTTAAATTTATAATAAGACAACATACCTAACATCAGAACTGTAACCCCGAAGAGTTAGACAGAGGTGTACAGGACCTATTGTCAATAGTGCACCTACATTTCGCCAGATATCTTTAAATCCTATGTAATAAGAGACGGCAATAGGGTTGCCGATTTTCCATCAACCGGGAATAAATCCAGACTTCGGGCTACTACGAGTACTGAGAAATTCCTGATGAATTATCTTTTGAAATCAATGAAGTAGTCATCGTTTTTAATTAAATCACAAATGTTGGCAACGCCAAATACTTTTAATTACTTTTTAATTGAATAGAGATATAGTGAAGTGAAAACCTGTGGCTTCAGTGGCTTATCATTGCTAATTAAACCCATACTTAGTTAATTATGTCAACAAAATGTTGAACTTTAATTAATTGATTGTATTACTTACCATTAATTGAGAGTTTATTAGAGCGACAGAATACTTCGCAAAATTAAACGGTCTCTTTATACGGTTTTTTTTTCCGAAAGTGTAGTTTGTACGTAATCAAAAATTACAAAATTTAAATTACCTAAAGAAAATGTCTTTTGTGATTGTCCGTACCTTCGTACATTATTAACTTCATTTTTCTATAACTTTGATGGAATCTTAAGAAAAATATGTACCAATTCCAAAAAAAAGGTGCTGATTTGCGGAGACTTTAACATCGATATTTTAAAAAATACGAAAATGTCAATGCAATTTCAAAATCTCTTACATAGCTTTAATATGAAATTAGGTGTGCGTGAACCAACCCGGCTAGATAGCGGTACATGCATCGACAATATTATACACAATGTAAGAGGAAGTGTATGTGAGGTAAGGGAGCTAGCCGTCTCTGACCATACAGCTCAAATTATAAAATGCCCCGTCAAAAAGACCTGCACGATCACACACTGGTTCTCTTATAAGCGCGATTTTTGCCAGGAAAATGTCAAAAAAATTAAAGAGGCTCTCCAAAGTCTTAGTTTTAATAGTTTTTATAGCTGCAAAGATCCAAACAATGCATTTAAAGAATTTCATAACTTATTCAAACTATTTTACGACCTGTGTTTCCCTGTAAAGAAAATAAAAAATGTAACTACTAAACCACAGAAATGGATCACGAAGGGCATTAAACTGTGCTCTAAACGTAAACGTGAGATGCTATGGACCTTCAGGCGGCATCCAAATGTAGTCAATAAACAAAGATATAGTTCCTATTCCAAACGTTTAAAAACAATTATCAAATTAACCCAAAGATCGCAAAATAGCCATTTTATCGATAACGCTGTAAATAAAACTAAAGCAACCTGGAGAGTTATAAACTCATCAAAAAATAACATTCCAAGGAGTAGTCCTTATAAACTCCTTATTGACAATAAATGTGTAACAAATCCAACTGACATTGTAGAACTATTTAATAATCATTTTATTGACCAAATACAGCCAACAAACAATTCTAACCATAAAATAACAGTAAAAAATTCAAACCTGAATTCATTATTCTTATCACCCACAGCACCAATTGACATTTATAAAATAATTACGACTCTGAAAAATACGAATAGCTCTGGCTTTGACGACATTGAGACTAAGATAATAAAAAACGTAGCTATTGAAATTTCACCGGTTTTTAGCTTTATTAATAACCTATGTATAGAACATGGTGTTTTTCCCGAAGACTTAAAACTATCCGTAATAAAACCACTACATAAAAAGGATGATCCTCAAAATATACAAAACTACAGACCCATTGCTCTTCTTTCAATATTTTCCAAAATCATTGAAAAGGTTATTTATAACAGTATATACATGTTTCTAGAAAAAAACAGCATTTTAACTAAAGAACAGTATGGTTTTAGAAAATGTAAAAACATAAACATGGCCATTTATGAATTGATCAATGAAATAATTACAAATATGGATCAAAAAATACCTGTAACAGCCTTATTTATGGATATGACTAAGGCTTTCGATTTTGTTGACCATGGAATCCTTCTAAATAAACTAGAAAAATATGGTATTAGGGGCAAAGTTTTAAACTTAATAAAGTCATACCTTACTGGCAGAAAACAAGTAACTAGTATTTCAGCAGTCGATGTTCAAACTAAAACTGAAATTAATTACCAATCGAGGGAGAGACAAATTTACTATGGTGTGCCTCAGGGGAGTGTGCTTGGACCTCTATTATTTTTATGTTATATAAATGACCTTCCGAAAATTATACCACATCCTATGACCCTATTTGCTGATGACTGTATTGTAGTATTTTCTGGTAAAAATAGTGACTCATATGAAAATGACATAAACAGTAGCTTAAGTCTAATAATTCAATGGCTAAATAATAACAACTTACAGATTAATTTTAATAAAACTCAAATAATGACGTTCAAACAAAGAACTAATCCTAAAATTCTTGACATTAATTATGACCAAAATAAGATTATTAAAACGGAACGAACCAAATTTCTAGGTATTTGGCTAGACGAAAACATGACATGGAAAACACACATGGAGACTATGATAAAAAAAATTCATCAATTTTGCTATGCTTTACACAATTTGAATAAGGTTGCAAATCGTAATACTGTCCTTACTGCATATCATGCATATGTCTCCACAACTCTTCGTTATGGCATAATATTTTGGGGCAACTCTACCGACAGAGAAATGGCATTTAAGGCCCAAAAACAATGTCTTCGAGCCATATGTTTGTTAAAAACCATCGAAAGTTGCAAGCCATTTTTCGTTAATTTAAAAATACTTACGCTTCCATCCCTCTATATTTATGAAATTTCAATATTTGTTAAGGAGAATCTGTCTAAATTTGAAAAATTTAATACTAGACGTCACCAAAGCACACTAAAATCAAAGAAACACAATACTGCACTTTTCTCAAAGAGTTGTCTCGGCATGGGTCCAAAGATTTACAATAAACTACCAAAAACTTTAAAAAGCATGACCAACATAAACCATTTTAAATCGCAACTTAAGAAATTCTTGACTGAAAAGGCTTACTACTCTATCAATGAGTTTTTAGATGATAGAAGCATAAAATAAAAAATGTCCGATCCACTTGTTATTCTATCTTGTTGACTTATTTGAAACAGCTTTATTTAGTTTGTAGTTTTTTTTTTTCGCCTAATTTGTACGCCTTGCAAGGCAAAACATAGTGATACAATGCAAATTTTTATACCATGTACCATATTACCTATGTTCAACAAATAAAATACTTTGACTTTGACTTTGATTTCATTAAGAAAAGGACAGAAGATAAATATTAGTTTTGTCCTGTCAAATTAGTCAGCGCTTGACGTAAATTGACGTATTTTTAGTAGCCAATTTTTTAATCACGTCTAAACTTGTCTATGGATTATCTAATTTGACAGGACTAAACTAATATTAATCTTCTGTCCTTTTCATAATGAAATAGAAAGAAAAAGATGCACTGAACTTAAATTTAGTTTAGTTTGTGAACAACAGAATCGGGGCCACTATCTACATATTTTTAGTTTATGTTGTTATAGCGGCCATAGCTGTAGTTACCATTAATATACTGTATAATCTATGGCAGTAGTTCACACTCTGTGCAAGTGTCTCCAGTATCACGGTTCAAAAGATACAGCCCTGTGACAGAAGCATGGAAGGACAGCGGTGCCTTAGTTATAGGGTCCTGATGATATCTTTTAGGTACGCAACCTTAGAAATCGTCTCTTTGAAGTAGTTTATTTCAAATCCAGTTTGGAATAATCTCCTTTTCCATATCCAATAAACGTGTCAAAGTAACATGGTGGATCACAAAACAAACTACATTAATTTTATTATGTTTGATTCAATGTGACCCCAACTGCGTCTTTATTTGGTCTAAATACTATCTCAAGTTAAACTTATCTGTAGAAACTATTTGTAAAGTAAATAATTTGCACTTTGTATTTATATTTTTTGAAATATTTTCCTCTTAGATACAATAATTATCTAAAAAATTGCATCATCGTCACCCGGTTGTACCGGGTAAAATAAGGAGAGCAAGTACTTTTTTTTATTTGTTTTCTAATTAAAACAAAAAAAACAGCATCGGATTTTTTAGAAGAAACGTAGTGTAAGTAATATAGCAAAAGGTTGTTGCGAGTAGAGCCAAAAAAACTTCTTTAACGCTTCAAATTATACTTAGCACAGTAAATATAGTACCATACTTTGACGACAGTTTAAAAAAATGAATAAAAAAAAAATAATTTACAGGAACTGTAGCTGGGAACTAATGCCATCGTAAGTTACAGCCAAACAAGGAAATTAGTCATTAAAACGATTATGTCACAAACAAAACTACCTCGTGTAATTCAGATATTATAGTAATCTTTTGGTTTATTATGACCACAGTGACGTAGTTTATACAAGTACTAGCTTCTGCTCGCGACTTCGCCCGCTTGAAATTTCTTGTTCTAGCATTTTTCGGTTTCCTCGGCTCCTTAGGGCCCTAGCGTCATGTTAAGTAGCCTATAGCTTTCCTCAAGAAATGCACTATCAAATGAAAAAATATTTTTTCTAATCCGACCGGGTACTTGGTTCTAGAAAATAGCGCGTTCATTCAAAAAATAAACATACTCTTCGGCTTTTATTAGTCTAAATATTTTTTTATTTTTAAATATTTACGAAAATACAAAAAAAAACCTTTTTTACTACTAGGGGCGTAGAGCGTTTGGCGATCTTGCTAGGTCATCACGTATATTGAAGTCTACTATTTATTTCAAAATTGACATGTACCGCAGACCCCATATAAATTGGGATATGGACAAGAGAATAATGATGATATTTCAGGGTTCTATTTCTCTAGCGTGGAAACTAAAGACTATACAGCCAAGTAAAAAAAAAACTGTATTTAATTCAGTAGGCACCTACATTCAAAACATTTTCCAAGATTTATTGATGCTGGGAATCCTCAAAAATAGCTTCTTTTTTCTTGCAATAAACGCGTAATCCTAAGAAAAAACTATATTACGAGAATCTATGATCATGCTGATATGATTATAATAATATAGAAGGGGCCGGTATTCACACGATAAAAGATAAAATTAAAGATAAATAAATTATTAGAAGATACACAATTCATCCGTGAGTTTTTTCCCTGTATCGTATCGAGCGAAATATTTGATAGATAATACATAGATACCTACATACCTACATGTTGTTGACATCGTAAACTTATCACCTGGATATCAAAGATTGGGCATGTAAGTACTTTATTGATTTGACGATAGTACATTTGAAATATTTTGATGAGATAAGCATTTATCTTGTAACTTTACAATCTACTCGCATATCACGTTTGCGAAATTATACAATGTGGACAGAATAAAACAACAATAAATGAAAACACTGGCAATAAGCCTCCCGGCCGATTTCGTTCGCGGTAGCCAATCTTAACGGAGATTAGCCAGGTACGCAGGAGATATTATAGTGCACAAGTGTGTGCGCAGACAGAGGTGCACTCTCTGTTCCTTTACTCTCACTCCGATGGGACGGCAATCCGTCACGACCCGGGAGAGATTAGCCGTTAGTCCACAAACCCTTCAGCTTAGATAAGTCATAAGTATATGTTTCTGTTTAATATACATACATTATATAATTATGTATCCTATCTATTTATTCCAAATAACCAACTATGAGTATTTTTTTTACGACTGTACAAATAAAAATGGTGGCGGTAACAAAAAAGACTTTCAACGATTCGACGAGGCGCGAATAAAAGCGGGAGATATAGAAGTAGACGTGGCGGCAACTCGACGTGGCGGGAGCAGAACTAGACCACAAAATACAGAAATCCACTGGCAATACAAATGCATAAGAGTATTTTGGAACTTTCAAGTAAATTCTAGCATCGAAATTAAAACACTGATTTTTTCAAACAAACTAAATAGTAGTGATAGGCCGATCTTTGACTAGCTACAGTTACTAAACTATTGGGTAGGAATAGTTGATTGAATAGAGTATAATAGAACTAGCTGACCCCGCAAACGTCGTTTTGCAAAAAAAAAATAGGGGTATGAAAAATAGATAGTAGCCGATTCTCAGACCTACCCGATATGCACACAAAATTTCATACAAATCGGCCGAGCCGTTTCGGAGGAGTATAGTAACTAACACTGTGACACGAGAATTTTATTTATTAGATAGATACTCTTTATTATGTACACCATATAAATTACAGACATAAATATAGAAGTTTTACAAAGGGTGACACAATGAGCGGTCTTATCGCTAAGAGCGATCTTTTAGAGACAACCTTTAGATGAAAGGGGAAGGAGAGAGAACAATTTGCAACCAACAACCAACCACCACCATGGTTGCAATTTTTGTATGCAGACTGAGAACGATATTAGATATCTATACACTGTTTAATTTACTGTCGATGTCGTATCGTCTCCATCTTGTATTGTCCTACTATCCTAATAATATTATAAATGTAAAAGTTTGTAAAGATGTTTGGATGTTTGTTACTCAATCACGCGTAAACCTTCAAACGGATTTGAATGAAATTTGGTACACACAGGTAGTTTATAACCAGGATTAACACATAGGATAATTTTTATACCGATATTCCCACGGGATCGTAACTAATACGGGTGAAACCGCGGGGCGCTGCTAGTAAATAATAAAGGTTTTGTAATCAGCTTTTACAGCGTTTTAAAAAGATTCATTTAATGAAATGAGCATATAAGTTAATCTAGGACCTGCCAACATCCTTTCGAAGGTCAGACATTCCTTCTGATTTCCACACAAATTGAAAATAACTAGAACTGTAGGTAATGAACGCCTTAATAGCTTTATATTATTCAGTCGTTATACGTAGGGTGCAGTACCCCAAGGGTGCCTACGGGACCCTATTAGTAAGGCTGCATTGTTCGTCCGCCTGCAACAGGGCTGTTTCTTTTGAACCGTAATAGGATACTTGATACTTGATATTTTCACAGAGTTTGTAAACACGACGACATACCACGCTGTACATTTCCAGTTTTAATTGACCCCAGAAAATATTGTTTAACATTCTGCACGGCGGAACACTTCGTGAGCGAGTCCGACTCGCACTTGGCCGCTTTTTTACATTCGATTTATTTTTAGTAAAGCATAAACAACTCGCTAAAACGGTACCGTAAATGCACGGCCAACGTTTATGGGGTTACATAAGCTACATCTAACCAAAAAAACTTAACTGCCCCATTGTTACAAATTAATAAAAACATTTCCGCTATTTTTCACTGTCAAGGTTGCATTAGTAATAGCGTGACAGACATGATTTCAAACATGTCTATAAACATCCAATTTGTATGCGCATGCGCACTACTGCTATCCAATTGCACTATTGTTAGCCGAACTAAACTGCTAACTCCGCAGTAATGTAAATGTGTGTGTGTGACTAACTTCATAAAAAAAAATTAATTATTATTATTTATTGGTAGGTCAGTACTTAGTTCTTGACTTAGGTAATGGCTTCGAGTCAAATACTGTTTTACAATGTGTATCAGAAATGTGTACTCATAATTAAGGGTATAAATTTAAGTCAAATAGGTATTGAAGTTTTTTAAGGGACAGCTGATTATTTTTTCGCGAAATATTTCGATTAGTTTTTTTTAAGAAAGTTTTCATTTTTTTTTTTTCAAAAAAGTATGAAATCACAGCAACAGATCCCTGTTGCTGTGATTTCATACTTTTTTACACATTCAGAATCCCTAGTAAAATATGCTAGCCCAAAAATAAAATTAGGAAAAATGTCCTGAAAAAATATAAGATATAGCATGGTGACTCTACCTAAAATTATGACATACGACTGATTTTTTTAAAAGCAGAGAGCATTTAAAAAAATCAGTCACCACAACACAAAGTCATGATGGTATTGTGATAGTAAAATAAGTAACTTTATAGTTATTCATTTATTGACCATCAGAGTTAGGTATTTTAATTTATTTTGGCTTTAAGCATGTTCCCATTCTTAACCCTTTCGAGTATTTCACTTGACATAATGCAATCATCATTTGTAGGTATCAGTTATCAAGCGTCATAATCAGCTTACGAACATCAAGATTTTGGCAGACGTACAGAGGCCAGCACATCAAGCTACCCCAATCTGTCATTTTTTCCCAATTGAATATGAACTTTATTTCTTTGCAGTAAAGTTGAAAATCTATCAAAGAAATTTGACAGATTGGGGGAGCTTGCTAAGCTGGCCTCTGTACAAAGATACGTGACGTTATGAATTTATTATAGAGATCAACAACCACTGAAGTTGACACGTTGTATATCCTTGCGGAAAGGGGTATTGTACTTACGTTGTGGACTTGTGGGTGGGTATCCAGCACGGCTAAATAGGCTAGGCTACATAAAGGGAGGGTGTGAATTCCAATTCACGTAACTAAAAACGTTCAAAATCTAGTCGCAGTCTCATATCGGCGACAAACAAATGTCCAAAAACTTGTCAAAATGTAGGGAAATTAGAGGTATTTTTGATAGACTGAGACTGAGATGAGACTGATGTGAACGTTCTTAAAATTACGAGAATTGCCCCTCTGATTAAGCTTGCAGATTACCAACAGGATAAACGGTGGTTAAATTCCACTAGTTGCGAAAACCTTGGGGGAGACCTACCTATATCAGCAGTGGAGTCTTTCTATTGAAATGATGATAATGAATTAAGATTTTAACTCCTAGAAAAAGGCGATCAGTAATAATCGCATCTTAAGTCGATTCAACAGTATTTTCTAAATATAGAACAGTTTAAATATAGAAACTTGGGAATATGAACTGTGAAAATGTGCGTTAATGTTAGATAATGATTGTTCAACGTGGTCATCTATGTTATTATGTTTGTTTGTTTTAGTGACTCATTGGTCAGTAAATCCATTTAGTTTTGTTTGATGGTAGAACGCGTTGTTTTTACTGCCAATGTCTGTAGGTACCTTAATGCGTAACACAGGAAGCTGAAACATTTTGAAGTTTTCATATGTTCGAAAAAATTTTCTACTCAACAACGTAGGTAAATAACGCAATGAATGTTGTTGAACTGTCAAAAATGGAAGCCATTACTACTGTTAGTAGGTAATAGGTATGTTACGCAATTACCCCGCTGGAATAATAGGTATGTTACGCAATTACCCCGCTGGAATTATAGGTATGTTACGCAATTACCCCGCTGGAATTATAGGTATGTTACGCAATTACCCCGCTGGAATTATAGGTATGTTACGCAATTACCCCGCTGGAATTATAGGTATGTTACGCAATTACCCCGCTGGAATTATAGGTATGTTACGCAATTACCCCGCTGGAATTATAGGTATGTTACGCAATTACCCCGCTGGAATTATAGGTATGTTACGCAATTACCCCGCTGGAATAATAAAGGCAAGCTTCTCGCTTAGTTCGTTCCCAAGATGGATCTTAATAGGGTCAAAGATAACAATAAAATAATATGAATGAATAAGTAATTTCGGTCGCTACTTCACATGATTGTCGTCCAATTTTCAATTATGCTCGAATTTCAAGCGCAATGACCGCGACAGAGCAATCTTCTCCCGACATGAACTAAGTAATATTAAGAATAACTTAGAAGATATCCAAAATAACTTAGAAGATGTTCAAAATAATTGCGAAGCAGCAAGATGGTTTCAGGATCGACCGACCAGCACCCTAATTGTGTAATACATTAGGTATTAATTTATTTAAATAACATGGGAGACTTCAGCTAAAACAAACAGATCAAGGACAGTAGGTATATTAGTCTGAAAGTCAAATACGAGGTACAGTCTATCGATTCTGTAAAAATCTCACCGTGATAACATAGGTGAAGTGAGCGTGAAGTGAACTATCAATGGAGGCAATCCCCAACATCGGGAGGAATGACAGCTCACTTCACCTTAGTTCTCACGGTGAGATTTTTACAGAATAGCACTGCTGGTCTCCACTTATAAAATACAGAGAAGAAAAAGCAAATTCTAAGAAAATCTGAATCTATTTGAAGGATATTGCTAATCCGTTCCTTCATAATTATGTTCGATATATTTGTTTGCTCAACAACGTAAATAACGACTGTCAAAATGAAAGCCATTGTTACTGATAATGGCCCCGATTCTGTTGTTCACAAACTAAATTAAATTTAAGTTCAGTGCATCTTTTTCTTTCTATTTCATTATGAAAAGGACAGAAGATACATATTAGTTTAGTCCTGTAAAATTAGTCGGCACCTGACGTAAATTGACGTATTTTTAGTAGCCAATTTTTTAATCACATCTAAACTTGTCTATGGATTATCTAATTTGACAGAACTAAACTAATATTTATCTTCTGTCCTTTTCGTAATGAAATAGAAAGAAAAAGATGCACTGAACTTAAATTTAGTTTAGTTTGTGAACAACAGAATCGTGGCCAATGTGTAGGGTTCATTTTAATATCTCCCCTCATGCCGGCTATTTTTAATGCTACAATAAAATAGATCTAGCGAACTAGGAGATGAATTAGGTATCTACTTGGCATATCGTCGTTGCAAATTTAAAATCTCCGATGTGTACACATGGCTACACATCAAGCTATACATTTCCAGTTTTAGCTGACCTCGCACTGTATAGGTTTTTCGTACAATCAGAAGTCAGCTTATACTGGTTATGTATAGCTTGATGAGTAGCCGTGCGTACCTATAAAGTAACTTTTCGTGAAAAAAATAAAAAACTTTCCCCTATAATTTTAAGTAATTATTTTTCTTCAAATGGGGAGATTAAAAACTACAACTTTTTGTCACATTTAAAGCGGTTTTGAAAGAATATTACTGAAGAAAATGCAGCTACTAAAATAATATACAAAAACTTTTTAACAAAAAAAAAACAACCGACTTCAAAAAAAAAAAATACTACAAAGTGTAAAATAACTTTAATTTTAATTTCGGAAGTCGGTGTCTTTGGTTTTGTATTTACGTTTTTGCCACCGACTTCCAAAATTAAAATTAAAGTTATTTTACACTTTGTAGTGTTTTTTTTTTTGAAGTCGGTTGTTTATTTTTTTTTTAAGTTTTTATTTTTTACTTTTTATAGTCAGAGTGCATCTCATGACAATTCCAATAAGCCCAAACACGGCTAGAATACATGGTTTTATTACGAAGTTCCGGTACCTACCTTCCAGCTTCATCATCAGATCGGTTTGATGGTACCATTTTCGTCAGAACCATTTATTTAAATTTGCTTCGTCATAGTCGCTTAACTATCTTAATCGAGATATCTTATCGCCACCCGTGAAATACTTATTATCATTGAAGAGTTCCTGTGGCTATCTGTGGTCTCCTTCATCAGTTCCACTTCACTAAATTATACTTTTTGAATGCAAATGCTTGACATGTTGATGAAAATACCAAAATTGCTATATAATATTTGAGGAGTTCCCTCAATTCCTCATGGATCCCATCATCAGAACTGGATTTTGACAAGAATGGGACCAATCTGGAAGCATATCCTTTCAAATAAAAAAAAAATCCAAATCGGTTCATAAATGACGGCGTACTGAGGTAACAAACATAAAAAAAAAATACAACCGAATTGATAACCTCCTCCTTTTTGAAGTCGGTTAAAAATAAAACTTACTAGAAACTTCCACATGAGACACAAGACATTTTGATTTACAATTAAATCTAGGCTGACACTTGAGATTTTTTGTTAAATGTTACGTGCTATTTCGAAATAATAAGCTATTTACATAGAAGTTTTTGCTAAATATATTTGTAAAATTCATTTTCGACAAAAAGTCACATAGGAGATTTTAAATTTGCAACGAAGATATGCATTTATTTATTTATGTAGGGACAACTAACAGCAGTGTATTAATAAGTAAACACGTTAGAACTTAATAATAGAGGTAACAAATACCTACTACTAATCAAGATATAAAAATAAACAGAATAAAAGTAAACATTATTTAATTATTATTATTTCAATAGGCTGACGAGACAATATAGCTCAGTGGCGTATATAGTCAATTCATCACTGAAATATAATAAATTTTATTGACTATTTTTTTTTTTGCTCCGGCTTACCTCTGTCATAAATTCACCCTTCGCCACTATAGCTAGAATGGCCTCGTTCAACTAGTTCCCGGCTACTGCTGGATCTGATGGATCCAGCATTTAAAATTATGAGAGTTAGGTAAGTAAGTACCTACTTACCTCCATAGAATAATAGTTTTGAGCACATAGTTTATCAAAAACAAAAGTCATTATACTTAATCGTATTTAATAGCTAATAATCATATCACAGGTGTTAAGTGTTATGTTTTCGCTGTTCGTGTTTATAAAATAAAGTTAATTGTATTGCTATACCTACCTAGGTAGCGATCACAGCGATAATCATCCTTCATTGTGCTACAATGTTTTTTTAGAGAAATGGGTAACCAATTACCTAGAGCTCACTTGGGCTCTAGGTAATTTGTTAATCTAGGTAATTTGTAAAAAAATTAGACAGCGCCTGACGTAAATTAACGTATTTTTAGTAGCCAATTTTTTAATCAGGTCTAAACTTGTCTATGGATTATCTAATTTGACAGGACTAAACTAATATTTATCTTCTGTCCTTTTCATAATGAAATAGAAAGAAAAAGATGCACTGAACTTAAATTTAATTTAATCTGTGAACAACAGAATCGGGGCCAATAGCTACATATTTTTCAATAAATTACCAGCGTTGTGTCATCGAGCTTCACTTTTTTTTCTATACAGTCCGACAGTGACCGCGCTTTAGGTCATGTAGTCTCCCTAAGGGTTGGTTCACATCTGACGGAAAATGCGTCGCGTATTATCGGCCGCGAAACGCCAGAACAGACAATTATATGATGAAACATTCAACCTTTCACACTAAACCGATGATGCGTTAGTGCGAATAGACGCGATCGATGTGAACCGACCCTAAATCTGAGTCTCTAAGTCTGCTGCCTTGTCAATGGTAGACTTGCTGTCTCCAGCGATTAAATATTATTTGTGACATCAACACCCGCCATCTTTTTGCAACCACCCAATTCAAATACACAGCAAGTCACTAAGTATCAATTTAGTCGACAATGAAATATACAAATATAAAGAAACAATTTAATTTTGCCACTCAAAATATAATCTTTGTCCAAATAAATACAGACTGCTTTATATTCAATATTTATTTTAATAGGAGAGTTTACCTAATTAAAATAAATATTGAATACAGTTAAATTAGGTAAATAATTTGTTTGAAGTCATCGTTACGATAATGATTAAAGTATGACACAAAGGGAGGAAACCTCTATGTAACAGTGGGTAGAACACGGCTGTTAATGATGATGAGAATTCCGTGTCTCTTAGGTACAGCCTATCGATTCTGTAAAAATCTCACCGTGATAACATAGGTGAAGTACCTAAACTATCAATGGAGGCAATCCCTAACATCAGGTGGAATGACAGCTCAATTCACCTTAGTTTTCATGGTGAGATTTTTACAGAATAGCACTGCAGATGCCAGCACATCAAGCTATTACAATCTGTCAAATTTCTTTAATAGTTTTTCAACTTTATCGCTAAAGCATAAGGTTCAAAGTTGATTGGGAAAATTTGATAGTTTCGGGTAGCTTGATGTGCTGGCGTCTGTACGCTCAACCACCAACCACATCAGTGTTACCACACTTGCACTACAAAAATCACCCTTACTGCTTACTCAATGTCAAATTGTGACCACAGAGACCACTGATGGGCAACTGACTGTCTTCCTCCACTTACAGTTTAGATAATGATAAATTGTATCAATATTTTCTCTATCTGATGAAGATATCGAATAAAATTAGATTTATCGGCAGTTTAGATGATAAAAATGATATAGATTTGTAGGCGAAAGGTAGACTACGATACCTATATCTACGATCGTCTGGTACTTAGATAATAGCAAAACCAGTACTGCGGTGCTATTCTGTAAAAAGATCACCGTGTTATCTTAGGTGAAGTGAGCTTAAAGTGAGTTGTCAATGGAGTCGATCCCTAGTGTCGGGATCTTTTAACAGAATAGCATTAGCACCGCTGCTATTCTGTAAAAATTTCGCCGTGAAAACTTAGGTAAGTGAGCTGTCACTCCACCTGATGTTAGGGATTACCCTTATTGATAGCTCACTTCACCTAAATTATCACGGTGAGATTTTGCGGAGAATCACTCGGCAGACCTGGAACATATCTGTACGTAGGCCATTCAAATGTTTGTTCCGTACGGGAATCAAATCGCGTTATACAGCGCAACAGCCAATCAGTCAGCTACTGCGCCAATCTGAAATTCAACTAGCTTCAACTTTCCGACTCCTTGACAATTCAAAAGTGCCTGTAAATGGTTTCATTGATTTAAATGCTTTGAGTTTGAGTTTTTATGGTACCATCAAGTACCCTATTATCATAGGTATCGTCATATTTAAATTATGCTGATTGCGAAGACATCTCTGCAGCTTACTGACAAGAAATACTAAACAATGAGGTCTTATACAAATAAGGTTTTTTATAGCACGATCGTAGTATTACAGATAATAAAATACTATTGTAGTAACTATCAAACTGACCGCAAAAGATAAGCCGACAATGAACACTGCAAGCGTCGTAATTAAAACAACAACAGCTTTATTATCTGAACTTGTGTATTGAATGGTTTGTTATTCAATTGAACAAACTGATCATATCGATTTATCACGGAAAATTCGAATCCAGCACTTGAAAAACGATTTCCGGGAAAAATTCGTCAGTTCATTTTTCAGCTGAGCATGCTACACATACCTACATACCTATCTATGTTCAGCCATGCTATTCTCTAAGGATACAGCCTTGCGGGAAAACAATAGTTTCAGCGCTGCGACAGCGCTGCCCGCAAGGCTGTATCCTTAGAGAATAGCTCCCCGAGGCCGGCATGATTCGGCCAAAATCGAATTTATGTACAGAGGCCAGCATCAAGGTACCCCAATCTGTCAAATTTTACCAATTGAATATGAACCTTATTCCATTGTCGTAAAGTAGAAAATTTATCATGGAAATTTGATTGATTGGGGTAGCTTGATGTGCTGGCCTCTGTACTTTCATGTTCGGGAAAAAGTTGCTCGGCTTAGTTCGAATTGACAAGCGAAGGTAGATACTGAATGAAGTTTACCGATCGGCACGAGCCTAATAAAAACCGAATATGTATTGTATAGTAATTGCTTCTGGTTGTCTTTGTTATTCAGAAAATACTGCCGAATCGAATGGCTGACCCGAACATGAGGCACCATTGATTGCCGTAGTAGACTTTGGGGTTGTCCTATCAAACGACAGTGTTACTGACTGCACGAAGGTAATTGTAAACATAGTAAGGCTTTGATGAGCAAAGAATCCATCAAAATCCATGGCAAGAGCCGTAGCAGTTAGCATATTCGTCTAAGCTAAGTTGCCATGAGCCCCTCCTTAGTTGTTTCTTAGCTACGTATAAGTACTAAGCAAACAAGTATAACTTATTTGACTACTACCTTGTAGGTACATAGGTACACAAGTAGAAAGGGCTTGGCTCCATAAACATGCATCGGTCTGTTTACTATACATAGGTATATACGACAATGAGAGTCAGGTTTTAGTAGTAAATAACTTAGAATTAACTCGTAAACTTTTACCTAGATCTAGGTCTACACCTAGGCGCGTATAATGCTGCCTATACTTATGGACTGAAGAAATTAGAAACTCGTTGTAAACTCACTGTAAACACGCCTAGCTACTCTCTAAGTCGGTCAACGAAAGTAATTAAGTGAACCCTACACCCGAATAATTAACTTTTTTGAACGAGCAAAAATACAACGGGAGTAAACGGTCACCAAACGAATATTTTGTCTGTAGGTGATACGGATCAGAAATCGCCCGTAACTACGTACGTCGTGCTTACGAAGTCCACCTCAAATAAATCCACTAGTAACATAACACTATAACATCACGCTTGTTTTGACCGAAGGTATACAGCTGAGCATGAAGTCCTGGGTTCAATTCCCGGGTCGGGCAAAATGTTATTGGGTTTTTCCGTAAGGAATTTGTCAGTAGCAGTTCGGAGTCTCGATTTGTGCCCGCGATTGATGGCAATTGGCTCGCCTCGTATAACATGGGACTTATATCGTAAACTGTAAAAACCATATCTCACCGGGACACCATGGCGACGTCGCCAGATCGCGCTGTCAACTAAATGTATACAACTTTATAGTGGGTGGTTCACCTGGCGTCCCCTTGGTCACGCAGCCAATCCTAAATTATGTTGACGACGCGACCTGGCTGACGCCATGCCGTCCCGGTGAGGTATGGGCCTAAGAGAAAAATCTGTTTGTTATATCAAATAGCTAATCAAATACTATTTAGGTACTCCAATTAAAAACAGTTAATCAAACACTACGATCAAACATCAGTTAAAATATCTCGAAACATCCGCAGCGGTGGCTTAAAGAATCTGGCAACATTAAGATAATACCGGAGTTTATAGTGGCAACGCTTATGTTTACTTAAAAAAATATTTATCTTACTTCATTATATAGTATTTATTATCAAGATAACGTCTTATTATATCTTTTATCTTTATAACATCTTAAATATTTACAATGTCATGGCAAAATATCGACGTGGAACTTTTGACGTGACCATCATGTGGCTTCTCTACACAATGGTCCATCTTGTGGTAATAGAAAGTTTTTCGGAGTCTCGTGTCTTTGGTCTCTACCAACTGGCACTGGGCCCGCGTGGTGTATTACGGCCCACTCCCTCTCACAGAGAGGAGATCTGTGTCCCAGCAGTGGGAACATTATAGGCAAGTGTATATTTTAGATCAATACTTTACAGGAATTATTTATTTTTATAATAGAGAAAAGTATATACTGACATCCAAAGGCTATGTTATTTCTAGGACTCAAACAGAGAATCAAATATAATAGAATAGGTATTTTGAAATCCAACGGTCCTAAGCACGAACGCACGGACTGTTACGTAAAATCGATAGATTTTTTAAAACTGAAAATACTCGTTCCGCACTAAATATTGACTGTGTGATGCTAATTGTGCCGCAAAGTCTAAACCAAAATACTAATAAGTACCTATGTAATAATTGCTAGGGCTTTGTAATAATTGCTAGGGATTTGGATTGCCCTTCCCAAAAATGGAACTAGGAATTTCTTACCTTGAAACGAAATTGAAAAACATACTTACCAAATCTCACAAAAACATTAAAAACATATCCCCAGTTTTAGAACAACTTTAAACTATAAACATAATTACCTATTTTTACTTTATTTTTTTATTTTTTCATAAATACCTAGTTGTTTTATTGGGGATGGGGTACCATGTATTCAATACATCATGCTACTGAAAAAAAATTCTGTTCCTTAAAATTTGACCGCGTAGGTATAAATTATATATTAGGCATAATTATTAATTATAATTATATATTAGGGGCTTGTGGCTAAGTAATAACAGCCGCACGGGTCGATCGATCAGGTTAAGCAACGCTTGCCGCAGTTGGTCCGTGGATGGGTGACCAGCTTCACATATCCCTCCATGCCTCGGGAGGCGCGGTCATTCGTGAATCTTTGACAGTCGTTACGGGTCGTCAGAAGCGCGAAAGTCTGACAAGGACAACCAGTCTTACCAAGGGGTATCGTATTACCCAGTAACTGGGTTGTGGAGGTCAGATAGGCAGACGCTCCATTTAAAATACTGATATTCAGCTGCATCCGGTTAGACTGGAAGCCGACCCCAACATAGTTGGGAAAAGGCTAGGCAGATGATGATTTTGAGGTATAATCCTAAAGCACTTTTTTATGAAACAGCAGATTTATTTTTTACTTACGTAAAATGTCTATTTTGGGGGTCTGAATCATGCATTATAATTATGCTGAATTCATGGTGACAGTTCTCGCATCAATGTACCTGTCGCCTTGTTTAACTGTGCTGCACCTACAATCAACCCTTCTAGTTTTTATATCTCTAAAAATATAATGTTTTTCTTCCCCAGCGAATATCGCGATTGCATCGACGGGTTACTCCATGGGATGGACGTCTCCCGTGAACCTGAAGCTGCAGTCGAACTCCACGGAAAACCCCATCGGTGAACCCGTGACCACGGACCAGGAGGCTTGGATCGGTTCTCTGCTCACTGTCGGCGCTATATTCGGTAATTATAACTTAATTAAAATTGAAACCAACTTACTGTAAAACGACGGCGACGTACCTAGTCTCGAAACAAAACCATTAAATGCGCAGAACTCCAAAAGAAGCTCTAAAAAACTATGTAAAAACAAATGACTGAAAATGAAAGTAAATTATCACGGCTTTCTAATAAAATTAATTTGAATTTCGAATTGCGCGCAAATCCACAGATAATCAAATTTGAAAATGGGACTTATTGATTATGTGTGTAGTTATAATGGTCCAGAGGTTGAAAAGAGACACTTGATTCTCGAACGAAACACTTGATTCTCGAACGAGATTCCGGTTTCAAAGTTGGCAATATACAAATGAAACTCACATGACAAGGGTGAAGAATAACATAGAAAAAATAGGATACGGGCAGTACAATGATAATAGTGTGAGCAATGTTGACGGCCGCAACTACGAGTACACTTCTTAATCTTACAAGTATACACTGAAAACGGTGGTAGGTTCGAACCCAGACAAGCGCTTTATTTTGTGTGAATTATTTCATCGCTACGGGTCTCAAAACGGTAAAGGAAAACATCGTGAGGAAAACGGCGTGTCTTAAAACCAAAAACTCGAAGACATTGTGACATCTACCAACACGCACTGGCCCGCGTGGTCTGATTCTTCTGTTCTGTTCGGTGGTTCTCTATACATATATGCTAAGTAGCATATATTTTAGCCAACACATAAAGGTTATATCATAAAGAACTTTCCTTCTTCCAGGTCCTTTCCTCGGTGGTTTCGCAGCATCAAAGATTGGTCGCAAATGGGGTCTCCTCAGTGCTTCCATCCCGCTGTTCGTCGGTTGGATCCTTATCGCTGCAGCTCAGAACGTTGGCATGATCTACGGTGGCAGAATCTTCTGGGGTTTGGCCGTCGGAATGCTGTTCACAATCTCACCTATGTACTGTGCTGAAATTGCTACGGTAGGGTTCAACTAGTGTATTTTGGTGGTTGTTGATATTACTGGCTTTCTTGTCCAGATCTCTCAAGGTTAACCTTGATCCTGACTCAGAAAATATAGTTTCAAATACAACACATTACTGCTATGATAAACATTTTCCCAAAGACACAGCCATTGGTGCAGACGTGAATTAGAATTTTTTGCAATTTCAAAATAGGCTTAAAAATATGTGATTCATTCCTAGAATAAGTCTTATCCTGAGAATACATTTTGAATATTTGACAGTTTTTCTATACTAGAACAGCTGTCAGATGTCAATTTTATTCCACGGATAAAAGATATCTGACTTTGGTAAAATATCCCCCTAATATTTTTACTTAACTGAAGACGTCAGAAGAGTAATACTTAAAGAATCTCGAGTGTTTTTATGTACAGACGCCAGCAGGTCAACCTACCCCAATCTGTCAAATTTCTTTGATAGATTTTCAACTTTAGTACAAAGGAATAAGGTTCATATTCAATTGGGAAAATCTGACAGATTGGGGTAGCTTGATGTGCTGGCCTCTGTACCTAACTCAATTATTCGTGCTTGTTTACACTCGCCTTCAGATTGAATCCGTATCGAATTCCGAATAAAAATTGTGCTAATCATCAGATATCATATTGTCAAAGCTGAACCCTTACCCTCTTTCTTCCAGGATGACTCCCGAGGTGCCCTCGGCTCATTCTTGCAGGCGTTTATTACCTTGGGTTTCCTGCTGGTCTACGTCATCGGTCCGTACGTCTCGTACATGGTCATCGCGTACGTGGGTATCATCTTCACTGGAGCGTTCGTTGTTGGATTCTTCTTCATGCCCGAATCGCCTTTCTATTACTTGACCAAAGGTAAATCTAATAAATAAAATTCTCGTGTCACAGTGTTAGTTACCATACTCCTCCGAAACGGCTGGACCGATTTGTATGAAATTTTGTGTGCATATCGGGTAGGTCTGATAATCGGCTACTTTATATTTTTTTTTTGCAAAACTACGTTTACGGGGTCAGCTAATATCGTTAATAAAACGATGTTGTGGTTGTATTACTTATTAGATACTAGCTGATCCGGCGAACTTCGTACCGCTTCGGTTTTTTTTCGTGAATTTTTCCCATATTTTAATAGTTGTTTTGCTATTAGGGGGGGAGATAAATCCAACAAATCATATCTCGGTCGAGTCGTTCTTGAGTTATAAATGACTAGCTTCTGCCCGCGACTTCGTCAGCGTGAAAATTCTCGTTTAAACATAAAATAAATCCTGTGATACCTACTGGGCAACACTGTAGCTTACCATTTAAATAGTGAAATAATTTTCAAAATCGGTTCAGTAGATCAAACTTTACCTCTTTATAATAATTATTACTAGCGGCTCGTCCCGGCTTCGCACGGGTGGACATTTATTTTTTAAACATTTTATTTTTTTCTTGCAATTAAAAAAGCCTATAGTAGTTCCTTTGACCTAGTAACTCTAGGTACTGCTTTTTCATATTTTTCCTGGAATTACTGCTGAACCTTAACAAAAAATCGCCGTTTAAACTGATATATAACTTAGTCAGTAATTTTATACTTTAATTTTGAAACTCGTACGTAACTGCAAGTTTCATTAACGGGCATAAAAAAAGCACATCTGCTCCGGCTCCTATAAATTAGGTCAACCTCCTTTCATCCATTTTCTAAAAGTAGTCAGTCATTATGAAACTGATCCTTGATCCTCACCCTGTTGTGGTCCAGGCGACCGCGAGTCAGCGTCGAGCTGCCTGGCCAAGATCCGCGGCCGCTCGCGCGATGGGGTGCAGGCCGAGCTCGACAAGATGGCTGCCGACGTCAACGCGTCCATGGAGAAGACTGCTACGGTAAGTTATCTCATCATCTACCTGCTCTTTCCCAACTATGTTGGGGTCGGCTTCCAGTCTAACCAGATGCAGCTGAATACCAGTATTTTATATGGAGCGACTACCTATCTGACCTCTACAACCCAGTTACTGGGTAATACGATACCCCTTGGTAAGACTGGTTGTCAAACTTTCGGGCTTCTGACTACCATTAACGACTGTCAAAGATCCACGAATGACAGCCGGGACAAACGCCTTAAATGTATGATAGATTTTAAAATGTGTGGAAATTCATCATTTTACGAGAATCGAGTTAAATGGCGTGCGATTGGAAAGGTCTTGGTTTAGCAGATGACTTCTAAAAAATGATAATGGTCTTCGTGGATTCGCAAGTTATAGTATTTGAAGGGAAGAAAAATCGTAGCCAAACTAGGTTTCACAGCATAATGATCTATAGCTATACAAATAAATAAAATTGAAGTGCCTGTTTGTAATGTCAAAATAACAGCTTTTTACTTAAGAGCCTATACTACCTCAGCTAAAATTCACTCTTTATCTCGCTCGCACGATACTGCTCGCGGACTGAGTGAGAGCGAGACAGAGTGCGGTGCTAGGCGGCAGGCAGCGCCAATAGTTTAGGTATTTGCTTTTTACGGTGAAAATAATGGTAATTAAAAAAAAGTAAATAACATAAGGCATGCTTTATAGTTAGTTCGGTTAGTATACAAAGTTTCATGATCTAATTTGAAGTATTTTCTGAATACCAGCGGTTTATTGTTCGGTTTGGAGGTAACTTTGGAATTTTTTTCTATCGAGAAAATTTTATGAAATCGTGTTTTCGTCTAACATAAGACCTAACATTTATCCTCAACTTTACCACATATTTATTTCAAAATTAATTCTGCAGTATTTTCGACATAACGGAGGATCATGCGAAGCCATTTATTCCTATATATACAGTTTGTTTGTTCCGGCTAATCGCCTGGCTGGACCGATTTTGACTGGTTCTTGGCGCGTTGTAGTGTGAGGTCCGCCTTATGGCGGCATTGTGCCTTTTCAGACCAAACACGAAATCAAGTCCTTAAATAAGTCAAGGTTTCTTTACAAAATTGTCCTTCAATTTGTCACTTATGTCTCAAACAAAGTTACAAAACTAAAGAACAATTATTACTAGATATTTTGCTGAGCCCGACAACCCCATAATGATCTCAACTAGCGTCCGCGCGGAACTACACACATCAAAAGTGTCTAGGGATCAACATATATTTTTGCAATAACTTTTCTCCTGATTGATATTAATTAAAATTTTCTTTAAGGATTCATCAAATAAAGTGTTTTCGTTTGTCACAGTAACGATAAACCAAGTCACTTTTGCATTAATAAAGAAATTTGCCATTTTCCTAATAAAGGGATTTTTGACATTTGAACCACTAACACAAAAGTTCGAAAAAAAGACTGAAATAACAGTTTTCTCTAAAATTTTATTGGGTAACTTAAACAATTAATAATCCGTGTTTCTACCGCGAACACTAACAACACAAGAACATCGGTTTGGCATACTCAAAATGAGTTCATCCAAATCACGCTGTGGAATGGCCGCCCATGTTCGTTGCAACAACAAAAAAAGGTCTTCTTGCGACTGGATACCCTCCATATTCGGCAGAGCTCTTCTCTGTAGCATATCCCATGCATGCTCAATCGGGTTCAAGTCTGGCGACTGAGCAGGCCAGGGCAGGACATTGATGTTAGCTGCGGCGAGAGTCTGTCTTACAACTCTTGCGGTGTGCGGTCGTGCATTATCATGCATTAACTGAAATAAGGGACCGATTTGCACTTGTAGAGGAACGATGACGTCTGATACAATCGTCTCAGCATAAATTTGAGCGTTGAGGTTGCCTCTGATCCAAATCAACTCAGTTCTTCCGCCGATCCAAATACCCGCCCATACCATGATGGTTCCACCACTATAAGGATGGACTTCCTGGCAGGATTTTAATCGCTGTTGGCGTCCAGGGGTTCTCCAGTGTCGTATACGTCTTGTATCCGGTCTCATACCAAAACGAGACTCATCAGAAAAGCACACGAAACGCCATTGTTCTTCTGCCCAATTTCTGTGTTCAAGAGCCCATTGATATCGAATCCTACGATTGTGCATTGCTATAGGTGGTACCCGTAGCGGTCTTCGGGAATGAAGGTTCACTTCATGCAAGCGGTTTCTGACTGTTTGGTCGCTAATTAAGTTCCCTGAAGAGTGATGAAGCCTCACGGCTAACATCATGGCGGTTATTGTTGGAGCTCTTCGAGTTAAGATTTGAATGTATCGGTCTTGTCTCCGTGTGGTGCAGCGATACCGTCCTCCATGGCGCTCAGCCACGGTACCAGTGCTTCGGTAACGTGTCCAAAGTCGACTGATAACACTCTGACTTGTATTCAGAGCTAAAGCCACAGTACGTTGCCGGGAACCAGCTTCTATCATTCCCACGGCTCTGAGCATTTCTTCCCTGCTTAAATGACGTCGCCGCTCCATAATAACGTTGGTTTTAATCAGTAGTAGGGAAACAGTAGCACTAATAATGTCTTCAATGCGTTGTATGTTTTTATAGGGAAAATATTGACAGCTGATTTTCATCTTTTACTCGAATTTGATTCACAGTTCCTGATTCAAATTATGAAATGCACCAAAAAGGATCCATATAAATTTATAAAATCATAAATTTATTACAAAGCCACATCTCAATCTCAAGAAATCCGCATAAAAATGCTTGATCCCTAGACACTTTTGATGTGTGTAGTTGGCCGCTGAGGTGGAGAAAGGGGTGAGGCAGCGGTTCGCAACGCCCGTACTGAGTAAGGCTACGTTCAGATGACAAGCGCTCAACGCGCGTTTAGATAATGCGCGTTTACAACTACATACATTTTATTCAAACCGTATACATGCTTACGCGCGTTTTAAAAAAGCGCGCGTTGAACGCTGCGCTAGCGCTCGGCTGTTGTCAGCGCGCGTCAACGCGCGCTTTGAGATCATTGGTTTTCTATGTTTCCGCTCAGTTGAGCGCGCGCTTTCGACGCGAATAGACGTATTTTAGGGTTCATCTAATTCGTATGGAAATCGTTCGAAATGGACAACGAAGCTTTTAATACGGAATTATTAATTGATGAAATAGAGAAACGCCCTGCGATATGGGACATGACTCAAACTGAAACAGGGCGGCCGCGACAACGCGCGTTTAACGCCTGACAAGCGCGCAACATGTGAACACTATACAAAATTTTAACGCACGTTCAACGCTCGCTGAGCGCTTGTCATCTGAACGTAGCCTAATGCGCCCCCGCCCCTCCGTCCCACCACTCACATACCTAAGCCGCGGCCAACTAGTTCCGCGCGGACTATAATAAGTTACCGTCTAAGGACACATTAGCAATAAATGATTGAGTAGGTACTAATTGAGATCCCATTTTCCATTCCAGGTCGCCGATGTATTCCGCGGCAGTAACTTCAAGGCGTTCTACATCTCGTGCGCGCTGGTGTTCTTCCAACAGTTCAGCGGTATCAACGCTGTGCTCTTCTACATGACCAACATCTTCGAGGCTGCCAACTCCAGTCTGGACTCTGCTATTGCCACCATCATTATTGGTGCTGTACAGGTAACTACTTCATTCTCAGCGTATTCTTCTTCAATGGTATCAACATGTTCAGTAGTGTCAACATGTTCAGTGGTATCAACATGTTTAGTGGTATCAACATGTTCAGTGGTATCAACATATTCAGTGGTATCAACATGTTCAGTGGTATCAACATTTTCAGTGGTATCAATATGTTCAGTGGTATCAACATGCTCATTGGTATCAATACGTACAGTCGTATCAACATGTTCAGTACAGGTGTCAACGCGTTCAGTGGTATCAACATGTTCAGTGGTATCAACACGCACAGTCGTATTAACATGTTCAGTGGTATCAACATGTTCAGTGGTATCAACACGCACAGTCGTATTAACATGTTCAGTGGTATCAACATGACTGCAGTACAGTAGTATCAAGGTACAGTCGTATCTACATTTAGTGGTATAAACACACCATTTAGTAGTATAACAGTGATATATATGTTCAGTGGTATCATCATGTTCAGTGGTATCAACATGTTCAGTGGTATCCACATGTTCAGTGGTATCAACATGTTCACTGGTATCAACACACGTAAGTCGTATCAACATGTTCAGTGGTATAAACATATCCAGTGATATCAACATGTTCAGTGGTATCAGCATGTCCAGTGGTATCAACATGTTTAGTGGTATCAACACGTACAGTTGTATCAACATGTTCAGTGGTATCAACATGTTCAGTGGTATCAACATGTTTAGTGGTGTCAACATGTCCAGTGGTATCAACATATTCAGTGGTATCGTTAATATTAGCCAGTTAGCCAGATGGTAGAGGGGCTGACTGCCAATGACAACACATTCTTATTAATTTATTATGATATTTGTTTCGTTCCAGGTGATTGCATCGTGCATCACTCCGCTGGTAGTAGACCGTCTCGGTCGAAGGATTCTGCTACTCATCTCCTCATGTGGAACTGCTATTGGACTTGTAAGTATTCTTCGGCGGAACATTTTTTTTTTTCTTAGAAAAATGATAAATGTCTTGGGAACCCGCAAAAAAACATATTATTAAAAGTCATAACTTTTAATATTATGTTTTTTGCGGGTTCCCAAGACCCAGGCGGGCGGGGGCCCAGACAAAATGTCATTCTATCACCGATAACAATTATGGAAATGTCAAAACTTGTGTTAGACTGACATAAGCTACCAAAAAGCATATTTCAGTCCTGTTACAAGTCTTTGTAGAAATACGAAGAGATTTGAAAGCGTCCAAGCACCGATTACGATCCCCAGGTTTGGCCTTTACTGCCGAGGAGTTTGTTGCGTCACTTCTCCCCAGCGAAAGCTCTAGGAAGAGGTGAAGGGCGGGCGTGCCGGGGGACTGTCTTATGTAATTTTGACGTTCGAAAAGTGCTGATTCTCAGCCTAATTTGAATAAATGCCTTTTGATTTTGATTTTGGGTAAGAGACTCGTCCCCTATTTTATCCTTTGGTATGCTTTGGAGCGAATCTGCTCCAGGGTTCTCGGTGCTTTGGTGCAGATATGCTACAATTACGATTCAAATCTGCCGCACACCACGGACTCGACGCGGGCACGCTCCCGCATACCAAAGGTTATAGGACTAAAGTCCCCGTCAAGAGAAGCTATAAATTTTGTTAACACAAATTCAACCTTTTAGATCAAATAAAAAACAGTTTTGTAATATTTTTATTTTTAAATAGGATATTTGTTAACACACATCCAACTAATTACTATAGGCAGAAGATTTCGAGTATAGGTACTGCATTCTGCAGCATTGACAGCGTCAGCGTCAACTTACTTCAAAATCGCGGCCCAAATGTTTAAGTTCCATGACTCAGACGCGTTCCACACCCTAATTGTGTAACACACTATCAATTGGAATCTGAATAATTTTGAAGCAAATTGCTAATCCATTGCTTCATAGGTTCGAAAAATTTGTCTGCTCAACACGTAAATAACGCAATGAATGTTGTTGAACTGTCTAAATGAAACCGATTCCGATTGATAATGTGTTACGCAATTGCCCCGCCGGTACCACAAAAAATTAGACGACAGCGCTCGCTAAAATATAACCCGACCAAGTGAAATTGCTAGTTAGTTTCGTATTACACGTATGTTACTTTGAGTTTATTGAATTTGGGATTATTTAATTTGTTGTTTTGAATTGTCGCTACCTACGTAACTTATTAGAAGTTCTTTATTTACAAAATGTATATCTTCTCGTGACGGATGTTATAGAAGAAATGTGGGCGTGTGATGTTAAAAGTTACCTACTTCAATATTCTTAGTCTGTTTCCAGGTTCTCCTAGGCATGTTCTTCATCCTAGCTGACAACGGCAACCCGGTGGTAGAAAAGATCGGTTTCCTGCCCATCCTGTCCCTCGTCCTGTTCATCGTGACGTACTGTTGGGGCCTGGGCCCCTTGCCCTGGGCTGTCATGTCCGAGCTGTTCCCTATTGAAGTCAAGGCTATTGCGTCGCCTATTGCGACAGCTTTCTGCTGGATGCTGTCTTTCTTGATTACCAGGTAAGTAATTTTTGGGTTTTTATGTTGGCAGGCTCGCGTTTAACTATTGTGGTATCTCTTTGCTATTGTGTCATCTGATGGTGAAAGAACATACAACGGTGGTGCTCTCTTGCCTAGATCTAACTTATTCGTTGGAGTCTCGAAGACTCCACTTTACACTTATTTGGAAATACATTAAGTTGTGCTGGATTTGACAAAAAATCATAATCTATGACTAAGGGCCAGCGCACATCTGAGCAGGCGCAGCACAACGCGGTGGTTGGCACTGCCATACAAACGATAACTTGTTGAAACATAGTTGAGAATATATAAAATTCCATAAGCCCAAGATCGCATGAAAGCAGTCAGAGGTGCGGGTCTCAGCCGATCGATTCTGTAAAAATCTCTCCGTGATAACTTAGGTGAAGTGAGCGTGAAGTGAACTATCAATGGAGGCAATCCCTAACATCAGGTGGAATGACAGCTCACTTCACCTAAGTTATCACGGTGAGATTTAAATTTACAGAATAGCACGCCTTTCGAGTCAGTTTTTTATTAGCGTTGATAGTGACAACTGCACTATAATAATAATTTATTTATCAGACAGTTTAAAACATTATATGCTGTATTACAGAACGTCACTCAATACTCAAGCATTACTTAAAACTAGATTCAACCAATCAAATAGCTTGAATCTAGTTTTAAGTAATGCTTGAGTATTGAGTGACGTTCTGTAATACGGGCCTAAATAAACCTAGCCTTGCTAAGTGCGGAAAAGGGAGTCCCATCATCATCATCAAACCTAGCCTTGAAATTTTTCTCATTCCAATTTTCTGATATTTTCCTCCAGATTCTGTCTTGTATACAAAGTGTTTTTTTTTTTTGATGTCCCATAACTGTAGAGGGTCATTGTACTCATCATTACGAACAACTTTTACTATGGGACCAAACCTGAAATCGCAAAAAAAATCAGCTGTTCCCTACATTTATGTTCGTATAACTCGTCAAAATGTAGGGAACAGCAGATTTTTTTTTTTGCGATTTCTAGTTTTGTCCCATAGTAAAAGTTGTTCATAATGATGTGTAAAATGACCCCCTAGAGCAGGGATCCCCAAACTATTTTGGACAAGTGACCCTTTTCCAAAATGAACTGTTACCTCAGACCCCCATGGCCAAATTACCTACTTTTAAGATCAACCCCGTCGACCCCCAAAATCAGTTTTCGTTTATGCCGACCCCTAGGAAACCGATATCGACCCCAAGGGGGAATCCCTGCCCTAGAGTTATGGGATATCGAAAAAAACACGTTGAATTTCACTGTATCATAAATCTAAATAGATATTATTTTCCGTCACAGATATTTCAGTGTGATCGCCAACTCGCTCGGCATGGGCGGCACGTTCTTCATCTTCGGCGCGTGTTGCGTGGCCGCGTTCTTCTTCACGCTGTTCCTGGTGCCCGAGACCAAGGGCAAGAGCTTCCAGGAGATCCAGGACATCCTGTCTGGCAAGTGAGTATTCCGAAACACTCATATTACAAAAAAACATTTAACAGAAAAATATTTTGGTATTTTTCGAATAACCTGATAGAATACAGCGTAGGTAATTAATAAAAACCGGCCAAGTGCGAGTCGGACTCGCGCACGAAGGGTTCCGTACCATTATCTATAAAAATGGCAAATAAATCAAGTCTGTTGTATGGGAGCCCCCCTTAAATATTTGTTTTATTTTAATTTAATTATTTATTTTTAAAGTGAATATACAGGGTTATTTGGAAAACACCAGCAACCACTTAAGAGGTCATTGTACTCATCATTATGAACAACTTTTACTATGGGACCAAACATGAAATCGCGAAAAAAAATCAGCTGTTCCATTTATGTTCGTATATCTCGTCAAAATGTAGGGACAGCTGATTTTTTTTTCGCGATTTCAGGTTTTGTCCCATAGTAAAAGTTGTTCATAATGATGAGTACAATGACCTCTTAAGAGGTTGCTGGTGTTTTTCAAATAACCCTGTATAACTAAATATTCTGTGAATATTTCAAACGTCTACTTCTTTTTGCCGTTATCAATATAGAGCAAAAACGAGGAAAAAAAATCACGTTTGTTGTATGGGAGCGGGTTAAATATTTATTATTATTTTATTCTGTTTTTTTAGTATCTGTTGTTATAGCGGCAACAGAAAACCGTCACAGTAAAGCCACTAACTAAAAGATAACCTTTTAATAGTGGCTTTTCAGTGATCCGCAAAAAATAGAAAATTTAACTTTAGGGTCCTTTAACTATCTGCCCTTCTCTCTCCCTTCTTGTCTCTTTTTACCGACTTCACAAAAAGGAGGAGGTACTATGTTCGGAAGATTGTACTTATGTTTTTTTTTTCACTTGTCAGCCGTCAAATTATCGTTTAGACTTTTACTAGGTATTACGTTATTCTGATATTAAATACTTATAATTTTCTTTTGTTCACAGATCGTCCAAGCCAGAGAAGGCATAAAGTGATAAATTAAACCGAATTTATAATGTGTGTTGATGACTTGATGTTTATATCAATAATCGCTAGATATTAGTATTACCGTCGGGGCCATATGACCTCATAAGTATTGAATTGTAAAGGGATTCAATGGAGAAATTAATTTAATGGTTTGATTTTTAAGTGTTAGCCCGAACACGTACAATCGAGAACGATGATCGAATACGAGAAACGATTTTTAAAAAAAATATGGATCTATTTTGACCGAGATAGAATTGAACAGCATTAAATGAATGAAGTAGTTAATGAACAGTCTACAAACGAAATAAGTATAAAGACTACCAAAGACCTCTAAATTTTGAAATTGTGTTGTAATATAAAAATAAACCTCATTTTTAATGTAAGTAATAGAGTATATTTTGTATTAGCAACAAATTCAAATTGTTATATCTGTCCTGTAGACCCTTTTGCCAACAGTACAGGTTAAATCCTTCATTGAATCCCTAATTTCATAATGAGGCGTATTTATCACGCTATTGTCATTGCTGACTGGAGATCAAAATCATGATTATTTATTCCAGTGTAATAATATTTTCATATACGATTCATATTTTTTATACGTACACTTTTCACCTCCAATCAGCAAAATATAGAAAAAATAATTATTTCTAAAGAAATATTGGACCAATTTTTGTAATTTTATGCTGAGAATTTAACAGTACTTTGCCCCTTAAGTATGATTTATGTTCCTTTTTCTATCTTTGGGGTCGAAATGACTCCAAAGCTGGCTAGCCCTTAAGAAGTTAAGAGGTACTTTAAGCTAAGTTATTACAACACTAAGTACAAAATAGTGAAAGCCAGGAACGCGGTTGACGCAACTATTTGTGATAATAGTTAAATATGTTTTCTACTGTACATAATTATTTTTAACGTCTAATCATATTTTGTTACGAATAAATTGTTTTATACTGCATGTTAATTTTGTTTTTTATTTCTTTTGATATTTCCTATTTTTTAACCGACTTCAAAAAGGAGGAGGTTATCAATTCGGTTGTATTTTTTTTTTTTTTATGTTTGTTACCTCAGTACGCCGTCATTTATGAACCGATTTGGATTTTTTTTTTTTTATTTGAAAGGATATGCTTCCAGATTGGTCCCATTCTTGTCAAAATCCAGTTCTGATGATGGGATCCATGAGGAATTGAGGGAACTCCTCAAATATTATAGGCATACATATAGCAATTTTGGTATTTTCATCAACATGTCAAGCATTTGCATTCAAAAAGTATAATTTGGTGAAGTGGAACTGATGAAGGAGACCACAGATAACCACAGGAACTCTTCAATGATAATAAGTATTTCACGGGTGGCGATAAGATATCTCGATTAAGATAGTTAAGCGACTATGACGAAGCAAATTTAAATAAATGGTTCTGACGAAAATGGTACCATCAAACCGATCTGATGATGAAGCTGGAAGGTAGGTACCGGAACTTCGTAATAAAACCACGTATTCTAGCCGTGTTTGGGCTTATTGGAATTGTCATGAGATGCACTCTGACTATAAAAAGTAAAAAATAAAAACTTTTTAACAAAAAAAAACAACCGACTTCAAAAAAAAAAAAACACTACAAAGTGTAAAATAACTTAAATTTAATTTTGGAAGTCGGTGAAAAAACGTAAATACAAAACCAAAGACACCGACTTCCAAAATTAAAATTAAAGTTATTTTACACTTTGTAGTGTTTTTTTTTTTTTTGAAGTCGGTTGTTTTTTTTTGTTAAAAAGTTTTTTTTCAAAATGCACGCAATCTCTCATTCAATAATAATATTTCAATACCTATCTAAAAAAAATTGCGAAGCTCACGGTCAAGGTCAATGACCGTGAGCTTCGAAAGACTCATTCCACATTCAAACAGGATATGTTATGGCGATGTCACAAGAAGGGGAAGATGAAAATTTCATTATTTTTGGACCCATAATAGGATACTTATTGAGTTTTTGAAATATTTGCGGAAAACGGGTATTCCAAGTTACCTATCCTCTTTAGGACGCAACTTACTTAGCGTAATAGTGCCTAGCGCTAGATAATGAATGCATATTACGCGCACATTACCTCATATCGTCATATTGCACGCTGAGTCAGCAATAAGTAAAAGTACTCTGTGTCAGCAATCGGCAACAGACGTGACTATTGTAGCGTAAAATTATCACAGATCTATAAAAATTATGGTCGTTTTCTTTAATTCAAAATTCAGATAATTTCCATTTTGTCACCACAGTCAATTATCTACATTCGTGTATTCTAAGTTGAATTTTGAGTGAGACATTTGTTACAAAAAATCCAAAAAAAAAATGGGTTGCAAAGGATTTTGTTTGTTTGATAAAATAAAACAACAATAAACATACAAAATACTGTATTTTACAATAAACAAAAGTAAATCGCTATTCACATCAGTCTTGCATTCAAATTCATTCGAGACCACACACATGTCATAATTATTATCATGGTAATCTTAATTAGTATGCCGTTTAACCCGCCTACTTCGAAAACAATAAGTTCAGTTCAGTTATTGGGAAACGGTCAGGGAAATCCTGTATTAAAATCTCGCAAAAAGTAGGTTTAAGGCGGGTATCACATCTCCGACGCGAAACCATAGCAGCGAAACTGCAGTAGTTCCGCCATGATTTGTCCGTTGTACGACAGCCGAAACAGAAGCGAAATTGCCTGTTCTTAAGCATAGATTTGATTATTATTCTAGGTAATAGGTAATACGGGCTAGTGTCCGCAACTTCACGTCAATGCGCGTATTTTGCGTACGGTATTATTATTCTATCTCTTTCCCGCGTGATTTCGCCGATCCGATCGAAAGCTACACCTCCGCGCTCAGCCCGCCATTTCGTTTCGGTGCCGCGTTTATTTCGCACGTATCTGTGGCAGTCGACAAGTTTATAAAGCGAAACATGGATGTTGATTCTACGGAAAAACTAATCTAAAAGGTCCAAAGTTGACCTTATACTGTATTTACTAAGTCGAAAGCGACGATATTTTGCTCCGATTGCAACAATTCAACATACTCTCATAATGTTCCGCTACTCCAATCGCGTGATAATGTAATAATGTTTCTTAGCGAAATTCCATAAGCGGTTTCCATGATTATTTTCACGGCGGAGGTGTGCTAAGGCCCTAGAGTTTCGGAAGACATTCCTGAATAAACACGTAAAAAATATTAAAGGGTAGACGTGGCTTTGAAGACTAATTAAGATAAAGACATATCCAAAAATTCCAAAAATGATAATTGAATTGACGCCGACTCTACAAACCACAACTGCAAAAAACCGTCTTATTCAAACTCCTTACTAATTTCATCCATACTAACTAACACATCACAAATGCTGGCCGCATACAACCTAATATCTTCACTCCTTTTAATCTTAAGACTAGCACAATACAATTTCTTGTGTAAATCAGTAATTTTCTCATAATCCTTATTAGATTTCGACCTACAGTACTGTATGATACTTTTTAATATATAATGTAGCCTATTTTCGTATAAGGACAGAAGACTATGTTCGTTCTTCATGTTTTTCTCGTCACTGTCTTCCGGTTTGGCGACTTCTTTCTCGTCTGGGTCCTTCTCTGAGAGAAGTTTCATGATGGAGTGGCATTGGCGCAGGAGTTGTATGGCTGACTGGAGGGATTTCAGTTTGAGGTTTGGTGATGCTGTTGGAGAAAATTCTGAATTATTGAGAGAAAGAATATTATTGCCGCAGAAACACGTGCATATCTACTTGAGGCGAAAGCGTCCTTGTAGCCCGCGATATTCAAAATTTTTTAAGTAAATTTGAATGTCTCGGGCTACCTTAGCGCTTCCCCCTTAATAAACAATCTTAAATTCACTGATATACAACGCACAGTTTAAACTGCTGGATCTAGAAGAATGAAATTTTGCACAATTTCCATAAAACGGGTGTGAAAAGACACTTAAGGTGAAACTATTCGCGAGCTCGAACTCACTGGTGGTCAAGGCCAAAAAGCACGCTGTCTCACCTGGCTTCGTGTTCGACAGAGATAGTATCAGTGATTTGCAGTTAGACGCTAGTTTACATGCACAACGTCTAGTTCTTACGCACAGAAACACAGTTTCGAACTGAAAAGCGCGTAAAAAAATTCGAAAAGTGCTTTGGAAAATCCAGTTTTATAAAAAAAACACAGAATAAATCAAATAAAGTTTATTGAACTCTTCGATTAGCTTTGTTTTGAAGATTTTACAGTTCTTTTATTACTTATTTACACCCAAAGATACGTTAAAAATAGCAAGAAAAACGAATTTTTGTTGACTCATAACTTTTAAATGGCATTTTATTTAATTATTCTGTTTCCGTACAGACAAAATTAATAATAAAAAAAAACGATGTCATGTTTAACTTTGGATGCACAATGTCAAAGAGTGGAGTAATACTCTCTCGAGATTCGTATGGAAAAAATATCGACTAGTGGCACATTAACGAAGCCGAGAGTCACTTGAACTCTCCGTCATTGTAATAATTATTTTGTACTGGACCATTCCTGGGAACCTTCTGGTTACGGAGATATTGAAGGTCAAAGTTCCAACTATTATATAGGGTGACTGGTAATTAGTGACCGATACCTAAACACGTGATTGTACTCATGATAACAAACAACTTTTACTATGGGACCAAAACCGAATTCGCGAAAAAAATCTGCTGTTCAGTCATTTATGTTCGCCTAACTGGTCAAAATGTAGGTACTGAACAGCAGATTTTTACCGATACATAAACACGTGATTGCACTCATGATAACAAACAACTTTCCAGACCAAATCTGAATTCGCGAAAAAAAAATCTGCTGTTCAGTATCTACATTTTGACCAGTTAGGCGAACATAAATGACTGAACAGCAGATTTTTTTTTCACAATTTCAGGTTTGGTCCCACAGTAAAAGTTGTTTGTCATCATGAGTACAAAGCACGTGTTTAAGTATCGGTCGCTAATTATCAGTCACCGTATATCGCACGCTGAGAACGAAAGTGACTCAACTCAAAATTGCTAATTTTTAAACACTGATTTCGTCACTTTCATTCGGGCGCGGGGGGAGGGAACGGTTAAGTGACAAAGAGACCGAAATATACCTCTATCCTTTTCTTACCTTTATTGGCCAGTTTTCTAATATAATTATGATAGAATATACTTTTTTAAGTCATTCTGTATACTTAACTCATTTAACCAAAATTTTGAAATCGGTCACTTTCGTTCTCAGCGTGCGATATATTGATGTTTGTTTTTATGAAAACAAGTTTTTAAAATGTTATAACACAACTTGAAATAACCCCAAGTCTCCTGTAGCGTTGCATGCACCCATAAGCATAATTTTTAGGGTGTGTTACATTGCGCACTATCGCAAACAGCAAATCACATCAAAAATAAAAGTAGTTTCCCAGGAATTATTGTTTCGCAATGTTACTTAGTTTGATGTACAGAATGCGTAGTTGACGGCTACTTGAGTGTATTTTTAACGAAAAAGATAACTTGGTACTGGAAATGTCTAATGGTAGTCGAAGATAATAATATGGTGGCAAAAAATGGTTTTCTATTTATTTAATTTACATTCCCTTGCCACTTACTCAATTATCTTGTTTATCTTTATTTAATCTCTTTGAGTACCTATGTGGTTACAAAATTCGATAATTTTCTAAATTCATGTTTAGATGAAAAGCTAAAAAACATTCGCGTTATTTGGCCAAAACAAAACATATCTTATTCTTATGATATAAAGTTGAAATTCCAACAAAAATTAAGCATTTTTTAGTTTTACCATGATTTCGATAACCATCGCCAATATATTGAATTTAACCTTGTATGGTATACACTGCGCCGACAACACGGCAACATGTTCAAGCTGCACAGTGAGGAACATGCCCGCGTCCTCTAACAAAGCGAACATGTTCGTAGTTGTATATCGTCACCTTAATACGCAAACCTCGTAACTCCACCAAAGGTCTAAATTGAGATTTTGATGGCAATTGCTGCATAAAAATATTTGGATTTTTTCATTGTAAACATCGTTACTTTTTGTGCTCTGGTAACACTAAAAATGGATGTCAAGCACACCTCGTAAATGCGCCATCCTTTTTTTTTCAAAAGCAAACCTTGTAACTCCTTTGGTAACGTCTTTTACTATGGCAATGTAATGGCATGAAGTTGTGTGTGCAGACCGGCGTGCTATTTTTAGGTTTTAAGCAGAAAATATTACGTTTCCAGTAAAATGGTAAGTCTATATTAAATATTAATGACATGTCCAATTGTTTTGAATAGGATTGAACGCAATAATTGAAGTATTAATACAGTAAATGGAATGTAAAGTTTTAAATGGAGTTACAAGTATTGCTTACAATATTCTTCTGAGAATGTTGGCTACGTAACTCCTAATTCATATTAAGCGGGAACGGTCGTTATTTTATTTTTTTACGGAAAAAGTGTAATAATGATGTTTTACGTAAAATACCTTTATCTTAGTACCTATGAAAAGTTATGTTACCTAAATATAAATTATTTGAATGATCAGAATAGTTTTCAAGTGATCGTTTACTTAATTTAATATTCAGTTAGCGCGAATATTAATGGCATTTCAAAGATGCTCATATTTTATGCAAATAATAAATCTAGTATGCAATGTTTTTCGTTTACAATTTTATTTTTTTCTCCCTTCTTTAAATTATCTAATGTATGAATTCCTTTTTTTAACAGAATAAAAGAAGCTTACAAATGGTGAAGTTGTCCCTCAAAGGCGCGACTTCTCAAAGCCGTAAATCACTTCCCAAAATTCGAATTCTTGAAAACATTCTAATAAAGAAAGCAGATACTGATTCATTACAAACCTCATCAGCGAATATTGCACCAGCCCCACCCACGACCACCCATACCAGTTACGATCAGCCTTGTTTAGAAGATGTAGTTATCGAGTTCATAGATTTACAAAATCACACTACTCCTGATGATACTGGAACCATAAAATTGGAGTCTGACCCTACAATGATAATATCAAATGATACGGATAAAATAGACATAGAATGCAGCTCTCAAAATAATATTAAAGATTTAATTAATGAAGAAATAGTCGCCAACGAGCCCTACCAGCCTACTATTAGCAATAGTTTTTCAAATACAGTACAAGCAATGAATTGGACTACAGTTGAAGCTCCAGACTACCTAATCAGCGACGATAGTCTTGATAAAAAAATTGTAGCCTATTCAGATAGCTCCGACGCTTCGGCAGATGAAGAAAAAAGGATAAAACGAAGAAAAAGAATCCATGTGAAAACTTCTACCTGGAAACAGGAAATAAATAAAGAGAAGAGACAGTTTGGTTATCCGTACAAAGGTAAGAAAAAACAAGAACATACCTGGAAATATGATGTGGAAAAGAGAGGAAGAGTATTGAAGCCGAGATGTAACTGTAGAGTCAGTAAGAAGAAAAGTAAATTAGATTGCAATCGAATAGCAGACACAGACAGAGATGACATTTTCAGGACATTTTGGGCACTAAATTGGAATCAGAAACAAGTTTACGTAAATAATACAGTTAAGCTTCTAAAAGTTCATAGACCAAGAGATAGAAATAACGCATTGACGTCAAGGCGTACTTTTTCATATGAGTATTTTTTACGAGTTAAAGAAGCTAATGTCAGAGTCTGTAAAAATATGTATAACAATACTTTAGGGATTGGAGAATGGACGGTTTTGAACTGGAAGAAAGAGGGACTACCCCGCAATATTAACGAAACAGTTACTAAATTACCAGTAGCGATAACAGCTTATGCAGAAGAAAAAGAGGGCTTAGAACGGTTTTTAAAATCTCTACCTTTGATGGAAAGCCATTATTGCAGAAAATCCTCAACAAAACTGTACATACAACCTGACTGGCCATCCAAACAGGCCATTTATAAATTTTACAAGGAAGTCTGGTGTTCAGAGAATCACGTCAAGCCTATGTCCTCTTGCTCATTATATAACGCTTTGGATAAGAAAAACATATCCATATTTAAACCTAAAAAAGACGAATGTGAGCTTTGCACGGCTTATAAATCCGGCAATATACAACAGAGTGATTATGAACACCATATTTCCAAAAAAGAAGAAGCGAGAAATGAAAAGATTAAAGACAAAGAGTCAGAGAAGTATGTTTTTGCTATGGATCTCCAAGCGGTTTTACTATGCCCCAAATCTAATGTATCAAGTCTGTACTACAAGATGAAATTGAAAATTCACAATTTTTGCATGTACAACCTGCACACCAAAGACGCTTACTGTTTTCTTTGGAATGAGACAGAAGGCGGCGTAAATGCTGAGGAGTTTGCGTCAATTGTCACCAAAACTTTAAATACAGAAGTATGTCCCTTGATGCAAGATGGTAATCGGCGAATAGTTATCTACAGTGATGGCTGTACATCACAAAACAGAAACAGCGTAATGGCCAATGCTTTGCTTAACGTGGCTATGATAAATGATGTAGTCATTGAGCAAAAATATTTAGAAAAGGGGCATACACAAATGGAAGTAGATAGTGTACATGCTTGCATTGAAAGGAAATTGAAAACTAAAGTGATAAACGCTCCTGCAGAATATCTTGGTGTATGCAAAGAAGCAAGACTGAATCCAAATCCCTATCGTGTGCAGTACTTGACCCACGAATATTTTAACTCGTATAGTGACATGCTCTTTTACAAATCCATTCGACCTGGAAGAAAGCCGGGAGACCCAGTAGTCACAGATGTTAAGGCATTCAAATATATGCCTGATGGTCAAATCTTTTACAAGCTAAAATTTTCAGATCCCTGGGTCAGTTTGCCTCAACGCAAAAATAGAATAGTCGTTCCAAAACAGCTGAGTGCCTTGCCAACACTTTACAAAGAAAGGCTTAAAATTACAAAAAGGAAGTATGATGACTTACAAAGCCTAAAAAGCTCTCTTCCGAAGGATTATCATCAATACTATGATAGTATTCCCTATGAAGACTAAAATTTTTGATTGTGAAACAACAATCGAAAACGCTATTCTTCCTCTTTTTCCTGTTTGATTAAAAATGATAAAGTTTAAATGATACACAGCAGCTACGTTGATCTCAAAATAATTTTATACTTAGAAGTTAATTTTTTTGTTTTAATTACAGCTTTGTGTTATTCATGGGCTGTTGTAATAATGTTATTACAACAGCCCATGAATAAGGCTATTATTTTAAATGTTTAGTAACGGCATTTTACTTGAGTAAAAGGAGAGATTTAAAATAATTTTAAGTAGGTATATAAAAGAGAAATTTTATGTTATGACTGATTACTTTAAGTGTATAAGTGCATTTTTGTAAAACAAAATAAATAAATATTTTTTATCTACCTAACTTATTTGGCTATCACTTTATCCAGTAGGTACTAGATAACCTCGTAACTCCAATTTTTATTTTGATTTTACATGAATTAAACTTGTAACTCCTTTTTTTTTAGAAAAACTGGCTTTAATGTAAATATTTTTTTAAAATATGATTGTCTAATACTTTAAAGTATCCATTTTGTTCCAAATTAAATTCAAAATTAAAATTCATTTGCTGACATTATTTTTTAAATCAGTTTTATAGCTCCTGTAAAGTTGGTCAAAATGGAGATACAAGTTTTGCGTATTAGGATGACGATATGTAACGTTACCTGCACACTGTGCCTCCAACACGGCGACATGTTTAAGTTGCACAGTGAGGAACATACCCGCGTCCTCTAAAAAAGCGAACATGTTCGTAGTTGTTTTGTAACGTTACCTGCACACTGTGCCTCCAACACGGCGACATGTTTAAGTTGCACAGTGAGGAACATACCCGCGTCCTCTAAAAAAGCGAACATGTTCGTAGTTGTTTTGTAACGTTACCTGCACACTGCGCCTCCAACACGGCGACATGTTCAAGCTGCACAGTGAGGAACATGCCCGCGTTCTCTAACAAAGCGAACATGTTCGTAGTTGTTTATGTAACGTTACCTGCACACTGCGCCTCCAACACGGCGACATGTTCAAGCTGCACAGTGAGGAACATGCCCGCGTTCTCTAACAAAGCGAACATGTTCGTAGTTGTTTATGTAACGTTACCTGCACACTGCGCCTCCAACACGGCGACATGTTCAAGCTGCACAGTGAGGAACATGCCCGCGTCCTCTAACAAAGGGAACATGTTCGTAGTTGTTTATGTAACGTTACCTGCACACTGCGCCTCCAACACGGCGACATGTTCAAGCTGCACAGTGAGGAACATGCCCGCGTTCTCTAACAAAGCGAACATGTTCGTAGTTGTTTATGTAACGTTACCTGCACACTGCGCCTCCAACACGGCGACATGTTCAAGCTGCACAGTGAGGAACATGCCCGCGTCCTCTACCAAAGGGAACATGTTCGTAGTTGTTTATGTAACGTTACCTGCACACTGCGCCTCCAACACGGCGACATGTTCAAGCTGCACAGTGAGGAACATGCCCGCGTCCTCTAACAAAGCGAACATGTTTGAAGCCTGTTCGTAGTTTGTTCGAGTCGCGTTCAATAATGTGCGACGTTTTGGTCCCTCTTCTTGGGTTATTCTGAAGAGAAAAAAATGGTTTTACATAATTGTATATATATATTTTTTTTTTTTTGTAAAATTCTTTTAACATTTTCAGAGTACTTTCAAACTACGCTTTCACTATAAATGTTACTATTTTTAAAGGTTCAAAGTTATTGTAATTTTCGCGTTACTAACAATTATATAGGGTGACTGGTAATTAGTGACCGATACCTAAACACGTGATTGTACTCATGATAACAAACAACTTTTACTATGGGACCAAACCTGAATTCGCGAAAAAAAAATCTGCTGTTCAGTACCTACATTTTGACCAGTTAGGCGAACATAAATGACTGAACAGCAGATTTTTTTTCGCGAATTCAGGTTTGGTCCCATAGTAAAAGTTGTTTGTTATCATGAGTACAATCACGTGTTTAGGTATCGGTCACTAATTACCAGTCACCCTATATAATAATACTAACACTAACAATTGAAAGGAAGTCTGACAACCAGTCTTATCAAGGGGTATCGTATTACCCAGTAACTGGGTTGTAAAGGTCAGATAGGCAGTCGCTCCATGTAAAACACTGGTATTCAGGTGCATCCGGTTAGACTGGAAGCCGACCCCAACATAGTTGGGAAAAGGCTAGGCAGATGATGATTAACAATTGAAAGGCCTTTAATTTTGACAATTCGACAACATTCACTGCCTTATTTACGTTGTCGAAAAAGCGAATTTCACAAACATTATGAAGGATGGACAATTCATCGGATTGTGAAAGTGTATTACTCAATTGGAGTGACTTCAAGTGACAGCTATGTGAGCAGAACCCAGCATTGCGTAAATTTGTAAGCTGTCACGACCTTTATTCGTGGAGGCTTTGATTTAGGTAGTAAGTTTTTATTTACAAATTTAATTTATTACTTTTTTGCTTGAGTTTTTATTATTGTATTAGTGGATATATTGGCGTGGCTAGCTGACATAATTATGGCAAATAATTTAATTTAATGTTCCGTGTCTTTTAATGTTAATTATTTTACATAACCTAGTATTTATTGCATTCAATCAAGTTTTTTCTAACTTAACAGACAGCTGTGCTGCTGGGGAGTTTGTAGCACCAATTCTTCTCCCCAACGAAAGAACTAGAAAGTGGTGAAGGGCGGGCGAGCCGGGGGACTGTCTTATGTAATTTTGACGTTCGAAAAGTGCTGATTCTCAGCCTAATTTGAATAAATAACTTTTGATTTCGATTTTGGAGTGTTGATTATCATTATTTTACTCACCGATACTGCGAGTGATACAGCGAGCCCAGTCTATGGTATATCATGGCTGCCCTGAACTGGTACAGATACTGCCTAGGCCCAGGACTTAGCAGGCAGTATTTGAGAGCGTGTTTTAATGCTTCTGCGACTTCTGTCACCTCCTAGGAATAAATAATTAGGATAAATAGTGTTGCGGTTATATGGTGAATAGCAGTAATTGTTTCAAAAGTGAATTTTTAGTAAATTACAGTTTTGTCTGAAGTGTGATTTGAAACACTATCAATGGACTTCACTTGATTAAACTCTTATGATAATTCGTTAAATAATATACAACATGTAACGTTAAATGCGCAAAACCTCATACACCCCAATTAGAGCATTGAGTTAAAAGCATAATACAATGACCAAAACATTTTTTTTAAAGCTAATTATTTTTATTACGAAAATCGTGTTGATCCTAGCATGAGTTTATGCATTCAAAATTCAGTCTTATTGCCTTAAAATAAGACTTAATTTTATTTGGCTCAATCAGAGGATAGTATGGCAAAATACATAATTTTTGAAAAAAAAACCTATATTAAAAATTACTGAAATCGATTCAGTAGTCAATTCTGAACAAACTATTTTCAGGTTTTGCGCATTTAACGTTACACGTTGTATAGTTTCTAGAAATACCTAGTTTTATTTATTTATTAAATAGATATTTTTTTTAAACTTCATTTTCCCTTTCATTTTAGTAAAATAATAATGATATTATGCAATCCCTAAGTAGAAAGCCTTAAATTCATAGTTAGGGCGTTTCTTTGTAGTAGTGAGTAGACTGACGTGGTAGACATCGGGCGCGTCCTGCAGCAGCACGGCGCGCGTGTACAGGTGGCACGACAGTTCCCACGCCACCAGCTCCCACACCGAGCTGGCGCCGCACGTCTCGCGCGGGCCCAGCAGCGCGAGGGCCGACTGGTACAGTTCCTCCGCTTCGTTGTACAGGCGACGTTTCTCGGCGCTGTCGGGGAAATATGAAGGATTTATAGATAAGCCATTCAATGTGGCAATGCTGCCAGTCTTCTGGGCACGTTTTCGGATGACAGCGATGCGGACGAGTATTTCGACGCCTAAGTGTCCGTTGTTTTTGTATTTATTTGTATGTAATTAAAAGTAATTTCATTTAATATCAAGTGTAAATAGTTACAATAAATGCAGATTGTCGTGTTGGCTGTAAAAATAAGTTGAGTCAAGAAACCAATACTGGTTTGGCAGAGGCGTTTTCGTCTATTATTATAAAAATATAAAGCTTCGTTCTTCTTCGTTCGTAATTAGAGACGACACTCTTAAGATGATTTAGTAGAAATTAATAAATAGTTCAGTACTTCGTCCCGAGTAGCATTACGACAACTCGGGACTAGGCCAATATCTTTAAAACCACACATGTCCACTTAAACTGTAGATAATACAATGGCGCCGATTCTGTTGTTCACAAACTAAACTAAATTTAAGTTCAGTGCATCTTTTTCTTTCTATTTCATTAAGAGAAGGACAGAAGATAAATATTAGTTTAGTCCTGTCAAATTAGTTAGCACCTGACGTAAATTGACGTATTTTTAGTAGCAATTTTTTAATCACGTCTAAACTTGTCTATTATCTAATTTATTTACGACTAGCTGCGCCCCGCGGTTTCACCCGCGTAAATTTCGATCCCGCGGGAATATCGGGATAAAAAGTATCCTATGTGTTATTCTGATCTATAAGCTATATTACTGTAAAGTTTCATCAAAATCCGTTCAGTAGTTTTTGCGTGAAAGAGTAACAAACATCCATCCTTACAAACTTTCGCATTTATAATATTATTAGGAAGTAGGATTATCTAATTTGACAGGACTAAACTAATATTTATCTTCTGTCCTTTTCATAATGAAATAGAAAGAAAAAGATGCACTGAACTCAAATTTAGTTTAGTTTGTGAACAACAGAATCGGGGCCAATATCTTGTCAAAAAAACAAACTAGCTTCTTACCCAAATCCACCTTGATCGCAATGCGCCTTGAACCTCAAGTACCTTCCCTTGTTACAGTACAAGAGAGCCAAGTTAGGTATATCATTGACTTGTTTGAAGATCTCCGTGGCTTCGTCCAAACACTCCAGAGATTTGCGTGACGTCACCGTGAACTGTTTGAGCAGGAGCTTGGCTTTCGGGTCTTTAGCATCCGGCTCTTCTAGATATTTCATGTAGATTTCTGTAGAGAATAAAAGTGAGTTTGAGAAGCTTTTTTTTTAGCCTATATTGTCCCGCTGCTGGGCAAAGGCCTCTCCCAAATCCTTCCAAGAACTTTTTCCCACACCACTTCGAACCGCTCCGCGTCCAGGTCATCTCGACATCTCTTTCTGGGTCGACCTCGGCGACACCGTCCATCTCCAGGCACCATTGTGTGGAGATTTTTGCCCAGCAGTTATCGTGCATGGGGCTGACGTGTCCCGCCCAATCCCATTTGAGCCTGGCAGCCTTCTTTACGACATCCAGTATGCCCTTTCGAAGCTATGAGGGTTAAAACCCTTATAGCTTCTAAAGACTGGAGATATGTTAAAAAATGTATCTGACATTTTTAATTGGAACTAACGAAAATTGACAAGATTTGTTTTTATTTTTAACGGCGGGCCCCGCCCTTACCTAGCCAGATAGGTTTGCTGCAATCTACGCTTCTAACATAGCTGTCACCTCGATTATCGAGAGGTATATTTCAAATACGTAGCCTATAGTAAGAGTAAGACGTAGCCTATAGTAATGTACAGTACAAGTATCTTTTAGTGTGTGGCCAAAATCACACAAACAGGTGGGCTTTTTTTTGAGGATGGGAAATCATCAAATGACCCCTCCCGCTCTGGGTGGAGCAGAAGGGAGTGTCAGACTCTTACTAACTAAAACCCACCCGTGTTCCTTCCTTAGCCCTTTGAGTTCCGGGGTAGCGGTAACCCTTTCGGAAAATACTGCTGCGAAAAAACAGGGGGGCCTGTTAGCGTCATTTAGGAGCGAAAAGATACTTGTAGCACTATACTAATGTACGCGTTCATTGCGTATGGTACATGTGCCGTACGGAAAGCTTGTTGAACCGTGTAGTTTTGTATACTCCCGATCGATTCTGCAAAAATCTCACCGTGATAACTTAGGTGAAGTGAGCTATCAAATAGGGGTAATCCCTAGCATCAGGTGGAATGACAGCTCACTTCCAGCTTCAGCTCAGGTCCAGTTGAAAACCAGCGCCAGGCACTAGTTGTCTGGCATTTATGCTGAACTGGGTCTTTTTGCGCAGCCGTGAGGCACATTCTCCTATTTCCTACATCGGACTTTTACATTATCTATTTGTTTTGTTTTTATCTGATGTATGTACAGACGCCAGCAGGTCAACCTACCCCAATCTGTCAAATTTCTTTGATAGATTTTCAACTTTAGCACAAACAAATAAGGTTCATATTCAATTGAGAAAATCTGACAGATTGGGGGTAGCTTGATGTGCTGGCCTCTGTACCTAGCTGTTTTATTGTGTGTCTTTTAGTCTGTGCTAAATAAATGTATTTTTTTTCTTTCTTTTTCACCTTAGTCTTTACGGTGAGATTTTTATAGAATAGCACTGCAGTTCTTCCCTCTCCTCCCCCTCCCTTCGGAAACCATCGTCTATCTTCGGAAACACGAACTCGCAATGATGATATGAATGGTGTTAGTGTCAGCGTGACCAGATTCAGTATTTTTTTTTTTTTGTAGTTTTTCTTTTCCGAGCATCTGAATTTTTGAAGGTATTTTGGGGTTTTTTGGGTAAGTGGTTGGCGGAAGTAAGTATTTTAAAAACAGTTAAGTACCTTCAAAAATACTGATGCCCGAAAAAGTCGATAAAATACACCGAAAAAGTATTAAAATACTGAATCTGCAGTGCGATTCTGTAACCATCTCACCGTGAAAACTTAGGTGAAGTGAGCTGTCAGTGTCATCCTGATGCTAGGGATTGATACTCTTGACAGCTCACTCTAAGCTCACTTCACCTAACTTTTCACGGTGAGATTTTTACAGAATCGATCGGCTAGTCACGCTGGTTAGTGTAGTGTGACGTACGTTGCGCGTCGTTCATGTGCCGCACGGCGAGCTCGTTGCCGACGGACGCGAGGCGCCGCAGCAGCTCGGCGCGTCTGTCGGCGGCCGCCCGGGCCGCGCGGCGGTAGGTCGCGCACGAACACAGCATGGCCGACACCTCGCTCGTGGGCAGCGATATGTCTGCGGGGACACGGGGTACATTACAGACATACATAACACAATCAGCCTATAATGTTGTCACATGTCTTCGAATTTTTCGTTCTAGGACATGGCAGTTTCCTCGCGATGTTTTCCTTCACCGTTTTTAAGAGCAATGGTAATGAAATAATTTACACAAAGTAAAACGCCTGACGGGGTTCGAACCTACGAGCTACAACTCGTAAGTCGCGGCCTTTACCACTGGGCCACCACTGCTCTCTGCTCTGTACCATTACAAACATAAAACCATTATAACTTTCCGAAAAGACATTCATTTGTACTGTACTTTGTTAAATCCAACGCTGATTGATGGAATCTGTAATATCTGCGTTGGTTAAAACTGAAAAGGTCACGTCATAAAAACGTTTATAAACTATCTTCAAATCTGTTTTTAAGTTGGTAATATCGAAAATAGCTATAAAATATTGCGCTGTTTTAATTAATTTATCAATAGTACAGTCAACAGCAAAAGTAGATGATGAAAATCAGAAATTCAATACTAATGAACGGAGTTCACGTCAGAACTGTGTGGCGTCGAAGTGTCGTTATGTGATTGTAAATTATACCAAACATTTACAACTTCCACGCCACACAGTTCTGACGTGAACTCCGTTCATTAACTAGTATTGAATTTCTGATTTTCATCATCTACTTTTGCTGTTGACTGTACTAAATTCAATTATGAAGTAACGATTATAAATGAATTAGTGCAGACAACTGCTCGGATTGATATTAACAGTGCCTTTATATCGCACACAGAAAGCGTGTCTTTCATAGACTGTGTTATTACGTTATTACTCACTTACGGTTGACTCCAAACCCATATTGTAAATAATTAATTCATGAAAATAAATAGACGTTTTTATCCATTTCAAAACGGCAAATTAACGACATAAAAAAAACGTTCAAAAGTAAAAGGAAAATTAACTCACCAAGTTCAAACTCATCAGCAATAACATGATCCACTTCTTCCGCCATATCATTTTCCAGCTCCAACCGAATCTTACTATCGATATCGTGGTCCGTCTCGAATTGCTTCTTAAACTGCTCCAACCGATGCCAATTCTTACTCATTTGGAAGTAATTATCACCGACACGACCAATCAACGCCCCGGCATCGACCACTTTACTTTTAATAATCATATTCGATAGTAATTTCTGACATTTGCTCGCCATATCGATATATTTTAGAGAGAACCCGTACTGTTCGTTTGAGTAACTGTATTCTGCTAGAGTGGCGTATGCTAGACATATTTTTTCATACAAAAGGGTTTTTAAGTGAAGTTTCCAAGCAAAATTGTCGTCTCGATTAGGTTCGTGCCACGTTGAGTAAACTTTCTTTTCTTTAAGAACTTGTATGGCATTTTTATCGATATTCGATTTTGATTCGATTAAACAATTTGCTGTTTTATCACTAATTTTTCGCTCCCGTTTTCGTCTTCGGCTACGAGAGGAGTGTTCTTTGGCGTCGGCTTTCTGCTTTGTTGTGATTGGCTCGTAGCTCATTTTGATTGGTTCGTACGGATTCGCCATCTTTGGGTGCTGTTCTTCTATTAGAATTTGTTGTTTAAGACGTTCGCGTTCTTCTTCCTGTTACGGAGTGATTTTATGGTGTATTTAGTAAATGTGCTGACAAAATTGAGAAACGGAATTTAAATATGCAGTGTGAATTTTTCAAATGGTAAACCGGTACCTATAAGATTTTTTAATGATGCAGTTTAATTAGTTATCAAAATCGACAACAGGGCTAAGTTTGAGTGCTTTTCACAAGTTTTTTATAGTTTCGGATTTGGCACTCCAACGTATCTGAAAAATTCATTCACTATTCGAGTTTACTGCCACGAAACTCTATTGTCTTTAACCACAAAATTACAAAGTTTTCTAGTAACTCTGAATTTTTTCATTATACCTTTTCTAATGTGTATTTGTATAAAACCGATAAAAGTCATTGGCCCCGATTCTGTTGTTCACAAACTAAATTAAATTTAAGTTCAGTGCATCTTTTTCTTTCTATTTTATTAAGAAAAGGACAGAAGATAAATATTAGTTTAGTCCTGTCAAATTAGATAATCCATAGACAAGTTTAGACGTGATTAAAAAATTGGCTACTAAAAATACGTCAATTTACGTCAGGCGCTGCCTAATTTGACAGGACTAAACTAATATTTATCTTCTGTCCTTTTCATAATGAAATAGAAAGAAAAAGATGCACTGAACTTAAATTTAAATTAGGTTGTGAACAACAGAATCGGGGCGATTGCTTAGTTAATCTTTATTATTACATACCTTGCACTTATGTATAGTAATGTTGTGTAACGCCAACAGTCCCTTGAGCGCGTGTGAGAGTGCGCGGCCGCAGCGCTCGGGCGGCGACGAGCCCAGGCCGGAGCCCGCGTCTGGAGACTCTTTACGTTCCTGTCATAAATAAACATGTAATGTTCAGATTAAAAAAACCGCTGGAATTTAGAAAGCATTTAGAACACTTGTAGCTGCTGCCTTCTGTGCTTAAATAAAATGGAGCCGAAGTGACCTTGCGCTACCAACAACGACACCGAGTGAGTGGTGAAGTTTTGGGACACAATTGGTATTTAGTGCTCATCTACACGAACGGCAGAAGCAACTGCAGCCGTCGACACGCGTCGATGGCAGCCGTCGACAACTGTCGACGCCCGCCGTCGTGTAACATTTACAGGGAAAAAGTAACATAATGGCCCCGATTCTGTTGTTCACAAACTAAACTAAATTTAAGTTCAGTGCATCTTTTTCTTTCTATTTCATTAAGAGAAGGACAAAAGATAAATATTAGTTTAGTCCTGTGAAACCGTTAAATTGCTACTAAAAATACGTCAATTTACGTCAGCGCCTGACGTAAATTGACGTATTTTTAGTAGCAATTTTTTAATCTCGTCTAAACTTGTCTATGGATTATCTAATTTGACAGGACTAAACTAATATTTATCTTCTGTCCTTTTCATAATGAAATAGAAAGAAAAAGATGCACTGAACTTAAATTTAATTTAATTTGTGAACAAAAGAATCGGGGCCAATACCAAGAAATAGAGTGCTCTTTACAAAAATAAATTCAACATGCTTTCCGAAACGCTGTTTATGAATACATAATTTGAGTTGACTCGCATTTGACCCCTATCTCACCTGATGGTAAGCGGTGATGCGGTCGACCATGATGCATACATGCTTGACTTGGAAAATCCCAGATTATAAATATGCAAAGAGTTCTGCTAGAGACCGAAAACAACTGGAGTACACTGAACCTCCCAATAACTGATACCTGAAAGCCAATTCTCGTAATTTAAAACGTTCAAAATCTAGTCGCAGTCTCATTTGGCGACAAAGAAATGTCAAAAAGTTGTTAAAATGTAGGGAAATTAGAGGTATTTTCGACAGATTGAGACAGATCAGACTGTGAACGTTCTTAAAAATTACAAGAATTGCCCCTCTGGTGTTATTTATTTGTTTATTTATTATTAAACTTACACACACTATCTTTACAGGATGATCCCAATACAATAGCGGTTTGTAAACACACACCAAATGAATTGAAAAATAACTTACTACTAAACTTTAAAAATACAAAGCAACACTAAACTATTAAAAGCCTAACCTGAAGTCAAATTACAGCATTATATGTACTGTAATGCAATTCCACTCACCCCGATAGTATTCCGCACCCTATCCCCTATGTCCCTCAGCGCCAGTCCCCTGATCTGCAGCGCGAGCGAGGTGTCCGCCTCACTGTGGGACTGCTCTGTGCGCTCTGCCACATCCACCGCGTTGTCCGAACAAATGTCCTCCGATTCGGGCGGGTAATCAGTATTCACGAAGTCAGAATCGTCACAGTCTGAGTCTGAATTTACTTCTAGAATGTGATGGAAATAGAGAAATATTAGAAAAGGAATAGACACATGGAGTTATCGGCAGTAAAATGATCTGCTCTTCTGGGTTTGAGTAACAAATCCCATTTAGGACCTTTATAAATTATACAACAAATATAGTCACACAAAAGTCAATCTAGGCCCCGATTCTGTTGTTCACAAACTAAATTAAATTTAAGTTCAGTGCATCTTTTTCTTTCTATTTCATTATGAAAAGGACAGAAGATAAATATTAGTTTAGTCCTGTCAAATTAGATAATCCATAGACAAGTTTAGACGTGATTAAAAAATTGGCTACTAAAAATACGTCAATTTACGTCAGGCGCTGACTAATATGACAGGACTAAACTAATATTTATCATCTGTCCTTTTCTTAATGAAATAGAAAGAAACAGATGCAACTGAACTTAAATTTAGTTTAGTTTGTGAACAACAGAATCGGGGCCCTAGACTACATAACGCTGTACACTTAAATACTTAATTTTTAACATCAGAATTTCATAGTTAAACTAAACTTTTATAAATCCCACCACCAGGACCTCCTTCAGGTCACCATGAAATTTATTCTAAGCAAATGCTAAGAATAATATAAACTCACCTTTAAAATCCGGGTTAGCCGGATTCGTAGTAGCGGGCACATACAAATCCGCCAACATATAGTGCGAAGACGCTATAATTTGCGGATGCCTCTCCACTTTCAGCAGCTCTATGACATGTTCCAGCAGCTGCCGGACATGTTTCGACCTGTTCGTCATTCGCATGTTCCTAGCCACTCTATACAGAAGCATAGCCACAGGGGTAGTGAACGGGTTGTCTAAACTATCAGGGCATAGTGACGTCAAATCGTACAGTTTAACAACGTCATCATGAGGCCCTTTGAAAAGCCAATAAGTATGTCCAGCTTTCGTCGCGTTCGACTTTAGGAAAGACAAGATATTTTGAGCAACATTCCTGATGACTTTCGGAGAAAATTTCGAGTTTTCCATGTTTGGGAGATCCTCAGTCTTCATCGGTTCGTATTTTTGTACGATTCCATCTAAATGATAGCACATTAGGACTTCGGGGACGTTGCACATGAGGTTGTCCAGCCAGTAGTCTATGCCAGTAAGCACGTTGATGGGTTCCCGTGCGTCTCTCAAACGTAGACTGACGCAGGGTCGGTCTTTATCGCCGAAGATCGGAAGGTCGCTGCCTATGAGCATGTGGATGTCTTCGAATGTCCAGAGCACGTTACGGTTGTACAGATGCTCGTTTGGAGGCTCTTCGGCTCGAGTCTCTGGTTCTGGGAGGAAAGGACCTGTGAAGGAATTCAGTACTTAATTCTTGTCTGGTATTCCAAGCAGTGGGAACGTTATAAGCTGATCTTAAGATCAGCCCACACACACACACACACTCTCACACACCCTCTCTCACACACACACACCCTCTCTCTCACACACACACACAGGACACAGGCCTCCTCTCAGTGAGAGGGAGTGGGCCGTTATCCACCACGGGGTCCCCGTGCGGGTTGGTAGATGTCACATGTTTTCGAATTTTTGGTTCTAAGACAAGCCAGTTTATTCACGATGTTTTCCTTCACCGTTTTAAGAGCAGTGGTGATGAAATAATTTACAGAAAATAAAGCGCCTCTCAGGTTCGAACCCACGACTTATAACCAGTGGTCGGAGTAGGTAGAGCTGTTTTTGCTACTTGCGACATGCGGACATAACATGGATTTGTCAAATATTTCCCGGAATCCCGGGAATTCTCGGAATAATAAAAAAAACATTGTTTAAGTAGTTTTTATAGTAGTAGGTAGAGGTATTTTTGTTATTTGCTACATGCGGACATAACATAGAATTGCCAAGTATTTCCGAAAATCCCGGGAATTCTCGAAATTAAAAAAACAACTATTTAAGTAGTTTCTTTTGTCAGTGCTTAATTGGAACGTTATATTTAAATGGATAATCCACTTTTATTTCAAAATTCCGGGATTTCAGAGGCATATCCATGTTAACATCAATGTTTGCGGTCATTCACCCCAAACAGCTCTACCTACTCCGACCACTGCTTATAGCCCGTAAGTCGCAGCCGTTACCACTGGGTCATTATTGCTCTTACTGAACCACTGCTCTTGTCTTGTCTTCAGAACTCACATTAATAAGGGAAGACTACTTTCTGAATTATTAATCTTTTTTTAAAAAATTGGTTACTAAAAATACGTCAATTTACGTCAGGCGCTGACTAATTTGACAGGACTAAACTAATATTTATCTTCTGTCCTTTTCATAATGGAATAGAAAGAAAAAGATGCACTGAACTTAAGTTAAGTTTAGTTTGTGAACAACAGAATCGGGGCCACTATCGAAAAAATGCAAAAACAATTTAAATTTAAAATAATAAAGAACAAAATATAAAAAACCAAAGAATCCGCAACAGATTATAAGATATTATTATTATTATCTGTTAGCAAGAAAAGCGAAGGGGGCATAATATTTGAAAGCATTGGTCCAAAATAATAAAAGTGGGAATTATACGTTACGTTTGTCAGCGAGGCACACGGCGGCCACGTCGGGCAGCGGCTGCGGCGGCGGCCGCTCGGCCAGCTCGGCCAGCGAGTGCGACAGGAACTTGTGCGTCAGCGCCGCGCTCGGCGCCGGCGCCAGCGACAGCATGGAGCGCTCCTACAAGCACGCCATTCTTTATTTTAGTGTTCGCTTGTATAATTCATATATTAAACTAGCTGACCCCGCAAACGTCGTTTTGCAAAAAAAAAAATTGAGAGTAGCCGATTCTCAGACCTACCCGATATGCACACAAAATTTCATACATATCGGTCCAGCCGTTTCGGAGGAGTATGGTAACTAACACTGTGACACGAGAATTTTATACAGGATTATTTGTAAAACACCAGCAACCTCTTAAGAGGTTATTGTACTCATCATTATAAACAACTTTTACTATGGGACGAAACCTGAAATCGCGAAATAAAAATTAGCTGTTCCCTACATTTATCTTCGTCTATCTCGTCAAAATGTAGGGAACAGCTGATTTCTTTTTTCGCGATTTCAGGTTTCGTCCCATAGTAAAAGTTGTTCATAATGATGAGTACAATGACCTCTTAAGAGGTTGCTGGTGTTTTACTAATAACCCTGTATATTAGAAGATTATAGGCCTGTGTCGATTCTGCTAGTTCTCAGTAAGGTGTTCGAAAAGTTGATGCTCAATCAAATGTTACGTCGCTTTAATAAAAATTCCATCTTTCATGAACACCAGTACGGTTTCACCAAAGGGCGTTGTACTACTGACGCCGGTGTTACCCAAATAAAGAACATTTTTAACGCCTGGGAAGAAGCACAAGATGCCATTGGAATCTTTTGTGACCTCTCTAAGGCGTTCGATTGCGTAAACCATGAGACACTTCTGATGAAACTGGAGCACTATGAGATTAGAAAAACAGCACTTGATTTGCTAAGATCATTCGTGAAAGACAGAAAGGTTAAAGTTCAAGTAAACGACATAAACTCATTAGGGTCTGAAATGACAATGGGCGTTCCTCAAGGTTCGATATTGAGTCCATTCCTCTTTTTAGTTTATATTAACGATTTACCCCAATTACTTCAAAATTAACCAAAGATGGTGTTATTTGCAGATGACACATCATTGATCTTTAAAATAGACCGACGGTTACAAAATCTTGACGACGTGAAAAACTCCTTCAGGTCCAAGATTGGTTTACGG